>CM077670.1:106625000-107235000 GCA_039707655.1 Elymus sibiricus
GCAAGTACGAAAGAAGAATTAAGATAACTCTAACCATAGCATTAAACATATGGATCCAAATCAGCCCCTTACGAAACAGCGCATAAACTAGGGTTTAAGCTTCTGTCACTCTAGCAACCCATCATCTAATTACTACTCCAAAATGCATTCCCTTAGGCCCAAATATGGTGAAGTGTCATGTATTCGACGTTCACATGACACCACTAAGAGAATCAACAACATACATATCATCAAAATATCGAACGAATACCAATTTCACACGATTACTTATGACAAGACTTCTTCCATGTCCTCAAGAACAAAAGTAACTACTCACAAATCATATTCATGTCCAAGATCAGAGGGGTATTAAATAGCATATTGGATCTGAACATATAATCTTCCACCAAATAAACCAACTAGCATCAACTACAAGATGTAATCAACACTACTAGCAACCCACAGGTACCAATCTGAGGATTTGAGACAAAGATTGAATACAAAAGATGAACTAGGGTTTGAGATGAGATGGTGCTATTGAAGATGTTGATGAAGATTGGTCCTCCCACGATGAGAGGATCGTTGGTGATGTCGATGGCTTCAATTTCCCCCTCCCGGAGGGAAGTATCCCCGTCGGAATCACTCCGCCGGAGAGCAAAAGTGCTCCTGCCCAAGTTCCGCCTCGAGACGGCGGTGCTCCATCCCAAAAGTCTACTCCTTATTTTTTTTTCTAGGGCAAATGGGCTTATATACCAGAAAATGGGCACCGGAGGCTGGCCAGGGGCCCCACGAGCCACCGGTGCACGCCTGGGGGGGGGGGGGGTGGCGCGCCCTGGTGCCTCGTGGGCACCTGGGTGGCCCCCTCTGGTACTTCTTTCTTCCAATATTTTTTATTTATTCCAAAATAAATCTCCATGAAATTTCAGCTCATTTGGAGATGTGCAGAATATGTATCTCTAACATAGCTTTTTCAGGTCCAGAATTCCAGCTGCCGGCAATCTCCCTCCTTATGTAAATCTTGCATATTAAGAGAGAAAAGGCATTAGAATTGTTCCACAAAGTGTTATATTGATTAAAAACACTATAAATAACAGTAGGAAAACATGATGCAAAATGGACGTATCAGTATGTTCATTACCAGATTGTGTCTCAGCATCGGAAATAGAAACATCATTTTGATTCTCAGGAGGTTTTTCTATCTCAGGTTCACTAGAAGCATGCAAAGTCCTATCATTTTTCTTTTTCTTTTTCTTCTTAGATGGACTAGGTGCACCAATATTATTTCTTTGAGAGTCTTGTTCAATTCTTTTAGGATGACCTTCAAGATATAGAGGATCCTGAGTCATTCTACCCCCTCTAGTAACAACTCTAATAGCATGATCATTCATTTTATTATTCATCTCATCAAGCAAATCATTTTGTGACTTAGCAATTTGTTCTAACCGAGTCTGGACCATAGAAGCATGTTTACTCAAGCATTTAACATCATTAGCAGTTCTAAACATCAAATCACTCAAGCGTTCAATCATGATGGCATTTCTTTTTAGTTGATTGCTAACATGCATATTGAAATTCTCTTGCTTAACAATGTAGTTATCAAATTCATCCAAGCAATGACTAGCAGATTTATTATAGGGAATATCACTTTCATTGAATCTAGTGAGAGAATTTACCTCCACTACCTGTGTCGGGATGTCGAGCCCATGTATTTCTTCAATAGGTGGTAAATTCTTAACATCTTCAGTTTTAATACCTTTTTCCTTCATAGATTTCTTAGCTTCTTGCATATCTTCTGGACTGAGGATTAGAATACCTCTCTTCTTCGGAGTTGGCTGAGGCAGTGGTTCAGGAAGTGTCCAATCATTGGCATTTCTCAATATGTTATTCAATAGTACTTCAGCCTGTCCAACAGTTCGTTCCCTGAAAACACAACCAGCACAACTATCTAGGTAGTCCCTAGAAGCATCGGTTAGTCCATTATAAAAGATATCAAGTATTTCATTTTTCTTAAGAGGATGATGCGGCAAGGCATTAAGTAATTGGATAAGCCTCCCCCAAGCTTGAGGGAGATTCTCTTCTTCAATTTACACAAAGTTAAATATTTCCTGTAAGGCGGCTTCTTTCTTATGAGCAGGATTTTTTTCCAGAGAAGTAATATATTATATCCTGTGGACTACGCACACAACCAGGAGCAAGAGTATTAAACCATTTCTTAGCATCACCCTTTAACGAGAAAGGAAACAACTTAAGAATATAGTAATAACAATTTTTTTCCTCATGAGCAAATAGGGTGGCAATATCATTCAACTTAGTAAGGTGTGCCACAACAGTTTCAGTTTCATAACCATGAAAAGGATCAGATTCAACCAAAGTAATTAACTCAGGATCGATAGAGAATTCATAATCCTTATCGGTAAAAAATATGGGAGAGGTAGCAAAGTTAGGATCATATTTCATTCTCTCCCTCATAGATTTTTCTTTCAATTCAGCAAGCAATTTTCTAACCTCATCTCTATCATTACAAGCAAGAATTGCCCTAGCTGTCTCCCTATCAAAAACATATCCATTATATGTCTCAGGCATTTCAACTCTAGTAGGAGAGCTAGGCATAATAGGTGAATCATAATTTTCAAGAGTTTCAACATTTTCAGTTTCTTTAGCTCTAGCAATTTGTTCATCAAGAAATTCACCAAATGGCACAGTATTATCAAGCATAGTACTAGCATCATCAATAATTTCATTCATAGCAGAAGTAGTATCATCAATAACTTGTGACATATCAGAATGAATAGCAGGTCGTGGTGTCGCCAGCCTACTCAAAACAGAAGGTGAATCAAGTGCGGAGCTAGATGGCAGTTCCTTACCTCCCCTCGTCTTAGAGAGAATGATCTTGGTCTTAGTGTCTTTCAGATTCTTCATAGTGATCAACAGATATAAATTCCAAGTGACTCAACAGATAGAGCTATGCTCCCCAGCAATGGCGCCAGAAAAAGGTCTTGATAACCCACAAGTATAGGGGATCGCAACAGTTTTCGCGGGTAGTATTTCACCCAAATTTATTGATTCGACACAAGGGGAGCCAAAGAATATTTGCGAGTATTAGCAGTTGAGTTGTCAATTCAACCACACCCGGAGAACTAAATATCTGCAGCAAAGTGTTTAGTAGCACAGTAGTATGATAGTTTCAAGAGTAGTAGTAACAGTAGCAATAGTAACAGTAACAGTAACAGAAGCAGTTTTGTAGTGATTGTAACAGCAGCAGCAATGAAAGTAACTTAGCAAAGATCAATATGTGAAAAGTGTAGGCATTGGATCAGTGATGGATAATTATGTTGGATGACATTCATCATATAACAGTCACAACCTAGGGCGATACACAATAGCTCCAATTCATCAATGTAATGTAGGCATGTATTCCGTATATAGTCATACGTGCTTATAGTAAGAACTTGCATGACATCTTTTGTCCTACCCTCCTATGGCAGCAGGGTCCATAAGGAAATCTAAGGGATATTAAGGCCTCCTTTTAATAGAGAACCGGAACAAAGCATTAGCACATAGTGAATACATGAACTCCTCAAACTACGGTAATCACCGGAAAGAATCCCAATTATTGTCACCTTGGGGTATGCAGATCATAACACGTAATAGGTGCATATAACTTGCAAGATAGGATCAATAACTCAAATATATTCATGAAAACATAAAGGTTCAGACATGAAATGATGGCACTCGGGCCCTAGTGACAAGCATTAAGCATAGCAAAGTCATAGCAACATCAATCTCAGAACATAGTGGATACTAGGGATCAAAGCCCTAACAAATTGACTCGATTACATGGTAAATCTCATCCAACCCATCACCGTCCAGCAAGCCTACGAAGAAATTACTCACACACAGCGGTGAGCATCATGAAATTGGTGATGGAGAATGGTTGATGATGACGACGGCATCGAATCCCCCTCTTCGGAGCCCCGAACGGACTCCAGATCAGCCCTCCCGATGAAGAACAAAAGGTGGTGGCGGCTCCGTATCGTAAAACATGATGATTCTTTCTCTCTGATTTTTCTCTCCATGAATAGGTACGTATAGCGTTGGAATTAGGGTAAACGGAGTTGCCAGTGGGCCACAAGCCTGCCAGGCGCACCCTGGGGGGTGGCCGCAACCCCCAGGCTTGTGGCGCCTGGTGGGCCCCCCTCTGGTAAATCTTTGCGCTAGTATTTTTTATATATTCTTAAATAATTCTCCATAAATTTTCAGGTCCATCCGAGAAATTTTATTTCTGCACAAAAATAACACCATGGCAATTCTGCTGAAAACAGCGTCAGTCTAGGTTAGTTCCATTCAAATCATGCAAATTAGAGTCCAAAACCAGAGCAAAAGTGTTTGGAAAAGTAGATACGTTTGGGACGTATCAATGCACCATTTAGTACTAGCATATGACAGATTTATTAGTCGGATACCATGGTGGAAGGTATTATGAATTACTCCCTCCGTAAAGAAATATAAGAGTGTTTAGATCACTACACTCTTATATTTATTTACGGAGGGAGTACATTTTACAAGTTGGGTGTACTTTCATCGAGCAAGGTCTCTCCCAGAGAAAAGCTAAGTTGTATGTGCTTGTGGTGCATGTATTTTATTTTTCTCACAGATCGCAAGATACATTACTTTTCAGAAATTTTGCAACACCACATGTTATGGTAGATAATGGGAAAATGAAATGTATTTTTACGTGAGGTCCTCATTGTTGACAGTTGAAATGACCACTATAAATAGATAATCAAAACAAATGAATGTTACCCTAAGTTATCATTTTGTTTCTTCAAAAACTAACATTGTTGCCAAATAATAACATCCTTCTTATTCTCAGTTTAATAAGAACATCCATCTTATTCTCAGTTTTTGACATGTAGCACAAGTAGTACATGCAAATAGATTCCTTTTTGGGGACAAAAACTACATTGTAAAGCCTCTTAAATCTTTTGCTTTTGAGATTTTACTTCAGAATGTTTGCTCGATGCCATTGATATTTTTATTTGAGATGTCTTTATTTATTTATTTATTTTAATGATCATTCAAGTGTGATTTCTGAGTATTTGCAGCATGTAATCGATTGTCGGAAGTGTCATAAGGCATCATCAAGGCAATCCCATCTATAAACTATTTGTTGATCTAAGTATCCTTGATCTTTCTCTTTCAGATTTTAGTTGTTAATTGCTTACACCATGATATTAAGACCAGTTGAAGGATTGCATCTCCATAGACTGAATACAAACACAATGCAAGGCTGCTTTCCAATAATAATTTGTTTTCTTCTTTTATAACCTATCGAAACACTGAATGGACAAATAATATATTATTGTCTTTACACAACAACCTGACCATAGTGATGTCTCACTGTTGAAAATACAACTTGAGCGGCAACACAACGCTGTGTATCCATTGTTATATTGACGTGGATATCCTTTGGTCATTGTTTTTATACTGTTGTGATTATCATTTGGTCAATGTTTTGATATTGATGTGGATATCATTTGGTCAATGCTAGAGACGTGCATTGCACGTGCAAGCTTACTAGTGAAAATTTAAAACATGACGCAGCTCATCGGCTTGACATTTATTCAAGTGAGACTCTGAAAGGAAAACCAAATCTGCCCTAGTGCGCCCTTGGAGGTCCAAGAGCTCGCGAACTGCCAATGGGAGAGCATACCACAGTAGTTCCAGCCTAAGATTTTCATTTGGCCTAGCGAACCTCCTCTTCGGAGGCCGCCGATGCGCCATCATCTCCCTTCTCTTCTCCAACCGACTCCCTCCTCTGCAACACATACTCCTCTTCCTTCTCATCTATTTCCTCAGCTACATGTGTGACAACACCATCCACATCCATCACTGTTTCCACTCTACCCGCACACACCCGCTTAGAAGAAACATTCACATCACCATATAGCATGTGCTCATACCCATCCTTAGTTTTCTTAAAGGAAAATTCTATGCCACTACCCGTCAGGCGAACGTTGGTAGGTGTCTCCTTTTTTTACCTATTATTTTCCTACGAGTGTCCTTAGATCTCTCATTCACTCCTTCCTTTCTATCTTTCCTCCCCTTCCTCTTTGGATAGCCCTGCATAGGATTCTTCGCCGTCTGAGCAGGAGACTGACCAGGGCTGTACCCACCATCACCGAGGCATCTGCCTTAGTGGGTGCAGCAGCCTCCTTGTTGGACACCGTGAGGCCACTCACAGCCGTGGCCACCTTGACCACGATTCCATCCATGGCCGTGGAGGTGTTGTTGTTCTCGGAGCCGACGAACGGAGTTTTCTCACCTTGAGTAAAGCCCCAAAAATTGAGAGCTCTCCTATTTGAACCATGACCCTTCAAGTAAGCATCTACACTCAAGTTTTTTTGGATAGGTAGCTATTCTTCTGTCTCTAAGAATACTAAAATAAACACTCAGATGTATGACCTACAAGCCCACAACACTCACAATACAACGACAGTTTTTTGTACCGAATATCAAATTTAACTTCCTTAGAACTACCCAAAGGAGTGAACTCTACGATGCTCTTGAGCGGTTCATGCAATAAGATTCCCAGACGCACGCGCAAAAACTTTTCAACGATCACATGATTGTCGTGCGACACAACCATCACCTCACCTAGTTGATCCCGAAGGGTCCAACCCATGCTCTCCATATTGAGCTCGAACAGGAGATCGTGTACCTAGGGACGAATGGCCATTACGCCAAGGTCGACCTTCGCCGGGTCGCTCTTGCCGTTGAAGTCAGTGAAGATGATGTTGCCCTCTTGTAGTTCCACAGCCGCGCCTTAAGCACAAACTGTTGGTCTCCCTCGGTGGCGAAGTTGAGGACAAACCTCCCATCCTCGCAAGCCACCTCTTGGATGGTGACCTCACCTTGGAGCCTCCATGCTGAGGTACGGAGCTCATCGACGATGACCCGTGGGTTCACCTATAAAGGCGATAAGAAGCGCGCACCAGGAAGCCGCTGATGGCATTTCGAGCTACCTCCGTGTCCATGACGAGAGGAGGAACCTCACCCTGGAGGCGCCTCAACACCATCTTCCCATTGCAGTCAGATGTAGGAGGGAGTAGTGGAGAAACGTTACCAATGGTGGCCCGGAGAACGCAGCCTCGCCGCCGACGCCAGCACCCCTCTCGAGCTCTCCACCCTCACCTTCTCCGCCTCCCCGGTCCTTTACATAGCCTCTCCCCGACCATCCATGATCCTCACACCGAAGCACCGACCCGAAGGAAGAGAAGGAAGAGAAGAAATAATTTGTTTCCCATGTTCTATGTTTCATCCTGAAGAAAAACAGCTCTTCGATATGGTACTCATATAGCACCCTATGTCCCCAGAAATCGCATCCTTCAAATCAGGTTTGATGCACTTAACAAATCAAATTTCTTTGATTCTTCCGTCTGCTAAACTAGTAAAAGAGCCCGTGCGTTGCAACGGGAGGAAAAAAATACCACATGCCCCTAACCATGTGTTGTCGCTTATCCTCCTTCCCAACCTCGCCGACGATGTCTTTTGTGCTCACACATTCACGATGCGTTTAAATATGGTCAATCCTAAGGCATCTCTCTCGCAGCATAACATGAGAGATCTGCATTCTTTCCCCCCTGCGAGGTTTTGCTAAGGCATGCATGCGTGGTTGTTGTCTACTACGCAACTTTTATTCTTGTAGACTCTGTTGGGCCTCCAAGCGCAGAGTTTTGTATGACAGCGGCAAATTTCCCTCAAGTGGATGACCTAAGGTTTATCAATCCGTGGGAGGTGTAGGATGAAGATGGTCTCTCTCAAACAACCCTGCAATCAAATACAAGAATTCTCTTGTGTCCCCAACACACCCAATACAATGGTAAATTGTATAGGTGCACTAGTTCGGTGAAGAGATGGTGATACAAGTGTAGTATGGATAGTAGATATAGGTTTTTATAATCTGAAATAATAAAAACAGCAAGGTAGCAAGTAACAAAAGTGTGTGAAAATGGTGTCTCAATGCTCAGAAACAAGGCCTAGGGTTCATACTTTCACAAGTGCAATCTCTCAACAGTGCTAACATAATTGAATCATATAACAATCCCTCAATGTGCGACAAAGAATCACTCCAAAGTTCTTATAAATAGCGGAGAACATAAGATGAAATTGTTGTAGGTAGCAAACCAACTCAAATTTATCATTCCGATCAATCTATTGAGCCATCCCTATACGTGTCACAAATAGCCCTAGAGTTTGTACTAGAATAACACCATATGATACGCATCAATCAACTCTAATGTCACCTAGATACTCCAATGTAACCACAAGTATCCGTGAGTTAATTATTCGATATGCATCAAACAATTTCAGATTCATAAAATTCAATCCAACACAAAGAACTTCAAAGACTACCCCAAAGTTTCTATCGGAGAAAGTAGGACGAAAACGTGCATCAACCTCTATGCCTAGATTACCCCAATGTCTCCTCGGGAATCCGCAAGTTGATTACCAAAACATACATCAAGTGACTCAATGGAATACCCCATTGTCACCATGGGTATCCACATGCAAGACATACATCAAGTGTTCTCAAATCCAAAATATTCAATCCGATAATAATACCTCAAAGGGAAAGACTCAATTCATCACAACAAAGATAGAGAGGGAAGAACACCATATGATCTAACTATATTAACAAAGCCAATGGTACATCAATATTGTGCCGGATCAAGAACACGAGAGAGAGAGAGAGATAGATCAAACACATAGCTACTGGTACATACCCTCAGCCCCGGGGGTGGACAACTCCTGCCTCATCATGGAAGCAGCAGGGATGATGAAGATGGTCTCCGGTGATGGCTTCCCCCCTCCGGCAGGGTGCCGGAACAAGGCTCCGATTGGGATCGCTTCGAGATAGAGGCTTGCGGCGGCGGAAAAACTCATCTAGGTTAACTTTCGGGGGTTTCTGTATATATAAGAATTTTCAGCGTTGGAATCACGCGAAGAGGTGCCACAGGGAGCCCACAAGCCATTAGGGTGCGCCTACCCCCCCCAGGACGCGCCCTGTTGCCTTGTGGGGCCCCAGTGCGGCTTCTGGCACTCCCTCGAAGCTTCCCGGGTCTCTTTCCTTCCAGAAAAAATCGACAAAAAGTTTCGGCGCGTTTGGACTTCGTTTGGTATGGATTTTCTGGAAAACCAAAAACATGCAAAAAACAACCACTGGCACTGGGCACTAGGTTAATATGTTAGTCCATCAAAATCATATAAAAGTGCACCAAAACCATATAAAATTATTGCAAACATGGCATGAATACTTCATAAATTATAGATACGTTGGAGACGTATCAGCATCCCCAGGCTTAATTCCTGCTCGTCCTCGAGTAGGTAAATGATAAAAGAATTAATTTATGAAGTGTGAATGCTAGCATAGTGCATAAGTTTGATCAATGATAATTTCAATCACTTTTCCTAGCATCATGAACAACAACTCTTTCTCATACACTCATCATGATAAAGTAGAAATCAATTCACTAGTTATAGTTCAAACAATGAACTCTCTTGAAACTTAACAACATATGTTTTTAGTCACCAAACAATTACAAATCATATTATTTTCAGAAAAGACCAAGTAAGAGCTCCACATACTTAATTCTCATATAGTCTTCCATGATTGCTAGTACTCAAAGCATATTTTTAGAACAAACAGCATCCATCAGACACAGAAAAAGATAGGGGCCTAATGTTTCGCCTCCAAACTTACTTATCATAGAGATAATTGTCAATAATAATAATTCATGATCAAATATATTTGACTGGATATATATGTCTGGATCTTTCCCCACCATATGATGCTTGCCAAGTGGAGAATAATTAAGATTGGAATAAGAAGTTGACTCAACATGAAAAGTAAATAGATAGGCCCTTCGCAGAGGGGAGCATGGATTTGCTAATGTTCCAGAGCTCATTGCTAAAAATAGAGATGAATACATTTTGAGTGGTGTGCTTTTCCTTTCAACATCACGACAAAGACTTTCAATATCTTCCATGCTAAAAACATTATTGGCGGTTCCCATGCAGAAAGGAAAAGATTTACTCTCCCACAACCATACAAACACAAGCCATGGCTAGCCGAATCCTCGGGTGCCCTCCAAACAATCAACTTTCCAGGGGGAGTTTGTTTTATTATATTTTTCTTTGTTTTTGCTTAACAGGACTGGGCATCCCAAATACCAGCCTCTCACGTGCAAGACGGGTGAATAAACTCTCATTGTGAGAATAACCCACTTAGCATGGAAGATATTGACCGCCCCGTCGCTCCATGAGTGGTACGGGCACACAAAATAGATGTTTATTTGAAGGTTTTAGAGATGGCACATGCAAATTTACTTGGAACAACAGGGTAATACCGTATTTAGGTAGGTATGGTGGACACTCATGGAAGAAACTTGGCTCAAGGATTTTGGATGCACAAGCAGTAGTCCCGTTAGTACAGAAATTTTTGGCTAGCAAAGATTATAAACAAGCACCACATGTTGGAGGATCCATAACAATATAACTTATATGCAAATATACCCAAACATAACTCATTACGTTGTCTTCCTTGCACGACTTCAACTTATTTGATCAAGTTTGAAAATAATTAATGGGTATTCACAATCATAAAAGATGTCCAAGATAATATATTTGTATGTGAAATTTCTCTTCCTTATACTAATCTTTCATGAATTGCTTGTATGAGCAATATTATGATTGTCAAATTTCAATAGATTTTATTTTCTAAACCCAATGTGAAATTATTACTAAGCATATGGAACATGTATAATTTCAGGTTTATGATATTCAATTCATTCATGAATTTATTACTCTAAAGATATAAGTGAAGCACAAGAGTGAATGACAAACTACTTCAAAAGATATAAGTGAAGATCAATGAGTAGTCAAACAATTAAGTAGCTATGTGAAGACTCTCTACCAATAAAAACTTTCAGACCTAATAATTTTATTAAATAGCAAACAAAAATAAAAAGACACTCCAAGAATAGCACACATCATGTGAACAAATAAAAACTTATAGGCTCAACCGAGACTAACCGATAGTTGTTGATGAAGAAAGGTGGGATGCCTACCGGGGCATCCCCAAGCTTAGTTGCATGAGACTTCTTGGAATATTACCTTGGGGATCCTTGGGCATCCCAAGCTTGATCTCTTGTGTCTCCTTAATTTCTCTCATATCACGGCTTCTCCTAAGTCTTAAGAACTTCATCCACACAAAACTCAACAAGAACTCGTGAGATAAGTTAGTATAAATCAACTCAAAACCTTAACATTCTCTACTGTAGAAAATTAAAAAAATTATAATTAAACATTGCATACTAAATGTATCTGCATATTTAATACTCCCATTACCTAATAGAAACATTAAACAAGCGAACATATGCAAACAATGCAACTATAACCGCAATCTGTCTAAACAGAACAGTTTGTAAAGGCGGAATACAAATTCATACTTACCTAACTCCAACAATTCTGAAAAATTACCACGTGATAGAGAACTCATGTATGCTTACTGTGTAAAAAATTCAGATTTTTATCATGTTCACTATTTAGGAATATTCTGGACATGACAGAACACTTTCGCTTTTTAAACAGCAACTCATAAACTTGCAAACTGAGCATGGTAAAAGCTATACTTGGCATTTTATTGAAATAAAAGATACAAAAATGATTATAAATAACAGCAAGTAAATCCAAATAAAAGAAAATGATGCTCTAAGCAAAACACATATTATGTGACGAATAAAAATATAGTTCCGAGTGAGGTTACCGATAATGTTGAAGACGAAAGAGGTGATGCCTACTGGGGCATCCCCTTGCTTAGACGCTTGAGTATTCCTTGAATATTACCTTGGGGTGCCTTGGGCATCCCCAATATTAGGGTCTTTCCGCTCCTTATTCTCCTCATATCGTCATCTCACCCAAAACTTGAAAACTTCAATCACATAAAACTTAACGGAACTTCGTGAGATAGGTTAGTATGAAAATAAATCATTCACTTAGGTACTATCAAGACAAGATTCATAATTTTTCTCAAATAGTGCCTACTATATTCTAACATTCCCACAATTTATATTACTCAATATAAGCTATGGAAACACTAAAACAAGCAAACTATGCAATAAAAAAAGAATCTATCAAAAACAGAACAACATGTAGTGAGCGAATTAAAAAGAATACTTATGTAACTCCAAAAATTCTGAAAAATTAGGAGAACGTAATTTTTTTTCATAGCAGTACTTTTTTAAAAACTCAGAATTTTATCACACTCCATTACAGAATGTAAAATAATGCACTGGACGCTAAACTTTCTGTTTTTGCACAGAACCAAATAAACAAACATCTACATCAACCTAAAGACTTTACTTGGTACTTTATTGTAAGAAAAGATACAAAACATGATTACTGTAGTAGGTTTAATCATTTAGACACACAAAACAGGAACAAAACTAAATAAACATATTGGGTTGTCTCCCAACAAGCGCTTTTCTTTAAAGCCTTTTAGCTAGGCATGATGATTTTAATGATGCTCACATAAGAATAGGAATTGAAACATATAAGAGAGTATCATGAATCATATAGAAAACACATTTAAGCTTAACACACTTCCTATGCATAGGAATTTTATAAGCAAACAATTTATTGTAGCGAGAATCAACTAGCATAGGAAGGCAAAACAATCATGACTTCAAAACTTTCATCATAAAGAGAGGAAAATTGATGTTGTTGAAATATATAAAAGCATATCTTCACCTCTCATAAAAAATTTCAGTAGCATCATGAAGAAATTCAACAATATAACTATCACATAAAGCATTCTTTTCATGATCCACAAGCATAAAAAATTTATTACTCTCCACATAAGCAAATTTGTTCTCATCAATAATAGTGGGAGAAAATTCAACAAAATAACTATCATGAGATACTTGATTGACATAACCAAATTGAACATTAAAATCATTATGACAAGTTTCATAGTTATTATTACTCTTTATAGCATACATGTCATCACAATAATAATCATAGATAGCAACTTTGTTGTCATAATCAATTGAAACCTCTTCCAAAATAGTGGAATCATTAGTACCTAAAGTTGACACTCTTCCAAACACACTTTCATCAATATAATCATCATGAATAGGAGGCATGCTATCATCATAATAAATTTGCTCATCAAAAATAAGGGGACTAAAAAGATCATTTTCATCAAACATAGCATCCCCAAGCTTATGGCTTTGCATATCATTAGCATCATGGATATTCATAGAAAGCATACTAACAACATTGCAATAATTCTTATCATTCAAGGGTTTTATGCCAAACATTTTATTGAATTCTTCTTCTAACACATTGGCACAATTTTCTGATCCATCACTTTCAAGAAAGACATCATATAGATGAAGTATTTGAGGCAACCTCAATCCCATTTTCTTATAGTTTTCTTTTATAAACTAAACTAGTGAAAAACAAGAAAATAAAAGATTTAATTTCAAGATCTAAAGATATACCTACAAGCACTCACATCCCTGGCAACGGCGCCAGAAATAGCTTGATGTCTACTATGCAACTTTTATTCTTGTAGACTCTGTTGGGCCTCCAAGCGCAGAGTTTTGTAGGACATCAGCAAATTTCTCTCAAGTGGATGACCTAAGTTTTATCAATCTGTGGGAGGTGTAGGATGAAGATGGTCTTTCTCAAACAACCCTGCAATCAAATACAAGCAATCTCTTGTGTCCCCAACACACCCAATACAATGGTAAATTGTATAGGTGCACTAGTTCGGCGAAGAGATGGTGATACAAGTGTGGTATGGATAGTAGATATAAGTTTTTATAATCTGAAAATAAAAAACAGCAAGGTAGCAAGTAACAAAAGTGTGTGAAAATTGTGTCTCAATGCTTAGAAACAAGGCCTAGGGTTCATACTTTCACTAGTAGAATCTCTCAACAGTGCTAACATAATTGAATCATATAACAATCCCTCATTGTGTGACAAAGAATCACTCCAAAGTTCTTATCAATAGTGGAGAACATAAGATGAAATTGTTGTAGGTAGCAAACCACCTCAAAGTTATCTTTCCGATCAATCTATTGAGCCATCCCTATAAGTGTCACAAATAGCCCTAGAGTTCGTACTAGAATAACACCATATGATACGCATCAATCAACTCTAATGTCACCTAGATACTCTAATGTCACCACAAGTATCCGTGAGTTAATTATTCGATACGCATAAAACAATTTCAGATTCATAATATCCAATCTAACACAAAGAACTTCAAAGATTATCCCAAAATTTCTATCGGAGAAAGTAGGACGAAAACATGCATCAACCTCTATGCCTAGATTACCCCAATGTCACCTCGGGCATCCGCTAGTTGATTACCAAAACATACATCAAGTGAATCAACAGAATACCCCTTTGTCACCACGGCTATCCACATGCAAGACATACATCAAGTGTTCTCAAATCCAATAGGGAAACCTCAAAGGGAAAGATTCAATTCATCACCACAAAGATAGAGAGGGAAAAACACCATATGATCCGACTATATTAACAAAGCCCGTGGTACATCAAGATCGTGCCGGATCAAGAACATGAGAGAGAGAGAGAGAGAGAGATCAAACACATAGCTACTGGTACATACCCTCAGCCTCGGGGGTGGACTACTCCTGTCTCATCATGGAAGTAGCGGGGTTGATGAAGATGGCCTCCGGTGATGGCTTCCCCCCTCAGTCAGGGTGCCGGAACAGGGCTCCAATTGGGATCGCTTCGGGACATTGTCTTGCGGTGGCAGAAAAACTCATCTAGGTTAACTTTCGGGGGTTTCTGTATATATAAGAATTTTCAGCATTGGAATCACACGAAGAGGTGCCACAGAGGGCCCACAAGCCATCAGGGTGCGCCTACCCCTAGGGTGTGCCTTGTTGCCTTGTGGGGGCCCCTGTGGGGCTTTTGGCACTCCCTCAAAGCTTCCCGGGTCTCTTTCCTTCCAAAAAAAATCATCAAAAAGTTTCGTCGCGTTTGGACTTCGTTTGGTATGGATTTTCTGGAAAACCAAAAACATGCAGAAAACAGCAACTGGCACTGGGCACTAGGTTAATATGTTAGTCCATCAAAATCATATAAAAATGCACCAAAACCATATAAAATGATTGCAAACATGGCATGAATACTTCATAAATTATAGATACATTGGAGACGTATCAGCGTCCCCAAGCTTAATTCCTGCTCGTCCTCGAGTAGGTAAATGATAAAAGAATTAATTTATGAAGTGTGAATGCTATCATAGTGCATAAGTTTGATCAATGATAATTTCAATCACTTTTCCTAGCATCATAAACAAAAACTCTTTCTCATACACTGATCATGATAAAGTAGAAATCAATTCACAAGTTATGGTTCAAACAATGCACTCTCTTGAAACTTAACAACATATGTTCTTAGTCACCAAACAATTACAATTCATATTATTTTCAGAAAAGTCCAAGTAAGAGCTCCACATACTCAATTCTCATATAGTCTTCCATGATTGCTAGTACTCAAAGCATATTTTTAGAACAAATAGCATCCATCAGACACAGAGAAAGATAGGGGCTTAATGTTTCGCCTCCAAACTTACTTATCATAGAGATAATTGTCAACAATAATAATTGATGATCAAATACATTTGACTGGATATATATGTATGGATCTTTCCCCACCACATGATGCTTGGCAAGTGGAGAATAATTAAGATTGGAATAAGAAGTTGACTCAACATGAAAAGTAAATAGATCGGCCCTTCGCAGAGGGAAGCATGGATTTGCTAATGTGCCAGATCTCATTGCTAAAAACAAAGATGAATACATTTTGAGTGGTGTGCTTTTCCTTTCAACGTCACTACAAAGGCTTTCAATATCTTCCATGCTAAACACATTATTGGCGGTTCCCATGCAGAAAGGAAAAGATTTACTCTCCCACAACCATACAAACACAAGACATGGCTAGCCGAATCCTCGATGCTTCCCGGGTCTCTTTCCTTCCAGAAAAAATCGTCAAAAAGTTTCGTCGTGTTTGGACTTCGTTTGGTATGGATTTTTTAGAAAACCAAAAACATGCAGAAAACAGCAACTGTCACTTGGCACTATGTTAATATGTTAGTTCATCAAAATCATATAAAAGTGCACCAAAACCATATAAAATTATTGCAAACATGGCATGAATACTTCATAAATTATAGATACGTGGGAGACGTATCAGTGGTTATAGATGGTTTCTTTCGTCTCCAATTTGTTTTGTTGAGGTGTTTATCTCCAATCCAAATCGACACCGGTACGAAAGAAAGACAGATTGTGCACGATTGATTAAGGTCGCATCATAAATAGAATTTAAAAATGGTTAATGGGTAAAATAAGATCATATTCATATTCTACACATTTTTCTAATGAAAATCCATATATAACATGTTAAATTTGGAGTTAGGGTTTAAAAGATATGATTTTTTTTAAATCATTTGATATGGACCATGAGTTGATTAACTCAAATGTCAGGGGGTTTTGCAAAAGATGAAAGGTTTTTTTGCATGACTTAAACCTGTACCGTGGGTTGATTTGTAGTAATCGCAGGAGGTTTTCTACAAAAATCAAAATGTTTTTGTGGATGACTTAAACACGGACTGTGGGTTAATTTCAGGAAACAACACAGGCTTTTCTGTGAAAGAGTGCAAAGGACGGGCAGAAGCACTATTGTCTTTATTAGTAGGTATAGATATAGATTTCCCAACGCTAATAGCTCTCTTACCCCCATTAGTGTTAACCCCATCAATCCCCTGGAATTTCTCCTTAGCCTTAACCAAGCCCCCTTGAATCCTCTCATTGACCCTCGAATTAATTGAATGATATCCCAAATCAACAGGAATCACGCTCAAATCCACCGTGCCAAACTTAGAAACATCCATCGAAATCCCCCCTCCAAGGTGCCAGAAAGAAAGGCTGCCCTTTCCTTGTGGATAAACCCTTCCCCCAGGCTCAGAGAGGATCTCACATGTGAATTTGCTCAAGATTTCCCCCACTCTCCTCTTCGACCGCTCCAGGCACTGCCCCTGATTTGCCGCCAATAGGAAGATGCGCCTTGAACTCGGCTACTCCCACACGCTGAAGAGTCCCCCATGGACGCCCGCTTCCATACGAACGCCCCTTGCCACACAGGGGCCGCCGGCGTCGCCGCTGCCATCTCATCCACTTCTAGTCTCTGTTGCTGCCAGATCGCCTGTGTGATCGCGGGAGCCCCTGGTTCTTTTTTCTTTTTGCAAAACCGCCTACTCTCGTATTTGCTTGCACCCACCAATCAGATTGGTTTGTCCCCGTATGGTATGAACTATTAGTATGTACCGTGAACTTGCCGCTCCTGCAAATTGAGACTCTCTTTTATGTAACGCTCTTATATTTCTTTACAGAGGGAGTATTTAATCAGAACTTTGATACTTGGCGACTGTTACAAAATTAAGCAAAAAAAGCAGAATGATACCATGATCGCGCATCCGACCGAGCGCATGCAACCCGCATCTCCTTCGTGCGAACACGTCGACTCTGGATTACATGAATGCAAGCATGCAAGCTAATGTCACGAGCCAGTCCCTGATAGGGTCCCCGAATCTCCGTGCTTTCTGTGTCAGTCCCTGGATCAATAGCTGACATGCACAGTCGACGATGAAAAACCAAGAATACATCACATGTCATAGTATTACATTGTGGATCCAGTGCTTTACAATACACACCTGCTTAGCTCATGGGCTAGCTTACAATACAATCATGCACCGGAGATAATATTCTAGTCTCGCGGCGTCCATCTACTCACAGGAAAGAGTTGAGTATAGCGTCGTAACCCTACTTCGTACATTTCCTTCAATATGGAAAACCTGCAACATGATACGTTGCAGCCACAAGGGTCAATACATTGAATGTATTAGCAAGTCCACAGTTCATTGGAAACCTATTCACCTACATGCACTTTGGTTGGTGGGGTTCAAGGCTCTTTGCAGAAAATATAGTTTTGCCCTAATATTTTAGTAGTGGTCTACTCTAATAGCTGGACATACCGCATCACACAATAGTCCAGGGTAGATCATATCACGCGATCACCCAAAAATGCAATTTGAGTATGTGGGCTTCTGCATCGCATGGTTGCCCCAAGCCTTTCTCCAGAGACCCTGGGTCCTCCAGTCCTCTGAGATCAGCTCCACACTCCCCGTTGGTTCAACCCATTGATTTTAGAAGAAGAGGTGATGAGATCAAGCTGACAATCCTCAGATGAGTTGCTCAAGTTGTCCGTAATCGGGTGTAACACCCCTATGTAATGAGCTACAGTGATCTTCATGTTTATGCTAAGTCATTTTTTTTTGCTTTGCTAAGCTTGATCACCATTGCAATCATACCTCATTTCAAATTCCACTTCAAATGGAATTCAAACTTTAAGTGAAAATAAAAGTTGTTCAAATCCAGGAACTAAATAGTTCATAATTTTGGAAATATTCCCTAGTTAATACTGTTAAGGAAAACAACATCACTAAAAATCCTTTGAGGACTCTTTCATCAAGATTACAGCAACAGTAGCACCTTTTCAGTCCATTTGCATTCAACCATAATTTAAATGGGTTCAAATAAATCCCAAATTTTGTGGGCAGCTCCTAACTAATGCATTGTAATTATGTGGCTAGGTCTCATATTTTACAAAAGTCATTTGGGGTCAAAATAAAATGCAAAATAGCAGTGCAGATAAGAAACAGAGAAATAAAAAGAAAAAGAGAGACAGTGCACTGCTGGACTGGGCCTAAGTGGCGTACAGTGCGGCCCAGCCCAGCCTGGCCGGCCTTTCCCCTACCTCGTGCCAGAGGCAGAGGCCATGGCGCCAGCCGCACGTGCTCGCCGTTTCAGCCGCGCCCACTCACCCTCGCGCCGCAACAGGAGCCAGCGGGTGGATAAGGACTCCACCGTGGCACCCCCTGGCCAACCCTACCCTCAGTTTTCCCCCTCCTCGCCCCTCTCTCTCGATCTGCTGCTCGTCCGACCGCAGCCATCGCCGTGCACGCGGCCACCGGCCATCTTTCGCCGCACCGACATGTCCAGGGGCTCTGGCGTGGACGTCTTCGTCTTCATCACCCGTGGATCGAAGCTGGGAAGTCGCCTCTGCGTCACCCGCGCCTTCTCCTTCCTCCATGGTCGCCGGCAACCACCGCTTCGATATACGTGCCTCGTCCTTCCCGGACCTCCCCGAGCTCATATCTGCCCTCACTGTGAGCCCCTGGCCGTTCTCTTCCTTTCCCCATGCCGTTCCCGTGCGCAAGCTGCCGTTCCCGTGAGCGCGTGCTCCGGCCACCATCGGTCGTGGTCGTTGCCATCGTTTTGGTTGTCCCCTGCTTCCACCGCAAGCACCAGCAGATGCGCGGCATTGGCCTCTGCCGACTCCCGCCCTTTGCCGCTCGAATGGCTGCCGGAGGCGCCCGTTTGGTCGTCGTCACCGCCTCTGTACGTCGCCGCCGGCGTACGCTGCGCGCGCGCGTGTTTAAGTTAAACCGGGGCTAACCCCCCCTCCCCCACTGACACTAGTCCCCGCAGGGATTAGTTAACAGGCTAATAAAACTATTTAGCTAATTAAACTGCTGACAAATGGGACCCACGTGCACTGTTCATTTGGATAAGAATTACACAGTCAACATGCTGACTCAGCACTGTCCCCACCTGTCATGCTAATGGGCTAGCTGTTGCTGAGTATAAAAAGGTTTTGCACTGTTTTGGATAATTTGAATTAAATAAATCCAGTAAATTCCAGAAAAAGATTAAAACTTTAAAAAATTCATAGAAAATAAACCGTCAGTCGGATGAAAATAATTTATATATGAAAAATGATTAGAAAAATCTAACGAATCCGAATATGTCATCTGCATTCATTTTTAGAATCCTCTAAGTAGGTGAACCTATAACTTTTGGCCTGTTTCTGATAAATGAATAGTGCATGACTTTGGTAAAATAATTCCAAATAAGTTCCTAAAACATCTAGAATATTTAGAGATGCAATATATCACCCCTGCATATCATTTAGGCATGTCATGCATAGTGATTGCATTTGAATGCTTGTATTTATCTGTTTCCTCCCCCTCTTCTTTTCGGTAGACCCCAAGACCGCTGTTGATCCAGTGATCGACTACTTCACCGTCGAGGATCCGTATCTGTTTGCCGAGCAACCAGGCAAGCAAACCCCCTTGATCATTCCTATATCACCTATTCCTTCTTCCCCGTGCTTGCATTAGAATTTGCTACCGTATTTGATTGCTCCTATTCTGATGCATAGCCTGATTTTGTAACCTGCTGTTGATACTTTACCTGTTGTCCTAAATGCTTAGTATAGGTTGGTTAGTGATCCATCAGTGGCCCCACACCCTTGTCCGTGTTGCCATGCTTTACCACCGGTGACTCGATCACTGTGATCGATGTGCAGAGACCGAACACAGCACCGCACACCCCCTTAGTTGTACGACTCTGCAAAGCTACTATCGAGTGCCGAGGGTGATACCTCCTACCTCACTCCTGATGATAACTTTGTAGCGTAGCTAGTCGGTTGTGGGTTACCGAGGGTGATTCCTCTTTCACCACCTCTGATGAGACCTCTGTCGTGCAGCCCCTCAAGTGTGAACCCATCGAGGGTGATTCCTCCAAGTTCATCTTGACGGTTACATCGAGTGGGAATCCAACGAGGGTGATTCCTTGCATTCCCCACGATGTTATGGACACACGGGTACTTTGACCTTCACCTCAGACCATTGTTAATGATGGGTCGGCTCCAAGAGCACCCACGAGATAATGTTGAAGTCGGGCCGACCCCAAGGATACCCGCGAGAGAGTCCTGTGGCGGCTGGCTGTTAGCGGTACCACCCAGGATGTGGTGGTAGCTCGGGACGTGTCCCGACAGCCGACACGGAACTTACACTATAGTCGGAGCGACAGGGCAGGCGGAGACTACCTAAGAGAGAGGTGGGCCTAGTCCCTGGTCGTGGTCCGCGAGATACCTAGTCGGAATGGCCGAAGCACTGGTCGTCTCCGCGAGCTCCTAATAATTCACTAACGGATTTGGGTATTTGATATGAGTTGGCCACTGGCCTATATGCACTACTACCACGTGGGATAATGGTTTAATGGGGCCCTCGGCGCAGTATGTATCAGCCGAAAGCTCTGTCATATGTCCAGTTCAGCATTGTGGGCCTGTCGGGCCAGTGCCATCCAGGATGAGGTGGTGCTCGTCCTGGCTCGTCGCATAACGACCTGGAGTGCAAAGGGCGATGGGCCCAAGACCCCTGAGCACTTAGGATGTAGATCGGCGGGGATCTCTCTGCGGAGCCTAGGTAGGACTACGTCGTGTCGATCAGCCGAGGCCGGGCATGACCGAGAAAAGTGTGTTCGGCCAGAGTTAATCGAGCGTGTTGGGTAACAGTAGTGCACCCCTGCAGGGAAGTTATCTATTTGAATGGCCGTGTCCACGGTAATAGGACGCTCAGTGTTGTATCCCGATCTACTACAACTTGAACTGGATACATGTTACTTTAATTAATATGTTAGCTCCGGGATCGCTTTCTCGCAGGGAGTCGAGCAAGGATCTCTGGGCTTTGCTACTACATACTTATTACTTTATGTTATGCTACTAATCTGCACTCTTCTAATGCTGCAAGACGCTGCAAGATGCTAGTCTTCGATAGGCTAGGCCTTCTCTCTATTCTGGCATTTCTGCTGTCTAGTCCACAGTTACAGTCCCTTCATTTGATACCGATGCATAAATAAAATAGTTCTGATGTAAGTCTTGCGAATACTTTGGATGAGTACTCACGGTTGCTTTGCTACCTCTTTTTCCCCATACCCGATTGTTGTGGTCAGATGATGGTGACGACTACTACTACCCCGACGGAGCCTACTACTATGTGGAGACCGACGACCAGGAGTAGTTCGGAGGCTCCCAGGCAGGAGGCATGCGCCTTTTCGATCTAGAGTCGTTGTTTTGCTCAGCCTTCTTAAGGCATACTTGTCTAATTATGTCTGTACTCAGATATTGTTTCTTCCGCTGACTCTTGTGTAACCCAAGCTTATGTATTCGAGCCCTCGAGGCCCCTGGCTTGTAATATAAAGCTTGTATTATTTTATTTTGTGTCTAGAGTTGTGTTGTGATATCTTCCCGTGAGTCCCTGGGCTTGATCATGCACATTTGCATGTATGATTAGTGCACGGTCGGGCCGGGGGCGTCACACCGGGACAGGGCTAATCATGATTAGTTTTATACACTCTGCAGAGGTTTGTGTACTTTACCTGTGATTCCCGATCACACCCTTATGCCACTAAAATTCTTTTGTGAAGTATCTAGGTAGATCAAGACAAGACTTTTGCGAAGTGGTAGCCCTCTAAAAAATGGTAGACCCAGTCCATCCTACACACCTACATATGCTGTTCTACCCAGGTGGGTTCCCACAACCTACTTGGTCCAGACATAGCCCATATTATATCATGGCTACACACGAAAGCCACTCAACTTTGAACTCGTACAATCCCTTTGAGCCTGGGCGGTTGCCCACAAAACTGTCGACCACCAAGCAATACCGAAGCACCGCCCAGATGATTCATTAATTAAGTTGTAATTACGTAGTCAACCCTGAGGTTGTATGGTGGAATAATAATTGATGCTTCCCAATCCACGTCAAAGCAGCTAAGCATCTACTCGATGGTTACAAGGTCAGGGTAAGTTTGGACCTAAGTTGTCAACTACTAGGTTGTATAGAATTTATCATCCTAAACTCACACACCTAACATGGCAAAACTACAATGCAAATAAAATTCTGGGTAACATGATCAAAGTGGAACTTGCCTGGTATTGACGATTCTTCAAACTCACAATCTTGATCGCGTTACTCTTCGCTCTCCGTACAATCTAACGTAAGGAAAGGGCAATCATAAACAACCATACAATGCAATCAAACAGACAACAAGTGTTGTGCATGGTGTTAGTGTCATTGTGCTGTGAGATCATGTGTCAGAGTTAACTCATAAGAGTTTGGAAAACAACATAGTGGTTGTCAATTGGAATACATGTGACATAAGGGTTCACATGCAAGTTTTCAAATAAGGGTTCATCACATAAGGAGTATCTGATGTCAAGTGGTGGTTGTTAGATTCATTCAGACAGAATCTCCACAACAGAGTCAAGGTCTATGAATCTTGGATAGCCAAGTTCATGTTCAAGTTTGAATGACAATTCAAACTTGTGGACCTTTCATGAGCTTGAATACACTAAGTTCTGAAAATGATAACTTCGTCTAGCTTCCAATACAATTTGGATTTGAATTATGGTTCATCTTATTTGAATTCAAATTGAATTGAGTTCACAATTTGATTTTGGTTTCACTGAGTTAAATTGAATTATGAATTATTTCATAATTGACTAAGTTGGTTCAATTAAACATAAATACAATAAATGCTTCCCTAAAGTCAAATACAAATCCAAAATAATTACTAAAGTTTATTTATTTAAATTAAGGTTTAAACTAAAGTCAAATATAAATCCAAGTTATTCTCTAAGTTCAATCAAGTTTAAATCCCTAAAGTCAAGTTTGAATCCAAGTCACTTACTAAGTTTCAATTTATACCTAAGTAAAATTTATTTTTAGTTCCTAAAGTCATTTCCAACTCCAAACAATTACTAAGGTTTTAATTTAAAATACTAAACCATATTGCAAAAGGTTTAATTCAAAATAAACCTAGGTTTTCCAAATTATAACCAAACTAAGTTTGAATTTAATTCAAATTAAATTCCCCAAAATTAAATAATAATCCTAAGTATTTACTAAAGTTCACTTTAATTTTCTGAACCTAGTTGCAAAATAATTATTCTACTAAACACTTTCAATTCAAAGTTAAACCAAATTTAGGTTTAAATATGTTTGAGTTATAGCTACTGTTAAACTATATTGAATTTAAAAATTTAAATTATTTTAAAATTAGACTACAATAGCTAAGTTGAAACTATATATTTTGCAAAAAGAATCAATTTATTTGGATTTATAAATTGCAAGTTATGCCCTATTTAAGTTTGAACTCATTCTATTTGAATTTAAATTTTAAAATATTCAATTTCCAAATTTCACTTTTCTAGGTGAAAGTATATTTCATAAGGATCATTTTGCAAAAATAATCACTCAATTTGGACCTACAGATAAAAAGTTGTGAAGGTTTTAGGATCCAGGGGGTTTTCTGTAAGATTGCCAATTAATTGAATTAAACAGAAAAACGAGTGGATAATGTTGTGGATAAGGTGGACACATGGCAGTCTGTAATTGGCCCGTACCAATTCACTTAAGTGGACTCGTGTGTGACGTTGGATCTGGATCCAACGGACAGAAACATATCGGGGTTAGGGTTTCGGGTGGCTCACCGGAGTTTCGCCAGAAAAAGCAGAGACGGCTGCGCGGGCTTCGGGTGTGGGTGCTTCGCTCGCTCTAGTGGGCTCCAGGGGTGGCGGAGGGCACCGATGGGTGCGGGAGACGACGACGGAGTCGGCGGTGGCCGTGGCTGGTCGCAGGGACGACGGTGATGAGGACTAGGGGCTCGCCGGAGTTCATGCGGGCGGCGTAGCTTTCGGGTGAAGAAGCGGGCATCCAAATTGTGCACTCCTGGATGAAAGAATGGGTCAGGGGGACGTGCGCGATCACCACGAGGGTGATGGACAGGATGCGGTGCTCCGGTGTGGGCTTACCTCGTCGGAATCAACGATGGCGCGGCGGCGGTGTTCGGCCTCCGATGAACTCGAGCTTCCAGGGGTCCTCTGGCATGCGGAGCATGTCTAGGGGACTCGCCGAAGCTCGTGAAAGATGACGGTGGTAGCGGTTGGTCTCGAGGGGGAGGGCTTCGTCAGAATCTCACCGGAGTCAGTGGCTAAATCGGCGGCGGTTCGAGCTCAACATCGAGCGGCCTGGCGGCAGAGAGCTCGCGAGAGAGAGGGGCTCTGTGGGGTTTTATAGGTGCGGCGAGGGGCTCGGGCACGCACGGGAGGGCGGCGAACGTGGGAGGTTGTGGCCGGGCGTGCGAGGTCGTGGGCACGAGCGTGGGCGCGGGAGGTTAGGGATGACCTGACTGGTGGGGTCCACGAGTCAGTAGGAGGGGGGGGGAGAGGGCGGCGCGCGATGAGCTGGGCTCGGGCGCGCTCGGCTCCTGGGCTGGCCTGGCTTGGTTGGGCTGCGTAGTTTAGGTTAGGCTAGGGTTTTGTTTTTCTTTTATTTATGTTTTCCTTTTTCTTTTCTGTTTTGTTTCAAACTTCAAATAGACTTTGAATTTGAATTTTCTTCCAACAGTGAATACTTCCTAAATTCCAAATGGAATGTTTGGGACTGTGTCAACTTTTTGTTTGACCATTTTGGACAAATAATTTCTGCAACTTACATCTTTCATTTGAATTTGAATATGGTTTCAAAACCAAATTTGTTTCAAATCCATTTTAGAAAATTGGCAGAAGGTTCTGATCATTATTTCTACTTATGAAATTTATTTTCCTGCCAAATAATTGCAAAGCCACTTTTTAAAAATATTATCCTTTTTTATTTTTAAATTGACTCCAACATCAATCCATTCCAACCAATTTGAGAATTTTTATGAGTGGTTTAAATATTACCTGGGACTTATTAATAATACTGTATGCCCAAATAATAATTTACTTTGTCACCCTATTTTGGGATTCAAAATTATTCCGTAAATCTTTCAGGGTTCATTCTGTTTTCTCAAATTTCAAACAAGGGTTCCAGTGTGGCCATAGGGTCTTTGACTCTCTACGTGAATCAAGCAGGGCAAACAATCAATCATCAAGAAATTCCTAGGCAAAATTTAGCTAAATTCCTAAGAAAATTTAATTCCATGTGAAATTTTTAACATACCAGATTTCGGAAAAATCTGGGATGTGATAGCTAGGGAGAAAATAGATGATGTCAATAAAATATTCTTTCTGTCTGGAAAATTTAAAATGTTTTATCTTTCTAACCAAAAACCCGATTAAGAATATGTTTACACCACTGAATTAATCGCGGCGAGATCTTTGAAACTAAATCCTATGTTGATATGTTCCGATAATTTTTTGGGGGGTCAAAAGTTACCACGCATGTGCTACATATGTTATCATGTTGTTTACATAGACATTACAGGGAAATAAAATTAGTTCCTTTAACCTTCTCCCCACATGCACATGCATGCATGAACTAGAGGACAAAAGGCTAGACGTTGATATTTGGCGACCGTTACGAAATTAAGTAGAAAAAAGCAGAACGATTCCATGATCGCGAGTCCGAGCGAGCGCATGCGACCCGCATCTCCTTCGTGCGAACACGTTGACTCTGGATTCCATGAATGCATGCATGCAAGCTAAGAAGAAAACAGATGATGTAAATAAAAGATTATGTCTATCTGGAAAAATCAAAATGTTTTATCTTTCAAACCGAAAAGCCGATTAAGAATATGTTTTCACCACTGAATTCATCGCGGCGAGATCTTCGAAACTAAATCCTATGTTGATATGTTCCAATAATTTTTTGGGGGTCAAAAGTTACCACGCCTGGGCTATGTAACTTATCACGCATGTGCTACATATGTTATCATGTTGTTTACATAGATATTACCAGAGCATAAAATTAGTTCCTTTAACCTTCTCCCCATATGCACATGCATGCATGAACTAGAGGACAAAAGGCTGATGTTGTCGTAACCCCCCCCCCCCCAATTTTTAAAATAAAAATATTTTGTAGCTCAAACCGTCGGTCCGATTCAAAATCCGTTTTCACATAAATATTCGCCACGATGGGACCTTCGAAACTAGATCCTATGCTGATATGTTCCAACGACTTTTTTCCGGGTCAAAAGTTACCACTCCTGGGCTAAGTAACTTAGCACACCTATAGTGTGTATATTACTATATTGTTTGCGAAGAAGTTACCGTGTGTATGTTTTTAACAAGTTTTCTTTTCGGGCGAAAATTACCCATGGTGTTTGTGCGTAAGTTAACAAACCCACGGAGTGTGTATTACCATGCTATCTACACGGAAGTTACCGGAGGTATGTTTTCAATAACTTTTTTCCCCCGGACAAAGTTACTGCGGTGTTTTGTACCTAAGTTATCAGGTCTGCGGTATGTATATTACCATGTTATTTATACAAAAGTTACCCGAGGTAATGTTTTGAACACCTTTTTTTCCGGGGTAAAATTATTGCGGTGTTTGTACCTAAGTTATCATGTCTGTGGTGCATATATTACCATGCCTTTTATAAAGAAAGTTGTTGCGGTATGTTTCCAACATCTTTTTTCCCTCGGGCAAAGTTATTGTGGTGTTTGTGTTGGGGAACGTTGCATGGGAAACAAAAATTTTCCTACGCACACGCAAGATCTATCCATGGTGATGAGCATCTACGAGAGGAAGAGTGAATCTACATACCCTTGTAGATCGCTAAGCGGAAGCGTTTAAGAAACGCGGTTGATGTAGTCGAACGTCTCCGCGATCCAAATCGCAAGTCGTCCCTCGATCCGATCACGAACTAGCGCCGAACGGACGGCACCTCCGCGTTCAACACACGTACGGCTTGATGACGCCTTCACCTCCTCGATCCAGCGAGCGATGGTGAAGTAGTGGTTGAGTTCCAGCAGCACGACGGCGTGGTGATGGTGGTGAGGAACAATCTCAGCAGGGCTTCGCCAAGCGCTACGGAGATTATGACGGAGGAACTAGAGGGTTAGGGTTGCCGCACACGGCTTGGGGAAATCTTGATGTATCCCGTGTGCTAGCCCTGCCCCTCTATTTATATGTTGAGCCTTGGGGTCTAAACTTGGAGTAAAAGCCTCCTCCAGGTCGGTTTTGCCCGCACAAGGTCGGTTTGGCCCGCAGGGAAAGAGTCCAACTCGGATCCCTGCCGAACCGTGCACAGCCGCACACAAGCGGTAGTACCGCTTGGGCGGTAGTACCGCTTCACACAAGCGGTAGTACCGCTCGGGCGGTAGTACCGCTTCACCAAGCGGTAGTACCGCTTACGCGGCAGCAAAACTACTTTTGCACTTCCAATACCTCGTGGGCTTTTATCCCTTGGCCCATATAAAGTGTTCTTGCACCCCGAACACTTCTGTAAACATCCAGAACCACTTCCGGTGAATTCCGGAACCCTTCCGGAGATCAAAACACTATTATCACATATATCAATCTTTACCTCCGGACTATTCCGGAGATCCTCGTCATGTCCGGGATCTTATCCGGGACTCCGAACAACTTTCGGTCACCAACAAAATAACTCAACTATACTAATCGTCACCAAACGTTAAGTGTGTAGACCCTGTGGGTTCGAGAACTATGTAGACATGACCGAGACACCTCTACGGCCAATAACCAATAGCGGGACCTGGATGCCCATATTGGCTCCTACATATTCTACGAAGATCTTTTATCGGTCGAACCTCTATGTCAAGGATTCAGTTAATCCCGTATGCTGTTCCCTTTGTTCTTCGGTATGTTACTTGCCCGAGATTCGATCGTCGGTATCTCTATACCTAGTTCAATCTCGTTACCGGCAAGTCTCTTTACTCGTTCCGTAATACAAGATCTCGTGGCTAACACTTTAGTCACATTGCTTGCAAGGCTCATTGTGATGTTGTATTACCGAGTGGGCCCTGAGATACCTCTCCGTCATACGGAGTAACAAATCCCAGTCTTGATCCATGCCAACCCAACAGACACCCTCGGAGATACCTGTAGAGCACCTTTATAGTCACCCAGTTACGTTGCGACGTTTGATACACACAAGGTACTCCTCCGATGTCAGGGAGTTGCATGATCTCATGGTCATAGGAACAGATACTTGACATGCAGAAAACAATAGCAATAAACTGTCACGATCATATGCTACGTTCGTAGTTTGGGTCTTGTCCATCACATCATTCTCCTAATGATGTGATCCCGTTATCAAATGACATCTCATGTCAATGGCTAGGAAACCTTAATCATCTTTGATCAACGAGCTAGTCAACTAGAGGCTTACTAGGGACACAGTGTTGTTTATGTACCCACACATGTATTTGAGTTTCCAATCAATACAATTATAGCATGGATAATAAACGATTATCATGAACAAGGAAATATAATAATAACCAATTTATTATTGCCTCTAGGGCATATTTCCAACAGTCTCCCACTTGCACTAGAGTCAATAATCTAGTTCACATCACTATGTGATTTACATTGTAATGAATCGAACACCCATGCAGTTCTGGTGTTGTTCATGTTTAGCCCTTGGAAGAGGTTTAGTCATCGGATCTGCAACATTCAGATCCGTGTGTACTTTGCAAATATTTATGTCGTCCTCCTTGATGTAATCGCGGATGGAATTGAAACGTCGCTTTATGTGTCTGGTCCTCTTGTGAAATCTTGGTTCCTTGGCTAGAGCAATGGCACCAGTATTATCACAAAACAGAGTCATTGGGTTAAGCGCACTAGGCACTACTCCAAGATCTGTCATGAACTCCTTCATCCAGACACCTTCCTTCGCCGCCTCCGAGGCAGCGATGTACTCCGCTTCGCATGTAGAATCTGCTACCATGCTTTGCTTGGAACTGCACCAGCTAACCGCACCCCCATTAAGAATAAACACGTATCCGGTTTGAGACTTAGAGTCGTCCGGATCAGTGTCAAAGCTTGCATCGACGTAACCCTTTACGACGAGCTCTTGATCACCTCCATAAACGAGAAACATATCCTTAGTCCTTTTCAGGTACTTCAGGATATTCTTGACCGCCGTCCAGTGTTCCATTCCTGGATCACTTTGAAACCTTCCGACCATACTTATGGCAAGGCTGACATCGGGTCTTGTGCACAGCATTGCATACATGATAGAGCCTATGGCCGAAGCATAGGGGATGGCACTCATCTTTTCTCTATCTTCTGCAGTCACTGGGCATTGAGTCTTACTCAACTTCACACCTTGCAATACAGGCAAGCACCCCTTCTTGGACTGATCCATTTTGAACTTCTTCAAAACTTTGTCAAGGAATGTGCTTTGTGAAAGTCCTATTAAGCGTCTCGATCTATCTCTATAGATCTTGATGCCTAATATGAAAGCAGCTTCTCCTAGGTCCTTCATTGAAAAACTCTTGTTCAAATATTCCTTCACGCTTTCCAGCATTTCTATATTGTTTCCAATCAGTAATATGTCATCCACATATAATATTAGAAACGCTATAGAGCTCCCACTCACTTTCTTGTAAATACAAGCTTCTCCGTAAACTTGTATAAACTCGAACGCTTTGATCACCTCATCAAAACGAAGATTCCAACTCCGAGATGCTTGCACCAGTCCATAAATGGATCGCTGGAGTTTGCAAACTTTGTCAGCATTCTCTGGATCGACAAAACCTTCTGGTTGCATCATATACAACTCTTCCTTAAGGTAACCGTTAAGGAACGCTGTTTTGACATCCATCTGCCAAATTTCATAATCGAAAAAGGCAGCTATTGCTAACATGATTCTGACGGACTTAAGCATCGCTACGGCTGAGAAGGTCTCATCGTAGTCAACTCCTTGAACTTGTGAAAAACCCTTTGCCACAAGTCGAGCTTTATAGACGGTGACATTACCGTCCGCGTCCGTCTTCCTCTTAAAGATCCATTTGTTCTGAATGGCCTTACGCCCTTCAGGTAATACTTCCAAAGTCCATACTTTGTTTTCATACATGGATCCCATCTCGGATTTCATGGCCTCTAACCACTTCTCGGAATCCGGGCCCATCATCGCTTCTCCATAGCTCGTAGGTTCATCGTTGTCTAACAACATGACTTCTAAGACAGGGTTGCCGTACCAATCGGGAGCAGTACGCGTCCTTGTCGACCTACGAGGTTAGATAGCAACTTGATCCAAAGTTTCATGATCATCATCATTAACTTCCTCTTCAGCTAATGTAGGCTCCACAAAAACAACTTTCTGCGCTACGCTACTCTCAGGTTGAAGTAAAGGTTCAACAACCTCATCAAGTTCTATCTTCCTCCCACTCAATTCTTTCGAGAGAAACTCTTTCTCAAGAAATGTTCCGTTTTTAGCGACAAACACTTTGCCCTCGGATCTGAGGTAGAAGGTATACCCAATTGTCTCTTTTGGGTATCCTATGAAGACGCATTTCTCCGCTTTGGGTTCCAGCTTTTCAGGCTGAAGCTTTTTGACATAAGCATCACATCCCCAAACTTTAAGAAACGACAGTTTTGGCTTCTTGCCAAACCAAAGTTCATATGGCGTTGTCTCAACGGATTTCGATGGTGCCCTATTTAAAGTGAATGCAGCTGTCTCTAATGCATAACCCCAAAACGATAGTGGCAAATCGGCAAGAGACATCATAGATCGCACCATATCCAATAAGGTTCGATTACGACGTTCGGACACACCATTACGCTGTGGTGTTCCAGGCGGTGTCAATTGTGAAACAATTCCACACTGTCTTAAGTGACTGCCAAACTCATAACTCAGATATTCTCCTCCTCGATCAGATCGTAGGAATTTAATCTTCTTGTTACGATGATTCTCAACTTCACTCTGAAATTGTTTGAACTTTTCAAAGGTTTCAGACTTATGTTTCATTAAGTAAATATACCCATATCTACTTAAGTCATCAGTGAAGGTGAGAAAGTAACGATAACCACCGCGCGCCTCAATACTCATCGGACCACACACATCAGTATGTATGATTTCCAATAAGTCACTTGCCCGTTCCATTGTTCCAGAGAACGGCGTTTTAGTCATCTTGCCCATGAGGCATGGCTCACATGTGTCAAGTGATTCAAAATCAAGTGACTCCAAAAGTCCATCAGCATGGAGCTTCTTCATGCGTTTTACGCCAATATGACCTAAACGGCAGTGCCACAAGAAAGTGGTATTATCATTATCAATTCTACATCTTTTGGCATCAATGTTATGAACATGTGTATCATTACTATCGAGATTCAATAAGAATAAACCCCTCACATTGGGTGCATGACCATAAAAGATATTACTCATATAAATAGAACAACCATTATTCTCTGATTTAAATGAGTAACCGTCTCGCAATAAACAAGATCCAGATATAATGTTCATGCTTAACGCAGGCACCAAATAACACTTATTTAGGTTCATCACTAATCCCGACGGTAATCGAAGAGCGAGCGTGCCGACGGCGATCACATCAACCTTGGAACCATTTCCCACGCGCATCGTCACTTCGTCCTTTGCCAGCCTCCGTCTATTCTGCAGTTCCTATTTAGAGTTGCAAATATGAGCAACCGCACCGGTATCAAATACCCAGGCACTACAACGAGGGTTGGTAAGGTACACATCAATAACATGTATATCATATATACCTTGTTTGTTGTTGGCCGCCTTCTTGTCAGCCAAATACTTGGGGCAGTTCCGCTTCCAGTGTCCAGTTCCCTTGCAATGAAAACACACAGTTTCTGGTTTGGGTCCAGCCTTGGGTTTCTTCACGAGAGGAGCAACTGTTTTGCCACTCTTCTTGGAGTTACCCTTCTTACCCTTGCCATTTTTCTTGAAACTAGTGGTTTTATTGACCATCAACACTTGATGCTCCTTCTGAATTTCAGACTCAGCGGCTTTCAGCATCGCAAACAGCTCGGCGACTGACTTGTTCATCCCGTGCATGTTATAGTTCAACACGAAGCTCTTGTAGCTAGGTGGCAATGATTGAAGAACTCTGTCAGTGATAGCCTCTGGCGGAAGGGGCATCCCCAATTCAGCCAGACGGGTGGAGTACCCAGACATTCTGAGCATGTGATCACAGATAGACCCGTTCTCCTCCATCTTGCAAGCATAGAACTTATCGGAGATCTCATATCTCTCGATCCGGGCATTCTTCTGAAAGATAAACTTCAACTCCTGGAACATCTCATATGCTCCATGACGTTAAAAACGTCTTTGAAGTCCCGGTTCTAAGCCATACAACATTGCACATTGAACTATTGAGTAATCATCAGAATGAGCCTGCCAGGCGTTCACAACGTCTAGAGACTCAACTGGAGCGGGTGGATCACCAAGCGGTGCATCAAGGACATAAGCCTTCTGGGAAGCCGTAAGGATAATCCTTAGATTACGGGCCCAGTCCACAAAGTTACTTCCATCATCTTTCAACTTAGCTTTCTCTAGGAACGCATTAAAATTCAGGGGTGCTACTGCGCGAGCCATGATCTACAACATAAATATAGCAAAGACAACTTAGACTATTGTTCTAGATAATGAGTTTAGTTAATCATATTACTTAAAAACTCCCACTCAAATTGACATCCCTCCGGTCATTCGAGTGTAACATGATCCAAATCCACCAACTCAAGTCCGATCATCACGTGAGTTGAGGTGGTTTCAATGGTGAACATCTTCATGTTGATCATATCTACTATATGACTCATGTTCGACCTTTCGGTCTCTTGTGTTCCGAGGCCATGTCTGTACATGCTAGGCTCGTCAAGTTTAACCCGAGTGTTCCGCGTGTGCAACATGGCTTGCACCCGTTGTATGTGAACGTGGAGTCTATCACACCCGATCATCACGGCGTGTCTCGAAACGACGAACTTTCGCAACGGTGCACACTCGGGGAGAACACAATTTATCTTGAAATTTAAGTGAGGGATCACCTTATAATGCTACCGTCGTCCTAAGCAAAATAAGATGCATAAAAGGATTAACATCACATGCAAATCATAAGTGACATGATATGGCCATGAACTTGTGCTTTTGATCTCCATCTCCAAAGCACCGGCATGATCTCCATCGTCACCGGCATGACACCATGATCTCCATCATCTTGATCTCTATCAACGTGTCGCCATGAGGTTGTCGCGCCGACTGTTGCTTCCACGACTATTGCTAACGTTTAGCGATAAAGTAAAGCATTACATAGCGCTTAATGATTGACACACAGGTCATACAATAATTAAAGACAACTCTATGGCTCCTGCTAGTTGCCGTACTCATCGACATGCAAGTCGTGATATTCTATACAACACATGATCATCTCATACATCACATATATCTCATCATGTAATTGGCCATATCACATCACAACATACCCTGCAAAAACAAGTTAGACGTCCTCTAATTGTTGTTGCAAATTTTACGTGGCTGCTACGGGTTTGCAAGAACCGTTCTTACCTACGCAAAACCACAACGTGGTGTAGTGATTGCTTTTTGATCTTCTAAAAGAACCCTCTTCATTGAAATCGATTCAACTAAAGTGAGAGAGACAGACACCCGCTAGCCATCTTTATGCAACGAAGTTACATGTCAGTTGAAGGAACCTGTCTCGCGTAAGTGTACGCGTAATGTCGGTCCGGGCCGCTTCATCTCACAGTACCGCCGAATCAAATATCAACTAGTAACGGCAAGCAATATGTATACACCCACGCCCACAACTCGTTTGTGTTCTACTCGAGATCTCATCTACGCATAGACCTAGCTCTGATGCCACTATTGGGGAACGTTGCATGGGAAACAAAAATTTTCCTACGCACACGCAAGATCTATCCATGGTGATGAGCATCTACGAGAGGAAGAGTGAATCTACATACCCTTGTAGATCGCTAAGCGGAAGCGTTTAAGAAACGCGGTTGATGTAGTCGAACGTCTCCGCGATCCAAATCGCAAGTCGTCCCTCGATCCGATCACGAACTAGCGCCGAACAGACGGCACCTCCGCGTTCAACACACGTACGGCTTGATGACGCCTTCACCTCCTCGATCCAGCGAGCGATGGTGAAGTAGTGGTTGAGTTCCAGCAGCACGACGGCGTGGTGATGGTGGTGAGGAACAATCTCAGCAGGGCTTCGCCAAGCGCTACGGAGATTATGACGGAGGAACTAGAGGGTTAGGGTTGCCGCACACGGCTTGGGGAAATCTTGATGTATCCCGTGTGCTAGCCCTGCCCCTCTATTTATATGTTGAGCCTTGGGGTCTAAACTTGGAGTAAAAGCCTCCTCCAGGTCGGTTTTGCCCGCACAAGGTCGGTTTGGCCCGCAGGGAAAGAGTCCAACTCGGATCCCTGCCGAACCGTGCACAGCCGCACACAAGCGGTAGTACCGCTTCACACAAGCGGTAGTACCGCTTGGGCGGTAGTACCGCTTCACACAAGCGGTAGTACCGCTCGGGCGGTAGTACCGCTTCACCAAGCGGTAGTACCGCTTACGCGGCAGCAAAACTACTTTTGCACTTCCAATACCTCGTGGGCTTTTATCCCTTGGCCCATATAAAGTGTTCTTGCACCCCGAACACTTCGGTAAACATCCAGAACCACTTCCGGTGAATTCCGGAACCCTTCCGGAGATCAAAACACTATTATCACATATATCAATCTTTACCTCCGGACTATTCCGGAGATCCTCGTCATGTCCGGGATCTTATCCGGGACTCCGAACAACTTTCGGTCACCAACAAAATAACTCAACTATACTAATCGTCACCAAACGTTAAGTGTGTAGACCCTGCGGGTTCGAGAACTATGTAGACATGACCGAGACACCTCTACGGCCAATAACCAATAGCGGGACCTGGATGCCCATATTGGCTCCTACATATTCTACGAAGATCTTTTATCGGTCGAACCTCTATGTCAAGGATTCAGTTAATCCCGTATGCTGTTCCCTTTGTTCTTCGGTATGTTACTTGCCCGAGATTCGATCGTCGGTATCTCTATACCTAGTTCAATCTCGTTACCGGCAAGTCTCTTTACTCGTTCCGTAATACAAGATCTCGTGGCTAACACTTTAGTCACATTGCTTGCAAGGCTCATTGTGATGTTGTATTACCGAGTGGGCCCTGAGATACCTCTCCGTCATACGGAGTAACAAATCCCAGTCTTGATCCATGCCAACCCAACAGACACCCTCGGAGATACCTGTAGAGCACCTTTATAGTCACCCAGTTACGTTGCGACGTTTGATACACACAAGGTACTCCTCCGATGTCAGGGAGTTGCATGATCTCATGGTCATAGGAACAGATACTTGACATGCAGAAAACAATAGCAATAAACTGTCACGATCATATGCTACATTCGTAGTTTGGGTCTTGTCCATCACATCATTCTCCTAATGATGTGATCCCGTTATCAAATGACATCTCATGTCAATGGCTAGGAAACCTTAACCATCTTTGATCAACGAGCTAGTCAACTAGAGGCTTACTAGGGACACAGTGTTGTTTATGTACCCACACATGTATTTGAGTTTCCAATCAATACAATTATAGCATGGATAATAAACGATTATCATGAACAAGGAAATATAATAATAACCAATTTATTATTGCCTCTAGGGCATATTTCCAACAGTTTGTACATAAGTTATTAGCTCCGTGGTGCGTATATTACCATTCTATTTACACAGTAGTTACCAGGGTATGTTTTCAACAATTTTTCCCATGGTCAATGTTACCACGGTGTTGTACGTAAGTTATCAGTTCAACGTGCGTGTATTACCATGCTATTTACATAGAAAGTTACCGAGGGTATGTTTTCAATAATTTTTTTCCCTCGGGTCAAAGTTATGCGGCGATTTTGCGTAAGTTATCAGACCGTGCTATTTACACGGAAGTTATCGGTGGTTTATTTACAACAATTTTTCCCATGTCAATAACTTTTTCAATCCGGATCTAGACAAAGCCGGCGGGGGGCTTGAACAATAGGGTGGTGATGTTGGTCGGCTGGGGAGGCGCTGGAGCAAGAGATCACCACAGCTCTTGGTTTGGGCGCTAGGGGAGGGAGGGAAGGAACCAGAAGAGATGCAGGGGCAGGCCGAAGTGGTGCACTGGGGGGCGAGCTCGGGCGGGCGGAGCTCTAGCGGACGGTGCACTATGTGGCGTCGTGCCAGAGTAGGGAGGAAGGAGCGGCGTCGGAGCTCTAGCGGGCGGTGCACTATGTGGCGTCGTGCCGGAGCAGAGCGGAAGGCACGGCGTCGGAGCTCTAGCGGACGGTGCACTATGTGGCGTCGTGCCAGAGCAGAGAGGAAGGAGCGGCGTCGGAGCTCAAGCCATGGTGGTCGTAGCAATGTGCATGTCAATTGTTATGCTAGATTGTGCACTGCTTTGTCTTGGATCATAGCAGTGTGCATGTCAATGGTTATACTAGATTGTGCACTGCATTGTCTTGGATCATAGCAGTGTGCATGTCAATGATTATACTAGATTGTGTAGTGCCTATGTCTTTGCATGTCCATGATTGTGCAATGCCTTTGTGTTAGATCATGCCAATGTGCAATGACCATGTTTATGATTCAATTATGCATTGCCTATGTCTTTATATTTCAATGATAGTGCTTGATTCTACACTTACTTGATTGATTGTGCAATGGTAATCATCAATGTCTGCCTAACTGACAAGGTGATTAAGACCATGTGGGACGGGTGGGGGGAGGGGTGGCTGCCATCCATCGACTGGTGTCAAGACGTGCTCCTGCTGAATCGGTTGGCACTGAACCTGTAGTGCCGGGGAGGAGGGAGCTGGCGGCGGCACCTCTACACACGCATGGCCACCGATCCAAGCTGGGCTAAAAGCCGAGAGAACTGGTGCCACACCGCTTTTATGTCCAGATGGACATGGACGACATGGCAATGCTTGTCGTCTCGGCGGCTTTCTAAAAGTTCCTCAAGGGCTGGTTGAAGACCCCCCCCTTCCTATTGCATGTCGATGGTCAGAGGAGTGGGTGTAGGTGGCCGAGTTCAGAGGGCAGATGGTGTTGTTTCATAAATCGAGCGAGTTCTGCGGGAAGCACCACGTTAAACAGGACGACACCCTTGCCTTCAAGCTTACAGCTCGGGGCTTTAACGTGAACATCTACGACGCCAACACCTCCACTGCTAAGTCGTACGCTTGCCTTTGCTTTTCAACTATCTAGGTAGTACTAATACTGTAAGTAGTGTTTGTTGCTAAATTGTATATTTATATCAGGGAACAATACCCCCTGATGAGTTAGAGCATCTACAGCTGCATATGACAAGTATGACCCTCATACGTCCGCGGACGCGTTCGGGCGCATCCACAGAGAGGGTATGGTTACCCCTCATTTTACGTCCGCTGCAACTGCATACCTCAAATCCATACTACACAATGCAACCCAAAAGCTATGTACTACTACATAGATAAACCTAGCCTAAACTACTCATCGTCGAAGATGTAGACAACTCCGTGTTGGCAGTGCCGGACGGACCCGCCTCCTAGTGGATGGCCGCCTCCCGTAGCTCTGGCTCCTCGTCAGACTCCATGTCCGCGAAGAGTTCGTCGACCTCCGCCCGTGCCTCGCGGAGGTCGCGGCGATTTGTCTCCACCTCCACCTCCAAGCGGATGGGATCGAGGATGGTCTACTGCTCCGCTGCCTCCTCCGCTTGGGCGACCTCGAATTCTCCTAGTGCGCCGGGCATGCCGAATCCGGCACCTGGAGGCGCCGGATCGGCCTCGCCTTCCTCCTTCGGCTCCGCTTCCTCCATGGCCGCGTCTGGTGCCTGCTGCTCCGCATCCTCCTTCGCTTGCTCTGACTAGTCCGGAGACGGGCTTGCTGCAATCCGAGTGACGCGTCGGGCCCGGATCTCCTCAAGGAGCTCTAACCGACGCTCCGAAGTAAGCATTGTGTAAGTGGTGATCCGCTGCCGGGCCATGGCTACAGGCGGATGGCAAGCTCTGAGTTGCGAGTGGATGGGGAGTGGCGGCACGGAGGGGGGGGATGGGATTGTGGCTAGGGTTGGGGGTCGCCGTTCGGCTTAAATAGCCAGATTGGGCCCCTCGGGCGGCGCGCCGAAGCGGTGTTCTCATTGGACCATTGGGTTTCGACGAGTGTCCACGTGCGTCCCGCATGTCAGTTTGACGTGGCGGACGCGTCCGGGCGTGTCTGAGCCTCCTCTTATCCGCCCTACATATGGACTGGATATGAGGGGTGCCGGTCAGCCCTGACGTATAGGACCAGTCCGAAGGGTGCGGTTAGGTCGAGTTTCTGCGACTGGGCGTTCGTATTTTTTTTTATTTTTTTTAGAGTAGGAGGATGACCCCCGGCCTCTGCATCTGGACGATGTATGCAGCCACTTTATTAATTATTCACAAAGACCTTACAAAGTAATACATCAATAAGTCTGAAGCCACCATCTCAGCAACATCTGTCGCTAGTCCTACCACGTGATGAAGGGGTGCCGAAAATCCGAGCCGAATACCAAACAGACTTCGCACCAAAGACTAACATCTAAAACCGAAGGCCCCAACCAAGCCACAATGCCGGGTCTGGGACACACACCGGTCCGGCGCACTCTCAGAGGCGACCGCCGCCGTCTTCCACCTATCCATCTTCAGAACAGGGACTGACGCATCAACCTTGCCAGGCCTGCCATCGACGCCAGACAGCGCCGTCCTCCTGCGCGAGTCCGTCAACCCGCATCGGACGCCGAGACTCCACTGCGCCACACCACTGATATCCGCCGTCATCGATGCGGAAGATGAAACCCCGCTCCGCCACTGGGCCCCTCCAGTCAGCACCTGCTCCAAAACGATGCCCCCAGGAGGGAGAACGACATCGAAGATGCCGTCATCGTCCGATCCGGGAAGACCCAGATCTAGGGTTTTCCCCGGAGCAGCCCGAGGGAGATGACGTTGCCTGCAACGACGATGCCTCAACAAGGAAACGACATCATGACGCCGCCACCGTCCATCAAGACCGAAGTCGACGCGATTTTCACCGGCAGTCACGCCATCCTGACCCAGTAGCTGACTGGAACCGCGCGGTGCCTCGCCGAGTAAACGCACGCAGCCGCCGGAACACCGAGGACCGCCACCGCGGCCCCGATCCACCATCGTCGTCGGCCACTACTGCCCAGAAGACAGCATCAGCCGGCCGCCATCGCCGTCCGCAGCCCGCGCCGCCAGGTGCTTGGGACCACGGATCTGGGCCAGATCGCCGCTGCCGCCAAGACCCAGCACGCCCCACCACCGGAGGCCACATCCGCGTCACCCGCCTCCCAACGCAGCCGCTAGGAAGCCGGATCACGCCGCCGCGACCCTCCGCATCGCGACGCCCTTGCCCGTCAGATCAGTCCCGCATCGGAGCCACACGCGAGGGGGCGAAGGAGCCCTGCCGCCGCCGGCGCTGGCCGGGCTTTGCCCGGTCACGCCCTCTGGCGGCGGCAGGGGAGGGGAGGAGCGGGAGGAGGGGCGCTGGAAGGCGGCTAGGGCTCCCTCCCGTCACCTACGGGGGCGACTCGGGAGGGCGACTAGGCGTTCGTATGGACGACGTATAGAAAGTGTTCGAGGCATGAATACCCAAACCGTGCCATGGAACATGGGCCGTCGACGACGTGCACGAACGTGCCGTACGTGTTCCATTTCTTTGATTCTCCGACGACGTGTCAGCGACCCAATTACTACCGCGTCAGCAAACCCACCATCGATCGGCACATGGGCCGGGCCTGGCTAGTTGCCACACCGAGGGAGGTTGACTACAAGTATTCACGAGAGAGCGGCAGCGAAGGGTTATCCGGGCTTGGATCAGAAACGGCAACTGCAGCCTCCTCTTCCCCTACCTCCTCCTCTACCTCCTGTACTTCCTCCTTCCTCCTTCCCCAATCTCTGTAGCTGAGCTTGATCTTCCTGTAATGGAGTAATTCGAGTGATTCGTGAGTGGGTTCCTAACATCGTGGCATCAGAGCCTCCTTCTACCCTTCCGATTCGCCGCAAATTCTACCGAGTTCGTCCGATTTTTGCCAAAAAAAAATTCCCAGTTCATCAATCCCTTCCACCGCCATGCATCCGGAGATGAAGGCCTACCTAGACGACTACTATGCGCGGACCATGGAGCGCTACAACGCCATGGACAGGCAGCATGACGCGATACTCTCCAAGCTCCTCGCGGGCGTATCGACCCCGCAGCCGGCACGTCCCATGGGCACGGCAGCTGATGGCGGCCTTGCCGACGATGCCACCGTCCCTGCGGTCGCCCCGCCACCTTCTCCTCCACCACCCAAGTCCAGGAGGGCCCCGTGGTCGCCCATGATGCACCCCCGATCTGCATCGGGATAGCGCCCGTCACCTATTCGGCGGAATGCCCGACCCAGGTCGTCACCATCGCCAGCGTCAACGAGGTCCACGACGCCGCCACAACTGTCCGCTTCGAGCCCGTGGTCGATCTCTTCCACCAGGAGGTCGAGCAGCTCACGCATGTGCCTTCCATCGTCACCAACACCACCTCTTCTGCCAAGGTCGTCGCCACGGTGGCAACCATCACCGACGTCGACCCCAAGGCCGGCGTACTGGAGCTGAATGCCTCACCACTGCCCTCCATCAACACCACCACCCCGGTAGCCAGCGAGAGGGACAACAACGTCATCCTCATCGTCTCCGGCAACCTTGCTGCATCGGCGCTGACCACATGTGCGGTAGAATGCCCTGTCCCTGCGAGCGACTGTGTGAAGCCTCTCACCACCACCAGCGACAGTGCCGATGAGACACAGGACGCTGCCACCGTTGAGCGCCTGCACCCGTCTTCCTTCAAAGATCAACCATGGCCACCGCACATACAAGTGCAGTTCGGTCAAGTGGGACATCTCTTCAGGCCTAGTCCCTGGCCGTCGTTCAAGCCTGTGTCAGACACAAGCTACCCGGAAGAGCCATGTTCAGATACACACAGGCAATCACATGGAGGTACCTTCTTCAGTCCTTGGTTAACTGGGTTGATGTTTAGAGATGTACCCCGGGAGGATCCTATCCATTATTATCAAGATCCAAAGATGCAGCTTGGGTGTCCAGTGGGGTTTAGTTGGGGGCTTGTTGTGTCCCTGATCAGACTCGTGAATCCCCCTCAGCCAGAATTACCCAAGTCTTCCTATCGACCGGATTGTGCAACCAATCATGCAGCAATACAGAAAACTAAGAAACACTTCAACCACTCAGTGCAGCATCGGTTATTGGGCAGAATGGGAGCAACTTTCTGTACATTCAGATGCAAGCTATCCTGAACCTTTCAGTTGCAGTCAGTCACATGAAGTCCCATATGTCTGCTCTGCACTAGTTCCATTGTTGCTCAGATATGATGATCCTCTACAAATTTGCTGCTGCAAGCTGATTCTCACAGATGAACCCTTCAGTTGTTTCCATGGTACAAAACGGCAGCCTCGGAATCTGGGTGGTGAAAGAACATTTTCCATACAAAGAGTTTATTTGATTTCTTGTATGTCCAGACCATGCCCATGGCTGTCGTTCGATTGCTTTCATGAGGGCGCGCAACTAAGCAAATGCCAAGCAGTACAATTATGGTCAGAGCTACTGACAGTGGAATTTCAGTTTAGTGCTCATGGTTCTACTGATCCATATCTCATGAGAGAATCCTGGTGCCGCCTGCAGAAAATTACTTACAAGAGCAGTCACATGGAACACCTATTCAGATCAAGACCGTCACTCAAAACTGATTCAGTTGCAGGTTATCTCGAGGAGCCATCTTCAGGTACACATCACAAGCCACATGAAGTTTCAGGGTTCAGTGTTGAGCTAGTACCATTATCATTCAGCGATGTGAGTTCTCCTCAAGTTCCTTATCGCCAGTCGAATTCCATGGAAGAGTCTTTCTGTCGTTTGCCGGGTGCAAAGCTGCAGTCTGGGTGCCCTCCGGATCCTGCAACAGCTGAGAATATCATTCGAATGCCACCTGTACGAGTGAGGATCAGTCACATGGGACACTTGTTCAGGCCTAGACCGTGGCCCTCTTTCAAATATCATTCACATGCCGGCTATCCTGATGAGCCATATTCAGGTATACATAATCAACCGCATGATGTTTCAGGGTCCAGTGTCGGGCTAGTGTTATTCTTGTTCAGAGATGAGGAGTTTATTCCAGTTTGCTGTTGTGAGCTAAATCCCATGGAGGAACCTTTCATATGTTTGCTTCAGTGTGAGACTTCCTATGGTTTCTATTGGGAGATGCTTGCTCTAGCTGTGGAAATATTCAGGGAGCATTTGGTGTTATTGCAACCCAAGCCCCCATGGTCAGCTATTGCTCTAACCAAAATTGATACTTATGATATCAGTACATCTCACTTTGAGGCCCGCCTGAGAGAGCTTATTGCTGGGGCCATGGCTGCAGTACTACATGCAAATAATGTTGAAGAGGATAAACTGGCTGGGGATACTAGTTCAGAGGAAGTGAGAGTAGTACAACGCATAGGAAAAAATCATGCAAAAGAGCAGACTGAAGATGGTAATACAAAAAGGATGGACAGAGCATTTTACACAGATATTTACAACAAGCACACTGATGACATGAACAAACCAGAGGAGACCAATGAAGTGCGACAGATAGATAATCCTGAAGAAAAGAAGCAGGCTCCTTATGTTTTGTGGCATACAAGATGTATGAAGATAATCATTGAGCAGCCCTGGGACCCAGGCGGAAGCACTTTGTCAGTTTGGCTTTCTCACTCATCGGACGAGACCGATCATTGTCGTGGCATGTTCCGTGGTGGTTAGCAAGCAGGGCGGTTCCTCAGTGGCATCGGCTTGAGGGCAAGCCGAATCTCAAGGGGTAGGGGATGTCAGCGACCCAATTACTACCGCGTCAGCAAACCCACCATCGATCGGCACATGGGCCGGGCCTGGCTAGTTGCCACACCGAGGGAGGCTGACTACAAGTATTCACGAGAGAGCGGCAGCGAAGGGTTATCCGAGCTTGGATCAGAAATGGCAACTGCGGCCTCCTCTTCCCCTACCTCCTCCTCTACCTCCTCTACTTCCTCCTTCCTCCTTCCCCAATCTCTGTAGCTGAGCTTGATCTTCCTGTAATGGAGTAATTCGAGTGATTCGTGAGTGGGTTCCAAACACGACGGCTCCGTGGATCATGGATCGGGAATATGGTGGCAGCTCGACAACTTCCAAGGCATCATATGGTCAACTTGAGCTCTAGCTAGCTAGCGACGACACACAAAGACTGACTTGCGGAGCAATTACTGCACACGACCAGGAACTGTCGGTGCCCAACAGTCGTAATACAAGAAACCAAAAACCCCGCAATGCCCATCGATCACATGCGCTCCTCTCTCTTATCCAAACTAACAAGATTCATCAATTCATTTCCTGGTCCAAGCTTAGTCGTCAGAAATTGTACGTACCGGCCGAATAAGCGCGTCAATAGTCAAAGGATGGATGCACTGCACAACGTGTCATCACGTGCGATGGATAATGCGTTCATTCCTCCCCCAGCAGTTCCAGCTCTCAGCTTTCAGACAAGCAGTTCAAAGTTTCACGTCCACAACGCACGGACGCCGCGCCCGCGCTATAAAAGGCAGAACGGCGAGGGCGCCATTCCTGCGAGCTCAGACTTACCAAGTAGCAAGAGAGGGTGCAGTAGCTGGTCTCTCTAACGGCAAGCTTGTGCGCGCGGCAACGATGGCGGCCTGGGGAAGAGGCAATGCAGCTGGCAGTAAGGCGCTTGTCGCCGGCGCCGCGTTCCTGTGCGTGGCCGCGGTGCTCCTGGCGGCCACCCCTGCCGCCGAGGCGGGGCCGCGACGTACCTTGTCGGCGACGCCGCCGGATGGACGCGCAACGTCGACTACGGCGGGTGGCTAGCCGGCAAGACCTTCCGCGCCGGCGACGTGCTCGGTACGTACCTCTCTCCGCAATGCACGTGCGAGCGAGTAGCCTTGGACGACTTACCCAGATCTGACCATGCCGCGTGCGTATGTTTGCATGCGCAGTGTTCAAGTACAACAGCACGTTCCACGACGTGGCGTGGGTGAGCAAGGGCGGGTACAAGAAATGCATCGTGTCGCCCAAGGGGTTCGCCCCGGTGTACCGCAACGGCTACGACGCGGTCGCGCTGCCCAGGGGCACGCACTACTTCATCTGCGGCGTGCCGGGCCACTGCAGCGCCGGCATGAAGCTCGCCGTCACCGTCTACTGACGATTCCATCGTCGCCCACCTCCGGTGTGCATCGAGTGGCGTTGACCTTGAAGTCGCTTATCGTCCTGCGTCGGGCTGGCGTGTGTAATTTGTGTGTGCTTGGATTGCGATTTGTGAGTTCGGCGTATGCGTCACATGGAATGAGTAAACCTGATGTTTTCTCTCGTAATACACCGATGCTTAAACTTCTCTCGCGTGAGCTTGTCGTCTTTCAAATCTCTAAAGATACAGTACTAAACTCACTCAAAAGGAGCTCTTTGGTGCATCATGGGTGAATTGGAGTGAGGGTTCAGCCGTTTGAATCTAGCTATTGAACAATGTACATGCCAGCATCAGCATCATGTTGGAGATGGAGAGAGGCATGGTTGCGCCGTGGAGATGGCAGTGTCCATCCGGACGATGCAAGGCGTTGGCGGAGGCTTCCTCTTTCTTCTTCCTTGTCTCGACCCTTCCTCTATGGTGGAGATGCTTTTCCTCCAGTGTAGGTGTGCCACCGAGATGGATGTGTGGCGACACGTGCGGGATGATGGCCGGCGGCTAGGGTTGAAGATGTATTTATAGCTGACATCCACTGGTCTCCTCTGTCAAACCTCCTCGGTTCAAGAGGAGTCCAAATCCCTAACAACACCTTCCTTGATGGCCAATGATCTCGTAGGAACAAAAAGGGATCGGGTGATACGAGCATCCATGATCATATCACACCCAGTCTTCTTCTTTGGAACATGCACATGGTGTTTAGTATTTTGGTCGTCATTTCTTCAAACAAAGTACGATTTGGGCATATTTGTATGAAAAAATGGTGACCAAAATACTTGAATCTAAAGTTTCTATGTGCCTTCTCCGATTTGGACCAAAATACAATATAACTATAGCTTCATCTAAAGTTTCTATGTACCTTCTCAAAATTAAAGTTAGCATGAAAACAAATACATGGTCCTCCTACTTAATTACTTATTAATTAATTTATTTTTTTGGTTTTTGGCTGATTTTTATGAGTACCCGCATACTTATACTAATAGGATAACTTGAGAGGCTTCCACGCTTTTAGTGATTGATTACTTAGCGGTGGTAGAACGGTCCTATAAAATATTATTCGGGGTTCGACCGAACGAGACGTGAGGGACTCTCAACATTTTTGGTGCTCCGCCCGTCCCTCTGAAATTTAATACTTCGGCCGGTCCCTTTCATTTCCTCTCAGGATATTGAACAAGATTGTTTTCGCATAACATAGTCGTTTACTTTTTTACTTGTTACGGTGAAAGCTAAGCATGCATGCTCAATGTTTATGTTGATCAAGTTGAGTGCTAACTCCGAAACAAAGTATGGTGTGATCCATGCTTTTTATGATTGATAGTTCCACCTATACTTTCTACTAGTTCTTAGCTAGAGTATTTTTGGCTAAATTTAATTTTCACATTTTTTGAAGCTAACCGAACCAAAAATAGTCTAGCATGTAGGATTGAAAGCTTACACTTCACAATCAACAGTAGTGGTGTCGACGACTCTATAATCATCTAAAAATAACAAGTATAGTAGAACTCACCCTAATTCATACATCTAATAAGTAACCTCTATTATTCCTCATTTTTTCGTAATGACCGTGACAATGTCTTCCATAGGATCACAAGATTTTTCCCAAGCTAGGTAAAAAGTTGAACAAAGTGCATAAAAATATTAACTAGGCATGCGCCATGGTGCTTAACTTGAGCAAGTGATTCCCCTATACAAATACAAAACTATCACGCCTAAGAAAGCATGTCAAACAACCACATGATTGCATAATAACAATGAGATAAAGATCATTGCGCAAGTCTCTGCACATGCAAAAGTAACTTCCCCAAGCTTAAAACTTTGCGAGAACTAAGCTCAAGCAAATTACAAAACGGAAAGAGAAAATGCAGTTTATTAAAGGAGAGTATGAGAAGTGGTTTACCTCCCCAAGCTTAAGATTAAGCGAGGGTAATAAACTTTTACCGTTGAGGCACAAATAACCTCTTCTTTAATGGACATGTACCATTGCTTCAACGATTTTTTTTATGTGGCCCGGTGGTTGCCTTTCGGTAGAACCTGCTGGAGATGAAAATAAAGAAGAAAACAAAATATTTTATTCTTTGGGAAGTTCTCCATTTTTTATAGTACAAAGGGTTAGCTCACAAGTGAGTAAACATTGTGTCGTTCATCCGCCTAACCACCACACTTAAGTTGATAAACTGAGGAGTGTATACTCTCCTAGGTTGTATGTGCAGTGCAAGTGAGAGAAGATATGAAACACGAGCGTGCAACCTCCTACATGCTTAACTAAAAGCGAGATCCCACCTAAGGCGAGAACCTCACTACTACAACTTTTATTGAGCAAGGTTCAATCTGGAAGGCAGTATCAAACACTTGCAGTTGAAAATTGTAGAATTGAAGCAATGTGCGTTTTTTTTTACGGTAGGCACTATACAGTACATGTCCTCACACTAGGTCCAAGCCTCTATGAAAATAATACATGAAAGAAAAGAAGTGATTTAGTATACTGAAAGCACATTTGCTCCCTTGGTGGTTTTGGTAATTCATAACAACATATATCTCATTGAACTAATGTCCATTCAAGATTAAGATTTCAGGATGTTCAATGATTGGCATGGCATGGACTAGAGCTGTGGACCCCTCAAAATGCTAAGGACAAGGATTGGCAAAGGATCAAGACTCTACATTTTTGGTTTAGTGATCCAAGATCACATTGAGTCCATAGGAAAGCCAATACTATTAAAAGGGGATGAGGTGTTGCTTAATGGTCCTTTTGCTCAAGTGCTTAGTGACAGTATTCCTAAACCCTCAACCACTCTCTCTACCCAAATATGTCCTAAACCTAAAGTCCAACTCGGCCCCACCAAAATTTCCAATCCAGCCCCACCGAGTTCATCCAAGACTTAGCCACTGCCAAACCCTAACAAATCGGATCCACCGAAATGGATCTCGGTCCCACCGAGATGGCCTTGCCAACTCTCTGTAATCGGTTGCATTCACTTCGGTCTCACCGAGTTATGCATATCGGTCTCACCGAGATGGCTTGCCAACTCTCTGTTGCCTTATTGCTTCACTTCGGTCCTACCGAGTTGATGCAATCGGTGCCACCGAGATGAGGATTGCCCTAGCCATTGCACTTCGGTCCATCCGAGTTGTTCGTATCGGTCCCACCGAGATTCCTAAAGTTCATATCTTTTACACAGTTCGGTGCTATCGAGATTATCGTTTCGGTGCCACCGAGTTGGGTCAAAAGTGTGTAACGGTTGGATTTTGTGTGGAGGCTATATATACCCCTCCACCCCCTCCTTCTCAGTAAGGAGAGCCATCAGAACGTGCCTACACTTCCACCATTCATTTTCTGAGAGAGAACCACCTACTCATGTGTTGAGATCAAGATATTCCATTCCTACCATTTGAACCTTGATCTCTAGCCTTTCCCAAGTTGCTTTCCACTCAAATTCTTCTTCCACCATAGCCAAATCTGTGAGGAGTGTTTGAGTGCTGGGAAGACTATCATTTGAAGCACAAGAGCAAGGAGTTCATCAACAATACACCATCTATTACCTTTTGGAGAGTGGTGTCTCCTAGATTGGTTAGGTGTCACTTGGGAGCCTCCAACATGCTATGGAGTTGAACCAAGAAGTTTGTAAGGGCAAGGAGATCGCCTACTTCGTGAAGATCTACCCCGAGTGAGGCTAGTCCTTCGTGGACGTAAGCCATGGTGGAATAGACAAGGTTGCTTCTTCGTGAACCCTTCGTGGGTGGAGCCCTCCATGGACTCGCGCAGCCGTTACCCTTCGTGGGTTGAAGTCTCCATCAACGTGGACGTACGATAGCACCACCTATCGGAACCACGCCAAAAACCACCGTGTCTTCATTGCGTTTGAAATCTCCAATCCCTCCTTTACATACATATGCAATTGCTTACATTCCGCTGCTATACTCTTAGAATTGCATGTGTAGGGTGATGCTTGACATGTACTATTGCTAAAATCTGACCACAACTAAAATTGGGAAAAGGTTAGGTTTTATTTGGTCAAGTAGTCTAATCACCCCCCCCCCCTCTAGACATACTTTCGATCCTACAAGTGGTATCAGAGCCTTGGTCTCCGTAAGCCTTGATTTCCATAGCTTTGGTGATCATAGCCTTGGTTTCACAACCTAGGAGAGTATGGTGTCTAGTGAGGGTAATTATCACCGTAGAGCTCCATATTTTGATGGTACAAACTTTGCTAGTTGGAAACATAAGATGAAAATGCATATTCTTGGTCATAACCCTGCCGTTTGGGCTGTTGTTCGTGTTGGCTTGCAAGGTGACTTCTTTGAGGATGGCAAGGAACCGGATCGTGAAGCAACCCCGGAAGAATTGAAGATGTTGCAATACAATGCTCAAGCTTGTGACATTCTATTCAACGGTCTATGTCCCGAAGAATTCAACAAAATCAGCCGCCTTGAGAATGCAAAGGAAATTTGGGATACTTTGGTTGATATGCATAAGGGTACCGAATCCGTCAAGGAATCTAAGTTGTCTGTGCTCCAAAGTCAACTTGACAAGTTCAAGATGAAGGATGGTGAAGGAGTCGCAGAGATGTACTCTAGGCTTGCTCTCATCACAAATGAGATTGCCGGCTTAGGAAGTGAAGAGATGACCGACAAATTCATCATCAAAAAGATACTTAGAGCTTTAGATGGAAAATATGATACCGTCTGCACATTGATCCAAATGATGCCAAATTACAAAGATCTCAAGCCCACGGAAGTCATTGGAAGGATTGTCGCTCATGAAATGTCACTCAAGGACAAAGAGGAGCTGCACAACAAGTCAAGTGGTGCTTACAAAGCATCAACCGATGCTCCAACAACTTCAAGTGACCAGCTAGTATCCAATGAAGAGATTAGCCTAATGGTGAAAAGGTTCAACAAGTTCTACAAGAACAAAGGAAAAGAAAGAAACTCTAGAGATGATTATTATGAACGAAGACACTCTCGAAGAAGTAAGGATTCGGAGAGGAAGGAAAAGTCATCAAGGAGCTACACAAGAAGAAGACATCAAGCTCATGTTGGTGAATGGGTTTCCGGCTCCGACTCCGACAACCAATCCGAGAGAAGTTATCACTCCAACTCCGACTATAGTCAAGATGAAGGTGTTGCCAGACTTGCACTTGTGTCATCCAACTCCTACGATCTATTTGACTCGCCAAATGAAGGAATTGGAAGATGCTTCATGGCAAAAGGCCCCAAGGTATCACACCCCGAGTATCTTGATTTTAATAGTGATGAAGATGATTTGCTTGGTGATGATGATTTACTTGTTGATAGGGCTAGTAATGTGAGCTATGATGAAAATGCTAGTAATCATGATAGTCAAGAGGAAACGAGTGACAATGCTATGAAGGAGATTGAGCGCCTAACTAAAGAACTAAATGCTCTTAAGTTAGCTCATGAAACAACTCAAGAGGATCATAGAGAACTTCTAAGAACTCATGAGAAGCTACGCTTCGAGAAGCTAAATTTAGAGCAAGAGCATGAGTTTCTTAAAGCTATCAATGACGATCTTCGAAAGAAGAGTTCTTCATATCTTGCCAAACGTTTACTCTTGTCTACCTTTATGCCACAAGTTAAACCTAAGCAAACTAGCAACAAGGGTAAAAATGGTTCTACCTCTAGTAGTAACAATAACAATGCTAAATCCAATGTTGTTACTTCTAGTAGTTCTATTGATTCCACTAATGATTCTCTTAGCCAAGTTACACTTGAGCAAGAAAATATGCTATTGAAAGGAATTATAGAAAAAGGTGTCTACAAGAGTCTTGCCGGGAGTAAACAATTTGAGGAAATTGTACGCAAGCAAGGAAGGCACCGGAAGAACCAAGGTGTTGGTTTTGAACGAAAGTTCAATGCCGATGGAGTTGAGTGGGAAGAAGGTCAATACCCCAAGACGAAGTTTGTTCCGCAACAAGAGAAGTATGATCCTGCTTCCTTCAAGGGAACATAAGCTCAAGAAGACCTTCCACCACAAGACCACAAGCTAAAAGGCAAGGACAAGCTTCAAGAAGAGATTGATTCATTTGAAGAAGCTCCTCAAGCCATGGTCAAGTGGGTTCCCAAGACTTCATTAAGTTCTACTTCATCAAGTGCTACTACAACTCCAAGGATTCCCATCAAGTTGATGTGGGTCCAAAAGAAGAAGAACTAGAGAGTTCTTGAGGGTGACTCCGCCAACAAACTTCACTCATATTCTTTATGGCAAGGACTTGTGCAACCAACTTCCACATTTTGCACTAGTTCATGGAGTCACAAACCCTCTTGTTGGTAAGGCAAGGGACAAGGTAATCAATGCATTCATGGACATCATCATATGTGTATTTCACTCTATGTCTATGGATATCCTTGTATGTTCCTTGTGTGGGACTAACCCATGTAGGTATTGAAAACACAAAACTCCAAAGGATTGCTCCCAACTTTTGATGATCTACATCAACATTGAGCATCCACATCTTCAACATCTACATGAAGTCATCATCGACAAAACCCAAGGTTAGTTCAACCCTCTTAGGGGGGATATCGCATCTAGGGGAGCTTTGCTCTAAAAATTGAGCTAAAGCAACTCTAATGGTGTGAACACATTAATGCTTTATGTAAAAGTGGTAACCCCACTTGTGCTTAAACGATGAGTATGACCTATGATCAAATGTTCTCATTTGGCTCCTAAGTCAATATACTCATATATAGATGACCTAGTCATCGCCATTGCTTGATAGACGCTAGAATTGGTTGTGCATGTTTGACACATATTTCTTTTGCTATCTTATTGTGTGAGCATGTTGATTTGCATGTTTTCATCATTCGAGGACATCCATTTGTTGTTTTGATTGTCTTGGTTTTTCTGGCCAAGTGGATGTACAAGAATGCCTAAGAACCTTCTCTAGCTATCTATGCTTTCTTGTCTCAAATTCTATTCTTGCTGCATCACAAAAATTGAACAAGTCATTTTCGGACCCTCCGGGTGAGGAGCACTCGGAGCCACCGATCTGAAAGGGATGAACCTCCAAAACCTTCTAATTGATTTCGGTCAGACCAACCTACTCAAACTCGGTCGAACCAAAAGCATTTAGACTGATCTAGGCTTTCATCTCAGTGCTACCGATTAGACCAACTCGGTTGGACCGAGTTGCTGTAACTGCAAGCAGTTGCACGTCTCGGTGCTACCGATTTGTTCCACTCGGTGCCACCGACAGCACAAGGGTATATATTCCCAGCGAACCGTGCAGTTGAAAATTTCTTCAAACGTCACGCGCTCGCGCCCCATTGCTGCCGCCCCTTTGGTCTTCGGATCGTCGCCGCCGTCTCCAGCGCGCCCTCGCCGCAGGATTCCGTTGCCGTCAACGGAAATCTCCACCGCCGTTGCCGCCGTAGAGAAACTCCACCGAGTTAGGGTGAGTTTTGATCCCTTTCGTTCTTGCCTTTTACGATTCAATGCACGATTGGATTGCCTGTAATCTTGCCACGAATGCAATCCTCTTTCCACCAGATTAGTTCGTTTGAACGAAATTCGAGCAAAAATTTTAGGGTTAGGTTTCCGCCGAATGCATCTCGGACCGACCGATTCGACATTTTCGGTCCTACCGATTTGGCCTCTGGCCATAGCACTAGTACATCTCGGTGCCACCGAGTTGTGCGAATCGGTGAGACCGAAAGTGAATCTCAGTGAAACCCTAGCATCTCGGAGCCACCGAAACCCATATCGGTCTGACCGAAATGGCGTGTAATGTCTTTGTAGTGTGCTTCGGTGTCACCGAGATTATCAACTCGGTCCATCCGAAATGCATTTTGTGAAAACCTAGAACTAAAGTTTGACTCAACTTTTTGAAAAACTTTCTGCTTTTTGTGATGACTCATCTACTCTACCTATACCCATCTATTCACAGGGTCAGCTCAGCAAGATGTCTGATGTCAGTGACAGTTAAAACAGGTCAGAGCAGCATGAAGAACAAAGTGAAGGATCAAGCCATAATGAAAGTTTCTATGAGGGAGAGAGAACCTCTCCAGATCTTCCTAAAGCTGCAACCAGAACAAGGAAGAAGAAAACCTCAGACAGTGAGGATGAGGACTTTGTTGCAAGTGAAGCTGCAACCAAGAAAAAGAGAGTAGTGCTAGCTAAAGAGTACAGCTCCAAGCCTACATCTGTCAAAGAGAGAACAGCTGTAAGGAAAGTGCCTCAGCAGACAATGCAGAAGCCCAGTGACACAAAGACAACTGCAGGAACTAAGAAGAAGAGAGTAAGGAAATCTTTTACCCGTGTGATTGGCAGACCTACTATGATGATTGAAGAGGAAGAAGAGGAGGAGGATGAGCCAGCTGCTGCACCCCCTGCAAAAGCACAGAAGCTCATGTCTGATGCAATCAAGACTGCTACACCTCCCAAGTCAAAGCCTAAGGCACCAGCACCCAAGAGATCAACCAGGAACATATCTGCTGCAGAAAAGAACAAGGCCCCAGTGCCTGAATCAAATGTTGATGAAGAGCCTCTAGTGCTCAGAAAGTTGAAGCCAAAGATACCATACCATGACAACGCACACCCAGTAGCAGAAAACATGATGTTGAGCAAGGACAAAGGACTGCGTCAATGGAGATTGTCAGATCCTTATGCTATCAGAAGAAGGACTGCTTGTGATTATCGTTTTCACACCCGTGAACAACAGGACTTTTATGAGACAGTTTTGCTTGACAAGAAGCCCATAGTCAGTGACATGAAGTGAGTGGACTGGGAATACATCGATGAGAATGAGGATTACTTTCCCCACGTCCATGAAAGCTTCAGAATTGCAGGAGTTGACGAATTTGTTGGAAAGAAGTTGACCAAGTGGAATGATGAGATGATCATGCAATTCTACTCTACTGCTCATTTCTATCCGGATGGCAGAATAGTGTGGATGACTGAGGGTATAAGATACCAGTCTACCATCTCTGAGTGGGCAAATCTTCTTGGTGCACCCAAGGAAGAGGAGGATGACATTGACATATATGCCAAGCTCAAGATGGATCACAACTCTATGGCCAACATGTACACTACAATTCCTCAGAAGGACCTTGAAACACACAAGTTTGGATCAGTGAAGCATTTGCTACCAGGTCTGGCCACCTCAAACACAATCTTGCGGTACACCTTGTTACCCAAGTCAAGCGATGATAAGATGATTCGTGGCCACTCCATCAACTTGCTGCACTTATTTGATACTCCTCAAAAATTCAAGGTGATGAGCCTGATAGTAGAGACTATCAAGAGGTCAGCAGCAGATCAGAAGAGATCGTGTGGTTATGCTCCACATATTCAGTTGTTGATAAATTCCAAGGTTGGAACCAACACGTATCTTCTTGATCGAGAGCATTTGCCCCTCCGTCCAGAGTTTGAGGACAACGTCATAGTGATGGATTCTTCGCATCCCACTTCTGCCCAAGCTCAAGAGGAAATCCGCAAAGCCCAGGAAGCTAAAGTAGCTCAGGAAGCAGCAGCTCCCAATGCTCCAATTGCGAATCTCAAGACACCAAAGGATCAAATGCAATATCTGCTTGAAGCCACTCTGAGGATTGAGCGAAGTCTGGCCAACCTCACCCAGACCCAGGCTAGTTTTGAGCGGATCATTGAGACTAAATTTCATGATTTGGATGTCAAGGTGACAGAGATTCAGACTTCAGTGGAACAGCTGCAAGGTGATGTTGATGCTGTCCAGCAAGCCAGATCAGATGACAGTGAAGATGAGAGACCGACCACAGAGCAGTTTCAGCAAGTGCCTAGGGCTGCCAGGTCAGCTGCGATACCAGTTGTGGATCCACGGACCACAGTATCTGCACCAGCCGCCACAGCCACAGTGCCACAGCAGGTCTCCACTCCTCCAGTCCAGCAGTCATCAGCAGAAGCATTCGCGGACGCTCTTATCTCCACGCCGTCTACGCACACCGGAGCAGCCAGCAGAAGGTCGCCTTCAGGAGCTTCGGAGGACCGTGCCTAGAGAGCCGACTAGTGCTATACGATTCGAACTTTTTGGTACTTGTTGCCAAAGGGGGAGAATTTGTATAGATCATAGGCTTCGAGAGAGAGAGTTTCTTGCTTTTGATTTGCCTCGAGAGTTTCATTTGCTACTTGTTTGTTTGATGCTACTCTGTTTTATGTGCGCTTGCTACAGTATTCTGTCGTTTATGCTTGTGAGATACTATGTTGATTGATCATATTATGCTTATTGTGATGTTCCATGTTTATCTTTTTCATTATCTTGTATGATCAATTACTTATGTTGGTGATGCGTGCTTATTATTCCAATCTTATCATTTTGCGCTCTCCACCAAGATGTATGTGACATGGGAGAGTAACCCATGAGTCTAATCGATTGTGCATTTGCATTCAAACGCAAATTTTTTAATAATGCACAAATTTAGGGGGAGCTCTCGCTTATCACATACTTCTCAAAGCGACGATGTTTTTCATTTACTTAATCATCTGTCGAAGCTTTGATCTATATGTTGTCATCAATTACCAAAAAAGGGGGAGATTGAAAGCACATTTGCTCCCTTGGTGGTTTTGGTAATTCATAACAACATATATCTCATTGAACTAATGTCCATTCAAGATTAAGATTTCAGGATGTTCAATGATTGGCATGGCATGGACTAGAGATGTGGACCCCTCAAAATGCTAAGGACAAGGATTGGCAAAGGATCAAGACTCTACATTTTTGGTTTAGTGATCCAAGATCACATTGAGTCCATAGGAAAGCCAATACTATTAAAAGGGGATGAGGTGTTGCTTAATGGTCCTTTTGCTCAAGTGCTTAGTGACAGTATTCCTAAACCCTCAACCACTCTCTCTACCCAATTGTCCTAAACCTAAAGTCCAACTCGGCCCCACCGAAATTTCCAATCCGGCCCCACCGAGTTCATCCAAGACTTAGCCACTGCCAAACCCTAACAAATCGGGTCCACCGAAATGGATCTCGGTCCCACCGAGATGGCCTTGCCAACTCTCTGTAATCGGTTGCATTCACTTCGGTCTCACCGAGTTATGCATATCGGTCTCACTGAGATGGCTTGCCAACTCTCTGTTGCCTTATTGCTTCACTTCGGTCCTACCGAGTTGATGCAATCGGTGCCACCGAGATGAGGATTGCCCTAGCCATTGCACTTCGGTCCATCCGAGTTGTTCGTATCGGTCCCACCGAGATTCCTAAAGTTCATATCTTTTACACAGTTCGGTGCTACCGAGATTATTGTTTCGGTGCCACCGAGTTGGGTCAAAAGTGTGTAATGGTTGGATTTTGTGTGGAGGCTATATATACCCCTCCACCCCCTCCTTCTCAGTAAAGATAGCCATCAGAACGTGCCTACACTTCCACCATTCATTTTCTGAGAGAGAACCACCTACTCATGTGTTGAGATCAAGATATTCCATTCCTACCATTTGAACCTTGATCTCTAGCCTTTCCCAAGTTGCTTTCCACTCAAATTCTTCTTCCACCATAGCCAAATCTGTGAGGAGTGTTTGAGTGCTGGGAAGACTATCATTTGAAGCACAAGAGAAAGGAGTTCATCAACAACACACCATCTATTACCTTTTGGAGAGTGGTGTCTCCTAGATTGGTTAGGTGTCGCTTGGGAGCCTCCAACATGTTGTGGAGTTGAACCAAGAAGTTTGTAAGGGCAAGGAGATCGCCTACTTCATGAAGATCTACCCCGAGTGAGGCTAGTCCTTCGTGGACGTAAGCCATGGTGGAATAGACAAGGTTGCTTCTTCGTGGACCCTTCGTGGGTGGAGCCCTCCGTGGACTCGCGCAGCCGTTACCCTTCGTGGGTTGAAGTCTCCATCAACGTGGACGTACGATAGCACCACCTATCGGAACCACGCCAAAAACCACCGTGTCTTCATTGCGTTTGAAATCTCCAATCCCTCCTTTACATACATATGCAATTGCTTACATTCCGCTGCTATACTCTTAGAATTGCATGTGTAGGGTGATGCTTGACATGTACTATTGCTAAAATCTGCCCACAACTAAAATTGGGAAAAGGTTAGGTTTTATTTGGTCAAGTAGTCTAATCACCCCCCCCTCTAGACATACTTTCGATCCTACATATACGAAATGAAATCCGTATACCCAACCAAGCAAAGGGAATAAAAGAAAACATAAATTACTACAGAGGATTATAGGCTAGAGAGCTTCGAAGGTAAATAATGAAGATTAGAACGCAAACGAACGGTTAAAAAGCAGCCCACTGAGCTTGGCTCGTGAAAACTAACAAAATGATGGGATTTTGACCTTGCTATGAGCGTGGGTACGAGCATCGGATGCTCGTACTGCACACCATCTTTTGTTATGGTGTGGTAAACTGCGTAGAGCTCCCCTACTACGAGCATCGGTATGAGCACATACCACGCTCCATCTTTTCTTCTAGTGCCCCGGGGAGTTTTTGCACAACATAGGTATGAGCTACCTCCCCTGTCTTCTCTTCTGAACTATTTTGTTGGCGTGGCCTCCTTCTGATATGAGCAGCGGTATTAGCATGGATGGTCGTACTGCCCTTGTCTTCTCCTTTGGAAAAGCGATTGAGTTTGTGGTGGAGTTGTACCAGCATCCGCCATCTTCTCCTTTGGACGCCCAAAACAGTGTCCTTCCTTTGAGAAAATTTTCCAAGGACTTGGGAGGTTAGTTTCAACACATATATATATGACATATACCAAGAAGATTTACCGAGCAATGATATATAATTAATTAATTATGAGCAAACGAATGAGCTTTACCTTTCGAAGATTAGTCCCAAACCAACTCTAATAGTAATTCATGTAAAAATAAAAGGGCTGATACGTCTCCAACGTATCTATAATTTTTGAATGTTCCATGCTATTATAGTATCAATCTTGGATGTTTTTATATGCAATTATATATCATTTTTTGGGACTAACCTATTAACCTAGTGCCAAGTGCCAGTTGTTGTTTTCTGCTTGTTTTTGGTTTTTCAGGAAATCAGTACCAAACGAAGTCCAAATGCCACGAAACTTTTTGGAGATTTTTTTCTGGACAAAAGATACCCTGGAGACTTGGAGAGGAGGCCAGAAGGTTCACGAAGCCTTCACAAGGCAACAGGGCGCGGGGGCGCGCCCTGATGCCTTGTGGGGCCCGCGTGGCTCCGTTTGACCTAATTCCACTTCTATAAATTCTCAAATATTCGGAAACCAACAGAGAGCCACCCTGAATAACTTTTACGCCGCTGCATGCCTATGTTCTTCCGCGATCCCATCTGGAGACATTTTGTGGTACTCTGCCGGAGGGGGAATCGATCACGGAGGGCTTCTACATCAACCTTGCTGCCCTTCCGATGATGTGTGAGTAGTTTACCACAGACCTACGGGTCCATTGCTAGTAGCTATATGGCTTCTTCTCTCTCTTTGATCTTCAATACCATGTTCTCCTCGATGTTCTTGGAGTTCTATCTGATGTAATCTTCTTTTGCGGTGTGTTTGTTGGGATCCGATGAATTGTGAGTTTATGATCAGATATATTCATGAGAAATATTTGAGTCTTCTCTGAACTCTTTTATGCATGATTATTATAGCTTTGTATTTCTCTCCGATCTATCGATTTGGTTTGGCCAACTAGATTGGTTTATCTTGCAATGGGAGAGGTGCTTTGTGATGGGTTCAATCTTGCGGTGCTCAATCCCAGTGACAGAAAGGGACATGACACATATCTGTATTGTTGCCATTAAGGATAAAAAGATGGGGTTTAATCATATTGCTTGAGTTTACTTTGTCTACATCATGTCATCTTGCTTAAGGCGTTACTCTGTTTCATACTTAATACCCTAGATGCATGCTGGATAGCGGTCGATGGGTAGAGTAATAGTAGTAGATGCAGGTAGGAGTCGGTCTACTTGTCTCGGACGTGATGCCTATATACATGATCATTGCCATGAATCCATCATAATTATTTGCTTTTCTATCAATTGCCCAACAGTAATTTGTTTACCCACTATATGCTATGTGTTCGAGAGAGAAGCCTCTAGTGAAAACTATGGCCCCCGGGTCTACTTTTATCATATATTAAAAACCAAAAATATCTTGCTGCAATTTATTTACTTTTATTTTATTTAGTATTTTAGTTTATCTATCTATCACTATCAGAATTAATCCTTGCAAATAACCGCTAAGAGGATTGACAACCCTCTTATTTGCGTTGGGTGCAAGTGTTTGATTTTGTGTGTGCAGGTGCTGCTAACGGGATTTTGCGTGGTTCTCCTACTGGATTGATAACCTTGGTTCTTAACTGAGGGAAATACTTATCTCTACTATACTGCATCATCCTCTCCTCTCCGGGGAAATACCAACGCAGTCTACAAGTAGCAGGAAGAATTTCTGGCGCCGTTGCCGGGGAGACATCACCAAAATTTATCAAGTACCTTCGCATAAACTATCATCCACTTGCATTTATTTTATTTGCCTTTTATTTGCATTTGCCTCTCGTTTTCATCTCCCCCACTTCTAAAACAAAAACACAAAAATAATTTTGTTTGCTTGCTTGCTTTTATTGCCTTCATGTCAACACACAAAAACAGAAAATGAAAGCAAAAATTTAAGACCACTATGGATCCACTTAATGTTTTCTACTTGGATCATCTTCGATCCATTTGTGCTCATGCTGAAACCCCAACTAGTTTAATTGAGGGAAAATCATTAGATGAGCATGCTCATTTTGTGCGTCACCGTTTGTCTCAAAAAGGGAGACTCTTATGGAATCAAATAAATTGTTTGCTATGTTATGCTTGGAATCTATGTGAAATTTATGATTTTACTTGTTGCTCTAAGAACCCTAAAAAACACCTCCCCTACCTATGTGAGTTTAATGATAATGAAATCTTATCTTCTTATGCCAAGGGTGTTTATAGCTACTATGATATCGAACAAATTGAAGAATTTGTTGCTTTTAATGGTGCTTATGAAGTTGCTTCTTTGATTGAAAAGTATGATGCTACTCTCCACAAATATGAAAATTTTGACATACTTAAATATTGCTATGAAAACTATGCTCCTAATGCCTATGTTAGTGAATTTATTGAGAGAATGTCTGCTACTTTGGAGGAAAATAATGATATGCATGAATCCATAGATAATTATGATTCCGTTGATTCGATTGAAATATCCCCTCTTGATGAACGTGATGCTTGCTATTCTTATGGCCATGATGCCAATATTAATGATGCTTATGAAGATGAACTTGCTATAGTTCCTTATGTTAAAAATGAAATTATTGCTATTGCACCCACACTTGATAGCTCCTTGAATGAAAAGCATGATTGCAATGATGCTATTATAAATTCTATTAATCTTAATTGTGCTAATGATATGCAAAGCTACAAGCTCGGGGATGATAATTTTGTTATGTCCACTACTTATTGCAATGATCATGATTGTGGTGATAATGCTTCTTATGATCTTTAAAATTTATTTAAGCCTCATGATGAATATGATATTGATAATAATATTTGCAATAATATTGAAAGTGGGTTTGGAAGAGTGTCAACTTTAAGTAAAAAGAATCCCACATATTCGGAGAGTGATCAATCTTATGAATTTTTTGATGAAAGTGGGTTTGGAGAGGTCATGACTTTAGTTGATGTTAATCCCACTATTTTGGAAGATTATAAAACTTTTATGCATGTGGATCATGTAAAGAATATGTTATGTGATAGTTATATTGTTGAATTTGATTATGATCCTACATGTAATTATTATGAGAGAGGAAAATATGGTTATGGAAATCTTCATGTCACTAAATTACCTCTCTTTGTGTTGAAATTATTAATGCTTCATCCTCCCTATTTGCATATGCTAGAAATTGGTTGTCTTGATAATTTGTTTTCCTATAAAATGCCTATGCATAGGAAGAGGGTTAGACTTAAATGTGTTTGTCACATGTTTTATGATGCTCTCTTTGTGTTTCAATTATTATCTTTCATGAGAGCATCATTGAAATCGCAAGCCTATCTTAATGGCTATAAAGAAAGAGCTGATTGGGAGACAACCGTACCCATTAATATTTTTACTTCTGTTTTTGTGTGTTTACACAATTATAGCCTATGTTATGATTGTGTTTTTATCTTTTAATTAGTGTTTGTGCCAAGTAATGCCTTTGGGATGATTTGGATGATAGTATAATTGATGCTGTTTGGAAAACAGAAAATTTTGCGTCCAGTATTTGATTTTTGATTCTGTACTGGAGCGTCAAAAAAATCTGAAATTTTTACACAGTATTGGTATATGAATTTTTTACGTTGTCCTAATGTTTCAGAATTTTTGGAGTTACATAAGTATAGCTTCTAAATATATCTTTACAGACTGTTCTGTTTTAGACAGATTCTGTTTTTGTTGCATAGTTTGCTTATTTTGAAGAATCTATGGATCGTATCGGAGGGTATGAGTCATGGAGAAGTTGGAGTACAGTAGCCATATGCCAATATTAAATATGAATCAATTTACAACAGTACCAAAAGTTTAAGATTTGTTTTTTATACTAACGGATCTCACGAGGTTTCTATTGAGTTTTGTGTGCTGAAGTTTTCAAGTTTTGGGTGAGACTATGATGGATAAAGGAATAAGAAGCGGCAAGAGCCTAAGCTTGGGGATGCCCAAGGAACCCCAAGGTAATATTCGAGGAAGACTCAAGCGTCTAAGCTTGGGGATGCCCCGGAAAGCATCCCCTCTTTCGTCTACAATCTATCGGTAACTCACTTGGAGCTATATTTTTATTCAACACATGATATGTGTTTTACTTGGAGTGTCTTGTGATATAGTTTGTTTGCTTTTGTTTGCCTTTTAGTTTGTCACAATCAACTTTGCTGAACACACCTTTTTGAGAGGGACACACATTATTCGTGATTTGTTAGAATACTCTATGTGCTTCACTTATATCTTTTGAGCTAGGCAGTTGCTCTAGTACTTCACTTATATCTTTTAGAGCACGGCGGTGGCTATATTTTAAAGAAATAGTTGCACTCTCATGCTTCACTTATATCTTTTTGAGAGTCTAATGAATAGCAATGGTAATATGCATGGGTTATGAATTTGGTCCTAATATGATAGGTATTCAAGAGGGATATAATAAAAACTTTCATGTAGATCACTGAATATGATAAGTTTGATTCCTTGCAATAGTTTTGTGATATTAAGATGGTAATATGTGGGAGGTGCTAGTAGATAATTGTGGTTTAGTAAGAATATTGGTGTTAACGTTTGTGATTCCCGAAGCATGTACATATGATCTGTCGTTATGCTAAGAAGTTGGAGCATTATTTATTCTTGATTGTCTACCTTATGAGTGGCGGTCGGGGACGAGCGATGGTCTTTTCCTACCAATCTCCCCCTAGGGGCATGCGTAGTAGTACTTTGCTTCGAGGGCTAATAAACTTTCGCAATAAGTATGTGAGTTCTTTATGACTCATGTGAGTCCATGGATTATACGCACTCTCACTTTTCCGCAATTTGCTAGCCTTTTCGGTACCGTGCATTGCCCTTTCTCACATCGAGAGTTGGTGCAAACTTCTCCGGTGCATCCAAATCCCGTGATATGATATGCACTATCACACATAAGCCTCCTTATATCTTCCTCAAAATAGCCACCATACCTGCCTATCATGGCATTTCCATAGCCATTCCGAGATATATTGCCATGCAACTTCCACCGTTCCGTTTTTTTATTACACACATCGTCATTGTCATATTGCTTTGCATGATCATATAGCTGACATAGTATTTGTGGCTCAGCCACCGTTCATCATTTTTTATACATGTTACGCTAGTATCATTGCACATCTTGGTACACCGCCAGAGGCATTCATATAGAGTCATATTTTTGTTCTAGTTTCGAGTTGTAATTTTCTTTTGAGTTGTAAGTAAATAGAAGTATGATGATCATCATTATTAGAGCATTGTCCCAGTGAGGAAAAAAAGAGCCCACAAAAAAATGAGAGAAAAAGAGAGAAGGGGTAGTGTTACTATCCTTTTCCATACTTGTGCTTCAAAGTAGCACCATGTTTTTCATATAGAGAGTCTCCTATTTTGTCACTTTCATATACTAGTGGGAATTTTTCATTATATAACTTGGCTTGTATATTCCGATCATGGGCTTCCTCAAATGCCCAAGGTCTTCGTGAGCAAGCAAGTTGGATGCACACCCACTTAGTTTTCATGTTGAGCTTTCATACACTTATAGCTCTTAGTGCATCTGTTGCATGGCAATCCCTACTCCTCACATTGACATCAATTGATGGGCATCTCCATAGCCCGTTGATTAGCCTCGTCGATGTGAGACTATCTTCTTATTTTTGACTTCCCCTTATTAATCTCTACCACAACACTCTATTCCACCCATAGTGCTATATCCATGGCTTGCGCTCATGTATTGCATGGGGGTTGAAAAAGCTGAAGCGCGTTAAAAAGTATGAACCAATTGCTCGGCTTGTCATCGGGGTAGTGCATGATAAATATTTTGTGTTAAGAAGATGGAGCATGACAAGATTATATGATTTTGTAGGGATAACGTTCTTTAGCATTTTATTTTGAAAGACATGATTGTTTGTTAGTATGCCTGAGTATTGATGTCTTTACATCAAACAATAGACTATTGCTTTGAATCATTCGGGTCTTATTATTCCTACCATAAGAGAGAGATTACATGATGACACATGTTAGGTAGCATTCCACATCAAAAATTCTGTTTTTATCATTTACCTACTCGAGGACGAGCAGGAATTAAGCTTGGGGATGCATGATACGTCTCCAACGTATCTATAATTTTTGATTATTCCATGCTATTATAGTATCAACCTTGGATGTTTTTATATGCAATTATATATCATTTTTTGGGACTAACCTATTAACCTAGTGCCCAGTGCCAGTTGCTGTTTTCTGCTTCTTTTTGGTTTTTCAGGAAATCAGTACCAAATGAAGTCCAAATGCCACGAAACTTTTTGGAGATTTTTTTCTGGACAAAAGAGACCCTGGAGACTTGGAGAGGAGGCCAGAAGGTTCACGAAGCCTCCACAAGGCATCAGGGCGCCCCACCTGGGGCCGCGCCCTGTTGCCTTGTGGGGCCCTCGTGGCTCCGTTTGACCTAATTCCACTTCTATAAATTCTCAAATATTCGGAAACCAACAGAGAGCCACCCCGAATAACTTTTATGCCGCCGCAAGCCTCTGTTCTTCCGCGATCCCATCTAGAGGCCTTTTCTGGTACTCTGCCGAAGGGGGAATCGATCACGGAGGGCTTCTACATCAACCTTGCTGCCCTTCCGATGATGTGTGAGTAGTTTACCACAGACCTACGGGTCCATAGCTAGTAGCTAGATGGCTTCTTCTCTCTCTTTGATCTTCAATACCATGTTCTCCTCGATGTTCTTGGAGTTCTATCCGATGTAATCTTCTTTTGCGGTGTGTTTGTTGGGATCCGATGAATTGTGAGTTTATGATCAGAATATTCATGAGAAATATTTGAGTCTTCTCTGAACTCTTTTATGCATGATAATTATAGCTTTGTATTTCTCTCAGATCTATCGATTTGGTTTGGCCAACTAGATTGGTTTATCTTGCAATGGGAGAGGTGCTTTGTGATGGGTTCAATCTTGCGGTGCTCAATCCCAGTGACAGAAAGGGACATGACACGTATTTGTATTGTTGCCATTAAGGATAAAAAGATGGGGTTTAATCATATTGCTTGAGTTTACTTTGTCTACATCATGTCATCTTGCTTAAGGCGTTACTCTGTTTCATACTTAATACCCTAGATGCATGCTGGATAGCGGTCGATGGGTGGAGTAATAGTAGTAGATGCAGGCAGGAGTCGGTCTACTTGTCTCAGACGTGATGCCTATATACATGATCATTGCCATGAATCCGTCATAATTATTTGCTTTTCTATCAATTGCCCAACAGTAATTTGTTTACCCACCGTATGCTATGTGTTCGAGAGAGAAGCCTCTAGTGAAAACTATGGCCCCCGGGTCTACTTTTATCATATATTAAAAACCAAAAATACCTTGCTGCAATTTATTTACTTTTATTTTATTTAGTATTTTAGTTTATCTATCTATCACTATCAGAATTAATCCTGGCAAATAACCGCTAAGAGGATTGCCAACCCTCTTATTTGCATTGGGTGCAAGTGTTTGCTTTTGTGTGTGCAGGTGCTGCTAACGGGATTTTGCGTGGTTCTCCTACTGGATTGATAACCTTGGTTCTTAACTGAGGGAAATACTTATCTCTACTATACTGCATCATCCTCTCCTCTTCGGGGAAATACGAACGCAGTCTACAAGTAGCAAGGGCCAATGCAAGCATGAATGCAAATCAAACTCAAAGACTCAAAACTAATAAAGACACCTACTGACTTGTGGTGTGCTTCCCGATAGTGCTTTTTTTATAGCCATATAGTCAAGCTTCGATTCTCCATTTATCCACCTGGATCCCAAGGGATATCGAACTGTGGTGTAATTATTATCACCTCCAACCGCGGTTTGGAGCACCTCATAGAAAAAGTTTAATCCAAGTCGTACCCGCTTATGGTGGATTGACATCATGTAAGTAAAGTCTTTCCCGAGAGAGAGAAGCAATGCATCTAGCGTGGTGAGCATGCCTCCTCATTTGTATGTAACAAGAGGGTCAGAGATTTATATATAAACTTTAAAATATCACCTTGCCTACCATTGTAGGGGAACACTTCACCATATTCTTCAGGAGAGGGCAATTCACCATTCTTTAGTAGTCCACTACTTGAGAAATTAATCGAAAGAATTGTAACAAGACATTAGTAGAGATAAATCAAAAGTATCTACCTCCTCTAGTTCATCACTATTGCTAATAGTAGACCTCTCAATTAAGATGCCTAGCGAGTCATGATAATTGTTATCCTCAACATGAGGGTAACATTCCTACACAACAAGCTCATTAGCATCAAGTTCATCCCGACTAGAGTCATCATCATACTCTTGTTCCTGCACGTTATTTTAACAGCGTGGAAAAGATTCTCATGTCGTTCTTTCATCATGCACTCCTCTTATTGGTGATCCTCCTCTTCCTCATATTCATCTTGAGTCTCTTTATAGTCATAAAGATATTTCATAAAATAATTATTTACTGATTTCACCACACCATGCATGTCATCAAGCATAGTACTCTCATTGTGAGATTGGACATCTCTTATTTCAAAAAGTAATATCCAGGCACTTGTGTGTAACACATACCATGTGATTTCCTGGGTGTCATCATCTCACTAATATTGTTGTAAGATGCAATCACCTTGTCATAAGTATATGTGCACTGGATGGTCCTCAACCCTGGAACATCTACATGAAACCTGATACGAAAAACATGACATAAATGCACATTCTTACAATATGTCTATCAGTTCCCTCATGTGACGCCCCCGACTTAATCGTGCACTAATCATACACGCAAATGCACATGATCAAGCCTAAGGACTCACTGGAAGATATCACAACACAACTCTAAACACAAATAAAAGTCATACAAACTTCATATTACAAGCCAGGGGCCTCGAGGGCTCGAATACATAAGCTCGCGATCAAGTGTCAGCGGAAGCAACATAATATCTGAGTACAGACATAAAAGGAAACAAGTCTGCCTTAAGAAGGCTGAGCAAAACAACGATAACTAGATCGAAAGGCGCAGGCCTCCTACCTGGGAGCCTCCGAATCTACTCCTGGTCGTCGGTGGTCTCCACGTAGTAGTAGGCTCCACCAGTGGGGTAGTAGTAGTCGACGGCGGGAGCAACTGGCTCCTGGGCTCCGTCATCTGATCGCAACAATCGGGTATGGGGGAAAAAGGGGAGCAAAGCAACCGTGAGTACTCATCCAAAGTACTCGCAAGACTTACATCAGAACTATACTAATTATGCACCAGTATCAAGGAGAGGCTGTATCTGTGGGCTAGACTGCAGAAATGCCAGAATAGAGAGAAAGGCCTAGCCTATCGGAGACTAGCATCTTCAAGGTCTTGCAGCATTAGAAGAGTGCAGATTAGCACATTAAGTATAGTAGTAGCAACAAGTAGTAACCACGCCCAGAGATCCTTCCTCGACTCCCTACGAGAAAGCAATCCCGGAGCCAACATATCATTTTAGTAACACAAGTATCCAGTTCTAGTTGTAGTAGATCGGGATACTTTCCGAGCGTCCTGTTACCGTGGACATGGCTATTCGAATAGATATACTTCCCTGCAGGGGTGCACCAACTTTACCCAACACGCTCAATTAACTCTGGCCGGACACACCTACTCGGTCCATGCCCGGCCTCGGCCGATCAACACATCGCAGCCCTACCTAGGCTCAACAGAGAGGCCAGCACGCCGGTCTACCTCCTAAGCACTTAGGGGTCTTGAGCCCATCGCCCTTTGCACTCCTGCGCGTTGCGTACGCGGACGGTGAGCAGACCTAGCCCCCTTAATACAAGCGCAGGCTTTCACGGTCCAACCCGGCGCACGCCGCTCAACTACTGACGTCTGAAGAGCTTCGTCTGATACATACGACGCCGAGTGCCCATACTTATTCCCGCATGGTGGTTAGTGCGATAAGGCCAGAGGCCTACTCAGATTACATATCCTAACCCGTTAATGCTCTGGGAGCTCGCGGTGACAATCAGCGATCCACGATCTGTGGTCCCGTCGCCCCGTCTCGTGGACTTACGGCAAGGGCTAGGAATGCCCGGCCGTGCCACGTAATGACCACACGGGTACCCTCATGGTCAACCCGAATCCACATCACTCGCGGGTACCCCTCGGGGCCGACCCGACTTTATCAAGTAACTGTAGGTAAAAGTCATGGTAACCGTGTGTTCTTCACATCAGGGGGAATCCGAGGAATCACCCTCGTTGGAATCCTACTCGATGTAATCCGACAAGGAGAACCAGGAGGAATCACCCTCGATGGTCCACACTTGAGGGGTTGCACGACAGAGTCATCATCGGGAAGGGGAGAGCGAGGAATCACCCTCTGCAATCACCACCGATGTGCTATACTACAGAGATATCATCAGGAGTGCAGTACGAGGTATCACCCTCGGCACTCGATAGTAGCCCTGCAGCGTCGTACAACTAAGGGGGGGTGTGCGGTGATGTGCTGGTCTCAGCCCATCGATCACCTCGATCGGGGCACTGGTAACTAAGCGGGGCAACTAGGACAAGGATGAGGGCCACAGATGGTTCACTACCTGTAGGAGATATGCCCTAGAGGCAATAACAAATGTTATTATTTATCTTTATGTTCATAATTATGTTTATGTTGCTATAACTGCTATGGTTCTCGAGTCTGCAATAACCGCGAGGCTCGGAGGAAGGCTCATATGCACGTGTGGAATAATAAACGGTAAAATGTATTCCTAGTCTGGCCTCTAAGACTATCTCAAGTGTTGCATGATGGTTCTGTTTTCCTGATCATGGGCATGACTATGCCGGCAACTTTGAGGGCACAATGTTAGTAGAACACTTGTGTTGAATCGACCCGATTGATGTTATGCTATGACATTCATTCGTCACAAGTTAATGGTTAATAACACAGAGAAGTTAATGTTTGCATAATTCCTTAGACCATGAGAGTATCGAGTTTCTTCATGCTTGCTTCATAAACTTTGGGGTTTGTTAAACGTCATCCGTAAATGGGTGGCTATTACGGCGGCTTACGGGTTCATGGAAAAGTATGTCAAGTAACTTGATAGCTCAAGATTGGGATTTGCTCCTCCGACGATGGAGAGATATCTCTGGGCCCTCTCAGTGTTACGGTATCCACCATCGTCTGGCCAGACACATTGTGATTTGATCACAGGGATGCCGGAACACGGGAACGAGAAAAGAGAACAAAACCGGCAAAGAGGTAACTTGCATAGTGGACAAGTTGTTGATCCACGGGGATGCAATAAATCTCACCTCGGGTATTTGTAACATATCGTGAAGCAACAGGAATAGCACACGGCAACTGGAGATCCACGGGGATGCAATAAATCTCACCTCGGGTGTCCACGGCTTCGATGTTGATCATTGATCGGAAAGAGTTCCGGTCATGTCTATACTTCACCGAACCTATAGGGTCACACGCTTAAGGGTCATCTATTTTCTGAATACTAGACAGGGAGTCTGAGAGAAAAACACCGAAAAAGTTTCGGACGAAACGGAAAAGTTCTGGAGAGGAAACCGGAATAGTTCCGGTAAAACTGAAAATTTGTTTCAGGGTATTCCATTAAGTCAAATTGGTTCCGGCACATGTCTGGAAGTTCTTGGAGGGTGCCAGAATCGTTCTGGAAGCTTTTGGGATTTTTCCGGAGGAAAAACCGGAAATGTTCCGGAGCAGCCGGAACCGCTATGATAGCTTTTTCGCTAAAGAAACATTGTTCCGAAATTGTTTCAGAATGCATTCAAAATTATTTTAGTGGGTACTGGAATTGTTCTAGGCACACAGAAATAATTTGGGATTTAACGGACGCAGAAAAATGTCTTCGTGAATAGTGAAAGTGCTTTTTGGATATTTTTTTGGAAAGTCACCTTTTGGGATATTTTCCCAAAAGGCTTCTAGAAGGCTTGGGGGATAAGAAACCCCCCTTGGGGGCCCCCCCAAGGAGAGTTGGCCGGCCACATGAGGGGCCCCTCCATGGGGCCCCACTTGCTCCATTAGTTCCCTAAAATGCCCTTGTGGAAGTGTTCCTTCATGGGCATTTTTGGTTTTTTAGAATGGCAACTTTACCCGTTGGCTTTCCTATAAATAGAGGTGAGGGGGCTGCCCCAAAACTCATGCTTGCTCTCATACACATGCCATAGACTTGTCTGGCTTCTCTCTCCCTCCCAGCGAAATAGTTTCGTAGAGCCGAAAGGCTGTTTGGGTTCCGGTGGGAACTAGTTCTGGACGGCGAAGCCCTGCCGGAGAGATGACACCATATGTGTGCAACTCTGTAGAGAGATCGTAGTTTCGGTCTTAGTTCGAGAGTGCCTCCCGAAGGGCTGTCCGAGTTACTGTCCGAGTTTCGGGGGTCCTCCCGAAGGGCTGTCCGAGTGACCGTCCGAGTTTCGAAGGTCCTCCCGAAGGGCTGTCCGCGACACCGTCCGAGGGACTGTCCAACTACCTCCCGGAGGGCTGTCCGAGGGGCAGACGAGGGAGTACATCCTCGCGGTTGGGAGGTTGTAAATCCTAGCTGCGGGGATCTACACCGCCGATCGTCATCAACTCTACTTCCGCTGCGCTACGAGTCGGTAACGAAAAAGATCAAACCTTGTATGCAGTCTCCATAGTGGTCCTGGGCTGGTGCGTAGGTCGGAAATTTTTTGTTTTCTGCTGCGTTCCCCTACAGTGGCATCATGAGCCGTGCTATGCGTAGATGCAGGTTGCGATCTAGAATACATGAGATGTATGGGTGTTGCACAATATAATTTGTAGTAGATGAGTTCTACTGCTGATAATTATTTGTGCGGGTAGCAGATGAAATCTGTTACCCGATGTTCTTGTTGCTTCCCTGGAATTTGCATATTTCTGATCTTGATAACAGCATGGTGGAATTTCAAAGTTCTGGCAATCCGCGATCCTGATTGATCAACAAAGTGCTAACAGTTCGTTGAATTCCACCATAGTTAGAGAGAAAGATGAAATTTCGCAGACAAAAGGGCAATGCAGATATGATCTGCATGGGGGTCATGCGTATGACGAAGTTCAGTATGGGGCTCGAGATTTTATTATCTCGTGTTTCATACACCCCGCGATGTTAATCTAGCGACTTGAATGATCATACTTGATGATAAAACGTTGGTAGCTGCGGTTTGTTCGAAACCTTAGAAGCCACGTAAAATGAAATTTTGCATAAACCGATTAGAGGCGTCTAACTTGGTTTTGCAGGATTGTTTGCATGTGCATATGATGTGGTATAGCAGTGCTCATATTAATTTGATTATGTATGAGATGACTATATGATGTAAATTAACATGACCTGTGTGTCATGATTCGGCATGATGGCTGGAGCCATATGATTGTCACTTTAATGACATGCGTGTCAACCTTAAGTAATGCACTTATTTTATTAGCTATAGAGATAGCAATATTATTTGGTGCATCAACAAGGTGGTGGCAATCTTCGCAGAAGGTGAACACCGACGCGAATGCCGAAGACGAAGAAATACTTGACTTCTCCATCAGAAAGGGCTATACCATATCATGCTATTATGAATTGCTTGAGATGTTTATCCCTTATGATGCACCCTTCTTGATTGCACGGTAGTCGCCTTTTATTAGGGTGATCTCTCACAAAAATATCAAGTAGTTAGTGTTCTCCCAAGTGTAGCACCGTCACGGCACCTAACTTCTCGGAGTGCGTCATGTCCACATGAGTACAAACGATTAGGGAAGTGTGAGGCAGGTGAGGTCAGACCTCACAGCGAGATCACTTGGTTGTCTTGACGTTCTGGCTTGATCGTCCTGAGCTCAGAACACGCCCATCGAAAGATGAACAAGAATCACATAGAGATGTGATTGGCAAGTTGGCCTACCGATTAAAATTCTCGTCATCAGTGATGTCCACATCAATGGCGTTGAATTGAAATGCGGGTCTTGTATCACTCAAAATCAATTATGAGAGATATTGATTTGAGTGGGAGTGTACTGTAGAATTAACTTGTTTAATTCTCAGTGCAATTAATTATGAACTTTGTCTAAGTGAAATTTGCATAATAGTTATAGAAGAATGGCTCGCATTTCCACCTTCCCTATTAAAATTGAATAAGCTGTTAAATATCTGGTTAAAACTTTACGGTTGGTAACGTAATGTGAGGATTGTCCCCTAGAGTGCCGAGAAGGACTTTGTCCTATCGCATGTTTTTAGTATTCTCCCGCTAAATGCTATGGATAATGTGACTCTCGTCCTTCGATCCAAAAGCTAGAATTCCGTTACGGTCAAGTGCAATATATTTGCTTCCATGAGACCCGAACTTCAAAAGTTTGGGATAGCTATGTGATATTCATGGAACTAAAAATCATTTTCAGACACAAACAAAGGCTAAAAGATATTTGATATCCAAAGCAATGTTTGTTTTGCAAACTATTAGTAAAAGTGTTTACTATGCATTTGACTAATAACAGAGGGATCCAGTAGAACGCCTGTCATATGATGAAGGTGAATAAAACAACAACTTAAAGGAAATGTCCAAAGGGTGTTAGTGAGACTTTCACGCCTAGGAAGTCCAGGGCTAACGCCACTCTTAAGTTGAGTGCTTCTTCTGAGAGTAGGAGAAATACTGAAAGTAAAACTGTTAGAAGTATAAAAGCAAAAAGAGAGAAGACTGGAATATCCAGCTCATGTATGAAAGTCATACAAGCTATTGATGTATAGAAGGCTGATCAAAGAAATAGTTCTTGGGAATTATGATTAAACATGTTAATCACTGATTCTTGGGTATTGTGAGTTGATCACAGAGATACCCGCTCGATTGCTTTCCGTTGCAATTCGATGCAAGAACTACTATGGCCTAAAAGACTAGCCGGTAATGAGGTTTAAAATTCATGTTGGGAACATAGTAAAAGTTGCTATGCCTTCCATCGGTGTATTACCTATGTATTTATTTTCATAATTCATTTTAGAGTTTTATACACTCTAGCCCATTGCATAAGGTATCTTGCAAGAAGGTTGTTCATAAGAGAACTTTTGATGTTCGGATGTTATGAATATCATAAGGGCCATACTTTCATTATGAATGAGATGTATGTTATGAATATTGATAATAATACATTACCTCTGTATTTACTTTCATAATTCATTTTAGAGTTTTATACACTCTAGCCCATTTGCATAATGTTTGTTGCAAGAGTGTTGTTCATGAAAGAACAATTGGTGTTCAGAATCATGAATGACATAAGGGCCATGCTTCCATCGTGGATGGGATGTATGTTGTGAATATTGATGGTAATATGATACATCCATAACACTGACACTAAATGTCGCAGGACTAAAAGAATACCACACATGTGTGGCACTGCATTTGGTCACATTGGAGAAACCTGCATGGAAAAATTCCATTATGATGGATTTTGAAGTCGTTTGATTTTGAATCATCTGACACTTGCAACTTTCCTCCAAAAAGTGAAGTGACTGAAATACCGTTCATAGGCCATAAGGAACGAGCAACGAACTTATTGGTGATCATACATTTTGATGTGTGTAGTCCGATAAATGTTGTTGAAAACAGTGGATTTGTCTATCTTCAAAAATGACTCAAGTAGATATATGGATATTTACTTGATGAGCCGTAAGTCTGGATCTTTTGAAATCATTCGAAAGGTTTTCAACATGAAGTAGAAATTATTGTAACAAGAAATATTATGTTTCTGCAAACTAGATTGTGGAAAGAAATATTTGAGTTACAAGTTTAGCGAATGTCTGATGAGTTGTGAAAAGAGTTTCATAACTTACACCTCCCGGAACTCCACTGTGAGTGGTACGTCCATGAAGATGTAATCAAACCATTTATGACATGGTAAGATCAAAGATGACATAAATCAATTTGCCATTATCCCTTTTAAAGTAATGCTTTAGAGACTGCGGCTTTTACACTGAAAAGAGCACCATCAAGTCTGTTGAAATGACACCATGGTTTGGTACGCCCAACCATGTTACATCTTTTCTTAAACATTTGGAATATGGGACTTGTGTAAAAGGTTAGAAACCTATTCCAAATCAGACAAGAGCTACTTTGTAGGTTATCCCAAGATGTTGGGTATTCCCCCACCACTATACCGAGGCAATAGGTTTTGCCATAAAACGGTATGCTTTTAAAGAGAATGGTTCTTGCAAAAAGGTGAGTGGGAGAACAGTGCAACTCGACGAGATCTCAGTATCTTCATCATCAGATCAAAGGAAAGGAACCTTGGAAGTGATTCCAGAGTTTCCTACTGCGACTGATACGGAAGCCTCTACATGAGATGTATGGACTTCGATCGAACTTGCAGCTGAACCACGTAGGCAAAACTCGTGCAAACCTCTCAGGTGCGCAAGCGAGATATTGTTGTTAGCCAAGAGTATACCTATGATACACAAGGAAGCGTTGATGGGCCCTGACTCCGGAATTGGCTAAATGCCAATACAATCTGAGATAGTTTCCATATAAGTAATTCAAGATTAAAATCTTGTTACACCTTTCGGAAGACTTAGAGTCTAACGAATATTTATGGAATTGTAAACTGATGTGGATAAAATGTTTTATCCATAAAGCTCGACTTGTTGTAATAACAAGTTCAAGGAGTTGACTACGATGAGATTGTCTCACCGTAGCGATGCTAAAAGTCGGTTCTGGTTGAACTAGCAATTAATACATATTTCAAAATGAGATATGAAACATGGATGCCAAAAGGATTTCCATCTGATGGAAATACAACCTAGGACTTGTATGTGTTACAGTCCAAAGTATTTTGTCGATCCAGAGGATGCTAGTAAGTATGCAAACTTTAGAGCTCCAGCAATGGACAGAAGAGAGCAAAAGGGAGTTGGAATCTTCAATTTTGATGAAACAGTCAAAGAAGTTTGATTTCATCAATGGATAACGAAGATGCTTGTGGTTTCAAGAAAATAAGTGGGAGCATAATAATATTTCTAAAAACTTTGTGTGCTTGACACATTGTTGATTGGAATAATATAAATTTCTTGACACGAATTAGGACTTCATTGAAAATAGTTTTCGATGAAGTGCTTGGGCTAAATAGCCTTGACATTAGGCATATTTATCTACGAGATAGAATTGCCTAATAGGCTAAAGCCAAAAATACATATTGACAGGATGCTAAAACATTTTAGCATTAAAACACCAAGGAGTGATTCTTGCCGAAGTCACATGGAAAGAGTTTTTGCATGACTCGGTGTCCCAAAACACTGATGAGCGAAATACATGATGGAGATTCCACACACTTTCGTGCTTGGATTAATCATGTATTCCATGGTATGTAAAACAACCAGATATGTCCGATACTCCCAAAGCTGTTGCGAGTATAGATACCAAAGTGATCAAAGTACTGATCATGGGACAACAGTGAAAGATGTCATTAAGTACTAAAGTAGCACTGATGACATGTTTTCTCGCAAGCAGAGATTATGAAGTGCTCGTTGTAAGTAATTACATCGATACAGTCTTCATCAATACTCCATGCGATTTTTGATTTAAGTTAAGGGTTTTGTGTAATACACGATATGGTGGCACGGTGTTTGGAAATCGTTCCAAACAGGTTACTGTGGCGAATTCTATAACTAAGGCTAAGTATGTTGCCGCTTTCAAAGCGACATAGAAGATGTTGAATCATACAGTTCGTTCATGAACTTAGTATGATTCCAAGATGGCTTTGGTCAATGGAACACTATTGAAGATAGTTGCTCCATAGCTCAGTCTTAGGAATCAAGGTTTGACCAGTGATTCACATATATACGAAGCCAAGTCCACACAAAATATGAATTTTGTGAAAGTGTGAAAACGCGAGGATATGCAAAGATACACACGGAACTGAAGTTGTCAGATCCGTTGGACATCAGGCTATACCACATGCGAAGCATTTTTTACACCGGTATGCCAAAGGTGTAATGTGCATTAGCATTGACTAGATTATTGACTCTAGTGCAAGTGGGAGTCTGTAGGAGATATGCCCTAGAGGCAATAACAAATGTTATTATTTATCTCCATGTTCATAATTATGTTTATGTTCCATGCTATAACTGCTATGGTTCTCGAGTCTGCAATAACCACGAGGCTCGGAGGAAGACTCATATGCACGTGTGGAATAATAAACAGTAAAATGTATTCCTAGTCTGGCCTCTAAGACTAGCTCAAGTGTTACATGATGGTTCTGTTTTCTTGATCATGGGCATGACTATGCCGGGAACTTTGAGGGCACATTGTTAGTAGAACACTTGTGTTGAATCGACCCGATTGATGTTATGCTATGAGATTCATTCGTCACAAGTTAATGGTTAATAACACAGAGAAGTTAATGTTTGCATAATTCCTTAGACCATGAGAGTATCGAGTTTCTTCATGCTTGCTTCATGAACTTTGGGGTTTGTTAAACGTCATCCGTAAATGGGTGGCTATTACGGCGGCTTACGGGTTCATGGAAAAGTATGTCAAGTAACTTGATAGCTCAAGATTGGGATTTTCTCCTCCGACGATGGAGATATATCTCTGGGCCCTCTCGGTGTTACGGTATCCACCATCGTCTGGCCAGACACATTGTGATTTGATCACAGGGATGCCGGAACACGGGAACGAGAAAAGAGAACAAAACCGGCAATGAGGTAACTTGCATAGTGGACAAGTTGTTGATCCACAGGGATGCAATAAATCTCACCTCAGGTATTTGTAACATATCGCAAAGCAACAGGAATAGCATACGGCAACTGGAGGTTCACTCGAAAATTCATTCGTGTGGGTATAGGGGTCAATATGGGTGTCCACGGCTTCGATGTTGATCATTGATCGGAAAGAGTTCCGGTCATGTCTATACTTCACCGAACCTATAGGGTCACACGCTTAAGGGTCATCTATCTGCTGAATACTAGACAGGGAGTCTGAGAGAAAAACGCCGAAAAAGTTTCGGACGAAACGAAAAAGTTCCGGAGAGGAAACCGGAATAGTTTCGGTAAAACTGAAAAGTTGTTTCAGGGTATTCCATTAAGTCAAATTGGTGCCGGCACATGTCTCGAAATTCTTGGAGGGTGCCAGAATCGTTCTGGAAGCTTCTGGGATTTTTCCGAAGGAAAAACCGGAAATGTTCCGGAGCAGCCGGAACCGCTATGATAGCTTTTTCGCTGAAAAACATTGTTCCGAAATTGTTTCAGAAATCATTCAAAATTATTTTAGTGGGTACTGGAATTGTTCTAGGCACACAGAAATAATTTGGGATTTAACGGACGCAGAAAAATGTCTTCATGAATAGTGAAAGTGCTTTTTGGATATTTTTTTGGAAAGTCACCTTTTGGGATATTTTCCCAAAAGGCTTCTAGAAGGCTTGGGGGCTAAGAAACCCCCCTTGGGGGGCCCCCCAAGGAGAGTTGGCCGGCCACATGAGGGGCCCCTCCATGGGGCCCCACTTGCTCCATTAGTTCCCTAAAATGCCCTTGTGGAAGTGTTCATGGGCTTTTTTGGTTTTTTGGAATGGCAACTTTACCCCTTGGCTTTCCTATAAATAGAGGTGAGGGGGCTGCCCCAAAACTCATGCTTGCTCTCATACACATGCCATAGACTTGTCTGGCTTCTCTCTCCCTCCCAGCGAAATAGTTTCGTAGAGCCGAAAGGCTGTCTGGGTTCCGGTGGGAACTAGTTCTGGACGGTGAAGCCCTGCCGGATAGATGACACCGTATGTGTGCAACTCTATAGAGAGATCGTAGTTTCGGTCTTAGTTCGAGAGTGCCTCCCGAAGGGCTGTCCGAGTTACTGTCCGAGTTTCGAGGGTCCTCCCGAAGGGCTGTCCGAATGACCGTCCGAGTTTCGAAGGTCATCCCGAAGGGCTGTCCGCAACACCGTCCGAGGGACTGTCCAACTGCCTCCCAGAGGGCTCTCCGAGGGGCAGACGAGGGAGTACATCCTCGCGGTTGGGAGGTTGTAAATCCTAGCTGCGGGGATCTGCACCGCCGATCGTCATCGACTCTACTTCCGCTGCGCTACGAGTCGGTAACGAAAAAGATCAAACCTTGTATGCAGTCTTCATAGTGGTCCTGGGCTGGTGCGTAGGTCGGAAATTGTTTGTTTTCTGCTGCGTTCCCCTACACTACCAACCTATACTAAGTAGTTTAGGATGACAGGTAAAGTAACAACAGCAGGTTACAAAAATAGGCTATGCATCAGAATAGGTATTCGGAACAATAACTGTAGCAATTCTAATGCAAGCAGGAGGGAGAAGAATAGGCGATATAGGCAAGCTCAAGGGGGGGTTGCTTGCCTGGAAGCTCTGCTGAAAAGGGCTGGTCGTCAGGGGCGTAGTCGTACTCGGCAGCAGCGTCGGTCTCGGGGTCTACCGGAGAGAAGAGGGGGAAGAAACAATAAATAAAAAGCAAACAATGCAACACAGATGCATGGCATGGCAGTAGGCAGTGCTGGTGGTGGCCTATCGCAGTACTACATGTTGTAGACAGAGCGAGAAAATATCTGGGGATGTTTTCCCGGCTTCGGGCATCTGTCAGACAGATGAACCGGAGGGGAAGGTTCCATGTTTGCATAGCAGTGGGCATGTGACAGATAAACGGAGGGCATATTCGGATTTGTCTCGTTTTTCTGATCAACTTTCATGTAGAAAACTTTTTGATCCGTGCTACGGTTTAATTTCTATGATTTTTCAAAGTTTTAAACATTTTCTGAAATTATTTTAATTAATTAATTTGACAGAAAAGGAATTATGACATCAGCATGAGGTCAAGGTGATGTTAGCAGTCAACTTTGACTGTTGACTGGTCAATCTGACAGGTGGGGCCCATCTGTCATAGACTAGTTAGTTTAAACAGAAGATTAAATTAACTAATTAATCTAATTAGCTAGTGGGTCCCACTGTCAATGACAGATTAATTAACTAATTTAATTAATAGATTAATTAACAGTTTAATTAGCATTTTATTTATTTTTAAAAAAATGTTTAAATGGGTGGCGTCCACATGTCAGTGGCCCACGCTGCCCAGTCAGCGGCGATGACCTGGTCAACTGGGTCAACTGGGCCCACGGGACCCAGCTGCCAGCGAGCCAGATCACGCCACGTGGGCGCCACGCCAGCGCCAGTGGCCGGAGTGGCTCCGGCGAGCTCTCCCGTGGCGGCCGAACTCCGGCGACCTCGGAAACGCGCTACGGGGCACCAAATCGCGCGCGGTTGGGCTCTACCGAACGGGCACTCCGAGCCGGGTCCGATGGTGGCGTTCTCGCGGGCGGGGATGGCCGGAATTGAGCGCAGCGACGACGGCGGGCAGTGGCGTTCTTGGGCGCTCTTTGAAAACGGCAAAGTGGCACGCGCGCGAGCAAACTAAGTGGCTAGGTGAGACCTACGGCGCACCAGAAGCACGGCAGGGCAATCGGGCGAGGTCGAAACGGCTCGGGAGCGCAGTGTGTGCGGCAATGGTGGCGGCCGGAGCACAGTTGCGGTGGCGGCCGCGCATGAGCCCAAAGGTGAGCAAGAAGAGGAGGGAGGATACGCGGGGCTCACAGCGGTCCCGTAGAGGAGCAAAGCGGGCTCGGGGAGGCTCAGTGGTGGCGGATCGACGTCGGCGATCACCGGCGCCCGAAGGTTGAAGACGAAGACACCGGCGACGCTGTGGCGGCTCCGAGCTCCAACGAGCTGGCGCAGGGGGCGTAGTCGAGGAAGGGGAAGCCGGTGGACACGTCGCGGCGACGAGAGGGAGACGGTGGCCGTGTGCTTTACGGCGGCGAGGCCATGGCGGCACTCGGGAGAGTGCGGAGAGTTAGAGAGGGAGAGAGTGAGGTGGCTAGGGTTTGTCCTCGGGGGCGAGGAGGACCCTTATCCCCTCCAGAGGCGTTGTAGGTGGCCGCTGTCGTGCGAGGAGAGGGGGGCGGCTACGGTGATCGCGCGCGCGGCAACAGCAGCGCGCGGGAGCAGTGCGAGGTAGGGGACGAGCTAGTCGGGCTGGGCCGCCCTGTAGACATAGGCCCAGGTACAGTGGGCTCTTTTCTTTTTCCCCTTTTCTTTTTCTGTTTTCTTTTTCCAGTAGCTTTTGCATTTATTTTTAGCCAACTAATGACTTTGCAAAAATGTGCCACTGGTAGAAACAATTAGCAAGGAATATTGTGCATTGCCACAAAAAGTTTGGAAGCCAAATAGTTTAATTTGGATTTTCCATAAAGGAAAAGGCATTTAAAATGCTGAATTGGCACTATTTTCAAGATGTTAGAGTCATCTAGGAAATTTTGGTGTTGTTGTTTTCCTGAACATAATTCACAATGGATTATTTCCAAAATTATGAACATTTTAGTTCCTGGATTTGAACAACTTTTAATTTCACCTCAAATTTGAATTTCAATTTGAATTGGAAATTGAAATGAGATATGATTCCAAATGTGATCAAGCATGGTAAATCAAAATGATTAAGCATAATCTTGTGGATCACTGTAGCTTGACACTGGGGGTGTTACAAATCTCCTCCACTACAAGAAATCTCGTCCCGAGATTTAAGAGGTGGAGTAAGGGGTATCTTCGGGAGAACAGACCTTTGCAAGGTCGATTATCTGGTGGATAACTCAGAGAATGTGGCAGAAAGTATCTCTCAAATTAAAACTTTAAGAAAACATTAAGAGCAAAGTAAGAAGATACAATAAGGAGTTTCAAGCGGATAGACAAACGTTCGATGCTTGGGACAGAGTGTGAAAGGGGTTCAGAGCAACGAAGAATAATGTTGCATCTGTTACTAGAATAGATCATCCATGGGAAGGTGGCTCGTGAATTACATACGAAACCAAGCACGAGGAATAACTTTGGAAACAATGATGTACAGGAGAGTCAGGTTTCGATCCTGTGGAACTGTGGTTATTGTGGATTAAGAGTAGGAAGGGCGGTGACATCTTGCATGGTCACGATAGCAAGACATGTCAGAGGATAGTTTGTCAGCTATATTGGCAACAACGTCGGTACCAAGGGCGGAGGAACGAAGAGAACAATTTTCCTACTCGTTAGTACGAGGCGGACCAATAGGCAAAGTTCTCATCCATCGGTGGTTACCGGAATGTTAACCACGATAGTGACAGGGTTTTTCTGACAGAGTTGTACACCGGGGTGTTTACATAAGCAGGTGATTATTACTGGTTAGATCATATAGATCACAAGAAAGGTTAAACAAACCAATGGAAAGGAAAATGTGATAATCAGATTAAACAGACCAATGGAAAGGAAAATGTTACTATACACAAGTATCAAGAGTATATCTCTCCCAAGGAAAGCAGAGCATGATATTCATGCAGGATAGCAAGTGGATCACCATTTAGGTAAAAGGAAGTATTATGAATTAAATTCATAACTTGGGATAAGTCAAAGATGTTGACAATGATCACAACACAATTTATCGAAAGGTTTCAGGAAGATGTAATTGGTCAATAACATGATCAAGCAGAAGAAATGGGGAAGCAGAAGGTCAATGTGTTACAAGGTGGATTTGATTCACTTATCGGTGTTCTCGGTTGACAACAAACCAGAACCCGTGGAATTACTATGATGGGGAAAGGTATCACCTTATCAAAGCTTCATAAGATGTAGTGCAACGGTATGATATCCTCGAGACACCAGAGGGTAATACTCGAAGGTAGAACAGAATAGAAGCTGAACTAGATCGTTGATCTGCGGATGGCAGGTGATTTAATCTTGTTGAAAAAAATAGACGATGCACGGGAATGGAGTTAACAAATGAGGTCAGCATGGTCAGAACCATTACTGCATGGAATCAAGTTAAGGAAATTGGAAGATTTATACAAATGAATAAATATTTTGCAAGAAGCTTCTGTGACGGTCTACATCGTTTCCATGGGCATGAACACAAAGTTCAAGGTCGACTCCCACTTCTTCAATGCATAACCTTTCATTCACTTCTCGCTTTCGATGAAGTTGTGGTGTCAAAATTTTATCTGGAGTAACACCAGTAGAGTAAGACCCGTAGGAGTTTTCGGGTTCACTCAGATGGCAGAAGCATAGATAACACCCATCGGGGCATTTAAGGAACCTATACCACAAATTCTAGGAGTAAATAACACAAGCTCGGAAGCAGAGCATGATTGACAAAAATAGAGGATACAATTTACCAAAGGCATTATGCATCAGGGGAAGAACTCACAAGGTTATTGAATATGAAGGACACTGTCGGATAACAGCCCAACAAAGAATCTGGCGGTCCACAAAAGAGCTGATGTGAGTTTCGATACTCAAACAGAGAAGAAAGAATGCAAAGGCATCGAATTATAGAAACATCTGAATAATTCGATGCTTAAGTACAACGGAATTTTGATTTCCAACACGAAGGATTAGGAGCAAATGCTTTGATTAAATATGAGTGAGTTGAATAGAACTAGAGCGACAATCAATTGCAACTTGATTGGCCGAAAGCCAATTCATGTCCAAAATGACATCTGAGCGGGAAGGATGAATTCTAGGAATTAACTGATGATAGAAAGCATTCATATACATATTGAATCAATAGGCTTAGAATGACAACGACAAAGGATGTTAATGAATATTGCTAGACATATGGAATTAACCATAATGCAAGCATGCAAGACTGTCAAGAGCAATAGGCTGTAGCGGATTTTCGGAAGGTCAAATAGCATTTCGAAGAATTTTGCGAAACACATGAACAACTGGGGGTGAACAGATCCCCGGGAAGTGTGAGGCATAATCCGCAGCGCGAGAAGAAGTTGCAAGGCAGTAGGCACAAAGGGTTCTCGGAACAATGAAGAGTATTTTGGGGTATCTTGTAAAAACGCGAGTAACTAGGAATGAAAGTATGAATGACAAGGATGTGTGATAATCCACGAGGATTTATCGATGGTAGGGAACTGCAAAAGCAGTGGGCACAAGGGTCTCGGGAAAATATCGAAGAGTATCTTCAGAATCTTCTGGTGAAGCAGGCGATCATCTGGAATGGGGGTGGGCGCTCTCCGGGAGGAAGTAGTTACGAGAACCTAGTGTTAGAGTTAGCAAAATCTTTAACCCGAAAGGAAGAGAAATCAGAGTCCCAGAGTAAGGATGAGGAATAAAAGATCCTAACACCACCCATTGGCAACGTGGGCCCGTAAGTGTAACACCCCCATGTATTAGCTACAGTGATCACATTTTGATAATGCCAAGTCATCATGTTAAACAGTGCTTGATCATCATTTGCATCAAATCTCATTTCAAATTCCAATTCAAATTGAAATTCAAATTTAAAGTGAAAATAAAAGTTGTTCCAATTTGGAAACTAAAATGTTCATTAAATAGCAAATAATCCATAACTAATTGTGTTAAGAAAAACAACATCACTAAAAATCACTAGATGACACTGTCATCCAAAAACAGTAACAAAACAACAACTTCTAATACCTTTTTATTTGATTAAAATTTAAATGAAATCATTTATTCACCAAACCAATTTCTGGCAGTGTTAAATATTGTCTATTATTTAAATGGACAACCCTCATATTTTACAAAAATCATTTAGGGGCCTCACTATTTACTAAACAGAAACTAAAAAGGGAAAAAGAAAAGAAAAGAAAGAAAAGAAAAGGGCCGCGCTACTGGGCCTAAGTCAAACCGCGCCAGGCCCAGCCCACCTCTCCTGCGTCGCCCTCCTACTGCTCACGCGCGGTCGAACGCGTCCGACCGCGCCCGTCGCCGGCAAGCCGTTCCCACCGCGTCTCCTCGCTCCCGCGTCGCTACAGAGGGCGGAGAGGATAAGAACGCCACCGCGCAACCCTAGCCGTCCTCCCCGAGATATTTCCCCCTCTCCCTCTCGCGCGCTCGCTCTCTCTCCCCCGCACCCGCGAGCTCCTCTTGTCACCGCCGTCGATCCCGCGGCCACCATGCCCCGATCGCCGCTCCGCCGTGTCCATCGTCACCGCTGTCCTCGACTACTCCCTCTGCCCCGACTGCTTCGAGCTCGAAGCCCCCACATCGACGCCGACGAGGTCATCTTCAACCTACGGCTACCCGCGTCCCCGACATCGATTCTCCACCTCAAGCCCTCCCCGCGCCCACTTTAGCACACCTACGGGCTCCCGGTGAGCCTCGCCGTCTTTCCCCTCTCTCTTCCGCGCGTTTTCTTCACCGTAGACGCCGCAATGGAGATGGCCGAACCCCACGCCGCCGTTGAGCTCATCGTCGCGGTCACAATCGCCGTCGAGCTCAACCGAGCTCATAGCCGTGCTCAGCACGTCCGTGCGAGCCCAACGCGCCCAACCACACGCTCTGCCGAGCCCTGCATCGCCGATGCCGACCACGTCCGAAGTCCGGTGCCGCCACAGTGGTCGCCATCGACGTTGCCGACCTCCTCGCGCACTGCAACCGCCGCCATTGGACGCGGCTCGCTCCGCCCGATCCAACGCGCCCTCGCGTGTCGAATAGCCCACTGTAGGCGAAACCCGGGCCTCACCCGTGCGCGCCGCCGCAAAAAGAGGTCGCCGGCGACGTTTCGGCGACGTCGCCGACGTGGCACCGGCCGGGCCCGCCTCTGGGTCACTGACCGTGGGCCCCACGGGCCCCAGTTGACTGGGTTGACCCAGTCAACTGCTGACTGGGCACCCGTGGGCCACTGACATGTGGGCCCCCCCTCGATTATTTAGACTAATTTGAATTTAAACTTAATCTATAATTAGGTTAGTCACTGACATATGGGCCCCACTAGTTAATTAGGTTAATTAGTTAAATTAACCTCTGATTAATTAGCTGAGTCACTGACCAGTGGGTCCCACTGGTCAGGTTTGACCAGTCAACCGGCTGGGTTGACTATTGATGTCATGCATGCGTCATGCTGACGTCAGCCTGCACTGTTTCGGATAATTCAATTTAAATAATTCCAGAAATTCTAGAAAATAAATAAAACTTTGAAAAATCATATAAAATAAACCGTAACTCGGATGAAAATAATTTATATATGCAAAATGATCAGAAAAATATGAAGAATCCGAATATGTGGTCAAAATGCTTGACCATCACTCCTATCTAGATGAACATGGGACTTTTTGCCCGTATTCGATAAATGAATAGTGCATTACTTTAATAAAATAAATCCAAATAAATTCCTAAATTATCTAAAATAGTTAGATAGGCGTTATATCACCTCTGCATATCATTTAGGCATGTCATGCATCGCTGTTGCATTATTGCCGTGGATTTATTGTTTCTTCCCCCTCCTTCTCTCCCGATAGACGCCGAGACCGCCGCCGACACAGCTGTGTACGACTACGCTCCAGACGAGCAACCTTCCGCCGACCAGCCCCTCTCAGCAGAGCTTCCAGGCAAGCAAAACCCCCTTGATCATAAGATATCGCCCATTCCTTCTGTCTTATGCTTGCATTAGAATTGCTTCTGTTGTTATTCCGATAGCTCCTATTCTGATGCATAGCCTGATTTTGTCGCCTGATGTTTATACCTACCTGTTGTCCCATGATGCTTAGTTATCTATGCTATTGATTCATCTATGGCCCTCCACCCTTGTCCGTATGCCATGCTTGTTATCGGGCCGTGATCACACTGGGTGATGATCACGGAAATGTTTACTTATTGCAATACTAAAACTGTTAAAGTCGGGCTGGCCCCAAGGGTGCCCGCGGGAGAATAACATTAAAGACGGGTCGGCTCCAAGAGCACCCGCGCGTTATGTTTTACCAAGTCTGAGCGACAGGAGCCCTGTTCGTCTCTGCGAGTTACTAAACGTGCTTAACGGATTTGGGTATTTGATCTGAGTTGGCTATGTGCCTATACGCACTACCACCACGTGGGATAATGGTTTAATGGGGCCCTCTACGTCGTAGTATCAGCCGAAAGCTCTTCAGACATCACAGCTCAGAGATGCGGGCTGATCGTTGGGGTGGGCTGGTTACGTCACTGGTGTATTCAGTGTCGTGCCTGGGCCCCAACCAGCCACGTAACGTGCAGGAGTGCGAAGGGCGATGGCCCAAGACCCCTTCGTGCTTAGGATTTAGACCGGCATGCTGACCTCTCTGCTGAGCCTAGGTAGGACTGCGTCGTGTCGATCACCCGAGGCCGGGCATTACCCAGCAAGTGTGTCCGGCCAGATGTGATCGAGCGTGTTGGGTAACAGTAGTGCACCCCTGCAGGGAAGTTATCTATTCGAATAGCCGTGTCCACGGTAACAGGATGCTCAGAGTTGTATCCTGATCTGCTACAACTACAAATGGACACTGATACAATGATAAACTGATAATACTGCTCGCGGGATCACTTTCTCGCAGGGTAGTCGAGGAAGGATCTCAGGGCCTTACTAAATATAACTGTTATTATGTGATACTATACTCTACTCTCTTCTGATGCTGCAAGAAATGCTTCAAGATGCTAGTCTTCAATAGGCTAGGCCTCTCCCCCTCTATTCTTGCATTCTACAATTTAGTCCAAAGATTTAGCCCCATTCCTTTGATACCGATGCATATTTAGTATAGTTCTGATGTCAGTCTTGCGAGTACTTTGGATGAGTACTCATGGTTGCTTTGCTACTTATTTTCCCTATACCCACTTGATGCAATCAGTCGATGGAGCCCCGGAGCCAGACGCCACCGCAGGAGACAACTACCAGGAGAGCCCCGGAGGCACGTACTACTGGGTTGAGCCAGCCGACCAGGAGTAGTTCGGAGGCCCTAGGCAGGAGGCCTTCGCCTTTTCGATCAGTGTCGCTGTTTGTGCTAGCCTTCTTAAGGCAAACTTGACTAATTATGTCAGTACCCAGATATTATTTGTGTGTATGACTTATGTATTCGGGTCCTCATGACCCCTGGTTTGTAATATGAAGATCTATGTTTAAATTTGAGTTTAGAGTTGTGTTGTTATATCTTCCCGTGAGTCTCTGATCTCGAGCATGCACGTTTGCGTGTATGATTAGTGCACGGTCGAGCAGGGGCGTCACAGTAAGCCACACAACCATGTTAGTAAAACAGTTTTGCAAAGATTAGACTCAACTTCGGCCAAGGAGTTGGAAAGGGGCTTCCTACAGGCAGTCGGCTCTGATACCAACTTGTGACGCCCCTGACTTAATCGTGCACTAATCATACACGCAAATGCACACGATCAAGCCTAAGGACTCACTGGAAGATATCACAACACAACTCTAAACACAAATAAAAGTCATACAAGCTTCATATTACAAGCCAAGGGCCTCGAGGGCTCGAATACATAAGCTCGCGATCAAGTGTCAGCGGAAGCAACATAATATCTGAGTACAGACATAAAAGGAAACAAGTCTACCTTAAGAAGGCAGAGCAAAACAACGATAACTAGATCGAAAGGCATAGGCCTCCTACCTGGGAGCCTCCGAATCTACTCCTGGTTGTCGGTGGTCTCCACGTAGTAGTAGGCTCCACCAGTGGGGTAGTAGTAGTCGTCGGCGGGAGCAACTAGCTCCTGGGCTCCATCATCTGATCGCAACAATCGGGTATGGGGGGAAAAGGGGAGCAAAGCAACCATGAGTACTCATCCAAAGTACTCGCAAGACTTACATCAGAACTATACTAATTATGCACCAGTATCAAGGAGAGGCTGTATCTGTGGGCTAGACTGCAGAAATGCCGGAATAGAGAGAAAGGCCTAGCCTATCGAAGACTAGCATCTTCAAGGTCTTGAAGCATTAGAAGAGTGCAGATTAGCACATTAAGTATAGTAGTAGCAACAAGTAGTAACAATGCCCAGAGATCCTTCCTCGACTCCCTACGAGAAAGCAATCCCGGAGCCAACATATCATTTTAGTAACACAAGTATCCAGTTCTAGTTGTAGTAGATCGGGATACTTTCCGAGCGTCCTGTTACCGTGGACATGGCTATTCGAATAGATATACTTCCCTGCAGGGGTGCACCAACTTTACCCAACACGCTCGATTAACTCTGGCCAGACACACCTACTCGGTCAATGCCCGGCCTCGGCCGATCGACACATCGCAGCCCTACCTAGGCTCAACAGAGAGGCCAGCACGCCGGTCTACCTCCTAAGCACTCAGGGGTCTTGAGCCCATCGCCCTTTGCACTCCTGCGCATTGCGTACGCGGCCGGTGAGCAGACCTAGCCCCCTTAATACAAGCGTAGGCATTCATGGTCCAACCCGGCGCGCGCCGCTCAACTGCTGACGTCTAAAGAGCTTCTGCTGATACATACGACGCCGAGTGCCCATACTTATTCCCGCATGGTGGTTAGTGCGATAAGGACAGAGGCCTACTCAGATTACATATCCTAACCCGTTAATGCTCTGGGAGCTCGCGGTGACAATCAGCGATCCACGATCTGTGGTCCCGTCGCCCCGTCTCGTGGACTTACGGCAAGGGCTAGGAATGCCCGGCCGTGCCACGTAATGACCACACGGGTACCCTCATGGTCAACCCGAATCCACATCACTCGCGGGTACCCCTCGGGGCCGACCCGACTTTATCAAGTAACTGTAGGTAAAAGTCATGGTAACCGTGTGTTCTTCACATCAAGGGGAATCCGAGGAATCACCCTTGTTGGAATCCTACTCGATGTAATCCGACAAGGAGAACCAAGAGGAATCACCCTCGATGGTCCACACTTGAGGGGTTGCACGACAGAGTCATCATCGGGAAGGGGAGAGCGAGGAATCACCCTTTGCAATCACCACCGATGTGCTATATTACAGAGATATCATCAGGAGTGCAGTACGAGGTATCACCCTCGGCACTCGATAGGTGCCCTGTAGCGTCGTACAACTAAGGGGGGTGTGCGGTGATGTGCTGGTCTCAGCCCATCGATCATCTCGATCGGGGCACTGGTAACTAAGCGGGGCAACTAGGACAAGGATGAGGGCCATAGATGGTTCACTACAAACCTATACTAAGCAGTTTAGGATGACAGGTAAAGTAACAACAGCAGGTTACAAAAACAGGCTATGCATCAGAATAGGTATTCGGAACAATAACTGTAGCAGTTCTAATGCAAGCAGGAGGGAGAAGAATAGGCGATATAGGCATGCTCAAGGAGGGGTTGCTTGCCTGGAAGCTCTGCTGAAAGGGGCTGGTCGTCAGGGGCGTACTCGTACTCGGCAGCAGCGTCGGTCTCGGGGTCTACCGAAGAGAAGAGGGGGAAGAAACAATAAATAAAAAGCAAACAATGCAACACAGATGCATGGCATGGCAGTAGGCAGTGCTGGTGGTGGCCTATCGCAGTATTACACGTTGCAGACAGACGGGAAAATATCTGGGGATGTTTTACCGGCTTCGGGCATCTGTCAGAGAGATGAACCAGAGGAGAATGTTCCATGTTTGCATAGTTGTGGGCATGTGACAGATAAATGGATGGCATTTTCGGATTCGTCTCGTTTTTCTGATCAACTTTCATGTAGAAAACTTTTTGATCCGAGCTACGGTTTAATTTCTATGATTTTTCAAAGTTTTAAACATTTTCTGAAATTATTTTAATTAATTAATTCAACAGAAAAGGAATTATGACGTCAGCATGAGGTCAGGGTGATGTCAGCAGTCAACTTTGACTGTTGACTGGTCAATCTGACAGGTGGGGCCCATCTGTCATAGACTAGTTAGTTTAAACAGAAGATTAAATTAACTAATTGATCTAATTAGCTAGTGGGTCCCACTGTCAGTGATAGATTAATTAACTAATTTAATTAATAGATTAATTAACAGTTTAATTAGCATTTTATTTATTTTTTAAAAAAAATGTTTAAACGAGTGGGGTCCACATGTCAGTGGCCCACGCTGCCCAGTCAGCGGCGTTGACCTGGTCAACTGGGTCAACTGGGCCCACGGGACCCAGCTGCCAGCGACCCAGACTGCGCCACATGGGCGTCACACCAGCGCCGGTGGCTGGAGTGGCTCCGGCGAGCTCTCCCGTGGCGGCCGAACTCCGGCGAGCTCGGAAACGCGCTACGGGGCACCAAATCGCGCGCGGTTGGGCTCTACCGAATGGGCACTCCGAGTCGCGTCCGATGGTGGCGTTCTCGCGGGCGGGGATGACCGGAATTGAGCGCGGCGACGACGGCAGGCGGCGGCATTCTCGAGCGCTCTTCGAAAATGGAAAAGTGGCGCGCGCGCGAGCAAACTAAGTGGCTAGGCGAGACCTACGGCGCACCAGAAGCACGGCAGGGCAGTCGGGCGAGGTCGAAACGGCTCGGAGCGCGGTGTGTGCGGCAATGGCGGCGGCTGGAGCACGATTGCGGTGGCGGCCGCGCACGAGCCCGAAGGCGAGCAAGAAGAGGAGGGAGGAGAGGCGGGGCTCACAGCGGTCCCGTAGAGGAGCAAAGAGGGATCGGGGAGGCTCAGTGGTGGCGGATCGACGTCGGCGATCACCGGCGCCCGAAGGTTGAAGACGAAATGCCGGCGACGCTGTGGTGGCTCCGAGCTCCAACGAGCTGGTGCAGGGGGCGTAGTCGAGGAAGGGGAAGCCGGTGGACACGTCGCGGCGACGAGAGGGAGACGGTGGCCGTGTGCTTTACGGTGGCGAGGCCATGGCGGCGCTCGGGAGAGGGTGGAGAGCGAGAAAGGGAGAGAGTGAGGCAGCTAGGGTTTGTCCTCGGGGGCGAGGAGGGACCCTTATCCCCTCCAGAGGCGCTGTAGGTGGCCGCTGTCGTGCGAGGAGAGGGGGGTGGCTGCGGTGATCGCGCGCGCGGCGACAGCAGCGCGCGGGAGCAGTGTGAGGTAGGGGACGAGCTAGTCGGGCTGGGCCGCCCTGTAGACTTAGGCCTAGGTACAGTGGGCTCTTTTCTTTTTCCCCTTTTCTTTTTCTGTTTTCTTTTTCCAGTAGCTTTTGCATTTATTTTTAGCCAACTAATGACTTTGCAAAAATGTGCCACTGGTAGAAACAATTAGCAAGGAATATTGTGCATTGCCACAAAAAGTTTGGAAGCCAAATAATTTAATTTGGATTTTCCATAAAGGAAAAGGCATTTAAAATGCTGAATTGGCACTGTTTTCAAGTAATCTAGGAAATTTTGGTGATGTTGTTTTCCTGAACATAATTCACAATGGATTATTTCCAAAATTATGAACATTTTAGTTCCTGGATTTGAACAACTTTTAATTTCACCTCAAATTTGAATTTCAATTTGAATTGGAATTTGAAATGAGATATGATTCCAAATGTGATCAAGCATGGTAAATCAAAATGATTAAGCATAATCTTGAGGATCACTGTAGCTTGACACTGGGGGTGTTACACCTCATATCCATAGTATTCATACTTTCATCAGAGAGCATATTAGTTGTGTGCATAAAATTACTATCAAAAGTGGGAAGTGTGGAAGGGTGATCAACCCCCCCCCCCCCCCCGCCCCCACATCTTCTTTCCTCATTGCATTCTTCGTTTTCTAAACACACTTGTTCGTGCAAGATATGCTGCTCTTTGTCAACCCTATTATATTCCTGCAAGTTAGTTTGGCAAGTACGGATGCCATGTTCTCTTACCAATTCTTTTAGCCACACATCATCGACAGTTATTTGTTCTTCATCGTGTACATCATTTTCTTCATTCTTTGTGAGTCCCGCAAAAGATTTATTTCTTCCATGGCGGTTGTAATCTGATCTTGGCCATTGATCACTAATGCATTATCACCGAAATTATCTACAGAAAAATGATGAATAGGTTGCGTTGAGTAAGGTGCTTCCCTATCATATCTATTATTCGATGTAGAATCTCACCGGCTCCTGCAATAGGCACTAATTCGATAACCTCCAACCTAGCATTGCATTTATCACAACTATTATTATTTTCTAATACGAGATCGATATTATACTTACATTGATAACACAGATGCTCCTCAGATTCACCCTCATAGCATGGTAATAGGTATGCAACACATATCCCGGATGAATATTTGTCCTCCAATTTTAGTAGTTCTTTTATCTCTACCTCGTCGGTAGCCAATCATGGTAAAATTGTATCTCTCTTGTCCTCCATTGAAAGTTGCATAACTTCATGAATAGTCATCTCGGAAGACATGATTAGTAAATTTTTCTTTCTTTTTGATTTAAAAAACCAATAAGATAAATAACAACAACCAAAATAAACTAACTGTGACTGGAAAGGTAATGACCAAGCACTATGCTCCCTAGCAACGGCGCCAGAAAATTCTTGATGTTATGCACTCTCTCGTGTAAGTATCCCAATGGGTATTGTTCCCACTGAAGAGTTAATGGAAGGCAACTATCAACCCCGCAACTAAGTTGTCAAGTACACAGGTACGTTCGCACCCAAACCGGTGTTTAGAAATAGTCTATTCTGTCACTGGCTGGGAAAGTGATAAATAGGGGGTTTAACTAAACTATGAACAAGAAGGTAGAAATAGTAATAAAAATGGGCTAGGTTAAATGAGATGGTGCTTGAGTAATAAAGGCATTCTCGGGGGTTTAAGATTGACCACCACTATTATGTTTTACTTAGTTATGTGGAAGCACAATTCCGGGTTCAGATAGCCTCTTAATTGTTGGTGATTACATACTCTTAGTTAGAGCATTATCTTTGAGTGCAGCACTTAGAACATACAGTATGACCCATGCACTATAAGATCTCAGTTGAGAACTTGTTTTGCCCGCATTCATGTATTGGCAACAACTCCGTGCTCTAGGACCAAGGATTTGCCTCCAAACAACTGTAATGCCTTGGGGCATGAAATTGGCCCTTCGAGATGAAGGGTGGAGCCTTATTGACTTGGCTAACCTTGTTGGATGGCACCCTTGGAGTACGCATCCTTCAAGGCTTGATAGTGAGGATGCATATTAAAATTGCACTTATGGAGAAGAGCTTGAAGATGAATTTGACGACTATTGTTGCACAATAAGATGGGGGAAACCAATTCCCACCCGGGGGCGCCAATTTGTTAGACACAATTTTTTTATAAAAAAATTAACATGAGGATGTGCCTGTGTACCTAAGTACACAAAGAAGAGATAGGAAAATATGAATTTCATTAATCTCGCATGGAGAAACAAAATTAGAATATCCCTGTTAAGAGCGCACTCCATGGCCTGCTGGCGCAACCAATATGACTTCGGCGATGTTGTGTTCTGATTCATGGGCCTCGGAAAGCTCTTGATTAATTACATATGTAGTTCAAGCCCACGAACCATCTCTGATTAAGTTGCTGCAATGGTCGTCGTCTTCAGATCTCGTCTTCTCCATGAGCTTGATGTAAATGATGGTGATGTAGTGATAAAGTGGAAGGGGGAGTGGTATGCGCATCGCTCTGGCTAAGCTAGCCATAGCCGACTGACTTCTCTTTCTAGGATAATTACGGATGCGAATTGTCGTGTTTGCACTCATCGCATCGCCCTGGTGCTCTACACACGTCATGTTTTTTAGTTTCTTTTTTCTCTTAGCATCAACCCGGATACTTGACTTGGTGTATCTAGAAAAGTGTTTGCACTCATCGCATCGACCCGGATACCCGACTTGGTGTAGTCGGTGTTTTAAAGTTGCGACCAACCTGCGTCATGCAAATACCTATTTAAAATGTTCAAGAATTTATAAATGCCCATGAATTTCAAAAAAAAAATTAAAATCATGGCCTCTAATTTTAAAAATATTCATGATTTTAAATTGATAAACATGGTCACGAATTTTTAAAAATGTTCCTGCGTTTGAAAACATTTCAGACTTTTATTAAAAACTTCCAGGAATTAAAAAAATGTTCATGAATTTTAATAAATGTTTGATAATTTTAAAATATTCACGTATTTTAAAAATATTAATTTTTTTGAAAAAACATAACCGGAAGTACAAGAGAAAACTGAAAAAAAAAACGACTATGAAAAGAAAAAAGAAAAACAGAAAATTAGAAAAAAATATTAGTACATATTAGAGAACTTAGAGAAAAAGGCAAAAGGAAAAACCACTCAAAAAAGGTTGTAGAACTTTCCCAGAACCTGTGATAATAGAAACGAAAAAGAAGCCAATGGGCCGGCGGATCTGTGCCTAGGTAGTGCACGTTTGGTGGACTTTCCACTGTTGTACGGGGCATTTCCTATTTGAGGGCATCGCTATGTCTCGCGTTCAGCGAGTCGAGGCTTCCGACTAGCTGAAGCGCGCGAGCATATGAGCCGGCCCAGGTTCGCGGGTACTTTATTGCCTCGTTTTCTTTTCTTTTTTTCACGTTTTTTTTATTCAATTTTTTTTTATTTTGTTTACACTTTCAAATAGTCTAAACATATATATTATAAATATATAATTTACATAATATTTAGGAAAATGTTAATCATGTATTTGAAAAATGTTGAATAAGTATTTAAAAAATGTTGAATGAATATTTGAAAATTGTTGAAGAAGTATTTGAAAAAAAATGTTGATCATGTATATAAAAATGTTGAACAAATATTTGAAAAATATTGAACAAGTATTTGAAAAATGTTGGACATGTATCTGAAAAATGTTGATCATGTATATAAGAATGTTCAAAAAGTATTTGCAAAATATTGAACAAGTATTTGAAAAAATGTTGATCATGTATATAAAAATCTTGAACAAGTATTTGGAAAATGTTGAACAAGTATGGGAAAAATGTTAGATGTGTATTAAAAAAAATGTTGTTGAGGTATACAAAAATGTGGAATAATAACCAAAAGAACAAAGTAAACCAAAAAAATAAACAAAAGCAAAAGAAATGAAAAAATGAAGAAATAAAGTGCAAAAAAGAAAGTAAAAACGGAGAAAAAAAATGAAAACAAAAACAAAAAAAAGGAAAAAAAACTGGCTTGAATCGCCTCAAGTACGGCGCGTACCTACAACTTATCACTAACATGACTTGGGCGGAGTGTTAGCAGCACCCGCGGTCGCCCCTGGAGACCAGGGATCGACCCCTGGTTCTTCCTTTTTCTCAGCTCTTTTTCTAACCATATGCATGCGCGAGTGGGCCGGCCCAATACGAAGCGGGAGAGAAAAAACGCTCCAGCGAGAACAGCCTCTCGTCTCGCTTAATGCGAGAAATAGACGCCGCGCCTATTTGACGCATTAACAGCGTGTTTGGCAACATTTAGGAAGGGGAATGGGAGTTTAGAGTAGGGAGTTCTATCGAGATTAGACATGGGATGAGTGGTTTAATTCCCAATCCTCTGTTTGGTGCATGATAGAAATTATGTGCGGGAATTTGAGGAGAAACTGTATTCCCTTGTTTGGTTTGTGGGAATTGACGGGGGACTAGACAAGGGAAGTTAACGTAAATTATGATGAAGGGTTAAGATTGACTCACTAAATCAATTCCCTTCCAACTCCCACCCCCTCCCCTGTTAATAAAACGGTGGGAGTTGGAGTCTCAAGTCCCATGACTATTCCCTTATAAATTCGCAATCCTCCTAACCAAACAATAGATTTGAAGTCTCGTACCCCTTCAATTCTCATTCCCTAGCTCTAATTACCCCCAACCAAACACGCTGTAAGGGACTAAATATAGAGCGAGCTACTGGGCCTACCCTTACTAGTAAGGCCGCGCCCAGATTCCGGTTTTGAAAAGATTCTAGATCCGGTTTCCCGCTCTTAAAAACCTTCTTTCAGTCTGGTTTTTTGTAATTTTGTTTACCGGCTTTTTCTAGTTTAAATTTTATAGTTATTGTTTCTGTTCAAAATATATTTCCGATTTTTTAAAATATTTCATGTTTTCTGAAAAATATTCAGTAATTTTTAAAATCTTTGAGTTTTATAGAATTTTTTCAAAGATTTTCTTTATTAAATTGAAAAGATGTCTAGAATTTTTCAAAATTTCGTATTTTAGAAAAATGTTCATGTTTCAGGGAAAGCTCAAATTTTCAACAACATATCGAAAAAGGGTTTTTTAAATGTTCACAAACATATAAAATATATGTTCATAAACATTTAATGAAATATTCAGTTTTTTTCGAAAAATGTTCCCATTTTTCAAAAAGATGTTCACTTTTTCAAAAATTCGGGGTATTTTTATAAATTTTTATTAAAAAAATTAAGTAAATTGTTGTTTGAAATTTGTGAATAAGTAAACCTATTAGAAAACCGGAGCAAACCCGTAAAAATGAAAACCGCTCGAATCTACATGCACTTGAGCGTTGAACCCTTCGAAGTGGGTTAGCCCACGAACGTTCGCATCTGTGTGTCACACTACTACATACATGACGTAGGACCCCTAAAAAAACATACATGACGTAGGGCATGGCTATACCTCGCTTCTAGCGAGGCCGAGAGAAGCCTCGCCTGAAGGAGGCGCGAGATGGGCCAACCCAGGCGTGCGGGAGGCCACAGCCTCATTTTTTTCTTCACGTTATTGTTTTTGATTTTTGCTTATACTTCTAAATATTCTATATTAATATATTACAAAAAACACTTTACATAAATACAGTTGAAAAAAATGTTAACCAAGCATATAAAAAAATGCTAAATGTGTATAGACTATAGAGAAAATGTTTCTCATGTATACAAAAAATGTATACTTAGAAATATAAATGTGTAATGAAAAAGGATTGATCATATATTCAAAACATGTTAGTCAAGCATTAAAAAATGTTAGATCTTATATTTGAAAAATGTTAATCAAGCATTTGAAAAATGTTAAATATGTATTGAAAAATGTTGACCATGTATTAAAGAACATATTAATCTTATATTTTGTAAAAATTTAAATGCTTGTTGTATTCGAATCTTAGCTTTGCGCTAATTTTTTTTTCTTTTGCGCTGTGCGAGTGCTACACAGGCTGAGGAGCGCTGGCAACGAACGGAAAAATGCTATGGAAATGTTATTAATCCTGGACTGCGGGTTGAGTATACAAAATATCAGAGGTTTTCTACAAAACACGCATGACGGACCAAGAATACCTATTCTATTTATTAGTAGGCATAGATTTATTAATTCATGAGCTTAAAAGGAGCAATGCCATATTGTCTCTCTTCGGTCATTTAATTGGGCCAGATAAATCTTCTTGCGGTACCCCTTTTTTCACGTGCACATGACGCAGGTTGAGAAACTCAAAAAATATTCTAAATAAAAAACATGACGCATGCTGAGCACCGGGTATGGCGAACTGAGCGTAATTTCGATGGTTAGGTTTCTTATGGTGGAACCAGCCCATCAGGGTTCAAGTCCTCGGCTTGGCACTGATGCTCGCATTTTTCTGAACTTATTTCAGACTTTTCGACGATGTTCGTTTAGTGAAAGAAGATGTTCTCGTCGACTACAAAGACGCCTATAATGACTTTGTCAATCACAAGATGTTGTTTAGAAAAAAAGCAACGGGTCAATGCGATGAGTGCAAAAACGGCAATTTGCATCCACAGACTTTCCGTAAGCAACATGCAATACGGTTGACACGTTCAGTCAATCAACAAAAAGCTAAAAAGCCTAATGCATTCGACCCGAGCTCAAACTTGGATAGCGAGATTGTCCATCCACTTTCCACCCAACCGAGTTACGTATTTGCTCTCGGTTTACACGTCCCATACCACAATACCATCGTTGTGACTGAAAAGATTCATACCATCTACACTACCAACATGCCACCGGTTAAAGATCTTTCATGACGGCTTGAGTGTTGGTTCCTCTTGGGCTCTTTCGATTTATTCTACTCAGACAGTCACATGACAGACGCACCGGCGGTTTCTTGGATCCCTCAAAATCAAATGGTGACAAAATCGAAATGCATGATCGAGATCCAAGAAGTACTTAGCAGCTAGGCAGCTACCACTATCTAGCTAGCAAACTCCCCTTAACTTTCATGAAAGACCGATGCGACTAGCTAGCTAGAGCCACGGAATGTCCCTAGCTCTCTCCCGCTTTTCCTCAAAGCCTGGCGATGTTCAAACTTTTGTCTGCATGCTTTCCATTGCAAGCGCTCCTTCTTATTTAGTCCGTAATCGCTCGTTAATTAGGTCGCATATTAGAATCGCTCCACGGTGTGTGAATGATATATAGTGATGTAAGACGAAAGCAGGGACTGTAGGAGGAGAGGGCTTGGAAGATTGTCTTGCTAGAGTTGGCATATGCGTGTAGTAGTGTAGCTTTTGCTGTGTACGTAAGAGAAAGTTGTGACTGAACTGTGAAGGAGATGAGCATCTTTTTCAACTTAATTCGCATAGCGTGTTGGCTAGTTTCTTTTAGCTGCTACAGCTACGCAGTAGATGAATTGAAGAGATTACTGACTGTCTGTGCGCTGAGCAAAGCCCCTGGCCACTGTAACCTTACCAAAACTCTGGTAACATAGACCCTTTCTTGTTAATGCAATGACACACAAATCTTTTGCATGTTCCGGGAAATTATGGGGCACACAGCCGGACATCCTATATACCTAAATAGTTGATCCCCACTACCTCTATTATCTTAATATATGCACACATGACACCCCACCAAAGGCCGGTCATAACATGCATGAGAAAAAGTTTTCCATTATTAGTTGATTCCATGCACACATCCCATCTCACCACACATGCCACCTCATCAAAGGTCCAGTCAACACGCATGTGATTTTTTTACCCGTTATACTGCACTTATATTCAATAAATATTTTTAAATACACAATAATCAAATACAATATATAATATGTATTTTTAGTTTTAGTTCATTTTTTTTTGCGGGAATAGTTCATATATTATTGATTCAACTATTCATGTTTCATACAATTAAATCACTCAAAATATATTGCAATCGATTCCCGCAACAAAGCGCGGGGTATCCTCTAGTTTATCACAAAGTAACTTTTTCCATAGACTTTACAAAAAAAAATTGAGAGATAACAAAGTCGTCTATAAATCAAGAATATTAGTTACATATACATGCAACACATGACAACCATTAATGTCAATCGTGAACCCAAGTTCATTATAACCATGATGAACAGTAAAAAAACTTTGTGACTTTGATATGACCAAATGTTTTAGATGTTTCAAATGAGCTCTACACGAACAAAATATAAATTCTGCTCAGTGCACAAAAGTTTGAGGACAAATTTTGTTATTTTTGTACAGAGCTCCTCGGATGTTATTTGGCCATCTAATTTTGCAAGCACCTAAAACATTTGGTCATAATCGAACCACAAAGTTTCCGAATTTTTTGATATTTTTTTAGGTTCGTCTAAGTGCAATGAACTTGGGTGTAGCCACAAGATACTCCCTCCATTCGGGACTATAAGGTCATCACGTATTTTAAGAAATAAATCAACCAAGTTAGCAGCTCTAAACATTTTAGCTTGGTTATTATGGTTAACTAGATGTCCCGCGCGTTGCCGCGGGAACCTTGTTATATATATATAGGACAAATGTTTCCTACTACCAGGTGTATTTACTCCCACTTTTGTTTTGTACGTTTTGGATAGTATCTATCATACCGAAGTGTATGTATGCGTAGTATGTAGTATGTAAGAATATTTAGGTAGTATATACACTATTTTTTAGGTAGTATGTATTATATTTTGAGCATACTCCTTTTTACGTACAAATATGTACGTATTTCACAAATATGACAAAAGCATGAGCTCACATGCAATTTTTTCACATAACTCGCTTTGGAGTATCTCAGATATAGTATATGAACATACTAAAAATAATAAAGTATTATATATACTACCACATGGTAGTATATGAGACATGGGTGTAACTATACCCGGTAGTAGGATGTATTTTTCCTATATATATATATATATATATATATATATATGTGTGTGTGTGTGTGTGTGTGTGTGTGTGTGTGTGTGTGTGGATAAGTGGTAGAAGATTTAAATTAATGCAAAAAACAAATATAAAAATGTCTTACATGACTGAATTCCGTGAAAATAGTCATGCATGAGGTGGTAGGTTTTGCATGAAGAAATTAATGGAAAAAGTAACTTATGACTATATGCATGACTTGGTGATGTGGCATTGTTGCATGGAGAGGAAAATTAGGTAGTGGGTTGTAGCTATTTAAGAATAGAGGATTATAAAGCACTAGCTGTCGTGGGTGCATGTCTGACAGTAGTGTGTAGGGGTACGGATGAGAGGGCAGAACCTAACTACGGCGCAGGTGTTACACTCGGATTTACGAGTTCAGGCCCCTCAGCGGTGGAGGTAATAGCCCTACGTCTCGGTGCTCTGGAGCTTGATTGCTTGAGTGTATGAGTTACAAAAGGATTGCGAACCCTTAGAATGGAGTTGGGGGGTGGCTTATATAGTCGCCGCCAGCCCTCCCATGAATGCCGCCATTACCAGGGGTTAAGAGGGGGTTTAAGGGCGCCAGGTAACGGGCGCATTGATTACAATTAATACAGGCGAACGTGCGTCCCGACCGTTGCGCTCCTGGAGTCTTTTGGTCTTCTCTGGTCGAGTGACTTCCGGGTGCTCCGAGTGAAACAAGCTGGTCGAGTGAACTCTTGCCTTCCGAGTGGTTCGTCGAACTCCGAGTGAATGTCAGTCTGCATAACTCTTGGTCGCTGACCTGGCCCTGGGGTCCAGTATAAGGCGTGTGGAGTCCTAGGGTAGGGGCTGTAGGTCAGGCCTGTTACCCTATCCCTAGTACATGTCCTCGTCATTAGCCCCCGAATCGGTCCAGGTTAGGCGGGTCGAGTCAAGGCGAATTCCCAGGCGAGTTGAGCGCTACAGAGGCGCTCAAGAACTCTTACTGGTCGTTAGACGCCCTTGTCTTCGTGCGGCACCTTGACGGATTCTGGACCATGTGTCGTCCGAGTGAAATGAGTAGTCCCCATCCGAATGAAATGAGTAGCCTCCATCCGAGTGAAGTGAGTAGTCACATGCCGTGTGCCGGAGCGGATCCGAGCGTACGTGGCACGTCTTCAGAGAGAGAGCAATCGGGTTGCTGGACTCCGGATTTTGCGGGATTTGAAACCACATTTGAGCGTGCGCGAACGGTTGCAGCGCAGCGAGTGGGGAAAGTGGGGCGTGACGCCTCGATTTTCGCTCCACTTTTCGCCACGTACCGCGGGATCTCCGACGACGCGATTTGAGGGATCTGCGGGCCCACGATTCAGCGGCGTGGATCGGGGAGCGGGCGACGATATATAGAGCCGCCGCGTTGGAGAGGAAGAGAGGACCAGAACCCCTTTTCTCCACTTCTCCCATTCCGCCCAATCTCTTCTCCAGAGACCCACTCCGCACGAATCCTCCTCAGTGCTGAAGAGCCCGGCGGCGATGGCGAAAGACAAGACGGCGAAGCTTGAGAAAGCGAAGAAGGCGGCGAAGGGGAGGAAGGCATCGAGCTCCCGAGCTGCGCTCCCGCCCGGGTGGATCCAGGGCGACTGGCTTCCGCCGACCACCACGGTCGACGACGTCAGCGGGCTCGTCGTGGACGGGCTGATCCGTGACGGGACGTGGAGGTTGCCGGAAGAAGGGGAGACCGAGCCCGCGCCGCGCCCCGGGGAGCGAGTGCTCCTCACCACACACGTGGAGCGAGGTTTCTCCATGCCACCCCACCCCTTTTTCCGCGGATCTTTGAACTTCTTCGGTGCTCAGCTCCATCACCTGCCTCCAAATGCCGTAATGTACCTTGCCGCATTCGTTTCTTTGTGTGAAAATTTTTTGGGTTGTCCGCCGCACTGGGCTTTATTCAAACACATTTTCACGTGTCGATCTCAATCGGTTAAGAAGGTTGACCCCGATGGAGAGAGGACGCACGTGATTCAGATGTGCGGTGGCTTAGGTGTCCAGATGAGGGGTAAGAGTGCATTCCCATCTATGTCCTTTCCCGATTCGGTGAGGGGTTGGCAGTCGACCTGGTTCTACTGCAACGACCTGCCGTGCTCTGGTTCGTCGACTGGCCTTCCTCCTTACATGACCGAGAGAGTTCAGACTCCTCCCTCGCTGACGGTTGATAAAAAGGAGAAGACGGATGTAGGGATCTTGGTGACCGCCATGGTTAGTATGATTAAGGGTGGATTGACTGGCCTGGACCTTCTGGAGGTCTTCCTCAGTCGGAGGATCCAGCCGCTGCAGGAGCGGGCTCACCCCATGTGGCTCTACACTGGAGCCGGTGATCCGACCCGAGTGCATCCGGAAGACGTCGAGGGGAAAACGGTGGAACAATGGATCAGGTGCATCACTGGCGCACGCGACAATCCGCAAGGGTCGAGACGGATCCCGCCCTATGACGCCAACAACCAACCGTTGAAGGTGAGGCACGAATTTCCGAGTGAATTGCCGATGCCCAAATTATCCGAGTCAACTGAACGATCTGAGTGAACTGACCAAACTGTCCGTCTTTACCCTTCATGTCTTGCAGGGGTTCCAGAACATGTTATCGCCTGTGCCGAATGGAGAACAACTTATCGGAGGCGCGGAGAGCGAACATGGCAGCGCCGGGGGCAGCTACGCGGAGGACAGCGAGGAGGAAAGTGAGGACTCGGAAGGGAGCGACGAGGTAGAGTCTTCTCTGTCTCCGGAGTTGCGCTCCGAGCACCGCTCCAAGCGAGCTCATGATCCGAGTGCTGGCCCGGAGAAGGAGGCGGTTCCGAGTGCTAAGGCTCCGAAGCGTACTCGGCCGTCGTCGCTTGCGCGGACTGAGAAGGCCGCCAAGCAGCCCAAGGCCGCTTCCCCCAAGCCTTGGAAGGCTCTGCCACGGATCAAGGTCGCTGTGCCTGTCGCCTCAACGTGAGTATCTTTCTCAGCTTTTCTTTTCTGTCTTTGTCAACTTTCGTGATTCCTCTGACCGAGTGCATCTTATGAACCAGTGCTGCAACCTCGATGACGTCTCCCATGCAGATTGATGGGGACCGCACCGAAGCCGAGACGGCAGACGCGGCCACTTCTCAAAGAGGTAACAATAACTTCATTTTTACTTCGACTTGTCATTCGACTGAAATGTCTTCATCTGATTGGATCGTGTATTGCGACTGATTGCGTCGAGTGAACGTAGTGCTTGCAGAGGTCATCCACGTCGGAGATGACGATGAAGAGCTGCCGCGGAAGGACACTGAGAAGGGGACCCCAGTTCCGACTGCTCCTCAGGCCACCACACGGAAGACGCAGCCGGGCGAAGCGCCTCAAGTTCCTCCTGCGCCTGCCGTGACCGTGCCTCTGGGGCAGGGTTCCTCTCAGGCTGGGGCTGGTTCTGCCGCGTCTCCGTCGACTGCCCTGGCTTCGGTTCCGACTCCTCCCGTCAATATCTTCACTCTATACAAGGTGCCGGAGGACCAAACTGGGGCCAGCAAGGAGGCGATGATCCAGGCGGAACTGATGACCCAAAGGCTCAAGGAGGTGTGCACAGCTAGCAAGCTGGCATACGATGCCAGTGCTGCCCTCCAAGAGAACGTTCGAGTAAGTACCCTTGTAAGTTGACTTCCAAGTCATTTTTCTTCAGTAGGAATTTCAGTTGGAAAATATCCGGTACACCCACTGGGTGTTTTTTTTGTTGTTGTTCGGCCATCACTCGGATCGGGCGGACCGTTCCGAGTGGATACCGCTCCAGTGGGGGCACGCTGAGTGCACCCACTAGGTGTAGTCCCCGAGGCTGCCGTCGACTGCAGGCAATCGGCGGGAGTCTTAGAGCTTAGAACCTGTTCTGTTGTTGTTGCTGTTGTTTTTTCTTTTGTTTTTGGCCGTCACTCGGAATGGGCGGACCGTTCCGAGTGGATACCGCTCCTGTGGAGGCACGCTGAGTGCACCCACTGGGTGTAGTCCCCGAGACTGCCGTCGGCCTCGGGTGGTCGGCGGGAGTCTTAGAACCTTTTGTCTTCTTCTTTTTGTTTGGTCGTCACTCGGAATGGGTGGACCATTCCGAGTGGATACCGCTCCAGTGGGGGCACGCTGAGTGCACCCACTGGGTGTAGTCCCCGAGACTGCCGTCGACTGCAGGCAGTCGGCGGGAGTCTTAGAACTTAGAGTTTGATACTGGTCAAGCTTGTTCTTCCCTGTCGAAGGGTACTTCAGGATCTGATACTGGTCAAGCTTGTTCCTTCCAGGAGCATCGGTCTCTGGGCACTCGGAACCTTTTGTCTTGTTTTTTTTGTGTTTGGCCATCACTCGGATCGGGTGGACCGTTCCGAGTGGATACCGTTCCAGTGGGGGCACGCTGAGTGCACCCACTGGGTGTAGTCCCTGAGACAGCCGTCGACTGTGGGCAGTCGGCGGGAGTCTTAGAACTTAGAATTTGATACTGGTCAAGCTTGTTCCTTCCTGTCGGAGGGCACTTCAGGATATTTCTTGACATTAACTGTTCTCTATTGTATTTCAGAAAACTTGCGAGCTTGGGACTCAGTACGTGGCACTGGAGAAGGAGACGGCTCAGCTCCGAGTGGATTTGGAGGTGGAGAGGAGGAACACAGCGCGCGCTCAAGCAGAGCTCAAGACCATGGGAGGTACGCCTCAGTTACTGAGCATTCCGCTTTCATCTCTCTCCGTTCTTTGAACCGAGTGACTTCACTCGAACAGATGTGCGTAGTGAAAACCATCGACTCCAAGTGAGGCTCAGAACCTCTGTTTCTTTAGAAACTATGAAGCAGGCACTCGAGAGTAATGACAGCGAGCTGGCGGGAGCGCAGCAAGTGGCAAAAGAAAAGACCAAGGCCGCCGAAGAGAAGCTGGCCTCACTCGGGAAGCTTGAAGCAGAGAACACATCGCTGAAGAAAGAGGTACTCGAGCTCAAGAAGCAGCAAACCGAGTGGGAGAGCAAGTTCAAGGCCCAGGCAGAAGCCTACGAGGAAGAGAAGAAGACTCTGAACAAGAAGGCCGCCCAGCTGATCGAGAAGAAGAACGCTTTGGAGAGATACATAGAAGAGTTCACGGAGGAAATGTACACCAAGCTTGCAGGTAACCTGTAACATCCGAGTGAACTTTTATCCGAGTGAACTTCATGCATTCTGACTTTCAACCCTCCTCTTTTCTTGTCCACAGAGTACTGCCGAGACTTCAAGCTGGAAACTGACAGAATCGAGAGGGATCTGGATCCTTCCAGGTCGCTCGTTGGTGACAAGGCCGCGCTAGGTGTCCTGCGGGTGGAATCCCGCATCGAAGACGTCCAAGGTTACATCATAGATCTGCGGGGTGCGCTCGGCAGAATCGACAAGGAGTTATGGCCCGAAGATGTCTTCGACACTGACCTGGAAGCCATGATGACTCGTCTCAACGACATCCCTAGCCGAGTGCAAGCGTGGAAGAAGTCGGCTGCTCGCTGCGGGGCCGACGTGGCGCTCTCTCTGGTCCGAGTGCATTGCAAGGAGGCCAAGGAGGAGAAACTGAAGACTCTCCAAGCTGCCAACATGAAGAAACTCAAGTTCGAGGACTTCATGGAGACATTCATCAAAGCGGCCACTCGGATCGCGGACGGCATCGACTTGGATTCCTTCGTTGAACCAGCCAGCCCTACAGGGGCGTGAAAAAACTTTAAGTCCTTCCCACTAGCCTCGGTATGCCGAGTGGAATTGTAATCGTTAAACTCTTTCAGGCTTTGGGCCCGCGTACTCGTATTCGCTTTTGAACTTCTGGAGTTAACCGAATGCTTTCCTTCGAGTCTTTCGAATCTTTGAACTGGGTTTTAACTTAGGCGAAAGCTGGTTCGCAGCTAAGCCTCCGAGTGAGAGGGACGCTCTACACTCGAAGTAGATTTTTAACTTGGGCGAAATCTGGTTCGCAGCCAAGCCTCCGAGTGAGAGGGATGCTCTCGCTCGGAGTAGGGTTTTTAACTTGGGCGAAAGCTGGTTCGCAGCCAAGCCTCCGAGTGAGAGGGATGCTCTCACCCGGAGTAGTGTTTTTAACTTGGGCGAAATCTGGTTCGCAGCCAAGTCCCCGAGTGAGAGGGATGCTCTCACTCGGAGTAGTGTTTTTAAGTTGGACGAAAGCTGGTTCGTAGCCAAGCCCCCGAGTGAGAGGGATGCTCTTCACTCGGAGTAGCGTTTTTAACTTGGGTGAAATCTGGTTCGCAGCCAAGCCCCCGAGTGAGAGGGATGCTCTTCACTCGGAGTAGCGTTTTTAACTTGGGCGAAATCTGGTTCGCAGCCAAGCCCCCGAGTGAGAGGGATGCTCTTCACTCGGAGTAGCGTTTTTAACTTGGGCGAAAGCTGGTTCGCAGCCAAGCCCCCGAGTGAGAGGGATGCTCTTCACTCGGAGTAGCGTTTTTAACTTGGGCGAAAGCTGGTTCGCAGCCAAGCCCCCGAGTGAGAGGGATGCTCTTCACTCGGAGTAGCGTTTTTAACTTGGGCGAAAGCTGGTTCGCAGCCAAGCCCCCGAGTGAGAGGGATGCTCTTCACTCGGAGTAGCGTTTTTAACTTGGGTGAAATCTGGTTCGCAGCCAAGCCCCCGAGTGAGAGGGATGCTCTTCACTCGGAGTAGCGTTTTTAACTTGGGCGATATCTGGTTCGCAGTCAAGCCCCCGAGTGAGAGGGATGCTCTTCACTCAGAGTAGCGTTTTTAACTTGGGCGAAATCTGGTTCGCTGCCAAGTCCCCGAGTGAGAGGGATGCTCTCACTCGGAGTAGTGTTTTTAACTTGGGCGAAAGCTGGTTCGCAGCCAAGCCCCCGAGTGAGAGGGATGCTCTTCACTCGGAGTAGCATTTTTAACTTGGGCGAAAGCTGGTTCGTGGCCAAGCCCCCGAGTGAGAGGGATGCTCTTCACTCGGAGTAGTATTTTTGACTTAGGCAAAAGCTGGTTTGCAGCTAAGTTGAACGGCATACACCCACTGGGGGTTGTAAGCCAGAAAATGCGTACGAGTGAACCCAATGTGGAACTGTAAAAGTCATGCTTTTATTCACCAAATATCACTTGAGTACTTTTATTACATCTCATGATCAAGTATAAAATCGTCGCAGCAAATCCGCATTCCAAGCACGGGGCTCGTCTGCTTGCTTCTGAAGGTTGTACAGATGGTATGCTCCGTTGTGCAGAACCTTTGACACAATAAAGGGACCTTCCCATGCGGGAGCAAGCTTGTGAGGTCGCTGCTGATCCACTCGGAGCACAAGATCTCCTTCCTGAAAGGTCCGACTCCTGACGTGCCTGCTGTGAAAACGTCTTAGGTCTTGCTGATAAGTGGCCGATCGGATCAGAGCCATCTCCCTTTCCTCCTCCAAGAGATTAACAGCGTCTTGCCATGCTTGCTCTGCTTCAGCTTCAGAGTACAGTTCCACTCGGGGTGAATTATGGAGCAGATCACTCGGCAGGACGGCTTCAGCTCCGTACACCATGAAGAAGGGAGTGCGATTGGTAGACCGATTGGGGGTCATCCTCAAGCCCCAAAGAACTGACGGCAACTCGGTGACCCAAGCTGCAGCTGCGTGCTCCAAATCGCGCATGAGTCGTGGCTTTAACCCCTGCAAAATCAGTCCGTTTGCTCTCTCAGCTTGTCCATTCGACTGCGGGTGCGCCATAGATGCATAGTCGACTCGGGTGCCTTGAGCGGCACAGAACGCCCTGAACTCTTCCGAGTCGAAGTTTGAACTGTTGTCAGTGATAATGCTGTGGGGCACGCCGTATCTGAAGACTATCTCCTTCATGAACTTGATCGCTGTACGAGAGTCTAGCTTCTTGATGGGTTTGGCTTCGATACACTTAGTGAACTTGTCGACTGCAACCAGCAAGTGGGTGAATCTACTCACCCCTGTCCGGAGGGGTCCCACCATGTCGAGTCCCCAGACTGCAAACGGCTGTCAGGCCCATTTCTGGGATAAATCACAGAAGAGCCTCAAGTCATACCAGCCCCAAGGACAACTGGTAGACTTCCTTGATATAGATAACCAGTACAAATATAATATTACACAGGGTTGAGTCAGAGGCTCAACAATTATTACAAGCTGGCCAATATACTACGGTGGTGGAATAACACAGTGGAGTGGTGGTAGAACAACACTGATACAATAAAATAAAATCAAGCGTCAGTGTGAGGCTTGATTATTTTATTGGTGTAGCGGAAGCACTGCGGACGATACATGTGGTCGACTCCAAGATCACAGGTTGACTGACTGGGACACCTCTAAGCGTCGGGCTCGCTAGCGCAATCTCCTTCCACAAGCTCGTCCTCCTCTAGGTTTGGCCAATGAAATAGCCAGGGACAAGCCAGTGAGTACGTTTGAATGTACTTGCAAACATTATGAACAAAAGATATACCAAATGCATATGCTCATGCTGGATTAAATGATATGCTCATGCTGACTGAAACTTAAAACATGGCATGATAAATATTAGCATGTGCAGGAAATTAAAATGTTAGTGATAAACCAAGAAAATTAAAAGTGGATAATCGGGCGAGACTGCACCGCCCGAGAATCCAAAAGAAATGCCAAACGGGTGTCTAAAAGAGAATCGGGCGAGACAGGACCGCCCGATAACTCAAGAGACGCCACGAGAGGTCTTGAAAAGAAATGCCAAACGGGTGTCTAAAAGAGATTCGGGCGAGACAGGACCGCCCGAAAACTCAAGCGACGCCACGAGAGGTCTTGAAAAGAAATGCCAAACGGGTGTCTAAAAGAGATTCGGGCGAGACAGGACCGCCCGAAAACTCAAGCAATGCCACGAGAGGTCTTGAAAATAAACTGGGTGCCCGGGGTAGTCTAGCCAGCCCCTGAGACACTCAGGAAAATAAAATAAGAGAAACGGGTTAGTCCACAATAATATGCAAAGTAACAATAATATTCACAACCATAATATTCATGATAACAAAAATATCCATGACATCGTTAGTGATGAAATATTAATATTCTATAAAATAATTGATGCTCAAATTAATTATTTTCCTCCGAAGACCGACACCGGACCGACACTTGACCCTTCCCAGCTAACGTCCTTGATCGCGGACACGGCTATTCGAATAGGTATAACTCTGCAGAGGGTGTACTCTTTACCCACGTGTATGAGATTTCTTTAGTCAACACCGTGGCACTGACTAATTCCCACTACGGTTTTTGGGTTGAAAACACACCTGACCAGCACACACCAGATTAACTTTCCGGATGCCAGGAATCACCCAAAGCACCATTCAAGAAAAACTCTAAGTCGGGGAGACTACAATATCGAATAGCTTGGGATCACAATATTTATATCGGCGTGCAAACAGGGGTGCTAGCCCCTCGGTCCCAGACCGGATACACCCATGCCCCCTGACCTGATGAAGGGAATTAGTCCATGGTCGTGGAAACCCTCATCATGGCCCTCTATGTGGTGTGTACATAGACAGGGGTTAGCAACCTACTAAATCGTACTTCCCTCGCGGGAAGACCCGTGGCAGCCCGGTGTTTAGCTAGGTGTGACGGAACAAGACTCGATCTAGGTCGACTCAGGAGGTGTTGTTATTTATTATGACCGGCATGTCCCATATGCCACGGTGACACCGTCGTGTCCCAATGCAGTCCGTGCTCACCAGCACGTCCGAGACAAGAGCTGCACTCCTAGTTGTCTCACAATCTTTTATTCACGGTGGAGAGTCATTTGAGTGAAGTGCAAGCAAGAGCAAATATGATATGACCATGCATGCATGCACTTGCGATAAACGACACATACGGTGCAATTCCAAACCGATGCAACCATGCAATGCAAATGCAATCACCATATCCCAAGTTCAAAAAGCTTGCCTTGTCCAAAGTAGTCAGAAGAAGAACCCTCAAAATTCCCGGCAAAGTTTCCCTCTTCGTTTTCTGAAAAATTCAAATTCAAATTCCAATTAAAAATTTGGCAACAGTACCAAAACTTGTCTCGAAATATTTTTAAATAAATACTAAAAAAACTAGAGAGAAAAATAAGAATTTCAAAAAAAGAATCAACTCAATCAGAGTTGTGGTTAAAAAGTTATTCAACTTTTAAATCCAGGGGTTTTTCTGCAAAAATCCAGTCCCTGTGTGTTTAAAAAGAAAACACTTTGGGCAGGAGTACGCTTTCCAGCGTGGAAAGCGTAAAACAGAGAATACGCTTTCGATTTAAACACCGAAAAAAAGCGCTGACGGGTGGGCCCCACCCGTCAGGTTCAAATTCAAACACGCTCGCGCGCGTGTACAGAGGGGAAACGGCGATCACCGGCGACGATCACCGGGGTTTTAGGAGGCGGCATTGGTCGGATCATGCTCGGGGTGGATTGCCGCGTCGGTGGGTGGCAGAGGTGGTCGCCGGCGAGAAGCAGAACGACGGCGAGGTCCACGGCGGCGGACGGTGGTTCGGGTGTGATGGGATCTGGCCGGAGAGAGCTCGGGAGGAGGAATTGGAGCGCGGGATTGACGAGAGGGAGCAGTATGAGGCTACTGGTGGATTTTGGAGAGTGGAGATGGCCTAACGGCGTCGGGCCGATCGGGGAAGGCGGCGGCGGGTCGGTGATCGGAGATGGGGAAGAAGGCCTTCCCGAGGTCGGGGGAGTGGCGTAGGGGACGATTGAGAGAGTGTGTGGGTGGTGTGTAGAGTGCACGGAGCTCGGGAGCCCTTTTTATAGGCAGTCCGAGGGGGTCAGTGGCTTGCGGCTGACGCCGGAGTAACTTCGGCCGCCGAAGTTGGTTTGGTCGGTGGTCAAGGTTCAACGAGTGATCGGAGAGGTTAGTGGTGCACTCCAGAAGCATCAACGAGGATGGATTCGGGCTCTACGGCCTTATCCGCGGCGGGTTGCCCGTACGGGTGCGGCGGCGATGGCTGGCTCTGGCGACTGCCAGCGGTCCCCGGGGCGGCGGGGTCAGCGTGCGAGGACACGGAGGAGACGTCGCGTGGAGGGAGAGGTAGGTGAGGGGCAGCAGGAGCAGTGAAGATGGCGGGCGCCGTGCTGATCCGCTCGGCGCGTCGCAGCCGAGGACGGTGGTAGGTGCACCGATCACCTCCTGTGCCGTCGGTGGTGGGCGACTGACCAGGGGGTCCGGGAAGGCTCATTTAAGAGGAGAGGAGGCGTGGAGGAGAAGTAGAGACGGTGGAGTGAGGAGCACGGCGACGAAATCCTCTGCCGACTGAACCAAATTCAGTTAACTGAATTTGACAGCAGTGAACAGTGTGCACACCACGTGCTTGATGAAATGACAGAGAGGTCTAGGTATTTTAGGAATTTTAGGGGATTTTTGTGGTGAGGTGTTGATGCAAATAAGAGAGTCTGGCAAAGTTTCATAATTTTTGGAGCAATTAAAAATAGGTTTTGGTCATGGAATTTGAATCTGGTCCAAATTTGAACTGGATGGAATTTGAAAATTTTGAACTGTGGAACCCAATGTTTTTGGTGAAATGGGTTGTGGGCACTATCTAGTTTCTGGAATAATTTTGGTGGGAGCAGAAGTGTCATAGAAAATATGGTTCCTTTGTAAACCCAAGAAACCATGAATAAAATAAATTCCAACTTTGAAATTTAATAAATATGATAGAAATATTTTTGTTAGATGGAAAAGAGTTGGATACTGTCCTAGAAGGTGAGAATGACTTGAGGGATAATTTAGAAGTGACAGAAAAATTATTGGAGGAATTTAGGAGTGCTAGCAAGGAGTGAAATGATCATGCCCTGGAATAATTTTATTTATTCCAGAAACTTTTCTAAAGAAGAAAAAATATATTTTGATCTTTAAAAAATAAATACCCAATTAATAAACCATCCAAATCAGAACCATTTAAAATTTTGAAACCCAATTTGAAATTAAAAAAAAGATTTTCAGAATAGAAGAAACAGAGGAAGAAAAAGGCCATAATAATTCAAAGTATTTTATTTTAAAGAAAAGATTTTGAAAATCCAGAGAAATTATTTTGGGGTGTTACAACACCTACCCCCCTTAAGAAAAATCTCGTCCCCAAGATTTCAGCTGTCCCTCAAACAGATATGGATATTCAGCCCTCAGATGATCTTCTCTTTCCCATGTTGCTTCTTCCTCGGTGTGATTACTCCACTGAACTTTGTAAAAATTTATCACGCTCTGTCGGGTTCTCCGTTCAGACTCCTCCAAAATCTTTATAGGACGTTCCCTATATGTAAGATCTGGTTGGATATCCAGGTCTTGATGTTGGACTTGCTTTTCTGGGTTACTGACACATCTCCTTAGCTGTGAAACGTGAAACACATCATGAACATCCGATAATTCTGCGGGTAGCTCCAGTTGGTAGGCAACCTTGCCCCTCCTTGCAATTATTCTGAACGGTCCAATAAATCTCGGTGTCGATTTTCCTTTGACCTTAAACCTCTGTAATCAATACATAACCTCAGGGTACCATCCTTTTTCTTAGCAAATAAAACTGGCGATCCCCATGGTGATGAGCTGGGTCAAACATAACCTTTTTCCATTAATTCCTTAATTTGTTTCTTTAGCTCAGCCAATTCTGCCGGAGCCATACAATAAGGCTTCTTATAAATGGGTGTCGTTCCAGGCGCTAGCTCAATAAAAAATTCAATTTCACGATCCGGTGGCATGCCTAGTAGCTCCTCTGGAAATACATCAGGGTATTCGCACACCACAAGAACCTTGCTCAACTCTGTCATATCCACTTGATTTAATTTTCCCTGTGAAGTAGAAATCTTCCTTGTGCCAAATTTTATTGTCTTCCCTTGACAATTTGTGAGAGTCACTGTACGGTTGTAGCAGTCTATAAAATCTTTATTTGTGGTCAACCAGTCCATTCCCAAAATAACGTCCAGATCGACTGCTTCCAGAACAATAAGATTGGCTAGAAACTTCATTCCTTTGATATCCATATTCACATCCTTGCAGTACCATTGTGTGCTTTGCCTCGATCCCGGGGACTGAATAATCATTGAATTTTGCAAAGGCGAAAAAGAAAACTGATTCTCCGAAGCGAATCTTTTAGAGATGCATGAATGGGAAGCTCCAGAATCAAACAAAACTGTAGCATTAATTGTGCTGACAGGGAACGTACCAAACACAATGTTCGGTGCGTTTTGCGCTTCCTCAAAGGTCACGTGATTCACCTGTCCCTTCCTTTGGTTGTTGTTGGGGTTGCTGTGTCGTGGGGCTGCATTAACACTGCGGCCATTGTTGTTGGGCTTTTGAATATTATTATTCCCCTGCTTTGGGCATTGCCTGGCATAATGCCCCTCTTCTCCGCAGGTGAAACAGGTAACGCCAGGACGGAACGTTGTGTCCTTGGTCCTGTTGTTGATGGTGCTGCGACTCTGCTGCGGTCGTGGTGTTGGAATTGGTGGTCGTGGTGCCACAGGCCTCTGAAATTCATTTCGGGGCCTGTTGCTGCCAACCTGTACTGACTGGGTCATACGGCGTTTGCGAATTTCATTCATGTTGCGGTGCTCATTCTCTAGTATAATCGCCTTGTCTACCAGTGTCTTGAAATCTGGAAAGGTGTGAACCACCAGTTGGCACTTCAGAGATGGAACGAGTCCATCAAGAAATTTCTCCATCTTTTTGCTTTCCGTCATGTACTCATCATTGGCGTACCAAGATAACTGAGTAAACTGGTCCAGGTACTGAGTTACCGTGGTACCTCGTTGCTTGAGATCCTCAAATTCCCTTTTCTTCAATTTCATAATACTGTTGGGGATATGTGCTCCCCGGAAATTTTCCTTGAATTGTTCCCATGTCATATCTCCTCCATTGGGATGAGTGTGGCATATATTTTCCCACCATGATGCTGCTGTCCCAAAAAAATAGTGCAGAGCATATAGCACTTTTTCCTGGTCCGTACACTGAGCGATGTTCAATTTCCTTTCCATATCACGCAGCCAATCATCTGCCTCCAGAGGTTTGTTTGTGTGAGAAAAGACTGCTGGATTGGTCCTCTGGAGCTCAGATAATTTTGACCGATGTTGATGCTGTCCTTGGTGATTTCCCATATTTATTAAGTGCTGCATCATTTCTTGGTGCTGTTGCTGACTTTGCTCATACAAACGGCATACTTGTGAAAATGCTGAATCATTACTCTGCTGACTTGTCTGTCCTTGTGTAAAATTATTTCCCATCTGTGTAAAGTTGTCCTCTGGCGGACTGGGCATAGAACGGGTCCAGGGACGATGCATTTTCTTTCTGGGGTATTTGTGTAACACCGATGAGAAAAGAAAAATCATAACGGAAAGAAATAAATTTTTTTAAGAGACTGAAAATAATTTCCCTCCCAAAAACGTAAGTGCAGGTTATAACACACATGCAGATTTAATTATAAATGCATAAGATGCATGCTAAAAGAATGTTAGTACCGACTCTATTACTAGTGTCCGTTCCTAGGGGTTTCCTACAGTCAGCCTGGCTCTGATACCAAGGTTTGTCAGGCCCATTTCTGGGATAAATCACAGAAGAGCCTCAAGTCATACCAGCCCCAAGGACAACTGGTAGACTTCCTTGATATAGATAACCAGTACAAATACAATATTACACAGGGTTGAGTCAGAGGCTCAACAATTATTACAAGCTGGCCAATATACTACGGTGGTGGAATAACACAGTGGAGTGGTGGTAGAACAACACTGATACAATAAAATAAAATCAAGCGTCAGTGTGAGGCTTGATTATTTTATTGGTGTAGCGGCAGCACTGCGGATGATACATGTGGTCGACTCCAAGATCACAGGTTGACGGACTGGGACACCTCTAAGCGTCGGGCTCGCTAGCGCAATCTCCTTCCACAAGCTCGTCCTCCTCCAGGTCTGGCCAATGAAATAGCCAGGGACAAGCCAGTGAGTACATTTGAATGTACTCGCAAACATTATGAACAAAAGATATACCGAATGCATATGCTCATGCTGGATTAAATGATATGCTCATGCTGACTGAAACTTAAAACATGGCATGATAAATATTAGCATGTGCAGGAAATTAAAATGTTAGTGATAAACCAAGAAAATTAAAAGTGGATAATCGGGCGAGACTGGACCGCCCGAGAATCCAAAAGAAATGCCAAACGGGTGTCTAAAAGAGAATCGGGCGAGATAGGACCGCCCGATAACTCAAGCGACGCCACGAGAGGTCTTGAAAAGAAATGCCAAACGGGTGTCTAAAAGAGATTCGGGCGAGACAGGACCGCCCGAAAACTCAAGCGACGCCACGAGAGGTCTTGAAAAGAAATGCCAAACGGGTGTCTAAAAGAGATTCGGGCGAGACAGGACCGCCCGAAAACTCAAGCGACGCCACGAGAGGTCTTGAAAATAAAATGGGTGCCCGGGGTAGTCTAGCCAGCCCCTGAGAGACTCAGGAAAATAAAATAAGAGAAACGGGTTAGTCCACAATAATATGCAAAGTAACAATAATATTCACAACCATAATATTCATGATAACAAAAATATCCATGACAGCGTTAGTGATGAAATATTAATATTCTGTAAAATAATTGATGCTCAAATTAATTATTTTCCTCCGAAGACCGACACCGGACCGACACTTGACCCTTCCCAGCTAACGTCCTTGACCGCGGACACGGCTATTCGAATAGTTATAACTCTGCAGAGGGTGTACTCTTTACCCACGTGTATGAGATTTCTTTAGTCAACACCGTGGCCCTGACTAATTCCCGGCAAAGTTTCCCTCTTCGTTTTCTGAAAAATTCAAAATCAAATTCCAATTAAAAATTTGGCAACAGTACCAAAACTTGTCTCGAAATATTTTTAAATAAATACTAAAAAAACTAGAGAGAAAAATAAGAATTTCAAAAAAAGAATCAACTCAATCAGAGTTGTGGTTAAAAAGTTATTCAACTTTCAAATCCAGGGGTTTTTCTGCAAAAATCCAGTCCCTGTGCATTTAAAAAGAAAACGCTTCGGGCAGGAGTACGCTTTCCAGCGTGGAAAGCGTAAAACAGAGAATACGCTTTCGATTTAAACACCGAAAAAAGCGCTGACGGGTGGGCCCCACCCGTCAGGTTCAAATTCAAACGCGCTCGCGCGCGTGTACAGAGGGGAAACGACGATCACCGGCGACGATCACCGGGGTTTTAGGAGGCGGCGTTGGTCGGATCATGCTCGGGGTGGATTGCCGCGTCGGTGGGTGGCGGAGGTAGTCGCCGGCAAGCAGCAGAACGACGGCGAGGTCGACGGTGGCGGACGGTGGTTAGGGTGTGATGGGATCTCGCCGGAGAGAGCTCGGGAGGTGGAATTGGAGCGCGGGATCGACGAGAGGGAGCGGTATGAGGCTACTGGTGGATTTTGGAGAGTGGAGATGGCCTAACGGCGTCGGGCCGATTGGGGAAGGCGGCGGCAGGTCGGTGATCGGAGACGGGGAAGAAGGCCTTCCCGAGGTCGGGGGAGTGGCATAGGGGACGATTGAGAGAGTGTGTGGGTGGTGTGTAGAGTGCACGGAGCTCGGGAGCCCTTTTTATACGCAGTCCGATGGGGTCAGTGGCTTGCGGCTGACGCCGGAGTAACTCCGGCCGCCGAAGTTGGTTTGGTCGGTGGTCAAGGTCAACGAGTAGTCGGAGAGGTTAGTGGTGCACTCCAGAAGCATCAACGAGGATGGATTCGGGCTCTACGGCCTTATCCGCGGCGGGTTGCCCGTACGGGTGCGGCGGCGATGGCTGGCTCTGGCGACTGCCAGCGGTCCCCGGGGGCGGCGGGGTCAGCGCGCGAGGACACGGAGGAGACGTCGTGTGGAGGGAGAGGTAGGTGAGGGGCAGCAGGAGCAGTGAAGTTGGCGGGCGCCGTGCTGATCCGCTCGGCGCGCCGCAGCCGAGGACGGTGGCAGGTGCACCGATCACCTCCTGTGCCGTCGGTGGTGGGCGGCTGACCAGGGGGTCCGTGGAGGCTCATTCAAGAGGAGAGGAGGCGTGGAGGAGAAGTAGAGACGGTGGAGTGAGGAGCACGGCGACGAACTCCTCTGCCGACTGAACCAAATTCAGTTAACTGAATTTGACAGTAGTGAACAGTGTGCACACCATGTGCTTGATGAAATGACAGAGAGGTCTAGGTATTTTAGGAATTTTAGGGGATTTTTGTGGTGAGGTGCTGATGCAAATAAGAGAGTCTGGCAAAGTTTCATAATTTTTGGAGCAATTAAAAATAGGTTTTGGTCATGGAATTTGAATCTGGTCCAAATTTGAACTGGATGGAATTTGAAAATTTTGAACTGTGGAACCCAATGTTTTTGGTGAAATGGGTTGTGGGTACTATCTAGTTTCTGGAATAATTTTGGTGGGAGCAGAAGTGTCATAGAAAATATGGTTCCTTTGTAAACCCAAGAAACCATGAATAAAATAAATTCCAACTTTGAAATTTAATAAATATGATAGGAATATTTTAGTATGATGGAAAAGAGTTGGATACTGTCCTAGAAGGTGAGAATGACTTGAGGGATAATTTAGAAGTGACAGAAAAATTATTGGAGGAATTTAGGAGTGCTAGCAAGGAGTGAAATGATCATGCCCTGGAATAATTTTATTTATTCCAGAAACTTTCCTAAAGAAGAAAAAAAATATTTTTGATCTTTCAAAAATAAATACCCAATTAATAAACCATCCAAATCAGAACCATTTAAAATTTTGAAACCCAATTTGAAATTAAAAAAAAAGATTTTCAGAATAGAAGAAACAGAGGAAGAAAAAGGCCATAATAATTCAAAGTATTTATTTTAAAGAAAATATTTTGAAAATCCAGAGAAATTATTTTGGGGTGTTACAACGGCCAGACGAGTGGAATCGTCTTCAGAGCAGACGCAGGCTTGTGCGACAAGTTTGCATAGAACTGGCATCCGGCACAGTGTTGGACTATCTCCTGCGCAACTTCATTGGCACGTGGCCAGAAGAAACCAGCTCGGTAAGCATTAGCCACGATTGTCCGAGAGGACGCGTGGTGCCCACAAGTTCCCGAGTGAATCTCTTCCAGAATCAATCAACCTTCCTCTGGAGAGATGCAACGCTGAGTCACACCGGTGATGCTCTTTCTGTATAACTGATTGCCCATCACTGTAAAGGCCTTGGACCTGCAAACGATCTGGCGGGCTTCAGCTTCATCTTCTGGAAGTTCCTGCCTGAGCAGGTATGCAATATAAGGCACTGTCCACTCGGGTGTGATTGCTAGGACCTCCATGACCAAATCAATGACTGCCGGGACCTCGACTTCAGTCGGATCAGAAGGACTGACCGCTTGCGGGGGCTCTTTTGTGAAGGGATCTTCTTTTACCGTCGGAGAACGTAAATGCTCGAGGCACACATTGCTGGGTATGGATTTCCGAGTGGACCCGATCTTTGCCAGATCGTCTGCCTCTTGATTCTTGGCTCGGGGAACGTGATGCAGCTCCAGACCTTCAAATTTCTTCTCCAACTTTCTCACTACGTTGCAGTATCCTGTCATAGCGGGGCTTCTGATGTCCCACTCCTTCATCACTTGGTTCACAACTAGATCCGAGTCTCCGTAGACCATCAGGCGACGGATGCCGAGTGAGATGGCCATACGTAGACCATAAAGGAGCGCCTCGTACTCGGTTCATTGTTGGAGGAATCGAAGTGAATCTGCAGAACATATCTGAGACGATCGCCCTTCGGAGATACTAACACAACTCCATCTCCTGAACCATTCAGCATCTTGGAACCATCGAAGAACATGGTCCAGTGTTCCGGGTGACTCTGAGTCGGTTGCTGCTGTTCAGTCCACTCGGCTAGGAAATCGGCCAATGCTTGGGACTTGATCGCCTTCTTCGCCTCGAACTTGATGTCCAGGGGCAGGAGCTCGATGGCCCACTTCGCCACTCGACCAGTCGCGTCCCGATTGTTCATGATCTCAGACAGCGGGGCGTCGCTGACGACTGACACAGTGTTCTCTTGGAAGTAATGGGCTACTTTCTTCGCAGTCAGGTAGATGCCATAGACAAGCTTCTGATAATGAGGATACCTCTGCTTGGAAGGAGTCAGAACTTCAGAGATGTAATAGACTGAGCGCTGAACTTTGTAAGCCTTGCCATGTTCTTCTCGCTCGACTGTGAGGACAGTGCTGACAACTTGACTAGTGGCCGCAATGTACAAGAGCAACGGCTCGTTGCTGTTCGGAGCGGCAAGCACCGGCTGGGTGGAAAGCAGGGCTTTGAGCTCAACAAACGCTGCTTGTGCTTCAGCAGTCCACTCGAACGAATCAGATTTCTTCATCAATCGGTACAGGGGCAGTGCCTTCTCACCGAGACGAGAGATGAATCGGCTCAGAGCTGCGAGGCAACCTGTGAGCTTCTGTACATCATGAAGACGTTCTGCACGTTTCATTCGTACAATCGCCCCGATCTTTTCAGGATTGGCATCTATCCCTCGTTCGGAAACGAGGAAACCAAGTAACTTGCCCCCAGGAACTCTGAAAGTGCACTTTGCTGGATTCAGCTTGATGTCGTACTTCCGCAGGTTTGCGAAAGTTTCAGCTAAGTCAGCCAGCAGGTCGGAACCTTTTCTGGACTTGACCACGATATCATCCATGTATGCTTCAATATTCCGACTGATCTGTTTCTGCAAACACTTCTGCACCATGCGCATGAAAGTGGCACCAGCGTTTTTAAGACTGAATGGCATGGTGATATAGCAGAAACACCCAAATGGGGTGATAAAGGCTGTTTTTATTTCATCTGGCCCATATAGTAGGATCTGGTGGTACCCGGAGTACGCATCCAGAAAAGACAGTCGCTCACAACCCGCGGTGGAATCTACGATTTGATCTATGCGGGGGAGCGGGAAATGATCCTTGGGGCAGACCCGATTGATGTGCTTAAAGTTAATGCACATTCGGAGAGACTTGTCCTTCTTAGGGACCATGACGACGTTGGCGAGCCACTCGGAGTGGTACACCTCACGGATGAACTCGGCTGCCAGGAGCCGAGCAACTTCTTCGCCAATGGCCTTCCTCTTCTGTGTAGCAGAGCGACGGAGATGCTCCTTCACAGGTTTCGCCTTTGGGTCAACTCGCAAACGGTGCTCAGCCAGCTCCCTGGGTACACCTGACATGTCGGATGGTTTCCATGCGAAGATGTCCCAGTTCTCACGGAGGAACTGGATGAGCGCTTCTTCCTATTTGCTGTCGAGTGTTGTTGATATGTTGGTGGGAGCAGCATTGGGATCCTCCAGGTGGATGTGCACAGGCTTCGTGTCGCCGGCCGACTGAAACGCAGATTCTGCAGCCGGTTTCTTGGAGCGTAGCAGATCACTCGGATCGGCATTTTTCTTGTATTCCTCCAGTTCTACCATGGCCATCTGCTCATCAGCTATCTTGGACCCTTGCTGCAAACACTCCTCCGCGCGCTGTTGACTGCGAGTGACTGTGATTACACCTTTGGGGCCGGGCATCTTCAGCTTGAGATACACATAACATGGACGGGCCATGAAACGTGTGTAAGCCGGCCGACCAAGGATGGCATGGTAGGCGCTGCAGAAGTCGACCACTTCGAAGGTCAGCCTTTCCTTCCGAAAGTTCTTGTCGTCTCCAAAGACCACATCCAGGGCGATCTGCCCGAGTGACTTTGCTTTCTTGCCGGGGATCACTCCGTGGAGCTGCATGCTGCTCTCGCTGAGTCGGGACATCGGAATGCCCATCGCTTGCAGAGTATCAGCGCACAGTATGTTCAGTCCGCTTCCACCGTCCATGAGGACCTTGCGCAATCGGACGCCTCCCACGACTGGATCTACCACCAGCGCCTGCCGCCCAGGGATGGCTATGTAGGCTGGGTGGTCCGACTGATCAAAGGTGATCGGGGTCTTTGACCAGTTCAGAAACTTCATCGTCGCCGGCATGGCCATGTTCACTTCTCGATTGAAAACTTTCAATCGGCTCCTGCTCTCTACATCTGCAAATATCATCAGGGTTGCGTTGACACTGGGAAAAGGTTCATCTTTGTCTCCATCATCAGTGTCTTCTGGGCTCTTCTCACTCGACGGGCCCTCTCGGAACTGCTGAATCAACAGTCTTCACTGTCGAGTGGTATGTTTGGGAAATATCAGATTGCCCTCTTCATCCTTTCTGGTGTGGATGTGACACGGTAAATCGAGGACATCTTGGCCCGACTGATCTTTCTTTTTCTTCGGGATCCATTTTTCCTTAGCCTTCCCCTTGTTCTTGGCTTGACCGGCCAGAGCGGCAGCCTCGGCCTGAGTCGAACCATCAGCCTTGCGCTTCGGCTTCCGATTGAGATTACTGTTTCCGGGGTTGGGCTCGCTGGTTTTCCCTTTGCCGTTGCGGAGACGGTCTTCCTCTTCTCCGTTTGCGTACCGAGTGACAATCTCCATCATTCGGCTCATGGTCAAGGATCCCGACCGACCAAATTTCAGGATGAGCTCCCGATATCTGACTCCTGCCTTGAAAGCGCAGACGGCTTGATGCTCTGTGACGTTCTCCACCACGTGATGCAAGGTTGTCCACCGCTGGATGTACTCCCTCAATGTTTCATTCGGCTTCTGCACGCAGTGCTGTAACTCAGTCAATCCAGCCGGTCGTTTGCACGTGCCCTCGAATGTTTTGATGAACACTCGGGCCAAATCTTCCTAGCAGTATATGCTGGCCAGAGTGAGTTGATTGAGCCAGGCACGGGCGGACCCTTCCAGCATCAAAGGCAAATGCTTCATAGCCACATAGTCATTTCCTCCACCAATCCGCACAGCCACTCGGTAATCCTCTAACCAAGTTTCTGGCTTGGACTCACCGGTGAACTTGCTTACTCTAGCTGCCAATCTGAAGTTAGGCGGGATCTCAGCGGCCCGGATGGCCCTGCTGAAACACTCAGGCCCGGAGATGAAGGCTCCACTTCCACTCGGACGATCTCTGTCCAAGTTCTCTCTCAGAGCTCTACCTCTGTCTACCAGGTTTTGAGCAAGAACGGATCTCGCGTTGAACTGCGGGTCGCGGTAGTCGACTGGCTCTCTCTGGCGATAACCGTCACCATGACGGGGAGGGCTGGCCCTCCGATCGTTGCCGTAAGGACGCCTGGCGTCGTACGGTCGGGGCGCGTACGAGCCATCCCGCGGAGGGGGCGACTGCATGCGGTGACGATCATCCTGACGCCGCGGAGGCGTATTCCGACTGCGACCCTGCCCCGAGTACTGGTCTCGGTGACGGTCTTGGTCGTTTCACCGCCGAGGCGAGTGTCTGTTTCTCCTTGGGGACACTGGGCTGTTGGCCGACTGAACGGTGTCAGCCCTTACGGATCTGCTGTGAATCCAGTTGCGCGACTGGGATACTGCCGAATTTTGCTCCTCAGCCGCCTTGAGCAGGGCCCGGATCTGCCGAAGACCCTCTCCCGCCTCGGATCGGGATGGCTCAATGGAATCTGCTATCCGAGTGGCCGCCGCCAGATTCTGGACGGGAGTGCGGAATACCTGGAAACTCTGCTGCTGGTCATTCGAGAACAACCGCCGCTGCCGCCGACTGGAACTGGGCTGATGCTGCCTGCGGACGCGATCGTCGAGTGACTTCTGGAGCGCTTCCAAACGATTGCGCTCAGCCAAGTTGGCCTGGCGCACGGCCTCCAAAGCCTGAGCCTCGGGGGTCGTTCCAACGATGGGCGTCTGGAGGGCCTGCTCGGTCCTGCGCTGCTGTTCCTACCTCTGCTGCCGAGTGAGAGGTCGGGGGACGTACTCGTCGTCGTGTCGGTCCCTGCCGCCGCCAAGATCAGGGCGCGACGGGTCACCGTTCTCCGCGCCGCCACGGCCGTACCCAGGCGTACTGGGCGGGGAATCGGCCATCAGCACCTCTGCAGCGGGATCGCTGCTCTCGCACTCGGACAAGCTTTCCGAGTGCTCGTGCACGGAGGCGAACAGATCGAAGACAGGTTCATTGGGCTCGATTGCCGCGATCTGCGGGGCCGCGGTCTGAAGGGCCGCCGCGTGCTTGATCCACCGCTGAAGCCAAGAGCGCCCGGAGCGCTTGCGACGACGGCTGGTGGAGAGTGAAGACGTCGACTGATAAGGAGTCGACGGTTGCCGAAGAAGGATGCCGAAGGTACTCGCGTGGAAGTGCGCCGCGCCGCGGACGGGCAACGCCTCGACATCCAGCGGGGCTTCCTGGAGCCACGCCGAATCGTCGGCGATGAAGCTAAGGACGCCGAAACGGATCTCGTCGCCCAGAGTCAGTCCGCCGCCGGAAACCATGGTGATGATCGAAAAAATGCAACTACGCCGGAAGTTGCTAGACGCCTTCCCCACGGTGGGCGCCAACTGTCGTGGGTGCAAGTCTGACTGTATTGTGTAGGGGTACGGATGAGAGGGCAGAGCCTAGCTACGGCGCAGGTGTTACACTCGGATTTATGAGTTCAGGCCCCTCAGCGGTGGAGGTAATAGCCCTACGTCTCGATGCTCTGGAGCTTGATTGCTTGAGTGTATGAGTTACAAAAGGATTGCGAACCCTTGGAATGGAGCTGGGGGATGGCTTATATAGTCGCCGCCAGCCCTCCCATGAATGCCGCCATTACCAGGGGTTAAGAGGGGGTTTAAGGGCGCCAGGTAACGGGCACATTGATTACAATTAATACAGGCGAACGTGCGTCCCGACCATTGCGCTCCTGGAGTCTCCTGGTCTTCTCTGGTCGAGTGACTTTCGGGTGCTCCGAGTGAAACAAGCTGGTCGAGTGAACTCTTGCCTTCCGAGTGGTTCGTCGAACTCCGAGTGAATGTCAGTCTGCATAACTCTTGGTCGCTGACCTGGCCCTGGGGTCCAGTATAAGGCGTGTGGAGTCCTAGGGTAGGGGCTGTAGGTCAGGCCTGTTACTCTATCCCTAGTACATGTCCTCGTCACTAGCTACATGGAAATTAAAATGTAAAAAAAAGCTACATGGGAATTAATTAAAGGTGCAGCGATCAACATTCCAGTTGTTGGGAAACAATAGGACATGCTTTGTTCCTCACAATACCCTTCGAGTTGTGCTATATTGTTGGTTCCCATCATGGGAATGGATCATTGTATGACAGTGAAGTCCGCAAATTCATATATATCATGAGGGAAAAACAAGGTACAATACTTATCTACATTTGAAGTTTTGTTGCTTAGGTTAATTAACAATTAACAGGGCAAAGGTGGACTATCTTTGCCAAAAGGGCGCACTTGTCTTGAGTTTGTAGAAAGGTTAGTAGCACTTTGTAAAGGTGGGGGAAAGGTCATTTGTCCTCAAATTTTAAACAGCCCATTATCTCCAAAATTTCCTAATCTTGGATGTAAAATATTCAGCCCGATCATATGGGGTAGACTAGCTCGGTCTTTAGCAGCTTTTTTGGTGTGTGATAACATGGACAGAGAGTAATAAAAACTAGTAGTACAAAGTAACTAAAAGTGGGATAGTTATTAGTATTAATGTTAGGTGTGTCTAGGAGTAAATTCTAGTTTGTGCCCCCGTAAGTAATTTTGGACTCTGCTGCTCGATGTGTGGATCAGGCTAATATTGGAATGTAAGCAGACCGAGCCGTGCGTAGTTGGACTTGTTTCAACCTCAGACCGACGCAATGTCGCCGGCCTCATGGTGCTGGGGTGCTCGAAGACCAATGCCAACATCGTCCCTATCGATCCGAAGGTGAAGTCAAAGCCACAAGCACGAGCGCAACCACACCCCTCTCTGCCTCGCCATCTACCTGACCGCAAAGGCATCAGCGCGCGCGGTTGCCACTCCTGCATCCAGCTCCACCAACACCTCCATCACAGTAACATCTCTAGGTGCCGTAGAGGCATGAGGCATCGGTGAGCAACTGAGCAACTCAATCTCAATAACTCATTTCCCATGTTTGGTGGTGAATTGAAGAAATTTCTTTGAATATTTCCTCAAGAATTAAATATCTGAATACTGGGACGAGATTTGAAAATGATTTGTATTAATTGGAAACCCACATCTATTCATTTGCCAAGATTATCTCGGGTATGGAAAAGTGCGGCGTTAATATTGATCGTCTAATATTATAGGCATATATGAAAAAATATATGGTAAATTATATGAACCAAACATGCTCTAATAAAGGCTTCAAAACTCTTATATGCATGCTACCTTTTCCTGGTGGCCTCACTTTATAAATTAGAATTGTATTTGGAATATATCATCCCTCAAAAACGTTTTCTCTCAAATAGTTATAAAATAGGTCAATAAATAATGGTGTGACTGCATTTAGACCATGCCTCAACCAGAGAATTGGGGAAGAGCAGCGGCAGATAGGAAGATGTGAGGATTCGTAAAGACCAAGCAAATCGCATCTTTAAATAAGTTGTATGTTCTCTATATAGAGCAGCTTGCATGGTCAGATGGCAATGATGTGCACGCTCGTAGTACAGTATCCCCTACTTCGGTGTTGCGGAAGACATGGGTGATCTCATTGCTGAAGACGACAGTGGTGATGAAAGTGAGACCGGTGCGATCGCTCCCGTAGATCTAATCTGGTATTGCGAGGATTCCCACGGTCGACACAAGTTGTCGACCTGCTTTCCGTGGAGTACCTAAAAACGATGGAAACCGCACCTAATTTGTATGATAGTGGGACATAACCTCAGGTTCCTAGATGGACAGGGGGCACATGTTTTACCCAGATTCGGGTGTTCGCGAGGCAAGTAAAAACCCTTATCATGCCTATCCATAATTATATCACGAAGGAGTTACAATGATCGACTACACAAGGTGTTCGTCAAGTTCAGGGTGAACTCATCTAGTTTGGGGTGGACGATCTAGATGGGATGTCTAGATCGGATCTAATCTGCTAACCTAATCTAGTGGACTTGAGGCCTTGGGTCCTTTGTAGAAGATGTCCCATGCTCCTTCAGGCGGTTGATTATTTATTGGTTCCTTGGTTGGTTTCCTTGGCCATCTTCATCTTGGTCTTGCCATTTGTTCACGAGTCCTTATATTCTTCATGTCCTTCCAGTTAGGAAACTGGGGATGACACGTCTAGGAGGTCGGTGCTTTGGGCATGGTACCCATTTGTCGTATCTTCCAGGGCTTGCAGGAGGGGGGCTAAGCAGGGCAGGCATGATATAGAAAGTGGGGAAATATGCTTTCCCTCGTTGAGTACATGTACAGATCAAATGGTAAGGGTAAATGTAAGATAAGAACTATTTTAGTGACCTTTTCATATGATATGAGAGGACATAGAGAAGAATAGTACGTTCTAACAAACTAACTAAAATATAAACATGAACAATTCTAAATAAACGAACATATACATGGTGAAGTTCAGGACACATGAACATGTACCAATTTTACCGAAGTTTGGGATCCAAATGACCATCATTATTAACAACTACATTATTCAAATGTATATGTAGGCATACCTACATTGAAATTAACATACATAGGCACCTAATTAACCACAAAGTAAACATAATTACCTAACCCCACAACAAATATGTTACAAAATTAGCATAAGCATAACTACCAATCAAGTAACTCACATATTCATAGGCACAAAAGCTGGTACCATGCAAGAGCTCGCCGTGTCTGGTGATGGAGTCGTCGGGGGCCTTCTTCTCCTAGGACCGAGCGGGAACAGACGACAACCCATGTCAATGGACGCCTCAATGGATCTTGCCTATGGAGGGCGCTGGTCGCGACATTTTCATCCTAGGATCTATCGGCCAACCTCAACGAGCGCCTCATTGTTGTGGCAGTAGCAACCACGTCGGGTCGATGGAGGGCGGGGCTTGGCGGACTATCCACCGCACACCCGATTCGGCAGATTGTGCATCGCGGGTGCACTATACTGCTTCAAAGGTGGGGCACCTTGGATTGTCGGGGAGGGCTGGATGGCTTGGTTTCTACGCTCGTCGAAGATGACAACGGCCGCATTGCTCATGGTGGTGACCAGGGCTTAATCTTAGCGATGACAAGCTCTTAGATCTAGAGACGGTTGGTGGCACTGCTAGTCATGGAGGTACAGGTGGTTGCAGCGGTGCTTCTAGGGTTTGGGCACCACCGTTTGGGTAGAGAAGAGCATGAAGGGGAAGAAAGAAGAATTGCGGGAGTGAAAGAAATGCCCATACTTGTGGTTATTAAGGTGCTAGAGGTGGTTTTGGTTACAAACCCGACTGTGGCCTACAATTCTTAGAGGTGGCCTTTATCATAACCACTTCAAATAATTCTTAGAGGTTGCTCCATTTTATACAGTGCATGAGTTTTCTTTACAATATTATTGCGTGAGTTAGGTTTCCCCAAAAAAATCGCATGTGTTAGTTTACTAGAGGCTGCTGAAAGTATTTGGGTGCAAACCACCTCTGAGGATTGTTTCTAATACTCGTTTTTGCAGTAGTGACCCTCATGAAAGCGGCCGCCAGAGGTGATGGGGCAATGACGCGCGACGTGGCATCACGACCCCTTACCCCCTCCAGCCAAGTGTCCCCTCTGCCATGACCCGTTCTTCCTACCCGAACTCGGTGAGGTAGGCCCTCTTCCGTTGCGGTGGTGCTAGTGGTTGCCTCACATCTTAGCTGCCCTGTTGATGGTGATCGTGTGGAGGCTCCCTGGATGGTCGACCCTCGTGCGTACGACAAGCAGCATGCAGTGAAGGCACTAATGAGGCGGTAGCCCGTCGCCGCAATCTTCTACCGACAAGGTCCTCCGCCGTCACCACTGATTATTTTCACCACGGTGTTGGGCTCCTATTGGCTCATCTCGCCAATGTTGGGCTCCTTGGAAGTGACGGAGATAGGGGTGGCCAGTAGGGGCCTGAGCCCGGGCCAACATGCACTTTTCTTCATATGATTAGTCATTACTTGCTACTAAAAGCCTATTTTCCATTGGTTTGTCCTCCCCAGCCTGTTTTTAACAACACGCGGCCCTGCTGATACATTTTTTCTGGCTCTAACGCTGCTCCTCCGCCGTCTCTCATCTAGCATGTCGTTGGGGCGGAGGGGGGGGGGGGGAGGGGCTTGTTCCTTTGGCAGCTCAAAACTGCTAGGTCGATAACATGTGGGCCCCCCTTGTAATATTTCAAGTCAACAGATTAATCATCATGATTATGTGTTTTTTGTTAGTCATTACTCCTAGAGTTCGGAGTATTAGTTAAAATCCCCTAAAACTGTGTTTTTTTTGTTTTTGTTATAGTAGCACTAGTAGAAAAAGGGCCATTTGTCCCGGTTCGTAAGGGCCTTTAGTCCCGGTTCTGGAACCGGGACTAAAGGGTCGGGACTAAAGCCCAAAACCTTTAGTCCCGGTTCGCTTACGAACCGGGACCAAAGGGGCTCCACGTGGCCGCTGCGGGAAGCCCAGGCAGGAGGACCTTTAGTCCCGGTTGGTAACACCAACCGGGACCAAAAGGCATCCACGTGGCGCTGCCTGGGGCGGGGGAGGGAGGACCTTTAGTCCCGGTTGGTGTTACCAACCGGGACTAAAGGCTCCACCTTTGGTCCCGGTTGGTAACACCAACCGGGACCAAAAGGCGGCCACGCGTCAGCAGCTCGCAGTCGCTGGGTTTTGTTTTTTTTGGAAGGGGGGTTTTGGGGTTTTGGAGGGTTAATTTAGGGGTTTCATATTGTGTTAGCGAGCTAATAGAGAGAAGTGACCTCTCTTTTTCCGTGCTTGGTCGACGCTAGCTACTACACATATAGAGAGAACTCGACGCTAGCTAGTAAGCAAATAAAGGAAAGCATTAATTACACAAGATCGTCATGAACATATATAGAGAGAAGTGACATCTCTTTCTTCGTGCTTGGTCGAACAACAAGTTTTCGTATATCTATCCGACGCTGCTACATATGTACAATATATAACATCCCTTACAACAATTTCAATTTCACATGGTATTCTCCTTGTTCAATTATGACGTGGTCAAGAAAGAATCCCGCCAATTCCTCTTGAATTGCTCGTATGCGATCATGTGGTAGGAGTTCATCCCGCATCTGCCAGATCTAATTTAAAGAAGGGGTCAATACATATATATGAATGAAACTCGACACAATTGATGGTAATATATAAAATAAAATTGTGAATATTGTTTACGTACTTCAAATTGTTTCTCAGAGGAGGCCCGTTCAGAGGTATAGTAGCGAATGAACTCGCATACGTAGTATCCACATAAATGAGTGTTGGGTGCCTGCAACAAGCACTTTACGAGAATAGAGTTCAATCAAACTGATAAGCAAGCATGATAATGGTATTGATGAAACTAGAATCAATGAGAGATGCGCGGAACTAGCTATAGTACTACTTACTTTGGGGTGTGTAAATCGCAGCTCCTTCTTCAGACCCGGAACCTTAGCGGTGAACGTTTTCCAAACCCTGGCAGGCAAAGAAAATGATTACTTGATATCAGGAAATGAACGAAAGTTGCCGATATGGTCCCGGTATTGATTGAACTTACTTCTGGAGCATTGCAGTCATGTCCGCATAATACTTGGGATCTTTACGGAGCGAGTCTAAGACAGTTACTAATGCCCCGTCAAGGTTAATGGATAGCAGAATATAGTGGAAGCTGCGCACGCATAACTCATCAATTACATTACTTAACCACGAGTAAGCGGAACCGAATATGCAGAAGACAGTAACACTCACTTGAAGTTGTAAGGAAAGAGTATTTCCCTTTTGTTTTGATGTTTAAGGAACGTTTGTAGTAAGTTGTTCTCGGTATCTTCAGCCGCCTTTCGTACCGACCATTCATTTACGGTATTTGGGCTAATGAACCCAACGTCGAAGATTCCTATTTTTTGGCATTCGACCATCTTCAATCTGCATAATATAGTGAGGATAATTATATATACATGCAATGAACGAGCTGAGCTAGAGACTTAATTATAGAAGTAATACTTACAGACAGTAGCAAGTCATGAGTTGTTTGTCGAGGGCCTTTTGATTGTATAATTGAAATAACTCCACAAATTCAACAGGCAGCAGGTCGACTCCAGGGAAGTCATGCTCTTTTTTAATTCCGACTAACAAACTGTCTTTCCCAGACTTCCTGCAGGTTTCCATGTACCAGTCATGCAATTTTTGCATCATCGTTGTTAGATGAGGATGATCAGGTTTGACGAGAGGCTTCCCGTGCTCGTATCTAAAGACGTCTACTACCTCAGCCGTTTCAAACTGTACATCATCGGGCAGGTAATCATCAAGAGTGGTACCGGGCAGTAGCACCGGATGATTAGCGATATCGCTAGACACCTTGAGCGGGGGGCACGATTGCTTCTCCTGTTCGCCGAGCTGGGGAATTGTTTTCCCACTTCTTCGTTTTTTCGCTCTTTCAGCACTGGAAGTACTTCCCGACTGCTGCGCTTTAGCATGTGTCTTAGTAATTATGCGGTCATAGTTGGAATCCGGCGGAGGTGGTGGTGGTCGCTTCAGGGCATCGATAGTGTGCTTCACTTTCACCGGATCTAGCTTCTCCTTCGGAGGTGGAGTTTTCTTTGCAAAATGGTCCCTCACTTCGGCACGACATATGTCCTCGTTTTCCTGCTCGGTCCTCTCATATGGTAACTTTTCCACATGCTTGAGACATGGACCGTATCTGAATTGCCTCCCGCCTCTGCTTGTACTGCTAGCCGCCGGAGTGGCGGCATCTCTCTTCCGTCGTTGCTGAGGAGGCGGAGAAGGAGGCGGAGTGCTCCGACGTGCCGGAGTAGGCGAAGGAGGAGGCGGAGTGCCCTCACGCGTCGGAGGAGCCGGAGAAGGAGGCGGAGTGCCCTGATCACTCGCCGGAGGAGGAGGAGGAGGAGGAGGCGGAGTGCCCTGACTCGCCGGAGGAGGAGGAGGAGGCGGAGGCGTCCAGTTTGGAAGCTTGATGTACTCCTTCTGCCATAGACATGTACTCCTCAGAGCACGAACCAGCTGATTCTCCCCTTCACCTGTAGAGTGGTAAAGCTCGAGCTCCTCAAATCCCTCCATTACTTCATCCACCATCACAACAGCATAGCCATGTGGAATCGTAAGGCAGTGAAAAGTTCCGTTGGGTTGAGGAGGTGCAACAGAGCCGAGAGCCGCCTTGAAAGTGAGGTTATGGCATTTCGTCATAAGCTCGCAATTTTGAGCCTCCGTGATAGTATCCACGGGGTAGATAGGCTCCGTGAAGTCAGTCTGAACGGGATCCGTGGAAGCCACGCTGCTTCTCCGCTGAGATGGCGGGGTAGCTTCTGGGGTAGCTTCGTGCCGCTGAGATAGTTGGCCGGCAGCTCGTTGGCTCTCAGCTTCCTCTAGCTTTTGTAGTCTTGCACTCATCTTCTGCATGTCGCTCAGCTCCGCTTTCCTCTTTCTCTCCCGGCTTCTGTAACCGCCTGCGTCGGGAAACCCAAACTTCCACGGAACGGAGCCTGGTGTGCCTCGTGTTCGTCCAGGGTGCTCAGCATTCCCTAGGGCCTCAGTCAGCTCGTCCTTCTCTCTGTCGGGAATGAACGTCCCTTCCTGCGCTGCGGTGATATACTTCTGAAGCTTCGTGACGGGTATTGCAAGTTGCTCGTCCGTCCAACGGCACTTCCCTGTTTCAGGGTCCAAAGTTCCCCCAACCCCGAAGAACCAAGTCCTTGAACGGTCTGGCCATTTCAATGTCTCTGGTTCGACCCCTTTAGCAATCAGGTCATTCTCAGCTTTGTCCCACAACGGCCGGGCTTTGAGGTAGCCACCTGACCCTGTGTGATGGTGATACTGCTTCTTTGCAGCGTTGTTCTTGTTTGTCTCTGACATTTTCTTACTCTTATCTGATGTCTTGTAGGCCACAAATGCGGGTCAGTGATCTCTTATCTTCTCAAATCGGCCGATGAATTCTGGAGTCTCACCTTTGTCGACAAACTTTGATTTCAACTCCTTCTTCCACCTCCTGAATAGATCTGCCATCTTCTTAAGAGCACATGCCTTGACCAGTGGCTCTATAACGGGCTTATTCGGATCCTCCTCTGGCGGTAGGGTGAAATTTGCCTTCAGCAAGGTCCAAAGATCATATTTCTGTCTATCGGTGACATAATCACCTTCAGGGGCGTCGTCCTTAGGCTTATTCCATTGCTTGATGCTGATCGGGATGTTGTCCCTAACAATAGCTCCGCACTGAGCAGAAAATGCGTCCTTGGTCCGCTTGGGTTCAATCGGTAGGCCATCGTCCGCGAGTGCTGTGATCGTGAACCTTTCATCCTTGCGCAACCTCTTCTTCGGGCCTCGTCTCGTTACCGAAGTTTGGCTCGATCCGGAGGGCTATAAAAGAAGAAAGAAGAGTTAATATATGTACATACCAAAACAATTAATGCATCAATTAGCTAGTTAGCACCTCCGGAGCCATCATGATCATGTCACCGGAGCCATCATGATCATGTCCTTCCTCCTCCATTGTTCCATCGGTGTCGTTGAGAAACGACAAGACAACATCACCTCCGGCGAGGATTATCTCCCCCAACAACTGTTCTTGTTCCAAGTCTCTTTGATCCATAGTTTCTGCAAATATAGAAGAATATATATATAGATGAGATCAGAAAAAAATTGGATCAACTTGTGCACATCCATAATGGGGGTATTCTTGATAAATCTATGTTACTGGAGTTATCTATGTTACCGGAGGGGGTAGACGACAACGACGCTCACCCCTCATGTCATGTCCGACGTCCCTCCTCATGTCAAAGTTATCGGGGAGGGGGTAGACGACAACGACGCTCACCCCTCATGTCCGACGTCCCCCCTCATGTCGAAGTTATCGGGGAGGGGGTACAGGTGGCCTCGAGAGTTGGTCGGGCGAGCGGACCGGGAGTAAGTAACTTTTAACTCATTTTAACTCATTTTGAATATATGAACATTTTAACTTTTACGGGTAGGGGCGGGAGGGGGTTGATCGACGTCTCCCCCCCTCATGTCGAAGTTACCGGAGTTTTCTATATGAACAAAAAAAATCCACATGACATGTCCGACGAGCGGACCGCCTCTCTCTCATGCATGTCCGACGTCCCCCCTCATGACAAAAACTTTCTATAAAAAAAAAAGCATACATCTATGAACAAAAAAAATTCTATGAACAAAAATAAAATTGTATCAATGCATATATAAAAACTTTCTATGGATCATCATTGCTCATATATCAATGCATATATAAAAACTTTCTATGGATCATCATTGCTCATATATAAAAACTTTCTATAAACAAAAAAAAACATACATCTATGAACAAAAAAATCTATGAACAAAAATAAAATTGTATCAATGCATATATAAAAACTTTCTATGGATCATCCATCCATACATACATACTGCATATACATACATACATACAGCATCCATCCATACATACATACATACTGCATATACATACAAAAAAAAGGCAGATCCGGCCGGGGCGGCGGTGGCGGCGGCGGCGCGGCAAGCAGAGCAGGGGCACGGCGCGGCAAGCAGAGCAGTGGCGGCGGCGCGGGGGAAGGGGGGGGCTCACTGGGGGCGGCGTCGGGGCAGGGGCAGGGGGGCACGGCGGGCGGCGTCGGGGTTTTACCTTAGTAACTTAGAAAAAAATGTTATCGGGGAGGGGGTATATCGACAACGCTTTTTTTCTAGGGTTTGGGTGGCCTCGAGAGTTGGTCGCCCGGTATATCGAGAGGGGGGTGAACATTTTACCTTAGTAACTTAGAAAAAAATGTTATCGGGGAGGGGGTATATCGACCCCCCCCTCATGTCGAAGTTATCGGGGAGGGGGTATATCAACAACGACATACATTCCGGATCCGTTGGAAAGCTCTCGGGGAGCCGATGCCAACGTGATGATAGGGGGCCGGGGTGCTCCCGTGGCCTTGTTGATAGATAGAGCCGATGCCAACGTGATGATAGAGCCGATGCCAACATTTTCATTTAAAAAAAACTACCTTCAAAAAAAGACTTGCTTCGCCGCGGGTGCTCGGTGCGACATGGACTCGGTGGAAAAACTTTATGAAAATGCGGTGGTGGCCGGGCCGGGCGGTTTTCTTTTCCTTCTTCATTTTTTCCTTTGTTTTTTCTTATATGTTTGTTTTCGTTTTCACTCTACATTTTCGTACATACGAAAAACAACGAAGACTTTTTACATGAACATATACACACATATACATGAACATATATACATATACATGAAAAAAAACATATGCATGAACATATACACACATATACATGAACATATACACACATATACATGAACATATATACATATACATGAAAAAAACATATACATGAACATATACATGAACATCTACACACATATACATGAACATCTACACACATATACATGAACATATATACATAAATGAAAAAAAACATATACATGAACATATACACATATACATGCCCGAAAAAAAACATATACATGAACATATACACACATATACGCGGTGACGGGGAGCAGGGGGGGCTCACTGGGGGGGGGGCGAAGGCTGGAGGCCGGCGACGGAGACGAGGACGGCGGCGACGGGGACGAGGACGGCGGCTCGGGGAGGCGACGGGGACGGGGACGAGGACGGCGGCTCGGGGAGGCGACGGGGACGAGGACGGCGGCGACGGGGACGAGGACGGCGGCTCGGGGAGGCGACGGGGAGGCGACGAGGACGGCGGTGACGGGGAGGCGACGGGGACGAGGACGGCGGCGACGGGGAGGCGACGAGGACGGCGGCGACGGGGACGAGGACGGTGGCGACGGGGACGAGGACGGCGGCTCGGGGAGGCGACGGGGCCGGCGACGAAGACGGCGGCTCGGGGAGGCGATGGGGAGGCGACGGGGACGAGGACGGCGGCTCGGGGCAACTGGTAGATGAAAACTGAAATTTTCTAAGGGTTTTCTTATATACAAGAAGCATTGGTCCGGTTGGTGGCACCAACCGGGACCAATGCCACCCTTTAGTCCCGGTTGGTGCCACCAACCGGGACCAAAGGTCTCTTTTCGTCGGCCCAAAGGGCGGGAAGCAGAGACCTTTGGTCCCGGTTGGTGGCACCAACCGGGACTAAAGGGTGGCATTGATCCCGGTTGGTGCCACCAACCGGGACCAAAGGTGGGCATTGGTCCCGGTTGGTGCCACCAACCGGGACTAAAGGGTGGTGCTGCCCGGGGCCAAAAGTTTAGTCCCACCTCGCTAGCTGAGAGGGCTCGAGAGTGGTTTATAAGCGCTGCTGCGCCAGCCCTCTCGAGCTCCTCTCAACAGCAGGCTTACGGGCCTAATCGCACACACCTCTGCCTGTGGACCTTGTGGGCCTTCTGCGGGCCTGAATCCTGGCCCGACTAGATGGTTGGGTTTCTAGTCGTATTCAGGCCGTGGTGGCCCACTAGGCGGCATTTTTTTTAATTTTTTTCTACTTTTTTTGTTTTCTTTTTTGCTTTATTTATTTTCTTTTGTTTCTACTTACAGTTTTTCAGTGATTCTTTTTGCTTTTAGGTCACAAAAATTATAAACTTTCTGTTAGTGCCATTAGTTTCCAAATTTGAATAGTTTAAATTTGAATTCTTTTAAATTGGTGTGAATCACTAGTTTGTGAATAACTTTACTATAAAAATAGATTTTTGAGTGATTCTTTTTCCTGCTATTTAATATTACTGTGTTTTATCATTATATTCAATTTGGTAATTTTTAGGTAATTTTAAATGTCTGTTTTAACCAAAAACAGATTTTGTTATTTTAGTTTGCTATTAAAGTTTCTAAAAAAATTCTTTATGAAAATTCTTTTTGCTATTAATGTTTTGAACAAAAAATACTTTGATAACTTTAGTTGCATAAATTTTATATAATTTTAGTTTCATAAATACTAGAGGTTTATAAAATATTTTTAATTGATTCCTTTTGCTATTAGAGTTTTATAAAAGTTTTTTCGTTGATTCTTTTTGCTATTGAAGAATATTATAGTTTTATTTTAGTTGATCATAACAGAATTTTTTAATTAATTATTTTTAGTTCATTATTTTTGCTATTAGAGTTTCATAAAGGTTTTCTAGTTCATTCTTTGAACTAAATGACCCTGAAATTGAAAAGCACTTCAAATGAACTCTGAAAAGGTTGAAAGTTGGCATGGTATCATCATTACACCCACATAGCATATTCTAAAAAGTTGAGAGGGTTACGGCAAAAACTGGATGCACTTCATGTACAAAATGGACAATCTCTTTCGAAGTATCAGGGTTTCGGACGAAAACTCATCTGTTACAAAGGGATTTCATTTTTTTGAACTTATTTGAACTCCAGACTTTTTGTGTGTTCAAAATGCACCATTCAAAGCCACATCATCAATTTTCAACCCTTTCTGACTTTATTTCCTATTTTTCATGCATTTACTGACTTTTTTAAGCTAAATGACCCTGAAATTGAAAAGCACTACAAATGAACTCTGAACAGGTCGAAAGTTTGCATGGTATCATCATTTCACCCACATAGCATGTGCTAAAAAGTTGAGAGGGTTACGGCAAAAACTGGATGCACTTCGTGTACAAAACGGACAATCTCTTTCGAAGTATCAGGGTTTCGGACGAAAACTCATCTGTTACAAAAGGCATTTAATTTCTTCACATGTAACTGCAATGATATAGTTGTGGAGAGAAAGTCTTCACTTTTTCTTCGCTTGTGTCCTTTGCTTATTGCGCCGTAACCATGGATAATCTTCATCGTTTAACAGGGTGCTTGGGTCAGCCTTGACTTTGAAGGGAGGAATTTCATGAAACTTTTCATAATCTTCAGACATGTCTGTCTTGCCCTCCAATCCCACGATGTCTCTTTTTCCTGAAAGAACTATGTGGCGCTTTGGCTCATCGTATGATGTATTCGCTTCCTTATCTTTTCTTTTTCTCGGTTTGGTAGACATGTCCTTCACATAGAAAACCTGCGCCACATCATTGGCTAGGACGAATGGTTCGTTTGTGTACCCAAGATTGTTGAGATCCACTGTTGTCATTCCGTACTGTGGGTCTACCTGTACCCCGCCTCCTGACAGATTGACCCATTTGCACTGAAACAAAGGGACCTTGAAATCATGTCCATAGTCAAGTTCCCATATGTCCACTATGTAACCATAATATGTGTCCTTTCCCCTCTTGGTTGCTGCATCAAAGCGGACACCGCTGTTTTGGTTGGTGCTCTTTTGATCTTGGGCGATCGTGTAAAATGTATTCCCATTTATCTCGTACCCTTTGTAAGTCAATACAGTCGAAGATGGTCCCCTGGCCAACAAGTACAGCTCATCAGAAACAGTGTTGTCACCCATGAGACGTGTTTGCAACCAACTGCCGAAAGTCCTGATGTGTTCATATGTAATCCAGTCGTCACACTGCTCCGGGTGTTTGGAGCGCAGAATATTCTTGTGTTCATCGACATACGGGGTCACCAAGGTAGAATTCTGTAGAATTGTGTAGTGTGCTTGAGACCAAGAATGCCCGTCCCTACATATTATTGAGTCTGCTCCTAGCGTGCCTTTTCCAGTCAGTCTCCCCTCATACCGCGATTGAGGGAGACCAATCTTCTTAAGGTCAGGAATGAAGTCAACACAAAACCCAATGACATCCTCTGTTTGATGGCCCATGGAGATGCTTGCTTCTGGCCTAGCGCGGTTACGAACATATTTCTTTAAGACTCCCATGAACCTCTCAAAGGGGAACATATTGTGTAGAAATACAGGGCCCAGAACGACAATCTCGTCGACTAGATGAACTAGGACGTGCGTCGTGATATTGAAGAAAGATGGTGGGAACACCAGCTCGAAACTAACAAGACATTGCACCAAATCACTCCTTAACCTTGACAGGATTTCTAGATCGATCACCTTCTGAGAGATTGCATTGAGGAATGCACATAGCTTCACAATGGCTAATCGAACGTTTTCCGGTAAAAGCCCCCTCAATGCAACCGGAAGCAGTTGCGTCATAATCACGTGGCAGTCATGAGACTTTAGGTTCTGGAACTTTTTCTCTGCCATATTTATTATTCCCTTTATATTCGACGAGAAGCCAGACGGGACCTTCATACTGAGCAGGCATTCAAAGAAGATTTCCTTCTCTTCTTTGGTAAGAGCGTAGCTGGCAGGACCTTCATACTGCTTTGGATGCATGCCGTCTTTTTCATGCACACGTTGCTGTTCCTCCCGTGCCTCCGGTGTATCTTTTGTCTTCCCATACACTCGCAAAAAGCCTAGCAGGTTCACGCAAAGATTCTTCGTCACGTGCATCACGTCGATTGCAGATCGGACCTCTAGGTCTTTCCAATAGGGTAGGTCCCAAAATATAGATTTCTTCTTCCACATGGGTGCGCGTCCCGCATCGTCAGTCGGAACAGATAGTCCGCCAGGACCCTTTCCAAAGATTACTTGTAAATCATTGACCATATCAAGTATGTGATCACCAGTACGGAGGGCGGGCTTCTTCCGGTGATCTGCCTCACCTTTGAAATGCTTTCCTTTCTTTCGACATTGATGGTTGGTCGGAAGAAATCGACGATGCCCCAGGTACACATTCTTCCTGCATTTGTCCAAATATATACTGTCGGTGTCATCGAAACAGTGTGTGCATGCGTGGTATCCCTTGTTTGTCTGTCCTGAAAGGTTACTGAGAGCAGGCCAATCGTTGATGGTTACAAACAGCAACGCATGTAGGTCAAATTCCTCCTGTTTGTGCTCATCCCACACACGTACACCTTCTCCATTCCACAGCTGTAAAAGTTCTTCAACTAATGGCCTTAGGTACACATCAATGTCATTGCCGGGTTGCTTAGGGCCTTGGATGAGCACTGGCATCATAATGAACTTCCGCTTCATGCACAACCAAGGAGGAAGGTTATAGATACATAGAGTCACGGGCCAGGTGCTATGATTGCTGCTCTGCTCCCCAAAAGGATTAATGCCATCTGCACTTAAACCAAACCATACGTTCCTTGCGTCACCTGCAAAGTCCCCCCACCTTCTCTCGATTTTTCTCCACTGCGAACCGTCAGCGGGTGCTCTCAACTTCCCGTCTTTCTTACGGTCTTCTTTGTGCCATCGCATCAACTTGGCATGCTCTTTGTTTCTGAACAGACGTTTCAGCCGTGGTATTATAGGAGCATACCACATCACCTTGGCAGGAACCCTCTTCCTGGGGCGCTCGCCCTCAACATCACCAGGGTCATCTCGTCTGATCTTATACCGCAATGCACCGCATACCGGGCATGCGTTCAAATCCTCGTACTCACCGCGGTAGAGGATGCAGTCATTAGGGCATGCATGTATCTTCTGCACCTCCAATCCTAGAGGGCATAGAACCTTCTTTGCTTCGTACGTACTGCCGGGCAATTCGTTATCCTTTGGAAGCTTCTTCTTCATTATTTTCAGCAGCGAACTAAATCCCTTGTCAGATACACCATTGTCTGCCTTCCATTGCAGCAATTCCAGTGTGGTACCGAGCTTTCTGTTGTCATCTTCGCAATTTGGGTACAACCCTTTTTTGTGATCCTCTAACATGCGATCGAACTTCAACTTCTCCCTTTCACTTTCGCATTCTCTCTGTGCATCAACAATGACCCGGCGAAGATCATCATCGCGCACATCGTCTGGTTCCTCTTGATCTTCAGCTTCCCCCATTGCAGCATCACCGTATTCAGGGGGCGGGTAGTTGTCATCATCCTCTTCTTCTTCGTTGTCTTCCATCATAACCCCTCTTTCTCCGTGCTTGGTCCAAACATTATAGTGTGGCATAAAACCCTTCTGAAGCAGGTGGAAGTGAAGGGTTTTATAGTTGGAGAAAGCCTTCGTATTCTCACAGACAGTACATGGACAATGCATAAAACCATTCTGCTTGTTTGCCTCAGCCGCTTCGAGAAAATTATGCAGGCCCTTGATATACTCGGAGGTGCGTCAGTCACCGTACATCCATTGCCGGTTCATCTGCGTGCATATCATGAATAGAGAAGTGACCAAATTAATAGAAATTCATCATCACATTAAAGCCAAAGTACAGTAGTGACCAAAATAAATACATAACGTTCATACATAGTTCTCATTATTGAACAACATATAGCTCTCTAGAGCATCTAATTAAAACATACATTGAAACTATAAAATTTAAATGCAACAACAAATGCGATCATAACCGCAACTAAGGTACCAATTGATCCAACGGCATAATGATACCAAGCCTCAGTATGAATGGCATATTTTCTAATCTTTCTAATCTTCAAGCGCATTGCATCCATCTTGATCTTGTGATCGTCGACGACATCGGCAACATGCAACTCCAACTTCATCTTCTCCTCTTCAACTCTTTGTAATTTTTCTTTCAAGTAATTGTTTTCTTTTTCAACCAAATTTAACTTCTTGACAAGAATTTCTATGTCGGTTGGAATTTCCGGTTCACATACCTCCTAGATTAAAAAATCTATGTCACGTTGGTCGGCATAATTGTCATAAACACTAAATAAAACAAATAGTTATAAAAGATAATATATACCACATCCGAATCATAGACTGGACGAGGGCCGACGTGGGCGGATACCATGACCATGGCACTATATAATAACAAACAATAATAAAAGTAAGAAAATTACACAAGTATCTATCTAAATGATACAAGTAAGAACTTTTTTCTTTTAGAAAGAAGATAAGAAGAAGAGGCTAACCACGGTGGTGCCGGCGCCGAGATGGGCGCGGGCGATCGACGGCGGTGAGGACGGGGACGGGACAGGACGGACCGCCAAACCTAAACAAATCTTGAGGAAAATGGAGCTTGGACAAGGAGCTTCGAGAGGAGAAAGCTTAAGTGTGGCTCGGGCATTTCATCGAACACCTCATGTGCATAGGAGGTGAGCTAGAGCACCAAAAAGCTCTCCCCTCGCCGGCCAGAAAAACAGAGCAGTGTGGAGTGCTCTGCTCGCTGGCGAGGGGGTATATATAGGCATCTCATTGGTCCCGGTTCGTGGCTGGAACCGGGACCAAAGGGGGTCCTTTGGTCCCGGTTCCAGCCACGAACCGGGACCAATGGTTGTGGGCACATTGGTCCCGGTTCATGGCTGGAACCGGGACCAAAGGGTCCAGACGAACCGGGACCAATGCCCCACGAGGCCCGGCCGGCCCCCTAGCCTCACGAACCGGGACCGTTGGCCCCATTGGTCCCGGTTCGTGACTGAACCGGGACTAATGGGCTGGCCCGGCCTGGACCAAAGCCCTGTTATGTACTAGTGTAGGCAGATCTTATGTGTATTGGTGGAATTTCCTCTAATATGAATTCCAACTAATAATAATATAACAATGCATGCATGAACCTTTTATAGACTCACCACTTAATTGGTGCACGTCGATTTCTGGCCACCCAATATGAAACGGTATGCATGCATGAACATACCGTGCTAATGTCGCGTTATTTTATGCTTCTTATTTGCGTGGAAGCTGTTTTTCTATGGACCTTCATTTTTTTTTAAATACCGTAATGCGAGCACTTTACATGCAAAAGAGTAAGGTGTCGAGAGTAATTATCACAAGGATGTGCCTTTAATCGTATTATACGTACGTACGATCAGGATGGATGTAGAGAGATCAAGAGATGCTCCTTTTGAGAAGAAAGTAGTACCAGCAGTTCTCACCTTTTAAGACAAAAAAAATGGAAATGAGAGTGAAAAAACACAAAAGCATCATGGGATCGATACGCGCAGTAATTTATGTGCACAGTACGTGTGCTAGTTTGTGGAAAGAATAGATAAGCATGTGAGAAAGATTGGTAAAGATACACACATGCATGCAGTATAATCTCTCTTACACTTGTTTCAACGGATGCCAATTTTTATCTATGAAAAGTTGCACGCGTCATTCTCTACTTACACTTGTTTCTTGAATTTTTGTAGTGAGATTTGATGGGCTAGAGAGAGAGAGAGAGAGAGAGAGAGAGAGAGAGAGAGAGAGAGAGAGAGAGAGAGAGAGAGAGAGAGAGAGAGAGAATTGTCTTTCCAGGATTCTAAAGCACCAAACTTTAGGGTCTCTAATGACCAAGGGCCGGATGCTTATCTTTAGCTAAACTTTATTTTAAATTCCCCTCATGTTAAGCTAGCTTTTGACACCCACTACTTTTGAGATGGGTAGGAATGTGGATTTGGAAAATCTAAAGCACGAAAAGGAGGATCCTTTTACTCAAATGGCATCACCATACACTAAAAGCAAACGCACCTTTAGGTCATCTCCTTAATAAAGATTGCTCTCCTTGCCTTCTAAAGTGCCTCCACCTTTCTACAACCCCGAAGTCATTAGTGATACCGTCAATGGCGATACAATAATATATACACTCTGTGCATGCTCTCTAAGAGTGTACTACATATACATGAACTGTTAAGCCAAGCACGAGCCAACTTTTTTGCACATAGAACAGATACGTATAATACATGCGATAACACACGTAGGATCGACTTTGAGGAGTATACAAATAGTGCATCACGTACGGAGTAACAGCAACCGCCTATGATCTTTTCTGTACATTTTATGATCAAAATGGATTGACGGAGGAAACCAACCAATTAAAGTTCAGGAATATTATAGGAAGCACATTTCCACATGGAGCACATCTACCCAAGACAACACATTGTACTTCCATCTGCGTTGGACAACGATTTGTTCCGGTGCGTGCTGAAATTCTTGGTAAATGCTTTGGTGACGAGGACACTTTTCCCTTTGAAGAACTTGCTTGCAGGAATAAACATCTTTTCACCTTACGTGATGCATCACAACATATCTACCGAATTTGGTCTCCATGATAGCACCAAAAGCTCATACACACATCATTTTCAAATATGATCCATATGTCGTAATAAGAGCTTGGTAACATGTATAATCGTGGTGAAATGATTGTCAAACTGGGTGAGACCGATGTCGTGGGAAGCACTTGCTAATCTACTAATTGGATGATCATATATACAATTCAAGGTGTGCTAATTATGTTCCTCTTCCCTTTGAAAAGGGTGGCTCCAGTAAGAAGGGTGCGTGATGATTCCACGAGACCAGAATAATATCATGGCGCCAAACAAATTAAACATATATTTCCACCTTGTGGGGAGCAGAACGCAGCATATATGGCTGCTGATTGCAATTCATGTTTCCACAGATCACATCAACATTAAACAATTAACTATCCCGCCATCCGTATGCAAGACATCAATTATCATGGGATAAGACAGCTTTACGAGTCCAACTCGATGCCTAGGCTAAATTATTTTCTGCACTACATGCACGCCTAATTTTATTTGTATTTATCTTCAACCTTAACACTAACTAGCCAGAGTCATTGTTTAATTAATCTCACACAAGAAATACCTCAACTAATTTATTAAAGAGTGGAAATGATGCCTAAATTTAATTAAAATGTCAATTTAGTATTCAGAGTAAACATTATTAGCTACACCCTAGTTGTGCGTTGCGACAACTATTATCCCATTTGACATACATAACTTGCCACATTTTACTCTTAGTTGTGACATTGAGACAACCTTTAAGCCGCATATTATTATTTTGCGCAAACTGAAAACCTAAATCAACTTGTTAGGATGACATGACAACTGAATGGCAGACAATCAAAGGGGCATACCAAATAATGTCCTGTTTCATGAAATCCAATCAAATTCGATAAAATTGTGTTAGTTTTGCTGAAGAGGCGTGGACCCCCCTCCCTCCTCAAGTAGCAAATACAAACTTGAATTGTATGTCTAATCAGCTACCATGTGATCTTGACACATGGGACCACCGTGATACTTTGGAGAAAATAATAGATGTGGGTAAAAGCCGTGATAAATCACAACTAATAAGGGATAAAATGTGGCAATATTTTTCTTAATGGGGTAAGAGTTTCACAACGTTACAACCAGACGTGGGGTAGATCTGGTTTGAAACAATACACAAGTTTCACGAGAAGCGGAAGACTTTCCACGAGGTTTTTCAATTTTGGCACAACCACAAAAATTAAGTGATCAATCCATTAACCCAATGAATAGGCACACAAATATCAAACAAACTATCCTAGTCAAGAGCCACACACAAAATGAGTTATTTTAGCGGAAGTCATAATGTAAAAAAAAAAGTCAAGCAGATGAAAGAAAAAAAATGATATTGTACGGAATTTGCAATGATATATGAGTTCATATAAACTTGCAGGAAACATTTTGACCGAACCAGAAAAATTATCTCGCTTGCTTCTCCGAACCATGGAGAAGTGCTACATGTAAATTTATTGAGAAAGAAGATGATACAACCCCAAAGAAGGCACGAGCCAGACTCTACTCAGAAAACATAGACGACCTAGGATCAGTAACCCGAAAGTCGGCGATCCACGAGTAAAAGACGATCATATAGAACCTATACTAACATGGAATCAAGAACCATCCAAAACAAGAACTTGTAGCCGAGCCACAATAACACGACCCATACTCGACTACCAAAACGACGGCATATTACTGTGACTGGAGCACAAGCATCGCAAATATAAATCTGCCACTATCCTTCAACCAAACCACAAGCACGAGCATAGGCGCAACATCACTGAGCTGGCGAGACCACCAGCTCAATTCCGCCGGAATAGCCGCCACCCAAGCCGTAGAAGGAGGACCATGGGATTGAATGGGCACAAACCGGAGGGAGCAGGAGGGCACACTCGATCATCGGGGGCCACGACCAACAAGAAGCAGATGCACCAGATCCAACAGGGCAACAACAAGATCTTAGACGATCTAGGATAGTCTGAAAATATCTCACTTGCTTCTAAGAGCAAGTACAATAAGATGACATGGGCAGGCTATAAGGACTAAAATATTATATCTTTAGTTGGAGAAGAGAGAAGAGAAGCGGGTTGTAAGTTAGTAGCCAGCTGCAGTACAAGATGCAAGACACTTTGTGAGATTGTAAGGTGGACCAACTCTTTACAAAGTAGTACATATTTAAAACTTACTATTGTGCATGCCGCTATTAAATTGATTCTATATGACATGGCAACTCTTTATAGCCGATTGTAGGCTCTATTATTAACCATGCTCTAATGGATGAAATTAATCACAACCAAAAAATTGTGCTACTGCTAGAGCCATAATGAAAGACCAAACACCAATATACATATGCTTTGCCTCTTGTACATGAGATGATGGCTATTTATAAGTTGAAGTCTAGGGAAAATAATAAATTGCCAAATGGGAAAAATCAACGGCTCTGGGGTCTAGGTTAATTAATTTGTTGACAAGATGATGAAAAGCAAGCTAATGTGACAAATCTCCCGGTAGTCGGAAGAAGAAAACACCATCCACAACATCACAGATCTCCACGTCACTATCCAATCCCTCTTCCTCCTGACGTCCTTTATCATCACCGGAGGCGCACTCGTTCAAATCCAAGCTAAAACATGGCGGCTTCATCACCGCCTTGTCCACGCCCCCACTGTCTTCCTCGTCGCATATGACCTTCTGCTTGACGACCCGAGGAGAGGAAGCCCTAGATCTTGAGTCGAATGCTTCGCAGCTCAGCACTACGATGGCATCCTCGAGACTGATCTCAACGCCATTGCAACCCGTCACCCTTCCACTGGCAATGGCTTTCTTGATGCCGATCTCTGATTCAAGGTTCATTTGCTCGACATCGTCGATCATCAGCACCCGGCGAGGGTTCTTGCGGATCGCTTCGTAAAACCTTTGTGCGCAGCCATGCTCGTAGTCCGGCGATCTCTGCCTCTTGCCGGAAAGCTCGCCAGAGCTCGAACTGGAGTGAACCGGGGTGCAGCCGGCTGATGAAATGGAGGTGAAGTCATTGTGGGATCCAAAGACGAGCTTGGCGAGCTCCAGAGCCATGGACTTCTTGCCGTCGCGGTCGCTCCCTTTGAAGAGCAGCCACGTCGTCGAGCTCGGCGTCGGCGTCTCTCGCTGCCTCCCCATGCCGGATCGGCGTTGGAGCACAGCGCTGGCGACGCCCGCTGCCACGTCCTTAATGTGCCACGGCACGCAATCCTCGAGCGTGCCGCACATGATCTTGAGGTTTTCTGCGGTAAGCTCCGTGAACTTCGGGCGCCGCCGCTCCGGATCTGCCGTACCGCTACCGTGACCGTTGGGTGAGTTGGATTGAACCGAGATGGATCCTGGGAAAGCGATTTCTGTATTATGCCACCGAGGAAGATCACGAATCGCCTCCGCCCTTGTGGCCGGACCGTCGTGCCCTTGGTTCGACGGCGGCCACGGTTGCCTCGGCTCGGGATGACATGGCTTGGACGAGCTCATCGTCATCGGGTTGTTGTTGTAGCCGGAGAGGGAAGAAGCTGCCGGTGATGTAGGGGATGAGAAGCTCAAGGTTAGCTCCGATGTATGGTGGTGCGTTGCTGACCAATTGCGCACGGGGTTCCATAGATCTTGCAACTGCATGCACAGAAAAATGTACAGATGCTTAATTAGCTAAGGAAACATTCCGTCGCGCGCCATGCTAGTAAATAATTATCTCCCGTGACATGTTAATTTCGTACACTGCGTGCATGTACGTACCTGGTGAAGACTGGTACTGCTGCTCGTCGGTGTGGTGTGATATGGGTCATGGTACCGGCGAAGCCATGACGGTATGTTTGGCTCCGGGGACGGCGTCCTGGCGCACCAAGTGAGCTCGCTCTCGCCGGTAGTGGCCACGCCGTTGACCAAGGGCCATCCCGTTATCGATCTTCCTGCTTGCTGGCTAGCCTGTGCCTCACTGCACGAACGAAAATCAATCAATCAATCAATCAGGAATTAACTTCTTTTAATTCGTAAAAAAATCGATGCAATGTTAACGATCGAAGACTCGAAGTAGCCACGATCGAGCTTGTAGTTAAGCACGTACATGGTGCAGCTGAGGCTTAACGCGAGGCCGCCGCCGTCTGGCACGACGAGGGGGTGGATCCCCCACACGGCCTCCAAAGATGGCTGCCCAAGCCTGCACTTCATGAACACCGTGCGGCTCGCAAACCCTAGCAGCCAGAACCTTCCGCCGCCGGAGCCAGAGTCTCCGGACACTAGGCCACTCACCTCCATGACGGCGTGCTCAACGGGGCAGTAGTACTGTGACTGTCCGCCGTGCACATGCTCGCCTCTTCTCTTGTGCCAGGCGTCGGCGGCGTAGGCGAGGTCCTCTACGACGAGCGCGACGCCCTTACCGGCGGCGCGGGCCTCGCAAACGAACGCGCGGAGCTCGCCGGTCTTGGCTTCCACCTCCTCCCTGGCCGCGTGCCGGAACGACGTGACGGAGAGCGGCACGAACTGGACGCTCTTGAGGCGCTCGTGGTGCCGGTGGTGAAGCTCCGACTTGCTCACCTTGTCCATCACGGCCTTCACCGCCGCCTCCGCGCCCTCGCCGACGACGACCAAGCACCGCTTCGTCCCACTCGCCATGCACTCTAGCACGCGCATGGTGTCGTCGCCGCCGGCCGACTTCGCTCTGGACTCCTTAACAGAGCTCATCGTCGTCATGTTAGCCTCTCGTTCCAACGACAGCGACGCCGAGGAGACGGCCTTCTCGACGTTGTCCTTCACTTGCGAGCTGGAGAATCCGGCCTCGCGCATGACGCGGCTCACGCTCGGGTCGTCGAGGATGGAGACTATGAGCTGCTCCAGCTCGACCTTGGCGGCGAGCACCGGCGCGGCCGTCTGCTGGACGCCGTCCCCGGCGCCCCCGCGGCGCTGGTGCGCCTGCGCGCGCTTGAACGCGGCGACGAGCGCGTTGGACAGCGCGGGTGCGTCGGCGGCGCCGCGGTGGTGGTGCATGTGCGCGCCGCCGTGGAACATGGCGGCGGGTCCGGAGGTGGGGATGCGGTTGAGCGCGACGTTGAAGCAGAGCTCGAGGGCCTTGCACTGGAGCGGGTGAGAGTGGGAGCGGAGGCAGGCGGCGCGGAGCAGCCCGGCAGGCGCCGGGGGGAGGAGCATGGCGGTGGCGACGTGGAGCGGGGTGACCTGCGCGTGGCCGCGCCGCCGCGCCAGTGTGACCGCCTGCCTCACCACGGACGCCGCCTCCGGCGCCAGCGCTTGCTGCACCGCGCAGCCGCCGGCACGCATCTTTGCAAGAAAGCTGGCACGTACGTTGGATGAATCTACCTGGCGTGGCTAGCTCGCTCTCTCTTCTTGTGCTAGGTAGACTAGTAAGTGGCATGGAGTGGGGTTGGTCTGTGTTAATTTTTGGTCATATATACCAGCCTGCTTGTGCCAGTCCAGTCCAGTTACTATCGTATGTCGTGGCAGAAAGTTGAGCATGGATATTGTAGGTTATTGTCCCTGTACGTTCGTTGTAGTGCTGTCATACGTGTTAAGATGTCTAATTAGCGTTGTATAATCATCCCTCTCTCTCTATCTCTATCGATCTTTCTTGTGCGCGTTGGAAAATGTGGTGACCTTCTGCTTTTTGGTGCAGCGCAGGGTGCAATTGGCCGGAGGTGTCGTGTAGTTCTGTTAAGGAATGTGCAAGGCATGTGGGGGCTTAAAGGCAAATGCATTGCTCTCTACATGGATGCAAACAGAGCAGTGGAATGGTACGTATGGCCGAGGTCGCGAACAACTCGGCAGAGCATAAATATATTCTCTCCCATTTCTTTTTATTCTGTGTACGTTTTTTCTAATATTAGAGCACCTACGGCCAGACTTAGCAAATCCGCCCCTCGAAACGTCCGTGGACGCGTCTGACCGGTCATCCCTCAAATCCCCTCTTCCACAACCGGATACGTCGTTAGCAAATTATCAAATCCATACAATAACATGCAACGTAAATCCATACACAAGGCGCCCCCATCTCACATGCCCTACTCTTCCTCGTCGGAGCCCGTGGCCTCGACGTCACCGATCCAGGTGAGGTCCACGATAGACCCCTCGCAGTAGGAGCCCGACACCTCCATGACTTGGTTGCGGCACCAGGGGTTGCCGGCCACCCGCAACAGCTCAGTGGCGGCTTGCGACTCCGCCTCCGCAGCCTCGGCCGTGAGGGCTGCAGTTGCCTCCCTCGTCCTTTGCCTAGCACGATGGGCACGCCATGCCGTATTAGTGGATGGGCCGGGACCATGTATGCCGCCATTTACCTCCGATTCGGAGCTTGGCGTCGCGGGGAAGATGCACCACCGGAGGGGTTGCACTGCCGCCCCGGCGTTGGGGCACCAGATGGAACGCACCGCGTCCGGCGAGGTAGCGGTCACGCACCTCCCGCCGGATCCAAGCGCCATTTGTGCGGACGCAATCGATTCCCACCGGATCGAGTTCGACCGCGGCTGGGCAGACTCCTCCCGGGAGCGGCGGAGAGCCATGCGGACGGCCATCTCCTCCTCAAGCCCGCATGGGACGAGGTCTCAGTTCACAGATCGGGAGATCTGAGAGTCGGATCCACTGTCCATCATGCCGGAGAAAGCCGGAGATTGCCGGAAGGGAGCTTGGGGGCGGAGTGGAGTGGCTAGCGTTTGGTCCAGGATGCGGATGGGGACGAATATATGTGAGTCGGGGTAGGCCAGCGTGGGCTGGATCTGATGTGGCGGACGTGCCCGGGCACGTCTGGGTATCCCCATATCCGCCCCAGATTTGGGCTGGATATGAGGGGTGCTGGTCAGCTCGGATATATAGGGCCGGTTTGGGTGCCCGACTAGATCACGTTTTTGTGACCGGTCACTGACCAGCCCGTCCGCCCGGACGTAGAGGGGGGTATGAGGAGTTCGGCTGTAGATGCTCTTATACCCCCAAAGGGCGGCACAGACAGTTTAAAAAGTACTCTTAAACAGAATAATACATCAAAATCCTTAATAAATGCACCTACTCACATCACTCCAATTAGCATTGCCAAGTAATTGCATGTACACAAGTTCCCTTCTCCCATACGCGGAATGTTGAATTACCCACTCCTGGTCAAGAATATTATGAAGTGTTCCCCTACAAGAGTAGCCAAGGTAAAAGTTTAAAGTTTATATATAAATCTATAACCCTCTCGTTGCAGTTGTATAAGGAGACATGCTCACCATGCTCGATGCATCAATTCTTGCTTGAGAGCGAGGACCTATTTACTTACACGATGCCAATGCACCGTAAGCAGGTACGACTCTCACCGAACTTTTCTATGAGGTTCTCCAAACCTTTGTTGGAGGTGAGAATAATTACACCGCAGGTCCATATCCCTTGGGATCCGGGTGGATAAATGGAGCATCGAAGCCTGCCTATATGGCTATAAAGAAAGCGTTGTCGGGAGGCAACCCGGAAGTTAGTAGGTGTCTTTCTTACCTTTGTGTCTTTGAGTTTAGTGGCATTCATGTTTGCATTGACACTTTTATTTTTGCATGAATTACTATTAGAGTTGTTTTGGTACTAATCTTCAATAGGTAAAATAGTTCGTCTGCTCAAATTATATGTGTGGTACCGTTGCTCGGTAAAACTTCTCTATATTTGTGCTTCATTTGGATATGTGACTAACTTTGCAGGTCCTTAGAAGAAACCCTGCAGAGAAAGCATTGTTTCAGTCATTCTAGAGGATAAGACAGCGCATGGACCAACAAGCAGTCCTACGGATGGTCATACCTCCTTGGGGCAGAAGCAATTACCTATCCAGAGGAGAAGATGGAGCAAGGTAAGACTACAAGTGGTCGTTACCCACGCTCGTATAACTTCAACAAAAAATGTCCCGGAGTTTCCAGATGAGAAGACGGAGCACGGTATGAGGTCATACTTGCGCTCGTACCTTAGTGGAGCCTACGCTGCCAAAATTTCCAGAAGAGAAGACGGGGGGTGATACGAGTGGCGAAGCTCATACCGCTGCTTGTAGCGATGCCACATGGGGACACCCCCAAGTCGAGAGGAGAAGACGGTGCGCGGTACGAGCCCATGCACTCGTACTGACACTCGCACAAGAGGGTGACAGTGCATCATACCACACCAGCACAGAAGACGATGATGACCCACAAGTATAGGGGATCGATCGTAGTCCTTTCGATAAGTAAGAGTGTCGAACCCAACGAGGAGCAGAAGGAAATGACAAGCGGTTTTCAGCAAGGTATTCTCTACAAGCACTGAAATTATCGGTAACAGATAGTTTGATAGCAAGGTAATTCGTAACAAGTAACAAGTAGTAATGGTAACAAAGGTGCAGCAAGGTGGCCCAATCCTTTTCATAGCAAAGGATAAGCCAGAACGAACTCGTATAATAAGCAAAGCGTTCTCGAGGACACATGGGAATTTCATCTAGTCACTTTCATCATGTTTGTTTGATTCGCGTTCGCTACTTTGATAATTTGATATGTGGGTGGACCGAAGCTTGGGTGCTGTTCTTACTTGAACAAGCCTCCACTTATGATTACCCCCTCTCGCAAGCATCCGCAACTATGAAAGAAGAATTAAGATAAATCTAACCATAGCATGAAACATATGGATCCAAATCATAAACTAGGGTTTAAGCTTCTGTCACTCTAGCAACCCATCATCTAATTACTACTCCACAATGCCTTCCCTTAGGCCCAAAGATGGTGAAGTGTCATGTAGTCGACGTTCACATGACACCACTAATGGAAGCAACAACATACATATCATCAAAATATCAAACGAATACCAAATTCACATGATTACTTATGACAAGACTTCTCCCATGTCCTCAAGAACAAAAGTAACTACTCACAAATCATATTCATGTTCAAGATCAGAGGGGTATTGAATATCATTAAGGATCTGAACATATAATCTTCCACCAAATAAACCAACTAGTATCAACTACAAGATGTAATCAACACTACTAGCAACCCACAGGTACCAATCTGAGGTTTTGAGACAAAAGATTGAATACAAGAGATGAACTAGGGTTTGAGATGAGATGGTGCTGGTGAAGATGTTGATGAAGATTGGTCCTCCCACGATGAGAGGATCGTTGGTGATGTCGATGGCTTTGATTTCCCCCTCCCGGAGGGAAGTTTCCCTGGCGGAATCGCTCCGCCGGAGAGCAAAAGTGCTCCTGCCCAGGTTCCGCCTCGAGACGGCGGCGCTTCGTCCCGAAAGTCTTCTCTTGATTTTTTCTAGGGCAAATGGCTTCATATAGGGGAAGTGTTGGGGAACGTTGCATGGGAAACAAAAATTTTCCTACGCACACACAAGATCTATCCATGGTGATGAGCATCTACGAGAGGGAGAGTGAATCTACATACCCTTGTAGATCGCTAAGCGGAAGCGTTAATAAACGCGGTTGATGTAGTCGAACGTCTTCGCGATCCAAATCGCCGAGCGTCCCGCGATCCAATCACGATCCTTCCGATCTAGTGCCGAACGGACGGCACCTCCGCGTTCAACACACGTACGGCTTGATGACGCCTTCACCTCCTCGATCCAGCGAGCGATGATGAAGTAGTGGTTGAGTTCCAGCAGCACGACGGCGTGGTGATGGTGGTGAGGAACAATCTCTGCAGGGCTTCGCCAAGCACTACGGGGATTATGACGGAGGATCTAGAGGGTTAGGGTTGCCGCACACGGCTTGGGGAAATCTTAATGTGTCCCGTGTGCTAGCCCTGCCCCTCTATTTATATGTTGAGCCTTGGGGTCTAAACTTGGAGTAAAAGCCTCCTCCGGGTCGGTTTTGCCCGCACAAGGTCGGTTTGGCCCGCAGGGAAAGAGTCCAACTCGGATCCCTGCCGAACCGTGCACAGCCGCGCACAAGCGGTAGTACCGCTTCACACAAGCGGTAGTACCGCTTGGGCGGTAGTACCGCTTCACACAAGCGGTAGTACCGCTCGGGCGGTAGTACCGCTTCACACAAGCGGTAGTACCGCTCCGGCGGTAGTACCGCTTCACCAAGCGGTAGTACCGCTTACGCGGCAGCAAAACTACTTTTGCACTTTCCAATACCTTGTGGGCTTTATCCCTTTGGCTCATATAAAGTGTTGCTGCACCCGAACACTTCGGTAAACATCCGGAACCCCTTCCGGTGAACTTCGGAACTGTTCCGGAGATCAAAACACTATTATCACATATATCAATCTTTACCTCCGGACTATTCCGGAGATCCTCGTCATGTCCGGGATCTTATCCGGGACTCCGAACAACTTTCGGTCACCAACATAATAACTCAATTATACTAATCGTCACCAAACGTTAAGTGTGTAGACCCTGCGGGTTCGAGAACTATGTAGACATGACCGAGACACCTCTACGGCCAATAACCAATAGCGGGACCTGGATGCCCATATTGGCTCCTACATATTCTACGAAGATCTTTATCGGTCGAACCTCTATGTCAAGGATTCAGTTAATCCCGTATGCTGTTCCCTTTGTTCTTCGGTATGTTACTTGCCCGAGATTCGATCGTCGGTATCACTATACCTAGTTCAATCTCGTTACCGGCAAGTCTCTTTACTCGTTCCGTAATACAAGATCTCGTGGCTAACACTTTAGTCACATTGCTTGCAAGGCTCATTGTGATGTTGTATTACCGAGTGGGCCCTGAGATACCTCTCCGTCATACGGAGTAACAAATCCCAGTCTTGATCCATGCCAACCCAACAGACACCCTCGGAGATACCTGTAGAGCACCTTTATAGTCACCCAGTTACGTTGCGACGTTTGATACACACAAGGTATTCCTCCGGTGTCAGTGAGTTGCATGATCTCATGGTCAAAGGAACAGATACTTGACATGCAGAAAACAATAGCAATAAACTGACACGATCAAATGCTACGTTTACAGTTTGGGTCTTGTCCATCACATCATTCTCCTAATGATGTGATCCCGTTATCAAATGACATCTCATGTCAATGGCTAGGAAACCTTAACCATCTTTGATCAACGAGCTAGTCAACTAGAGGCTTACTAGGGACACAGTGTTGTCTATGTACCCACACATGTATTTGAGTTTCCAATCAATACAATTATAGCATGGATAATAAACGATTATCATTAACAAGGAAATATAATAATAACCAATTTATTATTGCCTCTAGGGCATATTTCCAACAGTCTCCCACTTGCACTAGAGTCAATAATCTAGTTCACATCACTATGTGATTTACATTGTAATGAATCGAACACCCATGCAGTTCTGGTGTTGTTCATGTTTAGCCCTTGGAAGAGGTTTAGTCATCGGATCTGCAACATTCAGATCCGTGTGTACTTTGCAAATATTTATGTCGTCCTCCTTGATGTAATCGCGGATGGAATTGAAACGTCGTTTTATGTGTCTGGTCCTCTTGTGAAATCTTGGTTCCTTGGCTAGAGCAATGGCACCAGTGTTATCACAAAACAGAGTCATTGGGTTAAGCGCACTAGGCACTACTCCAAGATCTGTCATGAACTCCTTCATCCAGACACCTTCCTTCGCCGCCTCCGAGGCTGCGATGTACTCCGCTTCGCATGTAGAATCAGCTACCACGCTTTGCTTGGAACTGCACCAGCTAACCGCACCCCCATTAAGAATAAATACGTATCTGGTTTGCGACTTAGAGTCATCCGGATCAGTGTCAAAGCTTGCATCGACGTAACCCTTTACGACGAGCTCTTGATCACCTCCATAAACGAGAAACATGTCCTTAGTCCTTTTCAGGTACTTCAGGATATTCTTGACCGCCGTCCAGTGTTCCATTCCTGGATCACTTTGAAACCTTCCGGCCATACTTATGGCAAGGCTGACATCGGGTCTTGTGCACAGCATTGCATACATGATAGAGCCTATGGCTGAAGCATAGGGGATGACACTCATCTTTTCTCTATCTTCTGCAGTCACTGGGCATTGAGTCTTACTCAACTTCACACCTTGCAAAACAGGCAAGAACCCCTTCTTGGACTGATCCATTTTGAACTTCTTCAAAATCTTATCAAGGTATGTGCTTTGTGAAAGTCCTATTAAGCGTCTCGATCTATCTCTATAGATCTTGATGCCTAATATGAAAGCAGTTTCTCCTAGGTCCTTCATTGAAAAACTCTTGTTCAAATATTCCTTTACGCTTTCCAGCATTTCTATATTGTTTCCAATCAGCAATATGTCATCCACATATAATATTAGAAACGCTATAGAGCTCCCACTCACTTTCTTGTAAATACAAGCTTCTCCGTAAACTTGTATAAACTCGAACGCTTTGATCACCTCATCAAAACGAAGATTCCAACTCCGAGATGCTTGCACCAGTCCATAAATGGATCGCTGGAGTTTGCAAACTTTGTCAGCATTCTCTGGATCGACAAAACCTTCTGGTTGCATCATATACAACTCTTCCTTAAGGTAACCGTTAAGGAACGCTGTTTTGACATCCATCTGCCAAATTTCATAATCGAAAAAGGCAGCTATTGCTAACATGATTCTGACGGACTTAAGCATCGCTACGGGTGAGAAGGTCTCATCGTAGTCAACTCCTTGAACTTGTGAAAAACCCTTTGCCACAAGTCGAGCTTTATAGACGGTGACATTACCGTCCGCGTCCGTCTTCCTCTTAAAGATCCATTTGTTCTGAATGGCCTTACGCCCTTCAGGTAATACTTCCAAAGTCCATACTTTGTTTTCATACATGGATCCCATCTCGGATTTCATGGCCTCTAACCACTTCTCGGAATCCGGGCCCACCATCGCTTCTCCATAGCTCGTAGGTTCATCGTTGTCTAACAACATGACCTTTAAGACAGGGTTGCCGTACCACTCGGGAGCAGTACGCGTCCTTGTCGACCTACGAGGTTCGATAGCAACTTGATCCAAAGCTTCATGATCATCATCATTAACTTCCTCTTCAGCTAATGTAGGCTCCACAGAAACAACTTTCTGCGCTGCGCTACTCTCAGGTTGAAGTAAAGGTTCAACAACCTCATCAAGTTCTATCTTCCTCCCACTCAATTCTTTCGAGAGAAACTCTTTCTCAAGAAATGTTCCGTTTTTAGCGACAAACACTTTGCCTTCGGATCTGAGGTAGAAGGTATACCCAACTGTCTCTTTTGGGTATCCTATGAAGACGCATTTCTCCGCTTTGGGTTCCAGCTTTTCAGGCTGAAGCTTTTTGACATAAGCATCACATCCCCAAACTTTAAGAAACGACAGCTTTGGCTTCTTGTTAAACCAAAGTTCATAAGGCGTCGTCTCAACGGATTTCGATGGTGCCCTATTTAAAGTGAATGCAGCTGTCTCTAATGCATAACCCCAAAACGATAGTGGCAAATCGGCAAGAGACATCATAGATCGCACCATATCCAATAAGGTTCGATTACGACGTTCGGACACACCATTACGCTGTGGTGTTCCAGGCGGTGTCAATTGTGAAACAATTCCACACTGTCTTAAGTGACTGCCAAACTCATAACTCAGATATTCTCCTCCTCGATCAGATCGTAGGAATTTAATCTTCTTGTTACGATGATTCTCAACTTCACTCTGAAATTGTTTGAACTTTTCAAATGTTTCAGACTTGTGTTTCATTAAGTAAATATACCCATATCTACTTAAGTCATCAGTGAAGGTGAGAAAGTAACGATAACCACCGCGCGCCTCAATGCTCATCGGACCGCACACATCAGTATGTATGATTTCCAACAAGTCACTTGCCCGTTCCATTGTTCCAGAGAACGGAGTTTTAGTCATCTTGCCCATGAGGCATGGCTCACATGTGTCAAGTGATTCAAAATCAAGTGACTCCAAAAGTCCATCAGCATGGAGCTTCCTCATGCGTTTTACGCCAATATGACCTAAACGGCAGTGCCACAAGAAAGTGGTATTATCATTATCAATTCTACATCTTTTGGCATCAATGTTATGAACATGTGTATCATTACTATCGAGATTCAATAAGAATAAACCCCTCACAACGGGTGCATGACCATAAAAGATATTACTCATATAAATAGAACAACCATTATTCTCTGATTTAAATGAGTAACCGTCTCGCAATAAACAAGATCCAGATATAATGTTCATGCTTAACGCAGGCACCAAATAACACTTATTTAGGTTCATCACTAATCCCGACGGTAATCGAAGAGCGAGCGTGCCGACGGCGATCACATCAACCTTGGAACCATTTCCCACGCGCATCGTCACTTCGTCCTTTGCCAGCCTCCGTCTATTCCGCAGTTCCTGTTTTGAGTTGCAAATATGAGCAACCGCACCGGTATCAAATACCCAGGTACTACAACGAGAGTTGGTAAGGTACACATCAATAACATGTATATCATATATACCTTGTTTGTTGTTGGCCGCCTTCTTGTCAGCCAAATACTTGGGGCAATTCCGCTTCCAGTGTCCAGTTCCCTTGCAATGAAAACACACAGTTTCTGGTTTGGGTCCAGCCTTGGGTTTCTTCACGAGAGGAGCAACTGCTTTGCCACTCTTCTTGGAGTTACCCTTCTTACCCTTGCCATTTTTCTTGAAACTAGTGGTTTTATTGACCATCAACACTTGATGCTCCTTCTGAATTTCAGACTCAGCGGCTTTCAGCATCGCAAACAGCTCGGCGACTGACTTGTTCATCCCGTGCATGTTATAGTTCAACACGAAGCTCTTGTAGCTAGGTGGCAATGATTGAAGAACTCTGTCAGTGATAGCCTCTGGCGGAAGGGGCATCCCTAACTCAGCCAGACGGGTGGAGTACCCAGACATTCTGAGCACGTGGTCACTGATAGACCCGTTCTCCTCCATCTTGCAAGCATAGAACTTATCGGAGATCTCATATCTCTCGATCCGGGCATTCTTCTGAAAGATAAACTTCAACTCCTGGAACATCTCATATGCTCCATGACGTTCAAAACGTCTTTGAAGTCCCGGTTCTAAGCCATACAACATTGCACATTGAACTATTGAGTAATCATCAGAACGAGCCTGCCAGGCGTTCACAACGTCTAGAGACTCAACTGGAGCGGGTGGATCACCAAGCGGTGCATCAAGGACATAAGCCTTCTGGGAAGCCGTAAGGATAATCCTTAGATTACGGGCCCAGTCCACAAAGTTACTTCCATCATCTTTCAACTTAGCTTTCTCTAGGAACGCATTAAAATTCAGGGGTGCTACTGCGCGAGCCATGATCTACAACATAAATACTGCAAAGACAACTTAGACTATTGTTCTTAGATAATGAGTTTAGTTAATCATATTTAAAAAACTCCCACTCAAATTGACATCCCTCCGATCATTCGAGTGTAACATGATCCAAATCCACCAACTCAAGTCCGATCATCACGTGAGTTGAGGTGGTTTCAATGGTGAACATCTTCATGTTGATCATATCTACTATATGACTCATGTTCGACCTTTCGGTCTCTTGTGTTCCGAGGCCATGTCTGTACATGCTAGGCTCGTCAAGTTTAACCCGAGTGTTCCGCACGTGTAACATGGCTTACACCCGTTGTATGCGAACGTAGAGTCTATCACACCCGATCATCACGGCGTGTCTCGAAACGACGAACTTTCGCAACGGTGCACACTTGGGGAGAACACAATTTATCTTGAAATTTAAGTGAGGGATCACCTTATAATGCTACCGTCGTCCTAAGCAAAATAAGATGCATAAAAGGATTAACATCACATGCAAATCATAAGTGACATGATATGGCCATGAACTTGCGCTTTTGATCTCCATCTCCAAAGCACCGGCATGATCTCCATCGTCACCGGCATGACACCATGATCTCCATCATCTTGATCTCCATCAACGTGTCGCCATAAGGTTGTCGCGCCGACTGTTGCTTCCACGACTATAGCTAACGTTTAGCGATAAAGTAAAGCATTACATAGCGCTTAATGATTGACACGCAGGTCATACAATAATTAAAGACAACTCTATGGCTCCTGCCAGTTGCCGTACTCATCGACATGCAAGTCGTGATATTCTATACAATACATGATCATCTCATACATCACATATATCTCATCATGTAATTGGCCATATCACATCACAACATACCCTGCAAAAACAAGTTAGACGTCCTCTAATTGTTGTTGCAAATTTTACGTGGCTGCTACGGGTTTGCAAGAACCGTTCTTACCTACGCAAAACCACAACGTGGTGTAGTGATTGCTTTTTGATCTTCTAAAAGAACCCTCTTCATTGAACCGATTCAACTAAAGTGAGAGAGACAGACACCTGCCAGTCACCTTTATGCAACAAGTGCACGCAGCGGTGAAACCAGTCTCGCGTAAGCGTACGCGTAATGTCGGTCCAGGCCGCTTCATCTCACAATACCGCGGAATCAAGTATCAACTAGTAACGGCAAGCAATATGTATACATCCACGCCCACAACTCGTTTGTGTTCTACTCGAGATCTCATCTACGCATAGACCTAGCTCTGATACCACTGTTGGGGAACGTTGCATGGGAAACAAAAATTTTCCTACGCACACACAAGATCTATCCATGGTGATGAGCATCTACGAGAGGGAGAGTGAATCTACATACCCTTGTAGATCGCTAAGCGGAAGCGTTAATAAACGCGGTTGATGTAGTCGAACGTCTTCGCGATCCAAATCGCCGAGCGTCCCGCGATCCAATCACGATCCTTCCGATCTAGTGCCGAACGGACGACACCTCCGCGTTCAACACACGTACGGCTTGATGACGCCTTCACCTCCTCGATCCAGCGAGCGATGATGAAGTAGTGGTTGAGTTCCAGCAGCACGACGGCGTGGTGATGGTGGTGAGGAACAATCTCTGCAGGGCTTCGCCAAGCACTACGGGGATTATGACGGAGGATCTAGAGGGTTAGGGTTGCCGCACACGGCTTGGGGAAATCTTAATGTGTCCCGTGTGCTAGCCCTGCCCCTCTATTTATATGTTGAGCCTTGGGGTCTAAACTTGGAGTAAAAGCCTCCTCCGGGTCGGTTTTGCCCGCACAAGGTCGGTTTGGCCCGCAGGGAAAGAGTCCAACTCGGATCCCTGCCGAACCGTGCACAGCCGCGCACAAGCGGTAGTACCGCTTCACACAAGCGGTAGTACCGCTTGGGCGGTAGTACCGCTTCACACAAGCGGTAGTACCGCTCGGGCGGTAGTACCGCTTCACACAAGCGGTAGTACCGCTCCGGCGGTAGTACCGCTTCACCAAGCGGTAGTACCGCTTACGCGGCAGCAAAACTACTTTTGCACTTTCCAATACCTTGTGGGCTTTATCCCTTTGGCTCATATAAAGTGTTGCTGCACCCGAACACTTCGGTAAACATCCGGAACCCCTTCCGGTGAACTTCGGAACTGTTCCGGAGATCAAAACACTATTATCACATATATCAATCTTTACCTCCGGACTATTCCGGAGATCCTCGTCATGTCCGGGATCTTATCCGGGACTCCGAACAACTTTCGGTCACCAACATAATAACTCAATTATACTAATCGTCACCAAACGTTAAGTGTGTAGACCCTGCGGGTTCGAGAACTATGTAGACATGACCGAGACACCTCTACGGCCAATAACCAATAGCGGGACCTGGATGCCCATATTGGCTCCTACATATTCTACGAAGATCTTTATCGGTCGAACCTCTATGTCAAGGATTCAGTTAATCCCGTATGCTGTTCCCTTTGTTCTTCGGTATGTTACTTGCCCGAGATTCGATCGTCGGTATCACTATACCTAGTTCAATCTCGTTACCGGCAAGTCTCTTTACTCGTTCCGTAATACAAGATCTCGTGGCTAACACTTTAGTCACATTGCTTGCAAGGCTCATTGTGATGTTGTATTACCGAGTGGGCCCTGAGATACCTCTCCGTCATACGGAGTAACAAATCCCAGTCTTGATCCATGCCAACCCAACAGACACCCTCGGAGATACCTGTAGAGCACCTTTATAGTCACCCAGTTACGTTGCGACGTTTGATACACACAAGGTATTCCTCCGGTGTCAGTGAGTTGCATGATCTCATGGTCAAAGGAACAGATACTTGACATGCAGAAAACAATAGCAATAAACTGACACGATCAAATGCTACGTTTACAGTTTGGGTCTTGTCCATCACATCATTCTCCTAATGATGTGATCCCGTTATCAAATGACATCTCATGTCAATGGCTAGGAAACCTTAACCATCTTTGATCAACGAGCTAGTCAACTAGAGGCTTACTAGGGACACAGTGTTGTCTATGTACCCACACATGTATTTGAGTTTCCAATCAATACAATTATAGCATGGATAATAAACGATTATCATTAACAAGGAAATATAATAATAACCAATTTATTATTGCCTCTAGGGCATATTTCCAACAGGAAGATGGGCCCTGGAGGCCTGCCAGGGGCGCCACAAGCTCGGGGGGCGCGCCCAGGGGGGTAGGGCGCGCCCCCAGGCTTGTCGCTTCCTGGTGGGTCCCCCTCTAGTATTTCTTCAGCCAATATTTTTTATATATTCCAAAATAATTCTCCGTAAATTTTTAGGTCATTTGGAGATGTGCAGAATAGTTATCTCTGTTTCACCCATTTCCGGTCCAGAATTCCAGCTGCCGGCAATCTCCCTCTTCATGTGAATCTTGCAAAATAAGGGAGAAAAGGCATAAGAATTGTATCATAAAATGAAATAATGATCAAAAACATTATAAATAACAGTAGGGAAACATGATGCAAAATGGACGTATCAACTCCCCCAAGCTTAGACCTCGCTTGTCCTCAAGCGAAAAACCGAAATTGAAAATCATGACCACATGTTTAGAGAGAGAGGTGTCGATAAAACAAAATACGGACATGAAAGCATCATGATCATTATCATAACAGCAATATATTATCATAAAACTTCTCATGAAAAAGTAACAATTCATTCACAAGTTAAAGTATGAACCATAAACAGTATTGAAAACTAACAAACTATGATCTCAGTCATTGATGCAATTGCAATTCGTCATATTATCATATAGAGTCTATGTAAGAGTTTTTGTTTAGCAAGTTCACATACTCAACTATCATTTAGTTTTCTATGATTGCTGACACTCACGGCATACTTATGGAGCAAAAGTTTCAGTCAGACACATAGAAAGATAGGGGCTTATAATTTCGCCTCCCATCGCATTTATCTCAAGGGTAATGTCAACAATAATAACTCATGATCACCTACATCCAACTAGATATATATGCCTGGATCTATCCCCACCACATGATGCTTGCCAAAAGAGAAAATAAAAACGGAATAGAGGAGAATACTATTGACTCTTGCATGAAAGTAAATACATAAAAAATAAAAGATAGGCCCTTCGCAGAGGGAAGCAGAGGTTGTCGTGCGCTTTTTATTTTTGGATGTGCAAGCTCTTAATGTAAAGGAACGTCACTTTATATTGCCCCTTGTGATAGCGACCTTTATTATGCAGTCTGTTGCTTTTATTTCTTCACCATCACAAGTTCGTACAAAGCTTATTTTCCCTTACAATAAAAGATCATACATATTTAGGAGCAATTTTTATTGCTTTTGCACCGATGACAACTTACTTGAAGGATCTTATTCAATCCATAGGTAGATATAGTGGACTCTCATGACATGAAACTGGGTTTAAGGGTTTTTGGATGCACAAGTAGTATCTCTACTTAGTATGGAATTTTGGCTAGCCAAAGATAGGGGGCAAGCACCACATATTAAAGGATCCAAAACAATATAACCTCTATGTGAATATAAGCAAACATAACTCATTATGTTGTCTTCCTTGTCCAACATCAACTATTTGACATAGAATATTTAATGGGGGCTCACAATCATAAAAGATGTCCAAGATAGTATATTTATATGTGAGACCTCTCTTCCTTTATTACTTTTTCATGAATTGCAACAATGACCAATGCTATGTTTGTTAACTTCCAACAAGTTTTATCAATTATACTTCTTTTATGTGAAGTCATCACTCCCCATGGGATTAGCATATGATCTCTCTTTTTATTCTCTTTATTTCTAAGATTGGATCAACACAATCAAAACACTCAACTCAAACTACTCTTTATTATATAACTTTCACACGATTACATAGATAGATAGATAGATAGATCACAAAGCAAGCACTCAAAACTAAATCATACTAAAACTTTATTCTTCTAAATCACGAAACAACTAAGGATCGAACTAAGATAGATAATGATAATAAAAGTGATGGTGATACGATACGGGGGCACCTCCCCCAAGCTTGGCACAAGCCAAGGGTGGTGCCCATACCCATGTACTCAAGTCTCCTTCTTCGGTGATGGTGGTGATGAAGTGATGGGCTTGTCCTTCCACTTGAGGACACGAATTTCTTCTTTTAATTTGTCATTCCCTCTTTCGAGATCCCAGATTTTGCGACGTAGTTTATCCGAATCTTCCTGGACATGACGAAAAGGAGTGAATTGAACTTTAGGAACCTTCACCGTGTTAGGTAAGCTGGACCTCTTGAATTCAATATGCATATCTCCTGGTTGAGGCAATGGGGGATCCTCTTCCTCCTCGCTGGAATGATCTTGCTTTTCCCTCAAATAAGCATCTTCCTCTTCATCAGTTGTCCAACCATAGGGATCAGTGTCCCCATAGACTCTAGGGTTTGCAATAAGGTGAGAAACATAGCTTTCCCCGTCTGAATCCTGAGGTGACATGGCACTTGACCTCGAGAGTCTGACAGAAAACAGCACGAAACAAGAACAGAGGAGAAACTTGCGATACGGTGGTTAAAACACCCGAGAGTATATATAATGAATATTTCCCATGCAGGACAAGTAATATGGAAGAAAAAAAGAGTCGGGAAAGTCCACGGGGAAGCCACAAGCTTGGTAGGCGCCCTGGGGGGTAGGGCGCGCCCCCCAGGCTTGTCGCTTCCTCGTGCACTTTTCGGACTATTTATTATTTTAGTAATTTTTTATATATTCCAAAATGAACAGAAAGTACTTTTATGGAAGTTTTGGAGTCGGTTTACTTACCGTACCACATACCTACTCCTTTTCAGGATTCTCGAGCGTTCCGGAAGGTTTCTTCTATGTGCTCCTCCGGTGTCATTGTTTGAATAATATTGGTTTCAACATTAATGGGCGTACCTAAAATATAATGTTTAATTCTTTGCCCTTTAACCACTCTCGGATTATTGCCTTCGGAGTTGTTTATTTTGATGGCTCCGGAGCGATAAACTTCTTCGATGATGTATGGTCCTTCCCATTTAGAGAGAAGCTTTCCTGCAAAGAATCTTAAACGAGAATTGTATAATAGAACATGATCACCTACTTTGAATTCCCATTTTTGAATTCTCTTATCATGCCATCTTTTAACTTTTTCTTTAAACAAATTGGCATTTTCATAAGCTTGGGTTCTCCATTCATCTAGAGAGCTAATATCAAATAACCTCTTTTCACCGGCAAGTTTAAAATCATAATTAAGTTCTTTAATTGCCCAATATGTCTTATGTTCTAACTCAAGAGGTAAATGACATGTTTTTCATAAACCATTTTATACGGAGACATACCCATGGGATTTTTATAAGCAGTTCTGTAAGCCCATAGTGCATCATCAAGTTTCTTAGACCAATTCTTTCTAGATCTATTAACGGTCTTTTGCAAAATTAATTTTATGTCTCTATTAGTTAATTCAACTTGACCACTAGACTGAGGATGATAAGGAGATGCAATTCTATGATTAACATCATATTTAGCAAGCAATTTATGGAAAGCACCATGAATAAAATGTGAACCACCATCGGTCATTAAATATCTAGGGACTCCAAACCTCGGAAATATAACTTCTTTAAGCATTTTAATAGAAGTGTTATGATCATCACTACTAGTTGGAATAGCTTCTACCCACTTAGTAACGTAATCAATAGCAACTAAAATATGAGTATACCCATTAGAGGAAGGAAAAGGTCCCATATAATCAAAACCCCAAACATCGAATGGTTTGATAACAAATGAATAATTCATAGGCATTTCCTGACGTCTAACAACATTACCAATTCTTTGACATTCATCACAAGAAAGGACAAACTTATGTGCATCTTTGAAAAGAGTAGGCCAATAAAAACCAGATTGTAATACCTTATGTGCAGTTCTGTCTCCCGCATGGTGTCCTCCGTATGCCTCGGAGTGACACTTCCGTAGGATTTGTTCCTGTTCATGCCCAGGTACACAACGTCTAATAACACCATCTACTCCTTCTTTATATAAATGTGGGTCATCCCAAAAGTAATGTCTTAAATCAAAGAAGAGCTTTTTCTTTTGTTGGTATGTGAAACTAGGTGGTATATATTTAGCAACAATGTAATTAGCATAGTCTGCATACCAAGGTGTGTTACGAGAAGCATTTATCACAGCTAATTGTTCATTAGGAAAATCATCATTAATAGGAACTGGGTCATCAAGAACATTTTCCATTCTAGACAAATTATCAGCTATGGGATTCTCAGCTCCCTTTCTATCAATAATATGCAAATCAAATTCTTGTAGCAGAAGAGCCCACCTAATAAGTCTAGGTTTAGCATCTTTCTTTTCCATAAGATATTTAATAGAAGCATGATCAATGTGAATAGTAACTTTGGAATCAACAATGTAAGATCTGAATTTATCACATGCAAACACAACTGCTAAAAATTCTTTCTCGGTAGTAGCATAATTTCTTTGAGCACTGTCTAGAGTTTTACTAGCATAATGAATAACATTCAATTTCTTATCAACTCTTTGACCTAGAACAGCACCAACAACATAATCACTAGCATCACACATAATTTCAAAGGGTAGGTTCCAATCAGGCGATTGAACAATAGGTGCAGAAATTAAGGCTTTCTTAAGTATTTCAAAGGCTTCTACGCAATCATCATCAAAAACAAATGGAACCTATTTTGCAAAAGATTAGTAAGAGGACTAAATTTTTTAGAGAAGTCTTTTATAAACCTTCTATAGAAACCAGCATGACCAAGGAAACTTCTTATACCTTTGATATCTTTAGGACATGGCATTTTCTCAATTGCATCAACTTTAGTTTTATCAACTTCAATACCTATTTCAGAAATTTTATGCCCAAGGACTATACCTTCATTCACCATAAAGTGGCACTTCTCCCAATTCAAGACAAGATTAGTTTCTTCACATCTCTGCAAAACTCGATCAAGGTTGCTTAAGCAATCATCAAAAGAAGTTTCGTATACGGAGAAATCGTCCATGAAAACTTCAACAATCTTTTCACAAAAGTCAGAGAATATAGTAGTCATACATCTTTGAAAGGTAGCAGGTGCATTACATAAACCAAAAGGCATACGACAATAAGCATAAGTTCCAAAAGGACAGGTAAAGGTGGTTTTCTCTTGATCTTCTTGTGATACAGGTATTTTAGAAAAACCAGAATATCCATCTAGGAAACAAAAGTGTGTATGCTTAGATAGTCTTTCTAACATTTGATCAATAAAAGGCAAAGGGTAATGATCTTTCCTAGTAGCTTTATTTAATTTCCTGAAATCAATTACCATCCTATAGCCATGTCACAGCCCTAGCTTAGTCATTCCCTGTCTTTGCATAATCATCCATGCATCATGTTAAATTTCATTTAATTTGAAATGGGGATGATCAAAACCCTAGCACTAAATAATTCAAGATGGATCAACTAAAATATTTTTCAATAAACCCAAAATGCCCTTCAGAAAAGTTCATCATTTTTGAATTGGTTGGAAACCTCTGCCAAAAATGGTCTACATTTTTCTAGGTCATTCTGGATTTTTGAATTAAATCATAGTGTATTTGAATTTGCGCATTTAATTGCTATAATTATTTTAAATGCTCAAATAATTCTAAAATTAAATGTGGGCCACTGGAATAATTCAGCAAGTATCCATAAATGATTTCAGGATTTTTAGAAATGCCCTAGTATTTCTACTAAGGCCAAAGCAGAAACAGAAAAAGAAAACAGAAAAGAAAATAGAAATAGAAGAGAGAGAGAAAGCTTACCTCACACAGCCCACCTGGCCTGGCACTGTTGGCCCAGCCCACCAGGCCTCCCACCATCTTCAACCTCCTGCCAGTGGGCAGGAGGGCGTGTGCCCGCCGCGCGCGCACACACGCGCGCCACCTCCTGCCTCCCTGCTTGCTCCCTGACTCCCTGGAGACGCCACGCACTCCCCGGACGTCCTCTCACTCTCTCTCGTGCCTGTCCCCTCCTCTGTTGATCTATCTCTCCCGAAGCCGAACGCCATCGTCGCCGCCGTCGCCGTTCACCGTGGCAACCGGCTCCCCCTCGCTTCCCCGACGTGTCCCCGAGTTCCGCCATCGTCCCCTACGCCGTCTTCCCCGAGCCGTTCGACGCCGAGCCCACCGCAGCGTCGCCATCTTCATCGTCTTCAACCCGCGGCAGCCGAGATCGCCATCGCTGCACCGACGCCGTCCGACCTTCCCCAAGCTAGCTAAGACCACCACTCGAACCGCCGTGAGCTCCTGCCACGGATCCCCCTCTCCTTTGCCTAGTTTGCACGCCGTAGCCGTCATCTCGCCCATGACCGAACGCACCGCCGCCGAGCTCGTCGCCGACATAGCTCCGGTGATCAACGGCTCCCGTGCGCGTGTCTGTTGAGTTCGTAAGCTCGCGTAGATGCTTTAGGTGCCACGCACGTGTCGCCACGGCTAAGCCTGGGCGTTCGGTCTTTTCGGTTTGTTCGGTTTGGTCTTTTCGGTCTTTAAAGAATTCGGTCTTCCATAATTGAAGACTGAAATAATTTCGGTCTTCTCGGTCCTTCACTATTCGGTCATCGGTCTTTACAGGGCAATGTTCGGTCCCGACCAAACAGACCAAATTTAATGCAACAACTCATATTCATATACATTACTTCCAATACCAGTACATGTTTATATAAGGAAAATTGAGAAAACAAATGTGTACAGAGGTGCATGTGTATATAAGAGAAATTTAGACAAGCATGTGACAACATAAGTATGTAATAGGTTAACAGACTAATAAGTAGCAAGTGTATGCATGGTTGGTTCGTGTCTCACTCGTGAGAGAATGGGAGGAATGAGAGTGAAGACACAGGTCACTGGATACCTGGTTGGTTCGTGCCTGGATTGTGACCGTGAGGACGTGCGTGTCTCTCGCTCGTGAGGAGGATGTGCTGGGCTGCTGCCCGGTTGGGCCTTAGATGAACTATAAACATGGCTTATGGTCTCTGCGTGTAGGCTTTTAAATCGGTCTATTCGGTCTATTCGGTCTTGCAGAGTAGAGGACCGAATTGACCGTACTTATTTCGGTCTTGTAGTTTTGCAGACCGAATTTTATTCAGTCTTTTCGGGTTCGGTTTTCGGTCTTCGGTTTTTATGCCCGGGGTGAGCCACGGCCACACCCGAGCTCCGGCCGCCGCCACAAACTCGACTCCGGCGAGCTCACCACACCCCAGCTCCTCCCACCTGCACCGTTCGACGCGGACGAGACTCCTCGTTCCGTAGATGGCCTCGGCCGTCAAATTGGTCGCCGGAGGGCGAAACCCGAGCATCGTCGCCGTCTCTGGACGTCGCCGGTGACTAGCCGCAGGTCAACTCAAGCGAGTTGACTCCGGTTGACCGGGATTTGACTCCCCTCCGAGTCAATGACATGTGGGCCCAGTGCCCTAACTAATTTATGATTAGGATTAAATTAGTGTTAATTAACTCTGTTAAGTAGATGAGACACTGACATGCGGGTCCCACTGGTCAGGTTTGACCTGGACCGCCTCTGTTGACTGCTGACTTCACGATGATGTAATGCTGATGCAATAAATCATTTTTCTGGATTTAGATTAATTTAAAATAACCAGGAAATTCCAGAAAATGTTTAAAACTTCAAAAAATCATAGAAAATCAACCGTAACTCCAAATGAAATAATTTATATATGAAAAGTTATCAGAAAAATATGAAGAATCTGTTTATGCCATTTCCATGCATGTTTGAACAAGTTAACCTCACTGAATAGGACAAATGATGATTTGGGCAATTTATGAAATAACATTTGGAGTTGGAATTTGATCTTGTTTGAATTCCACTCCAATTAACTTGGATAACTATTGCATTAGGTCAATTCAGTACCTTAATATGACATATCATTCATTTGAATGTGCATTGCATTGATTGTGGTTCCCTTTTTATGTTGCCAGTGTTTGTTCTCTCTCAGTAGACGTTGTTCCGGCGATGTGATCGTTGACACTGATGAAGAGCTCTACTGTCTTCATAAGTGCCAGGCAAGCAAACCCCCATTGAGCATTCCGATACAATCCCACTCTCTCGCTCTTGCTCTTTTTTACTACATTAGGGCAACAACGATTCAACTGTTACATGTTGCGGTAGTTGAACCCATTCCTCTACATGACCTGTCTTTGCCACAGTAAATAGTTGAAACCCACTAGCATGAGTAGGAGTTGTTTGAGCCATGATGTGCCTACTCATTCATGCTTGCTTGTTATGCCTGCTATGCTTAGAGTTGTGTCAGGTTTGGTTCATCTGGGATGGATTGGAATGGTGGGTAAACATGACCTACTGTTGAGAGCTAAGTGTGTGAACACGATTTGGTAAAGGTAGCGATGAGAGGCCATGTAGGAGTACATGGTGGGTTGTCTCATTGGGACCGTCCTCAGGAACTGAGTTCCGTGTTTGTGATCCAAGACAGATACTACCACACATTGGGATCCTTAATTGACTCTCTCGACTTATTAATCGCCTTGATCTCTGTCCAGGAGTCGCAACTAGTTTCTGGTGTTTGTAGGATATGTGTTGGCGGCCGTGCGTAGTGCTGACCCTAGGGGTGGGCTATGATGCGGTAGAGACACCGAGGCACGGTGTACCAAGTGACACCCGAATGGTGCTCTTGGGAACCCTGCATTCATCATTTGGGGCCGTAGTGGAAACCTCGGCCGGACTTCCTTGCGGGTTGGACTCAAATAGGTGATAAACCTGGACTAGGGACTTGTGTGGTTAGTCAAGTCGTGGCCGACACCCTCGCCAGGCTTCCGCTTGAAGGATGCCGAGATACATGACGTGTACATGGTGGTAAGTGGTGGGAGCGTGTGTGAAGAAGTACACCCCTGCAGGGTTAATTATCTATTCGAATAGCCGCGTCCGCGGATATGGACTACTTGGAAAGCTTACATTGTTCATAGACAAGTTGGAAGTGGATACTCTAAAATGCGCAAGATAAGTGTGAGTGCTATGGATGGCCTTGTCGTAGGGAGACGGGAGCGGATCCATAGTGGTGTATTGATATGGTGAATATGTGGACTCGTGTGCGCTTTCTCACCTCAAAGAAAATACTGGTAGTCGTAGTACATGATAGCCTCTGAGTCAAAGCTGGTTGCTACAGTTAAACTCCACAACCCCCTTGTTGATACTGATGCATATGTAGTTAGTTCTGATGTAAGTCTTGCTGAGTACATTTGTACTCACGTTTGCTTAATTTATGTTTTTGCAGAGGAGACTTCAGTCTCACTTTAGATTCCTGCGATGGGTTCGATTATGACCGATTAGTTTGGGAATCCCAGATAGAGGTCTGGTTCTTTTGGAGGGTCTCGTAGTTAGACAGGCTTTCCAGCCTTCTTCCTTTCTAGCTGTCTGTACTCAGACAGGTTTATGCTTCCGCTTGTTGCTTGTATGACTTTGTATGTTGGGTCATGAGACCCATGTTTGTAATATCACGCTATGTATGGCTCCTCGGAGCTTCTTAAAGAAATACTTTGAGTCGTAGAGTTATGTTGTGATGCCATGTTGTATCTACACATATCGAGCATATTGTGTGTATGTTATTGAATTGCTTTGGTATGTGTGGGATTGGACACCTAGTTGTTTATTCTTGGTAGCCTTCCTTATGGGGAAATGCCTTCTAGTGCTTCCATCCAGAACACATGGATTGACCGGCATGTGTCCTTCTTTGCTCCTATGTCTATCCCTACGGGGAAATGTCACGCGGTCTTTTCCAGAGTCCCGATAGCTTGCTACAGCCCGGTTACATTCGCTGCTGACCGACCCGTGCATTGCTGTGTCACGTATGCCTGTCCCTGTAAGTTTGTGCCACCTTGGTTTACGACTAGTCATGTCGACCCGGGTTCTCTGTCATATGGATGCTAGCATCACGATCATATACGTGAGCCAAAAGATGCAAATGATCCCGGCCAAGGTAAAGGTGGCAGCCGTGGGTTACCGTGTGTGAGGCCGCAAAGTGATATGATGTGTCTTATGCTAGATCAGTGTGGCTTAGGATCGGGGTCCTGACAGCTTTGGTATCAAAGCCTGACTGCCTATAGGATTATCAAGCCAAACTGGTCGATGTTGAGTCTAGAACTGTTTTAGTTATATAAGGGAATTGATTGTGGAAGGGAACGTAAGGCTCTTTTACTCCTTACCCTTGTGTCCCTCTGATTCTGAGTCACCCTCATCCTTTCTACGGGGTTAAGAAACTAGGCTTTCTCATCTATCTATCAGGATGACAAGTTACTATGCTGGAGACTTATAGAATAGGTGTTGTCTTCATGGATCGGTGTTATCCATAGGATTCCATTGTTATGTTGTCAGTTGTCTTACATGTTGTCTCATGTTTCATGCCCGTACATCCGTTATGCTGTCCGAGTTATCCTAGGTTTCTAAATAATCTGATGCATTTGCAACCTCTTCCCTCCCTGCTCCCGATGTCCTTTTGGGACAGAATAAGCACACTAATCGCCGAGTTGAGGTACTCCATTGCCTCGACATAATTGTTGAAGCTATCAGGAAACTAGGATATCATAGATAGCCACCAAGTAACCCAACCTTGTGTTGTGTTCTCAGTGTGATGATTCTGGCCACCATTCTCGAAAGCATCTCGTGATGTTATTTAGTTAGAAGGTATTCCATTTCTGGGTTCTTGAACCCAAGATTCATTTCACTTATTTCGTGTTGATAGTGCTTGCTCGTTCCTTTAGGATATTAGTACCTTTGTGATAGTCCTCGAGGTCCGTGGTATATCATTCTTCGAAATACCATGAACCATCCTTGGCAGAAGTTCGTTTGAACCAAAAGATCACAACAAGAGTGCTCTTGATGAGTTCTCCATGCTATAATTGTGACTCTGCCAAACCTATCTTTCTGCATGGGTTGTCCGGAAGAAATATGTTGGACTTGTTCAACATGCTAATCCATGCGTCCACAACTCAGAAAAATCATTTGTTCCTTTGAGTTGTCCCTTTTCAGTTGTATTCTGACCTTCATCTATCAGTTGATAGTCAGGAGTAGTTGTGCATTCGTGTTCATCGGTGTCTATTATTCTTACGGTCCGTCAAGCCATTCTATCTCGGAATGACTAGGAGAAACAAACTCCAGTACCTCATCCATTTCTTGGATTGGGTCAAAGTACCTGTATTCCGCAGATCAAGGAAGCCAATCCAGCTTCTGGTCTGTTCTATCTTGGAATGTTACCCCCTTTCATATCAAGTATGTCATGAGAATTGCACAACCTCTTATGAACTCTTGATATAGTGATACTTCTCGCCATCATCATTTATTTCTTGGTCTCTGTGTTGCTGTAACCGGAATGCCGACAAGTGAGCCGTGATGTGTGAAATCAATACTCCTAGCAACCCCGTTGCTTGGTAGCTAATGGACAATAGTTCCATTCTTAGTGTGATCGTTATTGAATCACCATGCTACGAGTGATCGTGCTACCTAGTTCATTTTTCTTGGTGCACTTTTCTATCAATGAGTTAGGATTGTATCAATCCTCGCTCTTTTGATCATATCGTCTTGCCCTGAACAGCAAGATTGTTCTCGAGCTTCATAACATATCGGTGGTTCGTGATATCCCGGATATCTTCTCGGAAGTATTACCAAGTTGTCCCCTGACCGCTATGTTGAGTTCGTGATCAAGTTGGTTTGCCAAATAAACCATCCCTTCTCCAAGAATCTGTGTTGGATACCCCTGAGCTAGTTGGTTAAGCTAAACAACAACTTGGAGAGTTGGAAGATAAAGGCTTTGCCTAATCTAGTTCACTCAAAGGGATATCCTTTGTGTGCGTGTGTTGAAGAAAGATGATATCTTCAACGATTGATCTTCATGTTCAGTTGCTAGATATATCGTCTTACCCAAACTTTGATTTGAGCATGGGCTATCGTCAAATCAAAAATAGAACCAACGATTTTCGTAATGTTGTCTTACTCGTGGTTGTTCCCTCGAGTATACACCATTATATCTTTTGGTCTGACCAATGCTATCACTTGTTCACATAGTGGTGGAATTCCATCTTCATGGGAATCTTAATGAGTGTTGTTGAGCCCATCGACAACATCTTTATCTTCTCCAGGGTTCATGTTGAACATTTAAGTTAGTGTTGGAAACTTTCGTAAACATTATCTTCGTGCTAGCCCATGAAGTATATGTTCGGATGAAAGAAGTGACTGATACGTCTCCAACGTATCTATAATTTATGAAGTATTCATGCCATGTTTATTATAGTTTTGTATGATTTTGGTGCACTTTAATACGGCTTTTATATGATTTTTATAGACTAACATATTGACCTAGTGCCCAGTGCCAGTTGTTGTTTTCTGCTTGTTTTTGGTTTTCCAGAAAATCCATATCAAATGAAGTCCAAATGCAGCGAAACTTTTTGACAATTTTTTCTGGGAAGAAACGGACCCAGGAAGCTTCGAGGAAGCAACAGAACAGCCACAGGGGCCCCACGAGCCACCTGGGCGCGCCTGCCCCCCAGGCGCGCCCTGGTGCCTCATGGGCCCCCTGTGGCACCTCTTCGCGTGATTCCAACACTGAAAAATCATATATATTCAGAAACCCCCGAAAGTTAACCTAGATGAGTTTTTACACTGCCGCAAGCCTCTGTACCTCCACGATCTCATCTACAGCCCTTTTCCGGCACCCTGCCGAAGGGGGGAAAGCATCACCGGAGGCCATCTTCATCATCCCGGTGGTCTCCATGACGAGGAGGGAGTAGTTCACCCTCGGGGCTGAGGGTTTGTACCAGTAGCTATGTGTTATCTCTCTCTCTCTCTCGTGTTCTTGATTTGGCACGATCTTGATGTATCGCGAGCTTTGTTAATATAGTTGGATCATATGGTGTTTCTTCCCTCTCTATCCTAGTTGTGATGAATCGAATCTTTTCCCTTTGAGGTTTCGTTATTGTCGGATGGAATATTTCAGATTTGAGAACACTTGATGTATGTCTTGCATATGAATACCCGTGGTGACAATGGGGTATCATATTGATTTGCTTGATGTATGTTTTGGCACTCAACTCGTGGATTCCCGAGGTGACATTGGGGTAATCTATGCATAGGGGTTGATGCACGTTTTCATTATCTTTTCTCCGATAGAAACTTTGGGGTGCTCCTTGGAGTTCTTTGTGTGGATTGAATATTATGATTATGAAGTTGTTTGATGCATATCGTATAATCAACTCACGGATACTTGTGGTGACATTGGAGTATCTAGGTGACATTAAGGTTGGTTGATGTGTATCATATGGTGTTATTTTAGTACGAACTCTAGGGCCGTTCGTGACAATTATAGGGATGGCTAAATAGATCGATCGGAAAGGATAACTTTGAGGTGGTTTCGTACCCTACAAACAATTTCTATCTTATGTTCTCCGCTAATAGGAACTTGGGAGTGATTCTTTATCGCACGTTGAGGGATGGTTATATGATCCAATTATGTTAGCATTGTTGAGAGATTGCACTAGCGAAAGTATGAACCCTAGGCCTTGTTTCTAAGCATTGCAATACCGTTTATGCTCACTTTTGTTACTTGCTACCTTGCTGTTTTTTTATTTTTTGCACTACAAAAACCTATATCTACTATCCATACTACACTTGTATCACCATCTCTTCGCCGAACTAGTGCACCTATACAATTTACCATTGTATTGGATGTGTTGGGGACACAAGAGACTCTTTGTTATTTGGTTGCAGGGTTGTTTGATAGAGACCATCTTCATCCTACGCCTCCCACGGATTGATAAACCTTAGGTCATCCACTTGAGGGAAAATTGCTACTGTCCTACAAACCTCTGCGCTTGGAGGCCCAACATGAGTCTACAAGAACAAGTTGCGTAGTAGACATCAGTGACCCCCTCTAATTCATGTGCATTTGATGTAAGTTGTCGCCGTGATTTCGAGAAAGCTATTTTTGCTTCCTCTGGAATCATCCCAAGTCAGTCATGCACGTGCGAAGTATACTATGGTCTAGTAGATTTGCAACCTCCATTCCATATGTATTCCTAGCACACCAAGCCACCGATTGACTTGTTCAAGGAGAAGAAGTTCCTTCTTAAGAGCTAACCCAGGGCTTAACCAAGGACTTCGTTATCCTCGATGATGGTTCAAACCAGAACTTGGTAGTGTTTTGTTGTGAGACTTTTACGCGGTCATGCTTGTCTTGGATAGTGTGCTCACGTGTGTCTTGCAATCCAGCTCATGTTTGGAGCTTGCTTCCGTAGTTCATTTCCCGAGAATCTCGCAATGCCATCCCTTCAATTTGCGTTGCAAACTTTCTTTTTCAGACACGCTGAGTCTGAAGTATCCTATCACCAACCAGAACTGAATCTCAGGAAGATATGATGGTTGGAACTTTTCCAAGATCTATTATTGTAGTATCTTGATTGAACAATTTGACCATTCTCCCCATGAGGATTTCATATGACTTATTCTAGAAATTGTTCCTTGTGGATCCTTTGTGTTCCTGAAGTCCGACCTTTACTTGATGACCTTATCGATGATGCTTTTAAGCATGATCGTGGTACCTAGTACATCAAGGAGAACATTAGAAGCGAAGTGTTAAATGTCTCTCGGTCGATTATCCAGATCTGTTTCCTTGGCCTTGTCAAGGTGAAATCCGAGAAAGTGTTGTCTTCCTCTGCATCCGCATCCTCCATCTATATCCATTGTGGTAGTATAAGGTGTTACTAGAATCCTTGGCATAGTTGCTGGTAAAACTCTAATGAATTGGAAATGCTCAAGTTCTTGAGAGCACGCTCAGTCACTAGGTATTATCGTCGGCATTAAGTGGAATGTGCCCTCAGTTTTTATTATTATTCTATAGCCATTCCAAATAGTGGAATCACTCTCTACTGTTGAGCCTTCTCCCCAGTTACTAGAATCATTCCCAGCATTTGCATTTTGTTCCCAGCTTGCACCCACCATTGTGCCATTTTCCCATGGGCTTCCCTTCTCAGTAATTCCTGTTCAGGATCATCTTCAAAAGTGGTCCTACCATGGGTCCCATCCATTCCCGATGATAAGCAAAAATCATCCATTGCGTTGTCTTCAACAAGGTAGTCCACATCATCCATTCTAGTCTGAGTATGCCATTCTTTCGAACTCCTTCAAATGATCGTTTGTGATTTGCCTTAGGCTGGTATAGAGAGTTTCAATGATCTATGTATCAAAAGTAATTCTTTTTGCCACTTGAGGGAATAATTCTACGAGTCACCTTCCCTAGGGTGCTCCGTCATGGAATCATGGCAATTAACTCCTCGCTACGCTGAAACCGCGCACCATCTTACCTAAGCGTGGAATTGTTGCCTATCAAATTGAACCTTCATCATCTACCTCCTTCCTTGGTTTTGATATGTGTTTTGTGTCATAGCTCAAGAGATGTTTCAGCGTCTCATTTCGTAAGTTGATCGTGAGTTGCTCGATTTTTGTGAAGATCGATTCCTGTAGAGTTTCCCTTTCTTTCCGTCGTCGTGTTCGGATGAAGATCTCTAAGCAAGATATCCAAATCAAGTTGAAGCAATGAATCAACATCTTCAAAACGTGCAATTTGGATCATGAAGATCGTGCTAGTTTTGTGCCCCCTTCCTCTTACCCTACGTCTTGAATCTCGGGACGAGATTCTTGTTTAGTGGGGGTGAGTTGTCACAGCCCTAGCTTAGTCATTGACTGTCTTTGCATAATCATCCATGCATCATCTTAAATTTCATTTAATTTGAAATGGGGATGGTCAAAACCCTAGCACTAAATAATTCAAATTGGATCAACTAAAATATTTTTCAATGAACCCAAAATGCCCTTCAGAAAAGTTCATCATTTTTGAATTGGTTGGAAACCTCTGCCAAAAATGGTCTACATTTTTCTAGGTCATTCTGGATTTTTGAATTAAATCATAGTGTATTTAAATTTGGGCATTTAATTGCTATAATTATTTTAAATGCTCAAATAATTCTGAAATTAAATGTGGGCCACTGGAATAATTCAGCAAGTATCCATAAATGATTTCAGGATTTTTAGAAATGCCCTAGTATTTCTACTAAGGCCAAAGCAGAAACAGAAAAAGAAAACAGAAATAGAAGAGAGAGAGAAAGCTTACCTCACACAGCCCACCTGGCCTGGCACTGTTGGCCCAGCCCACCAGGCGTCCCACCGTCTTCAACCTCCTGCCAGTGGGCAGGAGGGCATGTCCCCGCCACGCGCGTGCACACGCGCGCCACCTCCTACCTCCCTGTTTGCTCCCCGACTCCCTGGAGACGCCACGCACTCCCTGGACGTCCTCTCACTCTCTCCTGTGCCTATGCCCTCCTCTATCGATCTCTCTCTCCCGAAGCCGAACGCCATCGTCGCCGCCATCGCCGTTCACCGTGGCAACCGGCTCCCCCTCGCTTCCCCGACGTGTCCCCGAGTTCCGCCATCGTCCCCTACGCCGTCTTCCCCGAGCCATTCGACGCCGGGCGCACCGCAGCGTCACCATCTTCATTGTCTTCAACCCGCGGCCGCCGAGATCGCCATCGCCGAACCGATGCCGTCCGACCTTCCTCGAGTTCGCTAAGACCACCGCTCGAATTGCCGTGAGCTCCTGCCTCGGATCCCCCTCTCCTTTGCCTCGTTTGCACGCCATAGCCGTCGTCTCACCCATGACCGAACGCGCCACCGCCGAGCTCGTCGCCGACGTAGCTCCGATGATCAACAGCTCCCGTGCGCATGTCCGTTGAGTTCGTAAGCTCGCGTAGATGCTTTAGGTGCCACGCACGCGTCGCCACGGCCACCGTAGCCCCGTTCCCGTGCACACCCGAGCTCCGGCCACCGCCATGAGCTCGACTCCGGCGAGCTCACTGCACCCCATCTCCTCCTACCTGCACTGTTCGATGCGGATGAGACTCCTCGTTCCGTAGATGGCCTCAGCCGTCAAATTGGTCGCCGGAGGGCGAAACCCGAGCATCGCCGCCGTCTCTGGACGTCGCCGGCGACTAGCCACGGGTCAACTCCGGCAAGTTGACTCTGGTTGACCGGGATTTGACTCCCCTCCGAGTCAATGACATGTGGGCCTAGTGCGCTAACTAATTTAGGATTAGGATTAAATTAGTGTTAATTAACTCTGTTAACTAGATGAGACACTGACATGCGGGTCCCACTAGTCAGGTTTGACCTGGACCGCCTCTGTTAACTGCTGACGTCACGATGATGTAATGCTGACATAATAAATCATTTTTGAGGATTTAGATTAATTTGAAATAACCAGGAAATTCCAGAAAATGTTTAAAACTTCAGAAAATCATAGAAAATCAATCGTAACTCCAAATGAAATAATTTATATATGAAAAGTTATCAGAAAAATATGAAGAATCTGTTTATGCCATTTCCATGCATGTTTGAACAAGTTAACCTCACTGAATAGGACAAATGATGATTAGGGCAATTTATGAAATAATAATTGGAGTTGGAATTTGATCTTGTTTGAATTCCACTCCAATTAACTTGGATAACTATTGCATTAGGTCAATTCAGTACCTTAATATGACATGCCATTCATTTGAATGTGCATTGCATTGATTGTGGTTCCCTTTTTAAGTTGCCAGTGTTTGTTCTCTCTCAGTAGACATTGTTCCAGCGATGTGATCGTTGACACTGATGAAGAGCTCTACTGTCTTCATAAGTGCCAGGCAAGCAAACCCCCATTGAGCATTCCGATACAATCCCACTCTCTCGCTCTTGCTCTCTTTTACTACATTAGGACAACAATGATTCAACTGTTACATGTTGTGGTAGTTGAACCCATTCCTCTACATGACCTGTCTTTGCCACAGTAAATAGTTGAAACCCACTAGCATGAGTAGGAGTTGTTTGAGCCATGATGTGCCTACTCATTCATGCTTGCTTGTTATGCCTGCTATACTTAGAGTTGTGTCAGGTCTGGTTCATCTGGGATGGTTTGGAATGGTGGGTGAACATGACCTACTATTGAGAGCTAAGTGTGTGAACACGATTTGGTAAAGGTAGCGATGAGAGGCCATGTAGGAGTACATGGTGGGTTGTCTCATTGGGACCGTCCTCAGGAACTGAGTTCCCTGTTTGTGATCCAAGACAGATACTACCACACATTGGGATCCTTAATTGACTCTCTCGACTTATTAATCGCCTGGATCTCTGTCCAGGAGTCGCAACTAGTTTCTGGTGTTTGTAGGATATGTGTTGGCGGCCGTGTGTAGCGCTGACCCTAGGGGTGGGCTATGATGCGGTAGAGACACCGAGGCACGGTGTACCAAGTGACACCCGAATGGTGCTCTTGGGAACCCTGCATTCATCGTTTGGGGCCGTAGTGGAAACCTCGGCCGGACTTCCTTGTGGGTTGGACTCAAATAGGTGATAAACCTGGACTAGGGACTTGTGTGGTTAGTCAGGTCATGGCCGACACCCTCGCCAGGCTTCCGCTTGAAGGATGCCGAGATACATGACGTGTACATGGTGGTAAGTGGTGGGAGCGTGTGTGATGAAGTACACCCTTGTAGGGTTAATTATCTATTCGAATAGCCGCGTCCGCGGATATGGACTACTTGGAAAGCTTACATTGTTCATAGACAAGTTGGAAGTGGATACTCTAAAATGTGCAAGAAAAGTGTGAGTGCTATGGATGGCCTTCTCGTAGGGAGACGGGAGCGAATCCATAGTGGTGTATTGATATGGTGAATATGTGGACTCGTGTGCGCTTTCTCACCTCAAAGAAAATACTGGTAGTCATAGTACAGGATAGCCTCTGAGTCAAAGCTGGCTTGCTGCAGTTAAACTCCACAACCCCCTTGTTGATACTGATGCATATGTAGTTAGTTCTGATGTAAGTCTTGCTGAGTACATTTGTACTCATGTTTGCTTAATTTATGTTTTTGCAGAGGAGACTTCATTCTCACTTTGGATTCCTGCAATGGGTTCGATGTTGACCGATTAGCTTGGGAATCCCAGACAGAGGTCTGGTTCTTTTGGAGGGTCTCGTAGTTAGACAGGCTTTCCAGCCTTCTTCCTTTCCAGCTATCTGTACTCAGACAGGTTTATGCTTCCACTTGTTGCTTGTATGACTTTGTATGTTGGGTCATGAGACCCATGTTTGTAATATCACGCTATGTATGGCTCCTCGGAGCCTCTTAAAGGAATACTTTGAGTCGTAGAGTTATGTTGTGATGCCATGTTGTATCTACACATATCGAGCATATTGTGTGTATGTTATTGAAATGCTTTGGTATGTGTGGGATTCGACACCTAGTTGTTTATTGTTGGTAGCCTTCCTTATGGGGAAATGCCTCCTAGTGCTTCCATCCGGAACACATGGATTGACCGGCATGTGTCCTTCTTTACTCCTATGTCTGTCCCTACGGGGAAATGTCACGCTGTGTTTACTGGAGTTCTGATAGCTTGCTACAGCCCGGTTACACTCGCTGCTGACTGATACATGCATTGCTGGGTCACGTATGCCTGTCCGTGTAAGTTTGTGCCACCTTGGTTTACGACTAGTCATGTCGACCCGGGTTCTCTGTCATATGGATGCTAGCATCATGATCATATACGTGAGCCAAAAGATGCAAACGGTCCCGGCCAAGGTAAAGGTGGCAGCCATGGGTTACCGTGCGTGAGGCCGCAAAGTGATATTATGTGTCTTATGCTAGATCAGTGTGGCTTAGGATCGGGGTCCTGACAAGCCAGTTACAATTCTTTGTGGAATGAGTTCATTTTTATCATTAGGAACAACGGTAATGCCTCCTTTCTTAGGAAAACAATGAACAGGGCTTACCCACCTACTATCAGCTATGGGATAAATTATCCCTGCCTCCAGAAGCTTTAACATTTCAGTTCTTAGCACATCTTTCATTTTAGGATTCAAGCGACGTTGATGATCAATGACAGGTTTAGCATCTGGCTCCATATTAATCTTGTGCCGACATAGAGTGGGACTAATGCCCTTAAGATCATCAAGAGTATATCCAATAGCAGCATGGTGCTTCCTCAGAATTTTAAGTAATCTCTTTTCTTCATGCTCTGAAAGGTTAGCACTAATAATAACAGGATATATCTTCTTTTCATCAAGAAAAGCATATTTAAGTGTATCAGGTAGTTTCTTTAATTCAAACACAGGATCACTCTTGGGTGGTAGAGGATCTCCCAATGTTTCAATAGGCAAATTATGTTTAAGTATAGGCGCTTGTTTTCATCTATTTCATTTCTTTCATTCATATGCATATCATTCTCATGATCTAGCAAATATTGTTCTAAAGGATCAGTACGAGGCACAGCAATAGAAGCAAGACCAATAATTTCATCTTTATTGGGTAATTCTTTATCATGAGGTTGTCTACGAAACTTAGAGAAATTAAATTCATGAGATATATCACCAAACTTAACTCTAACCTTCTCTTTAACACAATCAATTTCAGCATTAACGGTATTCAAGAAGGGTCTACCAAATATAATGGGACAAAAATTATCTTGTTGTGAACCAAGTACTAGGAAATCAGTAGGGTATTTGATTTTACCACACAAGACTTCAACATCTCTAACAATCCCAAGTGGTGTAATAGTATCTCTGTTTGCAAGCTTAATAATAATAGCAATATCTTCAATCTCAACAGGTGCAATATCATTCATTACTTCTTGATATAAAGAAAACGGGATAGCACTCACACTAGCACCCATATCACATAAACCATGATAGCAATGATCTCCAATCTTAACAAAAACAACAGGCATGCCAACTACGGGCTTGTTCTTGTCTAACATGTCTCGTTCATTTCTAACAGGTTTAGCAATTCTAGCAGCCTCATCACAAAAGTAAATAACATGCCCATCAATATCATCAACCAAAAGATCTTTAACCATTGCAATATTAGGTTCAACTTTAATTTGTTCAAAAGGTCTAGGTGTTCTTATATTACTTTTATTAACCACAGTTGAAGCTTTAGCATGTTCCTTAATCCTAACAGGGAAAGGTGGTTTTTCAATATAAGCAGTGGGCACAACTAGATCAACATTGTAAACAATTGTTTCTTCTTTAACAATAATGGGTTCCTCTTTTAATTCAATAGGTGGATGATATTTAAACAATTTCTCCTTAGGGAGATCAACATGAGCAACAAAAGATTCATAGAAGGTAGCTACTATCTCAGAGTCAAGTCCATATTTAGTACTAAACTTATGAAAAGCATCAGTTTCCATAAAAGATTTTACACAATCAAACTCAAGATTTATACCTGACTCTTTACCTTTGTCGATTTCCCAATCTTCTAAGTTGTGTTTAATTCTTTCCAGAAGATCCCATTTGAATTTAATAGTCCTCTTCATAAAGGAACCAGTAAAAGAAGTATCGAGCATGGATTGATCATTATGAGAAAGCCGAGCATAAAAGTTTTGAATAATTATTTCTCTTGAGAGCTCATGATTGGGGCATGCATGCAACATATACATAAGCCTCCCCCAAGCTTGAGCGATACTTTCTCCTTCACGAGGCCAAAAATTATATATATAATTCCGATCACGATGAACCAAATGCATAGGATAAAATTTCTGGTGAAATTCCAGCTTCAACCGGTTCCAATCCCATGTTCCAGTATCATCACATAGCCTATACCATGTCAATGCCTTTCCCTCCAAAGATAAAGGGAATACCTTATTCTTAACTCCATCTCTGGATAGACCTGCAAGCTTAAACAATCCACAAATTTCATCCACATATATCAAATGCATATCAGGATGCACCGTTCCATCTCCTGCATAAGGATTAGCTAGCAGTTTCTCTGTCATACCTGAAGGAATTTCATAGTAAATATTTTCAGTAGGTTCAGTAGGTTGAGGAGCAACTCTTAATGCTTCCGATCGAGGTGAAGATACCCCGAACAAACCCCTCAAAGGATTACTTTCCATAGTGACAAGTGACAGTAAATCTCAGCACGTAATATAAATGTTTCCTTACGTAATTCCACTCACCAAAGGCGCTTCACTCCCCGGCAATGGCGCCAGAAAAAGTCTTGATGACCCACAAGTATAGGGGATCGATCGTAGTCCTTTTGATAAGTAAGAGTGTCGAACCCAACGAGGAGCAGAAGGAAATGACAAGCGGTTTTCAGCAAGGTATTCTCTGCAAGCACTGAAATTATCGGTAACAGATAGTTTGATAGCAAGGTAATTCATAACAAGTAATAAGTAGTAATGGTAACAAAGGTGCAGCAAGGTGGCCCAATCCTTTTTATAGCAAAGGACAAGCCGGAACCAACTCGTATAATAAGCAAAGCGTTCTCGAGGACACATGGGAATTTCATCTAGTCACTTTCATCATGTTTGTTTGATTCGCATTCGCTACTTTGATAATTTGATATGTGGGTGGACCGGTGCTTGGGTGCTGTTCTTACTTGAACAATCCTCCCACTTATGATTACCCCCTCTCGCAAGCATCCGCAACTACGAAAGAAGAATTAAGATAAATCTAACCATAGCATGAAACATATGGATCCAAATCATAAACTAGGGTTTAAGCTTCTGTCACTCTAGCAACCCATCATCTAATTACTACTCCACAATGCCTTCCCTTAGGCCCAAATATGGTGAAGTGTCATGTAGTCGACGTTCACACGACACCACTAAAGGAAGCAAGAACATACATATCATCAAAATATCGAACGAATACCAAATTCACATGATTACCTATGACAAGACTTCTCCCATGTCCTTAAGAACAAAAGTAACTACTCACAAATCATATTCATGTTCAAGATCAGAGGGGTATTGAATATCATTAAGGATCAGAACATATAATCTTCCACCAAATAAACCAACTAGCATCTACTACAAGATGTAATCAACACTACTAGCAACCCACAGGTACCAATCTGAGGTTTTGAGACAAAGATTGAATACAAGAGATAAACTAGGGTTTTGAGATGAGATGGTGCTGGTGAAGATGTTGATGAAGATTGGTCCTCCCATGATGAGAGGATCATTGGTGATGTTGATGGCTTCGATTTCCCCCTCCCGGAGGGAAGTTTCCCTGGCGGAATCGCTCCGCCGGAGAGCAAAAGTGCTCCTACCCAGGTTCCGCCTCGAGATGGCGGCGCTTCATCCCGAAAGTCTTCTCTTGATTTTTCTAGGGAAACTGGCTTCATATAGGGGAAGATGGGCCCTGGAGGCCTGCCAGGGGCGCCACAAGCTCGGGGGGCGCGCCCAGGGGGGTAGGGGGCGCCCCCCAGGCTTGTCGCTTCCTAGTGGGTCCCCCTCTGGTATTTCTTCAGCCAATATTTTTTATATATTTCAAAATAATTCTCCGTAAATTTTCAGGTCATTTGGAGATGTGCAGAATAGCTATCTCTGTTTCACCCCTTTCCGGTCCAAAATTCCAGCTGCCTCTTCATGTGAATCTTGAAAAATAAGAGAGAAAAGGCATAAGAATTGTATCATAAAATGAAATAATGATAAAAACATAATAAATAACAGTAGGAAAACATGATGCAAAATGGACGTATCAGAGGATTGGTGGCATAACCGCAGTCGTACCCGCGCTCGTACTAGGGCCAGAAAACTTCTGTACATGTTAATTTTCAAGAGTTGAGATCAGAGGGTTACCTTTTAACCACATGTTTTCTTTCCAATAGTCATTATTTACCTTCGAAGCCTCCTAACCAATAATTCTCTGTAGCACTTTATGTTTTCTTTTATTTTCTTTGCCCGGTTTGGCGTTCGTATACCGAATCATTTTATATTTACCTTGTGTGTTATTTTCGCATAGGCTTGGACTGGTGTGGTGACATATACGGTCTGGTTCTAACCGTATAAAAATCCACAAAAAATGCTCGGTCGCCTCGATTTGACAAAAAAAATCAAATATAAGTGTCTAGTATTATCTTCTAATTTGAGCCTTGCTCAACAAAAGTTGTAGCTGTAAGTTTCTCGCCTTAAGTGAGATCTCCTTTTTTAATTAAGCACATAGGAGGCTACACACTTTCATATCTTGTCTCAGACGCATTTAACTTACAATCTGAGAGTATACAATATGCACTCTACATGGTTTTTCAACTTAAGTGTGGTGCTTAGGTTCATGAACCAAATTTTATGATACATACATTTTCATTACTTGTGAGGTAAGCCTTTGTGCTTAAAAATGGAAAAGTTCAAAAAGCATAACAATATTTCATATTCTCCTTTATTAAACTGCATTTTCTCTTCATCCGGTTCTACCGAAAGGCATCCATCAGACCACATCAGGGAAAACTCATCGAGGCATCCGTCCATGTCCATTAACGAAGAAGTTATTGTGCTTCAACGGTAATGGTGTATTACCCTTGCTTAATTCTAAGCTTGGGGAGACGACCAAATTTCATATTCTCCTTTAATAAACTGCATTTTCTTTCTCAAAATTTGCTTGAGTTTAGTTTCTCCAAAGTTCTAAGCTTGGGAAGATTATTTTTGCATGTGTAGAGTCTTGTGCAATGATCTTCATCTCATAGTTATCATGCAATCATGTGGTCTAATGTTTGACATACTTGCTTAGGCGTGATTGCTCTGTATTTGTATAAGGAAATCACTTGCTCCAGTTAGGTGCCATAGTGCCAATATTGTTTTTATGCACCTTGTGCAAGTTTTTACCTACTTTGCGAAGAATCTTGTGATCCTCTGAAAGACATAGACATGATCTTTACAAAAGAATTTAGAAACAATAGAAGAGACCATTAGATGTATAAACTATGGTTTATGCTACTACACTTGTTACTTTCCGATTATTATAGGGTCTTCCACACCACTAGATTCAATTGCTAAGGGAAGGTCGATAATTCTATGGGTTAGAATAATTTTGGTTCGGTTGTCTGAACGAAAGAAATGAAAGACCAAAAGGTTAGCCAGAAATATTTTAGCTAGAACACATAGCAAGAATGGTGATACTCTCAAAAAATGGATTGTTCTATCCGCTTTTTGGTTTTTGTCATAATTATCAAACATGCTTAGCTTTCATGACACAAGTGAAACGATAAATGACTGTGTCGTGGGCAAATAAGCTTGTTCGAGGTTGCATGAAGAAGTGAAAAGGACGACTCGAGTACTAAAATCAAAATGAATGTGTGGTTTTCTAAAAATGTTGAGAGCCCCTCATTACTTGTTCGATCGAATCCCGGATGATTTATCACATAAGATTGTGATTCCTCCACTTAGCAATCGATTTGCTAAAGGTGTGTGTCGGAGCCGGGACTCCGGGGGTCTAGAGGTTTGAACACTGGGGGCGAGCTAGTTCTTTTCGACCAAAGGTGACCACGACGAGGCTACGGCGAGAGCGCTACGCGGGAGCACGGTAGGGGACACGACGGTTACCCATGTTCGGGCCACCCTGAGGTGTAAAACCCTACTCCTGCTTATGGTTGGGATTGCTGTGGGCAAGAGGATGCTCTCGCGTACAAGTTAGGAAGCAGAGGAATCGATCTCCTCTACAATGGCAGCTCTGCCCCTTTTATAGCCGCCTTGGTCCTCTTCCCTCAAAAACTTAGGCGGGAAGGGTTGCCACACTTGGCGGGTTTTGAAAGGGGACATGCGCTCAGTCTATCCTGACTAAAGGGGGTCTTCGCCTGCAAAAGCATGATCTATGACGTGCCAGTGGGCTCGGTGGTGACCTCCGCCCTGCGCGCCTCGCTGTCTCGGTCTTCTTTCACCAAACGGGCAGTCCTTGGGACTTGCTTTGGGGATGGGCAGCTGGGGCTGCCCCCTTAGCACCAAAGAGGAAAGCTTCTCTATCCGCGCCCGCTGGCGCGGCCTCTGCCGCCCTTCGTCGCTACGCGCGTCACCCACGTGATGGGTACATGACCGCGCAGCCGACATCAGGCTCGGGTGGCCTCGGGCGGCCGCCTCGGGGGGCCACCACGGGAGGCAGCCTCGCGAGGCCCTTGCGGCTGCCGCGGGTAAGTGTTGGCAGGTCGTGTCTTGAGGAGGGGTCCTCAGGAGGCCGACGCCTTGGGAGATGTCATCGCTTTGCGGCGCCCTCAGATGGGCCGCGTCTTGGGACTTCGCCAGGCGTTGTTTCCTGGGCCACATGCAGACGGGGCGGGGTACCCTGGTTCCCAATGGCCCGACAGTAGCCCCCGGGCGCGTGGCGCGCACGTTCTCGCCCGTTGGGAGCGAAACGGCGCGGGCCCTGACAGACTGCAAGTCCCAGGCTCGACGCATGGCGCACGACGGGATGTGGGGCGCCCCCACTTCCCCACTACGCCTTGGTAACCGCCTGTGCCTGCTGTCAGGGATATAACCCCGCGATATAACCCGGCCGGAGTATAACCCGGCTAGGACTTGGCGATTCACTGAAGACCCGGTCACCAGCTTGGCGGTTCATAGTCAAGACCCATAAGGTGGGCCAGAAGACGGAGACCAAGCCACACGGCGGGTTGACCAAGTGGGCCAAGAGGAAGACAAGACATGAAGACCAGGCCATATGGCAGCTTGCCAGATGGGCTGAGGTCAAGGCCCAAGAGGCATGAGGCGACTCATGGGCCAGAAGATGTAAGCCGCCATAAGATGACTTGTTCTGTAAGACTAAGGAGTTGGAACCAGGATCGGTTACGTTGTATAACCCGACCCGGACTCGTGTAAGCCCAGGGCCTCGACCTATGTATATAAAGGTGAGCCCCTGAGGCGTGTTAGACAGGTTAAGACAGACAGACAAGCCTTACGGCGAGAGAGACCAAGCAGTCGAGAGCTAGGGCAAGCAAGCCACCCCTTGTAATCGATACACCAGTTAATACAGCATAAGCAGGACGTAGGCTTTTACCTCCACGGTGAGGGGCCGAACCTGGGTAAACTCGTGTCCCTTGTCCCGTTTAACCCCTTTGAGTCCACCTCTTTAGCGATGGCCTCGAACCTAAGTCTTCGGACATCTGCCGTGACAAATCCATGACAGTTGGCGCCCACCGTGGGGCTAGCGCTCGGTGGTGTTGAGTTATCAAAGGGTTCTCTCTCTGGGAGCAAAGGGGACGTCAATGGTGAGATGACCAAGAGTCGCCATGGGAGACTCTACCTCGACGATGCCGGCTGGGGTCCTGAGGCCGACACAATCGAGCATGGTTTCCGGGTCCCCTTCGGTGGAATCAACGTCTTCATCGGCAAGACTGGCGGATCTGAACCCGGGCCGGACACCTGCACCGACATCGTCGAGCCGGCTCGGCGCAAGCAACTCGCCCGGAGCATGCAACCCGCCCATGTTGACCCAGGCAAGAACCACGTCTTCGTTGGCTTTACTCAGGGCATGGAACTTGAAGGTTCTATGGCACAGGAGGAAACTCTTGTCTACTCAGAGGAAGGATCCTCGAGTGGAGAGACGGAATCGATCTATCAGCTTCAGGATGGAGGGCTTGGGGGTTACGACGAGCCTTACCCCGAGTCGGAGTACCATGAGCCGGAGGAATATGAGCCGCCAAGCCATGCCGCCGTCTTCATGGCGGGTGCAGCGGCGGCTCAGGGTAGCACAGCCGCCGGTCTAACTGGGTCCGGGTCAGGCACCCCCCCGGCTCAGGTTCTTCTGGGTCTAATGAACGAGCTTACAGCCTTGATGGAGACTGAGGTCACTGCTGAAAACCAAGTGGCCCGTAATGCGGAGATCGCGAGGTTGAAGAATCAGATGGCTGGAGTCCAACAGGAAATCAATGAGCTGAAGGCACAGATGGATGCTGAGGCGGAACGCCTTAAAGCGGACATTTTTCGCTTTGAGCTAGAGCGGCAGTCAGCGGCGGCGGTTCATCGCATGAGACATCAATCCCGCTTGCAGTATGAAGCTAGGGATCTTTTTCACACGCCAGGAACAGGACGGAACATACCTTTAACCGTAACCCGGACGGCGGAAATACCTGGAAGCCGGGCGGCGGCTCAACGTCAGCAACTAGATCCGCCCCGACGGAATCAAGACCCGCCACCTTTCTATCCAACGCCGCCAGGTCATTATGCTAACCCGGCGGAGAACATGGTGGCAGCGGCAACCAGACTTGATACAATCCCAATCCCCGATGAGGCACCTTATGCAGAAGAGGTGCGGAATGCCATCGGATACCTGCGCACGGCGATGGCCCGGCAGGGGATATATAATTACAGCCGGAGTCGTGTGCATTCAACCCCCATTCACGGCCGTAGCTACAGCCGGCGTTATGAGTCGTCGGCGGTCTCTAGCAGTAACCCGCCGCAAGCTGATCGGGCGGCTCTGGATGTTCAAACACGGGTGGAACGGGCAAAAGCACAACAAGAAGCGGCGGCTTATCAGGATCCCACAGTTGCCCCTTCCATCTCAAGAGGAGCGGGGGCGACTTCCAGGGCTGTGGGAGTACCATGTTTGGTGCCGGCTCTACGGAATGAGCGTCTGCCGAAGGATTTCAAGGGTCCTCGTAAGGTGCCCAATTACACTGCTGATTTACCTCCAGAGGCCTGGGTTGAAAGTTATGAGCTAGCCATGGAGATGTTGGACGTTAGTGATGCGGTCTGCGCCAAGTATTTCATCATGATGCTGGAAGGGCCGGCTCGCACATGGTTGAAGGGTTTGCCACCCAACACCATCAACTCCTGGGCCGAGTTAAGGGCGAAATTCATCAAATTTTTTAAAGGAACATGCAAGCAGCCCATGACGATTGTGGATTTGGACCAGTGTGTGCAGCGTGAGGACGAGTCGGCTCATCACTGGGTCCGGCGAGTCTCCGAAATCATCCACTCTTCTGAGCAAATTACGGCCTCTCAGGCGGTTTTGATTCTAGAGAAGAATTGTCACTTCACGCCTTTGAAGCAGAAACTTGGCCGGCTCAAACGCTCATGCCAAGACATGGGGGAGCTCATGGCGGCTCTCACCAAGTACGCAGATTCTAAGAACACGAAGGACCCGGACTCTGATAATGAGAAATCAGGTCAGGGGAAGAAAGGTAGCAATGGCAAGCGGAAGCACCCAGATGGCGGGTCAGAATTGGTGGCAAACACCAACGTCAGGAACAACCGTGCTAAGGGCAACGGGAACTTCGAGCAGTCTTTTAACAAGGGAAAAACTACTTTCAACCTGGAGGAGACGCTTAGCCAACCTTGTCCAGAGCACACCCGGCCGAATAAGCCGGCAAACCATCTATGGAGGGATTGTTATACTATGAGACAGTTCCGGAATTACAGCATTCAACAGCATCGTGATAACGGTGATGGCCCATCGGGCGGCTCAGGTCCGGGCGGCTCAGAAGCCGGCTTTGATGCTGGTGGCTCAGGGTCCGGTTACCAGGGTCAAGGCAACCATGGGGGTCATAATCAACAGCCTCGCGGCGGAGGCCAGCGGCAGAATAACCAGTCAGGGTATCAGAGGAACTCGAAACGCCTTAACGAGGATTACTAAAACACCTCAAACGGGATCATTTATAACCCGCAATGGGCAACTTCAACCTTCAGTGGAGATTATTAAGCCGACTCCTCAAGTCATCTTAAAGACTTGGGGGCTATGCAGTTCTGACTCGGCAAAGATCGTTATTTCAAAGAAGATACAACCAGGTCCTGGAGATTGCCGCCTACATTCCAACAGGTGACCCGCCGTCTCTTTGACAGTCAATCTATGTGACCCTGAACTGTCAAGAGCCGGCTTATGATTTACGTCTCTTTGACAGTCAATCTATGTGACCCTGAACTGTCAAGAGCCGGCTTATGATTTACGTCTCTTTGACAGTCAATCTATGTGACCCTGAACTGTCAAGAGCCGGCTTATGATTTACGTCTCTTTGACAGTCAATCTATGTGACCCTGAACTGTCAAGAGCCGGCTTATGATTTACGTCTCTTTGATAGTCAATCTATATGACCCTGAACTGTCAAGAGACGGCTTATGATTTACGTCTCTTGACGGTCAATCTATATGACCCTGAACTATCAAGAGCCGGATTATCATTTACCTCTCTTTGACAGTCAATTTATAAGACACTGAACTTGTCAAAAGAGTCGGTTTTATAAATTGTTGTACTCTTAAACAGTCAATCTTTAGAGACCCTGAAACTTGTCTCTTGACAGTTAATCTCGCAATAAGACCCTGAGCTGGTTAAAACGATGAATCTGTGCCATATGAGAGCCGGCACATGAGTGGCAATCATGCCTAAGTCTTTACGAGATAAAGCCTGAGTTTTAAGCAAATTTGAGAGAGCAAATCAAGCCGCCCGCCATACCGGGTTACATCGTAACCTCTGCAAGCATAATAAAGACACTAAATAGCCGACATGGCTGGCTATTCTTGAAGAGCCGTCCTATTGATTATAATGCCGGGTTATCTAGATCGACCGGCTCTTGGATTTCTTCAACCAGTGCTATATAGTATACTACAACACTCATGGATTTCTCAAGCACATATTTGCCGGGTTGCACCGCAACCACGAGCAGGGATTTCATTGTTCATAACCGGGTTACAACCACGGTCAAGGAATCATATTACTCTTATACAGTCCCGAATCGCCGCAGGCAATCAACCCGGCACTTGGGGGCTACATTATTCAAATCCGGCTTATATCAAGTACGCAAGTCCCATGTCGCTGCAAGCATGCGCCACAGCACTTGGGGGCTAATGCAAGCCGGTTTTCAAGACAGTACATTATCAAGCAAGACCCTGTTATTTCAAGGAGATGACCGGTTTTCTACAATCCTTCTAAAGTCCCGGCCCATCACATGCTGAAGAGCCGGCTCTTGGGGGCTACACCAGTTGAACCTTTATAAGGTATAAGACAGTTATAAGTCCCAGGCTGCAGCAGGCGAGACAACCTGGTACTTGGGGGCTGCACAGTCAAAGATATTATTGCAAAGCGCCAAGTCATCATGGATACACTTGGAGCTTGGGGGCTACAGGTAATATGAATATATCAAAAAAGTTGAAAAGAGTTATCAAAGTCAGCTGGAGTCTGGTTATCTAACCCGGCGTCACCAACATTACATGACCCGGCGATTCAAAGATTATAATCCGGCGGTGATAACCCGCCGAGAGTATTGGAGGCCGACTCAATGGCATATGGGTGTTGTATTCCCAGAATTTTACTTCGAAGGACACTGACAAGCAAGACGATTGAGAAGACGGCTCGAGCTTAGCATGAATAAATTCAAAGCTAACCTGGGGGCTAATGTCAGGGATATAACCCGGCCGGAGTATAACCCGGCTAGGACTTGGCGATTCACTGAAGACCCGGTCACCAGCTTGGCGGTTCATAGTCAAGACCCATAAGGTGGGCCAGAAGACGGAGACCAAGCCACACGGCGGGTTGACCAAGTGGGCCAAGAGGAAGACAAGACATGAAGACCAGGCCATATGGCGGCTTGCCAGATGGGCTGAGGTCAAGGCCCAAGAGGCATGAGGCGACTCATGGGCCAGAAGATGTAAGCCGCCATAAGATGACTTGTTCTGTAAGACTAAGGAGTTGGAACCAGGATCGGTTACATTGTATAACCCGACCCAGATTCGTGTAAGCCCAGGGCATCGACCTATGTATATAAAGGTGAGCCCCTGCGGTGTGTTATACAGGTTAAGACAGACAGACAAGCCTTACGGCGAGAGAGACCAAGCAGTCGAGAGCTAGGGCAAGCAAGCCACCCCTTGTAATCGATACACCAGTTAATACAGCATAAGCAGGACGTAGGCTTTTACCTCCACGGTGAGGGGCCGAACCTGGGTAAACTCGTGTCCCTTATCCCGTTTAACCCCTTTGAGTCCACCTCTTTAGCGATGGCCTCGAACCTAAGTCTTCGGACATCTGCCGTGACAAATCCACGACACCTGCCATAAAGCCTGCCCGCGCGGAGCGCGGGCCATCATTGCTTCCTCGATTCCTAACGTCGAAGAAGGCGGGGTGACAAGGAGAGCGCCTCCATCAGGTATAAAAGGGGGGACGGAAAGTAGAGATCCTTCGCCCATCTTCTTCCTCCGCTCCGTCCCTTCTTCCATTTCTCGTCCTTTCGAAGCCACCATTACGATGGCGAGGGGCAGAGGGCGAGCTCGTGCATCCGCCGCCGCCACGAGGGTTCTGCCCTGGGGCCATCGGTGCCCCTCGGTGGCCACCAAAGCCAGCCCAAGCGCTCGTGGATGGGCTGGTACTCGTGGCCGCGGAGGGCGCGGTGCCCATGGCCGAGGCGGGCGCGGTGGGGCGTCCGCCCGTCCTCCCCAGGAGGGATTCCACATGGCAGAGGCGGCGCACGAGTTCATCATGGGGATGCATCGCCGGCCTTGCGAGTGGCTCTGGCTCCCCGACTCCTTCGCGAGAGCAATGGAGGGCAAGGAGCCCTTGGGGGTGTGGGTGCAAGCGGACGGCTGCTGCAACGGGCCCTCCTGGGTGGCGACGGAGTTCACCCCCACCAGCTTCATGTTCCTGAAGCAGGGGTGGAAGTCCTTTGCCCTCACCCGTGGGGGGCATCTCCTTCAATTCAAGTATGATGGAGCCGCCACCCTCTTCGTGAAGTTCTTCAGGGCCTCCGGTGCCCGCATGGAGTGCTGCGCGGAGAGCGAGGACGACAGCGGCTCCGACTCCTCCGGCGGAAGCGACAGCGGCAGCAGTGGAGACTCCAGCAGCGGGGGCGAGAGCGGCAAAGGCTCCCCACGCATCAAGAGCGAAGACGAAGACTCCGATTAGGCGCAGGCGGCGCCCGTGTCGGATCCTGAAGGCGCGCCATGTTCCCCCTTGGCCCCTCTCTCTTTTGTTCCTGTAATAGGTTGATGCAGCCCCTGATGGCGTGAAAAACAATGTCTTTTGTCTTAAGTATTTTATGATTTGTCGCAATGCTTGTTTCCTCATGAGGCTCTCTCATGAGGCCTATTTCCCTTTCCTTGATCACCTTAGTGCTCTACGTCGTTAGGACCCAGCCCCCGAGCGGGCTACAGCCGTTGCTGGTATGTCGGGTCGCATTGCCCGGACAAGGCCAGGAGGTGTAGGGCACTGAGAGGCGGTAAGGACTCCTGAGGCGTGATGCTCAGGAAGTCCCCCTTTGACGTGCAAGCGGCTTGCGCGGAGGAGAGAACATCAGCACTCAGCGGGGTCGCAGGGAGAGGAAACTTGAGAGGCGCCGAGAGCGGCTCGTGAAGTGTTTTTGTACTTAGCTCTTTTGCGGGTGTCGCTTGCCGTGTCGTGGCTGAGGGGCGCGCCTCGCGAGGCTCTTGCTTGTGAGGTCTCCCGCTAGCATTTGGCGGAGACGGTCGCCGCAGGTTGGCTGATGAGGCAGCGCTCGCGAGGCTCCACTAAAAAAACACTTCCGTGATGATACGTCTTTGTCACAGTAGGTCAAGTTTTCTGTCATGCATGTACATCCGTGATTATTTTATGACAGAAACAAGATAGTCATACCTGTGTTGTCGTAGAAGTGTTCCATGACAATACTGAAATAATCATCACGGAAGTGTCCACTTCCATGATGATAAATGTCACGTCATGGAAGTGTTTTCGTCAAGGGTAACCGACACGTGGCATTCACCGTAACGGGTCGCCGTTAAGCTATCGGGTTCTGGTTTGGATCCGATAACCCGTTAGCAGCCCTGACCAATGACGATTTTCCACGTGTAAATTTCTCATTCGCCAGCGGAACCACGTGTCAGCTCGGCGTTGGGACAGATGTCATCCATTCATTGGACGCGAGACACCTATGATACATCGACATGTGGCACGACCCAATAGTGGCCCATTTACGTTAAAAAGGCCGGTCCGTTAGACTTGGTCAAAAGTAAGCGGGCCGGCCCAAGGAAAGCCTGTTAATGGCCTATTCGCATACAGTCCATTTAAGGACCGGGTACTCATGGCCCGTTATGGCCTTTCAAAATTCGGCCCAGTAGAGCCATGTGGGTCTCGCCTTATGATTTCAGCCCGTTGTCACTTTCGGCCCATCTATGGCCCGTGACATCTTTCGGCCCATATTAGGCCTTTTGTTTCTCTGGGCCATGTATGGCCCGTGACGTCTTTCGGCCCATATTAGGCCTTTTGTTTCTCTGGGCCCATTGACGGCCCGTGGTGATTCTGGCCCATCATGAAAAGTAAACGGCTTTGAGCCCATTAAAGGCCCATGATCCAGTTGGGCCGTTTCCAGCCCGTGTTTTCTTTCGGCCTTCTAAAGGCCCATAAAATCTTGGGCTCATTTCCGGCCCTCGATTACTTATGGTCCGTTGCTGGTGTTATGCTAATGAGCCAGATTCAGCATGTGGTTACAATCGGCCTGTTTGTGGTCTGTTAACCCATTGGGCCATTTTCAGCCCGTCATGTATTCCGGCCCATTAACGACCCGTTATGACTGTCGATAGAATTAAGCCTGTGATGACTTTTGGCCTATTAATGGCCCGTTATGCTACGGGCCCTTAAACGGATCATTCCCACTATGGCCCGTTTACGGCCCATAATGCGGTCCGCTTTTGGCCCATGGATCCTATGGCCCGTAGATGGCCCTTGGGCACTACAGCAGGTAGCAGGCCCATGGTTACCACGGGCCATATGTGGCCCATGGTTATTGCGGCCACTAACAAACCGAGGAAAAAGATGACTACGAGGAAATAAATAAGCAAGCAACTAACGCTAGGCTATTACGGCGATTGCACACATTACATCCACTGGACATCAAAGTTTGCCACCCATGCAAATATAGGGAACACCCTACACTATACAAAAATCGCTTGTTGTTTTCTTCAGCCGGTCGCTGCCCGTTAATAACAAATTTTGTAACACAACAAAACAAATTACAACCATATAACAAAAGGAGGGTTGGCATAAAAGTAAATGCACCATCAGAAGTTCAGAAGCTCGGATGATTTGACCTGACTGGTATGTTTTCATGCTGTAGTGTCTGATGGAGCACCATAAACTTTGCTGTCATTTCTCCTAGGCTCCTGAACAACATAGGAAATGTCTGATAGTCTGGTTTCAAAACCATGCATATCTTGACAACATCGAACAATGGCTGTTCTTGTTTCACAAAGGGTCTCTGTTAGGGATTGGACTTGTGTCTGGAGCGCAGATATATCATTTTGTCGAGCTTGCAGATCTTGTTCATGAGGCAGTTTGGATGAGGTTGCCTTAACAACCAACCCAGTATTACATAGGAAGGTGGTTTTGGCATTGTTAGTGGAGAGATACTGACCCACTGCAGCAAGAGGTGACATTGTGGTTATGGTTGCCTCATAACCTTCAGGAGGTTGTTGCGGTTCCACCATTTGTTCCATAGCTTGCTGAAAAGTTGAGTTCGTTGTGGCGCCCCGCCTGAATACCACTGTAGTCAGATGGTCACCGCACATACCAGCCCAGGAAATCACTCTGGCATGCGCTTTTACAACAAGTATCATGAACACAGACATTCTATTAATAAAATATATAAGTATTACATGATATTTTACAAGGGCGATGGCATCGGAAAAACTCTATCTAAGGCAGCATGGTCTTGGTGCGACTCCAATCCACAGGGATCTGACTGGGTTACTCTTCCAGCCCGCGAACGCTTCGGCTGCTTGCTAGTGGACGTCGGATTCCTTAGGTGAACCTGGCCACATTGAAGGCCGCTGAGTACTTTTGAATGTACTCGCAAGCAAACCAAACCAACATATACACCAAGCAATGCAATCCATGGCATTCAAGCATGCATTCATTATCTTAACAATATTAACTATCATGTCTTAGCAGGATTATCTAGCAATATTATATCATAATAGGATTATCTAGCATGATAACTATCAAAGTAACTGTAGTATGACGAGGATACATCATATCAAGTAATTAATCCATACTCCGAATCTTTCGGGCATATGACCATTTCTCTCTTAGCCATCCCATGGCTAACATCTCATATTCCTGACAACATCCGATGTCCATGCATCTGTACTGCAAGTCGGACCAACTTTACTATTCTCTGGTTCAGTCTTAGCAATAACATTATCTAATTTGCTCCTCCAGTCTCGACACAGACCAAATAGTGTGACCTAGTACGAACTGTGTCCCATGACCGAGGACGCGGCTATTCGAATAGATTTACACTCTGCAGAGGTTGCACACTTTACCCACACCATGGAGCTCCTGGCCACATGCTCCCATTCGGGTGGACTGGTGATGCTCCAACAAAACTTGTCTATTGCCTGGCACTCTTACGGTCCCACCGACAATCATACCCTCCCAGGGTCATGTCCTGGGTAGCCCATGTGTCACCCCGTGACACCTGCCACCATCGTGGCCAAACAAACTGTCCCAAACGGGGACCTGGTACCATATAACTAAACTGGGCTCATAGGATTATCGCCGCCTACCGGGTCAGGGTAGCACGCACGCATAACCCTCCCTCTTTGGTGTTACCGACAAGAGGCAAGACAATAGACCAAGTCAGGGCCTCCCCATCTAGGCAAGTGTGGTTGCACTCGATGAGCTCGGTTCGGTGGCACTATGACTCGAACCAGCCGACGGAGGAGATTGTCATAATTAAGTCACATTTCTTTATCATTGCAATAACGGTAGTAATGCATACTATAACAATTATGAAAACATAACAACCTTTCTCCACACAATGTCACAACAAGTCATTAGTGAAACAATATTTAAATGGCAAGTTATCACTTTACAAGTTCTAGCTGTAAGCTACGACCATCTGAACCCTTGCATGAAACCGGCAATTAAACCAGTAGCCACCAGAACGGTCTTTACAACTCAGATCTGGGACGTTACCGGAATAACTCAACCCCGGCTCAAGACGGCTGAAAAGCAGCTCAGAGCATGAGACGGTGTTGATAAAAAGAGTGTAGCGGTTCCCTAAGACGGCCGAAGAACAGCTCAGAGCATAGGGTCACCGCTACAGAAAGAAATTGAACAAATGTCCGGGAAGGCCGAAAAGCAGCTCAGAACACGGGCCAGTTGTTGAAAAGAGAAACATAAAGTCGGCATCTACCCCGGACGGCCGAAAGTAGCTCAGAACACAGGCATGGTGACGTCATCAAAGAAAGGAAAGCAAGGGTTCATCAGCGTCACATGCAGCTCACCACTATGCACACGAGCATAAGAACATTAATTTAAACACGCAAGAATACATAGAGCAATCCTTTAGGGCATATATCAGATGGTCGACTTGCCTGGGGTCGATGGATTCACCGGAGAGAAGTGCGATCACTTCGCGGAAAAATTCGCCGGAAAGGATTCCCTCTCGGAGGGGCTGAATATAGGCAGGGGCAAAATGGGTATTTTTAGAAAGTGCAAACATCGTGAAAGTGATGTCATTGGAACGGGCTCGACGAGCTGAGAACGTGGGCGTTGGATTTACCTCAATCGGAGTCACGGTCCCGAAGTTAGGGCCGTTCGTTCGTTAAGCAGAAAAGCAGACAGAATAGTGTCCACCCTTGTCTTTAACGGGTGAACGTTCACTAACCAGAGGTTTCGGCGCCGGTTAAAAAAACAGAAAGAGCATTTCAGTGGAATGTGTTTCCCAGTGGGGAAAGCGCATTTGAGCTGGGGCGCCTCCACTTACGCTGACGTGGCGGCCTGCAGTCGCTGATGACTGGGCCCCACACCGCACTCTCTCTCCTCCCTCCCCTATTCTTCTTCCTCCTCCCATCCTGCCCGACAGAGAGCAGCAGCGCTACGGCCTTGCCGGCGCCGACGACGGGAGGCCACGGCGGCCATGGGCACCACCGGAGATGGATGCGCCGCGCCACCCCGCGGCCGTGAGTGGTGGAGAGGGCGCCGGGGATGGCCGGAGTTGGCCGCGGCAACCGTGGCCGAGGGCGGCGGCTCCGCGGCAATGGCCGGGTTCCGATGGGCCAGGCGGCTTGGCGAGGGCACGGGCGAGGTCGCCGAGGAGTGGTGCTTCCAGTGGTGGGTCGGACGCGGCGTGGGGGTGCTTGGGCGTGGGGTTTGGAGGCGGGGCAGTGGGTGGAGCTCGCCGGAAATTTGCGAGCTCAGGCGAGGTATTCGGCCGAGCGAGCGCACTGGAGAGGTCCAGAGGGAGAGGGGGAGAGGTTGTGGGTGGTGTGGGTGCTCGGGGAGGGGCTCGGCCGCGGCTTTTATAGCCGGCCAAGGCGTGCGGATAGGTTCGGCCGCCGTGGCGTCCTTAGCCACGCGCTGTAGCTTCCGGCGAGCTGGCGGCCGAGGAGCGGTGCCGACCTGACAACGGTCGGGGCGACGCGACAGCGAGGGCAGTGCCAAGGAGAAGAAGCGAGCAGCGAGGCACGGGCACGACAGTGCTCCGCTCGTCGTCGTCCATGTCGGCATATAGCGCTACGAGCTCGGATGCGACTACTCCGGCGCCAGATGCTGATGCCGGGCTTCATGGAGGGGGTCCAGGGGCTAGGTGGCGCGCTAGGGTGGCTGGGGGCTGGCTGGATACGGCGGATTTAGCCGCTTCCGGCGGCTGTTGTCGCGGTGCACGGCGTCTGCCGACTAAACCGGCGGTCACCACCGGCACCACGTGTCCGGGGCATTTAATGGACCCGAGATCTTGCCAAACAGAGCCCTCGCTGCTCAAATAGGTGACGGAAGGGACTGGAACCAGCTAGGGTGTCCTGAGGTGAGAATTTTGACACGAAATTGGTTCTGAACAGAAACTAAAATGGATTCTTGTGAAGAAATGGATGGAGGTATTGAGCTGGATCCTTGTCCTAGTGAAATGGAGTAGGAAGGAGTAGATTCTGGCAAAATTTGAAATCATTTGGACCAAGTTTGAATGCACTTCCTTTACAATGCCAAATTTGGTCCAGAAACTTGACTTTGAAGCTGCACTCATATGGCTTGATGAAATGAACTGAATTTTGGTGTAGGGTGATGATTTGGAGGTATGGAGGTACTGGAAAAAAATTCAGCTCATTTGGAAATGCCAAAGTGGTACTTCCTTCACAAAGCTTCCTGCTGGACAGAAACTAGATGGAATTTTTGAGAGAAATTGGCTAGATGGAATGATGTGAATTTTTGCATGCTCACATCATATAGTGAATTTGAAGTCCTGGATTAATTTCAATATTTTTGAAGCAATACAATATATAGTTGCTTCACAACCTCAAAATAAGTCCAGAAACAAGAATTGGAAGATGTGCTCAAAACTTGAACTATGGAACTTGGGTTCTTGATGGAAATGGTGAATATATGGATAGGAGAAGCTCCACATATTATTTGGGATTTTTCCTAGCTACCAAAATGGTAGTTCCTTTGGAAAGTGCCCAAAATGCAATATTGGCTTTAAATAGGAAAATACAATTTCCCTTATTTAATTATGGCCAATATTTTTATTGGAGCTCAATATGATCACAAAGAATATCTCCACAAGTTTTCATGAACTTTGGAGATGGATAGATATTTTCCTAGATTTAATTCCTTTAAACAGCAGAAAAAGGAATTAATTTTAAATGAAAAATATTGCAAATGACTTGGCAATATTTTTGCATATCCAGGGTTTATAGAGATAGGATGATCACTGGGAAAAGTTTGGGAGGCAACAGATCAAGGAAAATTGGGGTTCCTTTGTAACGGAAGAATTAGGGTTTCCCTTCCGGTAGATCGGAGAGTAGGGTTTTGGCGGCAGAATCCTGAGAATATATCTTGGGTGGCAAAGTTGGTCTGGAGAGAATCTTTGGTTGGGTAGGAAAGGCAAGGCTAAATGACCATTTTCTTATACCCAAGAGCGAGAGAAAATCCGATAGCATCGAAAAAAAGACAGGAGTCAAATCCCGCGAAGGAAAAAAAACAAGGAGCGAAAACCAGGGTGTCACAAACCTACCCCCCTTAAGAAAATCTCGTCCTCGAGATTTCTGGGCTTACCTCCCGGCTAAGGGGAACATACCTGTGTGTGACTTGGATCCATCAGCTGTCTTGTCTTCGTCGGTTCCCTGGCCTTTTAACTGCCTCTTCTGACGGCTCAGGTGTTGTCTTTCCACACAGCTACATTGAATCCTTCTCTTTCCTGGCAGGCAAACCTTCTCTCCTGGTAGTTTGTAGCCTGAGGTTGGTTGGTAGCGAGTAGTATCAACAGAATATCTCATTTTCAAGGCTTGGAGCTAGCTGCTTCGGGTTTTATCCTTAGGTGATCAACAATCCTAGGGACCACATGACCAAGCTGTTATATCCCATCTGAAATGTCAGGCATGTTCACAAAGTAATCATAGACGGTAATCTCTTATTATGGAATCCACGAGCTATCGATGCTGACGTGCATGTGTTTCCAGCTATTCTATCTGAATGTCTTGTTTCCATGTGAATTCAGGTAGTCAAACTCTGTCGATTACTGAGGTGGCTCTGCCATACATAGCCTCTGGAGTCCTTGTTATGACCACTGAGCTGAACATAGTATGACTAGCATCTGGTGTACCTTCCGGAGCATAGCCTCTTATCTTAGTTGATGGCCCGTATTTACGATGAGTATGACATGCTGGCTGCATTGTTGTGGCCGTATATGCAATATCTCCTTGTCAAATTTCATTTCCTTGGCCGTGGCGGAGACTATTCATCCAAGACTTCTTGGTTCTTGTGGGTTCCTTTTTGGGGACCCGTCATGACCTGTCAACACGGCTCCTTGACCGTATCATAACTTACTCTTGCATATCTCGTAGGAATTGCTGCATTCATATCCTTCTTTGAAGTGTGGGGCCAATATTTTCCTGAACACAGTCATTCCCGTGCACGAGTGGCTCGCATGAACTGATCCACTGGACTGCATGCTCACAACATATGCAGAGGTAGGATAAATCCTTTTATAACCACTGAGTTCTGAGGCGGATGTGTGTCTGGACTAGTTCATGCTTTTGACAGGATTGTTGTGGCCATGACGGCATACTGAAGAAGGCTGAATACCTTCTGCTCGAAGCTTCTGCCAGGTAGTGTGCCGAAGAAGGCTGGGTATCGTACCTCAGAAGTTTCCCCTCAGGTTGCTTATTGGGGAAGGTCGGGTACGTTATGTTGGAAGCTTTCCGCGGTAGCGGGCTGAGGAAGATTGGAGTACCGTATCCCAGAATATTTTCTCACCAATTGGTGTAGCGAGAAAGGTTGGGAGTCTTGCGTCGTAAGCTCCTCCCGATAGCCTGCGGAGGAAGGCTGAGTTTCTTATATCAGAAGCCTTTCGTTGTGATATGCGGTTGGACCTATGGCCGACTCTGGCTTCCTTCCGAGTATCCAAAATTTACCCATAGCGACGTCAAAACTTGGTGTAGGCCATACCTTGTCTGAAGATATTCCGTTGGTCATGCACACCGCTAGTCCTTTTGCTGGTCCGATCATTGTTGTTATAAAGGTTGCACAACTGATGCAGACTTCGTGTTGATAATTAATTCGGAATACCCTTTGTATTCAAACCAAATGTTGCCGATAGTGAGTAGTTGACGGATATTTCCATCCGGTTCAGCTGAGCTTCCAGGCATTTGGAATTCTCATTGGGTCTGGGTAGTCATGAACTCATCCATATTTCTCGCAAACCTTGTTCACTTTGCCCAGAAAATTTTGTATGTGCACCGGTAACTTCCAAAATATACTTTGAAATGTGTATCCACATACCGGAGTTTCGTTGTTGCTCTCGGCATCTTCACATTCTTGAAATATGGCTTCCGGGGTAATAAATGATTCTTGAGTCCATTGAGAAAGACTCAAGGTTCACCCCACTGACTTAAATAATTCCTGTGTCGAGGGCGGGATCATTTGTTCATCTTCTTGTTCCTTAGATGTCATACATTCCGAGGCAAATTCCCTCAGGTATATTCTGACCTTGTCGGTTGCTCGCAGATTCTGCTTCTGACCAATTCTTCATTCTTGGCAGTCCTGGGGTTGCTGTTCTGAATATCAGGCAATTGTCTTGACTTGACTCTTGCTGAATTTGGATTATTGGGTATTATCCAGGTTGTATGCTGGCCTTCTTAGTGGTACTTGCGGATGGATCCAGTCGGAGCAAGAAGACGGAATCGACAAAAGAAGCAAGAATTGCGAAAAACCAAAAAGCAAGTAAAGCTCAAATTTTGCGGACCTTACATACGTGGCCAAAAGTTCAATAGTATAACTAGCCTAGCGCACTCGATGCACCTCTAAGGACTTAGAAGCAAAACCACACCATGCTCCTGGTAGCAATTGGGATCAAGCTCCTACTACTTCCTTAGGGAACATCAAACTCGACGCACGACCATAGCCAAAGTGGCTTAGTCAACGATCCTAGGGTTGTCGGGGAAAGATGGAATTTATAAGCGTTTCCCACGGAAAACTAGAGTTAAGAAGAGAAATGCCATGGTTAGCAACCAAGGTGGAGATATCTGGTTTACCTAGGGGTTCAGGGCTCACGGGTCAATGCCTGGTGCGGACTTTTCCCACCGGAGGCAAAGGTCAAGAGAGTTGAGGTCTGATGGAGTCAAAAACCTATGGGGTTGCCTTATGATCAATAGTAGCCGTGCCGGTTTGGCGAAGATGGCTGAAATTCATCGGGGCCTTCTACTGAGCACAAGACAATGAAATCCGGCTAGTGTAACCTACAGTCAGCCTGGCTCTGATACCATCCGTTGTGGCGCCCCGCCTGAATACCACTTTAGTCAGACGGTTACCGCACATACCAGCCCAGGAAATCACTCTGGCATGCACTTTTACAACAAGTATCATGAACACAGACATTCTATTAATAAAATATATAAGTCTTACATGATATTTTACAAGGGTGATGGCAGCGGAAAAACTCTATCTAAGGCAGCATGGTCTTGGTGCGGCTCCAATCCACAGGGATCTGACTGGGTTACTCTTCTAGCCCGCGAACGCTCCGGCTCCTTGCTAGTGGACGTCGGATTCCTTAGGTGAACCTGGCCACATTGAAGGCCGCTGAGTACTTTTGAATGTACTCGCAAGCAAACCAAACCAACATATACACCAAGCAATGCAATCCATGGCATTCAAGCATGCATTCATTATCTTAACAATATTAACTATAATGTCTTAGCAGGATTATCTAGCAATATTATATCATAACAGGATTATCCAGCATGATAACTATCAAAGTAATTGTAGTATGACGAGGATACATCATATCAAGTAATTAATCCATACTCCGAATCTTTCGGGCATATGACCATTTCTCTCTTAGCCATCCCATGGCCAACATCTCATATTCCTGACAACATCCGATGTCCATGCATCTGTACTGCAAGTCGGACCAACTTTACCATTCTCTAGTTCAGTCTTAGCAATAACATTATATAATTTGCTCCTCCAGTCTCGACACAGATCAAATAGTGTGACCTAGTACGAACTGTGTCCCATGACCGAGGACGCGGCTATTCGAATAGATTTACAATCTGCAGAGGTTGCGCACTTTACCCACACCATGGAGCTCCTGGCCTCATGTTCCCATTCGGGTGGACCGGTGATGCTCCAACAAAACTTTTCAATTGCCTGGCACTCTTACGGTCCCACCGACAATCATACCCTCCCAGGGTCATGTCCTGGGTGGCCCCTGTGTCACCCCGTGACACCTACCACCGTCGTAGCCAAACAAACTGTCCTAAACGGGGACCTGGTACCATATAACTAAACTGGGCTCACAGGATTATTGCCGCCTACCGGGCCAGGGTAGCACGCACGCATAACCCTCCCTCTTTGGTTGTACCGACAAGAGGCAAGACAATAGACCAAGTCAGGGCCTCCCCATCCAGGCAAGTGTGGTTGCACTCGATGAGCTCGGTTCGGTGGCACTATGACTCGATCCAGCCGACGGAGGAGATTGTCATAATTAATTCACATTTCTATATCATTGCAATAACGGTAGTAATGCATACTGTAACAATTATGAAAACATAACAACCTTTCTCCACACAATGTCACAACAAGTCATTAGTGAAACAATATTTAAATGGCAAGTTATCACTTTACAAGTTCTAGCTGTAATCTACGACCATCTGAACCCTTGCATGAAACCAGCAATTAAACCAGTAGCAACCAGAACGGTCTTTACAACTCAGATCTGGGACGTTGCCGGAATAACTCAACCCTGGCTCAAGACGGCTGAAAAGCAGCTCAGAGCATGAGACGGTGTTGATAAAAAGAGTGTAGCGGTTCCCTAAGACGGCCAAAGAACAGCTCAGAGCATAGGGACACCGCTACAGAAAGAAAGCTGTCTGAGACGGCCGAAAAGCAGCTCAAAACACGGGCCAGTTGTTGAAAAGAGAAACATAAAGTCGGCATCCACCCTGGACGGCCGAAAGCAGCTCAGAACACAGGCGTGGTGCCGTCATCAAAGAAAGGCAAGCAAGGGTTCATCAGCGTCACATGCAGCTCACCACTATGCACACGAGCATAAGCACATTAATTTAAACACACAAGAATAACACAGAGCAATGCTTTAGGGCATATATCAGATGGTCGACTTGCCTAGGGTCGATGGATTCACCGGAGAGAAGTGTGATCACTTCGTGGAAAAATTCGCCGGAAAGGATTCCCTCTCGGAGGGGCTGAATATAGGCAGGGGCAAAATGGGTATTTTTATAAAGTGCAAACATCGTGAAAGTGATTTCATCGGAATGGGCTCGACGAACTGAGAACGTGGGCGTTGGATTTACCTCAATCGGAGTCACGGTCGCGAAGTTAGGGCCGTTCGTTCGATAAGCAGAAAAGCGGACAGAATAGTGTCCACTCTTGTCCTTAACGGGTGAACGTTCACTAACCAGAGGTTTCAGCGCCGGTTAAAAAAACAGAAAGCGCATTTCAGTGGATTGCGTTTCCCAGTGGGGAAAGCGCATTTGAGCTGGGGCGCCTCCACTTATGCTGACGTGGCGGCCTGCAATCGCTGACGATGGGCCCCACGCCGCACTCTCTCTCCTCCCTCCCCTATTCTTCTTCCTCCTCCCCTCCTGCCCGACAGAGAGCAGCAGCGATGCGGCCTTGCCGGCGCCGGCGACGGGAGGCCACGGCGGCCATGGGCGCCGCCGGAGATGGATGCGCCGCGCCACCCCGCGGCCGTGAGTGCTGGAGAGGGCGCCGGGGATGGCCGGAGTTGGCCGCGGCAACCGTGGCCGAGGGCGGCGGCTCTACGGCAATGGCGGGGTTCCGGTGGGCTAGGCAGCTTGGCGAGGGCACGGGCGAGGTTGCCGGGGAGTGGCACTTCCAGTGGTGGTACGGACGCGGCGTCGGGGTGCTCCGGCGTGGGGATTGGAGGCGGGGCAGTGGGTGGAGCTCGCCGGAAATTTTCGAGCTCCGGCGTGGTATTCGACCGAGCGAGCGCACTGTAGAGGTCCAGAGGGAGAGGGGGAGAGGCTGTGGGTGGTGTGGGTGCTCGGGGAGGGGCTCGGTCGCGGCTTTTATAGCCGGCCGAGGCGTGCGGATAGGTTCGGCCGCCGTGGCGTCCTTAGCCACGCGCTGTAGCTTCCGGCGAGCTGGCGGCCGAGGAGCGGTGCCGACCTGACAACGGTCGGGGCGACGCGACAGCGAGGGCAGGGCCAAGGAGAAGAAGCGAGCAGCGAGGCACGGGCACGACAGTGCTCCGCTCGTCGTCGTTCATGTCGGCATATGGCGCTACGAGCTCGGATGCGACTACTCCGGCGCCAGATGCCGATGCAGGGCTTCGTGGAGGGGGTCCAGGGTCTAGGTGGCGCGCTGGGGTGGCTGGGGGCTGGCTGGATACGTCGGATTTAGCCGCTTCCGGCGGCTGTTGTCGTAGTGCACGGCGTCTGCCGACTAAACCGGCGGTCACCACCGGCACCACGTGTCCGGGGCATTTAATGGACCCGACATCTTGCCAAACAGATCCCTCGTTGCTCAAATAGGTGAATGAAGCGACTGGAACCAGCTAGGGTGTCCTGAGGTGAGAATTTTGACACGAAATTGGTTCTGAACAGAAACTAAAATGGATTCTTGTGAAGAAATGAATGTAGGTATTGAGTTGCATCCTTGTCCTTGTGAAATGGAGTAGGAAGGAGTAGATTCTGGCAAAATTTGAAATCATTTGGACCAAGTTTGAATGCACTTCCTTTACAATGCCAAATTTGGTCCAGAAACTTGACTTTGAAGCTGCACTCATATGGCTTGATGAAATGAACTGAATTTTGGTGTAGGGTGATTATTTGGAGGTATGGAGGTACTGGAAAAAAATTCAGCTCATTTGGAAATGCCAAAGTGGTACTTCCTTCACAAAGCTTCCTGCTAGACAGAAACTAGATGGAATTTTTGAGAGAAATTGGCTAGAAGGAATGATGTGAATTTTTTCATGCTCACATCATATAGTGAATTTGAGGTCCTGGATTAATTTCAAGATTTTTGAAGCAATACAAAATATAGTTGCTTCACAACCTCAAAATAAGTCCAGAAACAAGAATTGGAAGATGTGCTCAAAACTTGAACTGTGGAACTTGGGTTCTTGCTGGAAATGGTGAAGATATGGATAGGAGAAGCTCCACAAATTATTTGGGATTTTTCCTAGCTACCAAAATGGTAGTTCCTTTGGAAAGTGCCCAAAATGCAATATTGGCTTTAAATAGGAAAATACAATTTCCTTATTTAATTATGGCCAATATTTTTATTGGAGCTCAATATGATCACAAAGAATATCTCCACAAGTTTTCATGAACTTTGGAGATGGATAGATATTTTCCTGGATTTAATTCCTTTAAACAGCAGAAAAAGGAATTAATTTTAAATGAAAAATATTGCAAATGACTTGGCAATAATTTTGCATATCCAGGGTTTATAGAGATAGGATGATCACTAGGAAAAGTTTGGGAGGCAAAAAATCAAGGAAAATTGGGGTTCCTTTGTAACGGAAGAATTAGGGTTTCCCTTCCGGTAGATCAGAGAGTAGGGTTTTGGCGGCAGAATCCTGAGAATATATCTTGGGTGGCAAAGTTGGTCTGGAGAGAATCTCTGGTTGGGTAGGAAAGGCAAGGCTAAATGACCATCTTCGTATATCCAAGAGCGAGAGAAAATCCGATAGCATCGAAAAAAAGACGGGAGTAAAATCCCACGAAGGAAAAAAAACAAGGAGCGAAAACCAGGGTGTCACATTTGTACATTAGTAGTACCAGAACAGAAGTTATTAATGAGGTAGCAAAACCAAACAGAATAGCTTTGGTTTATATACAGAACTTATTTTGGTGAACCCGTGTAAAATATTAGTTGTATTTTGCTACAAAGTACATAATAAAACCTGGTTCCAAACATATGACCATATACCATGGCTAATGTATTATCTATTTCTTCACATTGTATTGACAGCTAAGATAAAGAGACAAACTTTATAATATGGTGAGCATAGTATGTCATCATTCATATCACAAAACTACTGAGATCAGACAAACAGGCAATTGTAACATTGTGTGCAGCACGGAACTAGATAACAGATCAAGAGCAAAGGAACATCGTTCCTCTCTTTTAAACCTTGTAAAGTGCAATGATACGTTCAGACAACTGTGTATAAAATTGAAAAGACTAATAGACACTGGCTGCAAACCATGCAGTTCAATGCACCACAAGTCAGAGTAACCAGTAGTTCAAAGGGCCTGAGGATTAAGGACTTACTATAGCTGCTTTGACTGGTGTCGTCATGCCCTTCGTCTTGCTAGTGTGACAGTCCTTGAAGATTTCCACCGCATTTGGTCCAGGTTCTTTTTGGTCCTTGCGGGCTTTCCTCTGCATTTGGAACAAGTCAATATAGATCTGATAATATGGCACAGCCAAAAGAGTGAAACAGGAGCTAGTTACCAGAGCCTCGCAGTGTGCAATATAGCTACGAGATCCTGTCATCTGTTGGAATTTCACTTTCGTACGGTTGGCCTTATTCTTTGAACAGTTCACCTAGAAGAAGATAGATTTGTGAGGGACATGCGTAAATAGGAGTTCAACATGTGATCTCATCACATCTATATAACATACTTGATACTTTGGATCAGACCAGTGTTTAACAAGTGTTGTCTAGTCTTCATCCGTTATATTTTCCACTGGAGATGTTTGGGCAAGTTCATTGTTAGCCTTGCCTTCAAAGTGAGTTTTCCTCAGATTATACCGATACTATCACAGAGCAGACTTGAAAACATGAGTGCATGCTTGTCTGGTTGCATCATCTTGCCGATCCAACTTGAACCTCATCTGTTCAAAATTATAGGAGTCTCATTACCAGCAACCTAGAAAGTATGGGACAGAGCAAGACGATATTACTAAGTTCCATAAATAACCATACTTATAGATAAATGGTCGAGGAAGGTGTTAAACTAGATTTCATCTTTGTCATTCCTGTACTGAATCAATGTTGGGAGGATACGTGCATGACACCTAACAGCAACGGCTGCCTCTGATACTAACTTGGCTGACTCTGTAGCATCATGTGGCCTTTTTAAACCTGACTCAAAATGGATCTCCATTCTTCCTCCATTAGATTTAGTTAACCTGTCGAGCATTATCCCTGATGTTTGTTTCCTCTTGCGCCTAGGTGCTAGTTCAACAACGAACATGGGAAGTGTTAGTGTACATCAAACTGTGAGACTACATATAAAGAGTTCGTCAAAGACTACATATAAAGAAGCATGCAACTGTAACTTGACTCGATCAACTACCATCTTGGTGTTGAAGCTCACAAGGTTCATCTGATCTTGCCAAGTCCTCTTGTGCCAAGAGTGCTTCAAAAGTAGTGTCAGGTGGCAAAGGAGCTTGGGAACTTGCCGCTAGCAGAGTTAACGAACGAGTAAGTCGTACACATGTTGGTACTGTGGAAGAAGGTGCTGCAACCACTAGGGCTGTCGTTGCTTGTTTGGTTCGTTTGTCTTTGGTACGTTTTGCAGGTGGTGTAGCAGGGGATACTGTGTTTGTACATTTATTCGATGGACTTCGACCTTCTCTTGCACTATCAGTACCAGCAGAATCTGCAGAGCTGTTTCGCTTCCATTTCCGTGCTTCCCGAGTAGTAACACCATCCCCTACCATTCTGTGTACATTCCTCTCTTTTTTCCATGTGAAGTCAAACCCACGAGAAAAAGGAAAACAAATAGTTCTTCAGAACTAATTGATGTGTGATTCAGACGAACTGAACTTTGATGTTAGACAACCGCATGATAGGAGGATGTAATATGTACGAAAAATAGGACGGCATGAGATAATCAGACCTATGATGCGTAAACTAAGCAGAAGGCATTTCAATAAATTAGAAGCAATGCAATGGAAGCTTGCTACTTGTAGTCTGCATTGGTATTTCCCCGAAGAGGAGAGGATGATGCAATACAGTAGAGATAAGTATTTCCCACAGTTAAGAACCATGGTTATCAATCCAGTAGGAGAACCAAGCAAAATTCCGTTAAGCGCACCTGCACACACAAGAGCAAACACTTGCACCCAACGCAAATAAGAGAATTGTCAATCCCCTTAGCGGTTATTTGCAAGGATTAAATCTTATAGAGGTAAATAGCTAAACTAAAATACTAAATAAAATAAAAGTAAATAAATTGCAGCAAGGTATTATTAGGTTTTTTATATGATAAAGATAGACCCGGGGGCCATATTTTTCACTAGAGGCTTCTCTCTCGAACACAGAAACATACGGTGGGTAAACAAATTACAGTTGGGCAATTGACAGAATAGCAAATAATTATGACGGATTCATGGCAATGATCATGTATATAGGCATCACATCCAAGACAAGTAGACCGACTCCTGCCTGCATCTACTACTATTACTCCACCCATCGACCGCTATCCAGCATGCATCTAGGGTATTAAGTATGAAACAGAGTAACGCCTTAAGCAAGATGACATGATGTAGAGAAGCAAATTCAAGCAATATGAATAAACCCCATCTTTTTATCCTTAATGGCAACAATACAAATACGTGTCATGTCCCCTTCTATCACTAGGATTGAGCACCGCAAGATTGAACCCTTAACAAATCACCTCTCCCATTACAAGATAAATCAATCTAGTAGGCCAAACTAAACCGATAGATCGAAGAGAAATACAAAGCTATAACAATCATGCATAAAAGAGTTCATAGAAGACTCAAATATTTCTAATGAATAATCTGATAATAAACTCACAATTCATCGGATCCCAACAAACACAACACAAAAGAAGATTACATCAGATAGAACTCCAAGAACATCCAGGAGAACATTGTATTGAAGATCAAAGAGAGAGAAGAAGCCATATAGCTACTAGCTATGGAACCGTAGGTCTGTGGTAAACTACTCACACATCATCGGAAGGGCAGCAAGGTTGATGTAGAAGCCCTCCGTGATCGATTCCCCCTCCGGCAGAGTACCGGAAAAGGCCTCCAGATGGGATCGCGAAAGAATAGAGGCGGCGGAAAGGTTATTTCTTCTGGCTCTTTGGGGGTTTCCCAATATTTGTGAATTTATAGAAGTGGAATTAGGTCAAACGGAGTCATGTGGGCCCCAGAAGGCAACACGGCGCCCCCCCTGGGGCGCGCCCTGTTGCCTTGTGAAGCCTCCCTGAGGCTTCTGGCCTCCTCCCGAAGCTTCCAAGGTTTCTTTTGTCTAGAAAAAAATCTCCAAAAAGTTTCATGGCATTTGGACTTCATTTGGTACTATTTCTCTGAAAAGCCAAAAACAAGCAGAAAACAACAACTGGCACTGGGCACTAGGTTAATAGGTTAGTCCCAAAAAATGATATATAATTGCATATAGTTGCATATAAAAACATCTAAGATTGGCACTATAATAGCATGGAACAATCAAAAATTATAGATACATTGGAGACGTATCAAGCATCCCCAAGCTTAATTCCTGCTCGTCCTCGAGTAGGTAAATGATAAAAACAGAATTTTTGATGTGGAATGCTACCTATCATGTTTCATCATGGAATCTCTCTCTTATGGTATGAATAATAAGATCCAAGTGATTCAAAGCAATAGTCTATAATTTGATATAAAGACATCAATACTCAGGCATACTAATAAACAATCATGTCTTTCAAAATAAAAATTCTAAAGAACGTTATCCCTACAAAATCATATAATCCTGTCATGCTCCATCTTCTTCACCCAAAGTATTTATCATTCACTACCCCGATGACAACCCGAGCAATTGGTTCATACTTTTTAACGCGCTTCAGCTTTTTCAACTCTCACTCAATACATGAGCGCAAGCCATGGATATAGCACTATGGGTGGAATAGAATATGGTGGTAGAGATACATAAGAGAAGTCAAAAATGGAGAAAGTCTCACATCGACGAGGCTAATCAACGGGCTATGGAGATGCCCATCAATTGATGTCAATGCGAGGAGTAGGGATTGCCATGCAACGGATGCACTAAGAGCTATAAGTGTATGAAAGCTCAACTTGAAAACTAAGTGGGTGTGCATCCAACTTGCTTGCTCATGAAGACCTCGGGCATTTGAGGAAGCCCGTCATCGGAATATACAAGCCAAGTTCTATAATGAAAAATTCCCACTAGTATATGAAAGTGACAAAATAGGAGACTCTCTATATGAAAAACATGGTGCTACTCTGAAGCACAAGTGTGGAAAAGGATAGTAACATTGCCCCTTCTCTCTTTTTCTCTCATTTTTTTTCTTTTTTTTTTTCATGGCTCTTTTTTCGCCTCTTTTTTTTCCTTTTTTAGAACGATCTCATGGACCTCATCCCCACTTTTTCGAGGACTCATTAGTATCCATCATTCTTACCTCACTGGGACAATGCTCTAATAATGATGATCATCACACCTCTATTTACTTACAACTGAACATTACAACTCGATACTAGAACAAAAATATGACTCTATATGAATGCCTCTGGCAGTGTACCAGGGTGTGCAATCATGCTAGCGTAACGTGTATAAAAGAGATGAACAGTGGCTGAGCCACAAATACTATGTCAGCTATATGATCATGCAAAGCAATATGACAATGATGATGTATGTCATAAAAACGGAATGGTGGAAGTTGCATGGCAATATATCTCGGAATGGCTATGGAAATGCCATGATAGGTAGGTATGGTGGCTGTTTTGAGGAAGATATAAGGAGGCTTATGTGTTATAGAGCGTATCATATCACGGGGTTTGGATGCACCGGCGAAGTTTGCACCAACTCTCGATGTGAGAAAGGGCAATGCACGGTAGCGAAGAGGCTTGCAAATTGCGGAAGGGTGAGAGTGTGTATGATCCATGGACTCACATTAGTCATAAAGAACTCACATACTTATTGCGAAAATTTATTAGCCCTCGAAGCAAAGTACTACTATGCATGCCCCTAGAGGGATAGATTGGTAGGACAAGGTCCATCGCTCGTCCCCGACCGCCACTCATAAGGTAGACAATAATAAATCATGCTCCAACTTCTTAGCATAACGACAGATCATACGTGCATGCTTCGGGAATAACAAACTTTAACACAATTATTCTTACTAAACCACAATTATCTACTAATACCTCCCACATATTACCATCTTAATATCGCAAAACTATTGCAAGGAATCAAATTTATCATATTCACTGATCTACATGAAAGTTTTTATCATATCCCTCTTGAATACCTATCATATCAGGACCAAATTCATGACCCGTGCATATTACCATTGCTATCATGAGACTCTCAAAAAGTTATAAGTGAAGCATGAGAGTGCAACTATTTCTTTAAAATATAACCACCGCCGTGCTCTAAAAGATATAAGTGAAGCACTAGAGCAACTGCCTAGCTCAAAAGATATAAGTGAAGCACATAGAGTATTCTAACAAATCACGAATAATGTGTGTCCCTCTCAAAAAGGTGTGTTCAGCAAAGATGATTGTGACAAACTAAAAACCAAACAAAAGCAAACAAACAATTCAACAAGACGCTCCAAGTAAAACACATATCATGTGATGAATAAAAATATAGTTCCAAGTGAGTTACCGATAAATTGTAGACGAAAGAGGGGATGCCTTCCGGGGCATCCTCAAGCTTAGACGCTTGAGTATTCCTTGAATATTACCTTGGGGTGCCTTGGGCTTCCCCAAGCTTAGGCTCTTGCCGCTCCTTATTCCTTTATCCATCGTAGTCTCACCCAAAACTTGAAAACTTCAGCACACAAAACTCAACAGAAACCTCGTGAGATCCGTTAGTATAACAAACTAATCTTAAACTTTAGGTACTGTAGTAAATTGATTCATATTTAATATTGGCATAATGCTACTTTACTCCAACTTCTCCATGACTCATACCCCCCGATAGGATCCATAGATTCATCAAAATAAGCAAACTATGCAACAAAAACAGAATCTGTCAAAAACAGAACAGTCTGTAAAGATCTATTGAAAATCCATACTTATGTAACTCCAAAAATTCTGAAAATTAGGACAATGTAAAAAATTCATATACCAATACTGTGTAAAAATTTCAGAGTTTTCTGACGCTCCAGTACAGAATTAAAATTCCAGCACTGGACGGAAAACTTTCTGTTTTCCAAACAGCATCAATTATACTATCATCAACATTATCCCAAAGGCATTACTTGGCACAAACACTAATTAAAACATAAAAACACAATCATAACAGAAGCTATAATCATGCAAACACACAAAAACAGTAGGTAAAATCAAAAATTTATTTTATTCATTGGGTTGCCTCCCAACAAGTGCTATTGTTTTATGCCCCTAGCTAGGCATAATGCATAGTTTCAAGTGTTGTCATCCTTAGTTTTTTCTACTTTAGAAGGATTGGTCTCGAAACCGGGAGGCTCCTTGCGCTTCCCATGATTTTCAGAGAATAAGGCAATTTTACTATCTAAAGTGTCTATCTTTTTATTCCAAATAGTAAGGAGATTGTTCATACGATTGAGGTTACCGTTAACATTTTTAAGGGGTTGATTAGACTTTTGTAACTCCACCAATTTTTTTTGTATGTCACCTAGCTTTTCTAAAATTTTAACCCCTTCTTGAGTATAATTAGGTCCTTTTTGCAATGGTGGGGATCCCACTATTCCCTCTATTAATTCATAAGCTGTATTAGGATCACTATCAATAAAATTTCCTTTGGTAGAAATGTCCAAGAGTTGCCTATTGGGCATAGTTAACCCCACATAGAAGTTTCGCAACAAAATTTTCATATCCCCTTTTATAGGGCAAACACGATAAGATTCAATTATCCTATACCAAGAATCTTTCAAATTTTCTCCTTGTTTCTGTTTGAAGTAAAGAACTTCAAAATAAGGAGACAAAGGAGGGATGGTAAAGCTAGTCATAATGGTGAAGCAAGCAGGCAAACTAGCAAACAAGAAAATAAAATATTTTTGTGTTTTTGTAAAAAAAATAAGAAGTGGGGGAGATGAAAATGTGAGGCAAATGCAAATAAAATAGAAATAAAGTAAATGCAAGTGAATGATAATTTGTGCGAAGGTACTTGGTAATTTTGATGATGTCTCCCCGGCAACGGCGCCAGAAATTCTTCCTACTACTTGTAGTCTGCGTTGGTATTTCCCCGAAGAGGAGAGGATGATGCAGTATAGTAGTGATAAGTATTTACCTCAGTTAAGAACCAAGGTTATCAATCCAGTAGGAGAACCAAGCAAAATTCCGTTAAGCGCACCTGCACACACAAGAGCAAACACTTGCACCCAACGCAAATAATAGGGTTGTCAATCCCCTTAGCGGTTACTTGCAAGGATTAAATCTTATAGAGGTAAATAGCTAAACTAAAATACTAAATAAAATAAAAGTAAATAAATTGCAGCAAGGTATTTTTAGGTTTTTTATATGATAAAGATAGACCCGGGGGCCATAGTTTTCACTAGAGGCTTCTCTCTCGCACGCAGAAACATACGGTGGGTAAACAAATTACTGTTGGGCAATTGACAGAATAGCAAATAATTATGACGGATTCATGGCAATGATCATGTATATAGGCATCACGTCCAAGACAAGTAGACCGACTCCTGCCTGCATGTACTACTATTACTCCACCCATCGACCGCTATCCAGCATGCATCTAGGGTATTAAGTATGAAACAGAGTAACGCCTTAAGCAAGATGACATGATGTAGAGAAGCAAATTCAAGTAATATGAATAAACCCCATCTTTTTATCCTTAATGGCAACAATACAAATACGTGTCATGTCCCCTTCTGTCACTGGGATTGAGCACCGCAAGATTGAACCCATCACAAAGCACCTCTCCCATTGCAAGATAAATCAATCTAGCAGGCCAAACTAAACCGATAGATCAGAGAGAAATACAAAGCTATAACAATCATGCATAAAATAGTTCAGAGAAGACTCAAATATTTCTCATGAATAATCTGATCATAAACTCACAATTCATCGGATCCCAACAAACACACCGCAAAAGAAGATTACATCGGATAGAACTCCAAGAACATCAAGGAGAACATTGTATTGAAGATCAAAGAGAGAGAAGAAGCCATCTAGCTACTAGCTATGGACCCATAGGTCTGTGGTAAACTACTCACACATCATCGGAAGGGCAGCAAGGTTGATGTAGAAGCCCTCCGTGATCGATTCCCCCTCCGGCAGAGTACCGGAAAAGGCCTCCAGATGGGATCGCGGAAGAACAGAGGCTTGAGGCGGTGGAAAGGTTATTTCTTTTGGCTCTATGGGGGTTTCCCAATATTTGTGAATTCGTAGAAGTGGAATTAGGTCAAACGGAGTCACGTGGGCCCCACAAGGCAACACGGCGCCCCCCCTGGGGCGCGCCCTGTTGCCTTGTGAAGCCTTCGTGAGGCTTCTGGCCTCCTCCCGAAGCTTCCGGGGTTTCTTTTGTCCAGAAAAAAATCTCCAAAAAGTTTCGTGGCATTTGCACTTCATTTGGTACTGTTTCTCTGAAAAGCCGAAAACAAGCAGAAAACAGCAACCGGCACTGGGCACTAGGTTAATAGGTTAGTCCCAAAAAATGATATATAATTGCGTATAAAAACATCCAAGATTGATACTATAATAGCATGGAACAATCAAAAATTATAGATACGTTGGAGACGTATATCAAAGCTAGACACCATATGAAAGATGCTACAAATATCACTCTGCCAAGTTAATAGTGTCTCGTCATAAGTGGCATTTAAACAAATGTCAAGCAGTACAAGCAATAAATCATATGCAAGATCCAAACAATATCACACTACCAATTTAAAGGTGTTTCGTCATTTGTGATTGATGCAGGATAGACACGAACAGTACTTCGATGTTAGAACATGTAATAGACAGATGTAGTATATGCAAAAAAAGGAAGACATGCCATGTTAACATGTATAATGTGTAAACTAAGCAGATGCAATTTAATCAAATTAGAAGCAATACAAGCTAGACACCATATGCAACATGCAAGCAAATATCACACTGCCAAGCTAGAGAAAGCACCTGGGATGCTGGAGTAGGGTTGTTGGGCACATCATATTTACTTGGAACTTCTACTACACTAGCAGTAGTAGCAAAATCTCTAGAGTGCCTCCTTACCGTTGCCGCCACATGACCGCCATCAGCCCCTGCCTTACTTTTTTCCTTCCCCTCTCTTATTTTTTTGCCTTGTCAAGTCAAACCCACAAGAAAAATGAATAAAATTTACTTTTCAGAACTCATTGATGCATGATGCTGACGAACACTACTTTCATGTAAGGCGACCGCATGATAGGAGGATTGAATATGTAAGAAAAAAGGACAGCATTGCATATTCACACCTATGATGTGTAAACTAAGCAGCAGGCATTTCACCAAATTACAAGCAATGAAAGCTAGACACCGTATGAAAGATGCAACGAATGTCACTCTACCGAGTTAAAACTGTCTCGTCATAAGTGTCATTTCAACAAATTAGAAGCAGTACAAGCAAGAAAACAATGCAAGATGCAACCTATATCACAATTCCAAGTTAAATATGGCTTATGATAAGTGATTGTTGCAGGTTACACAACAGTAGTACTTTGATGTAAAAACATGGCGTGATAGACAGATATTGGATGTTCTAGAAACAGGAACACGTCTCTTATTCACAAGTATAATGTGTAAACTAAGCAGATGCAATTCAACAAAATTAGAAGCAATACAAGCTAGACATCATACGTAACATGCAACCACATATAACAGTGCCAAGTTAGAGCGAGCACCTGTGATGGTTGGGTAGGGGAGATGTTCTCATCATCAACACAACTACGTTGACTGTCTATGCATGTGTTGTCTTGCAAATCTTGTTTGGAGGATAGCGGAGTAGAATCTGTAGAGACCCTCCATTTCAGTTGGTTGGAAGGAGCACCATCATCCACTGCCTTGCTAATTTCCTTCCGGTTTATTGATTTTGCATTGTCAAGTCAAACGACAAGAAAAAGGAATAAAAATCACTCTTCAGAACTCATTCATGCATGATACTGACGAACACTACTTGGATGTAAGGCAAACACATGATACAAGGATGGAATATGTACGAAAAACAGAACAGCATGGCATATTCACACCTATTTGTGTAAACTAAGCAGAAGCCATTTCAACAAATTAGAAGCAATGCAAGGTAGACACCACATGAAAGATGCAACCAATATGACTCTGCCAAGTTAAAAGCGTCTCATAATAAATGGTGTTTCAACAAATTAGACGTGGTACATGCTATAAATCATATGCAAGATGCAACAAATATCAAGCGGCATATACTAAAGGTGTCTCGTCATAAGTGATTGATGCGGGATACACAAGAACAGTAGTTTTATGTAAGGACATGGTTAATAGACAGATGTAGTATGTACCAAAAACAGGAAGGCATATCACATTAACAGGTATAATGTGTAAACTAAGCAGAATAGCAGATGCAATTTAACTAAATTAGAAGAATTACAAGCTAGACACCATATGCAACATGCAACCACATATCACACTGCCAAGTTAGAGCAAGCACCTGCGATGGTTGTGTAGGGGAAATGCGGTCACCAACTACAGAGCTACATTGACTATCTTCATCTAGCCTTGCTGTTTGTTGAGAATCATGTGGGGAGGATGACATTGCACTCTTTAAAAGAGTAGCACGTCTCACACTAACCCACCTGTCTGACTGTCTCATCATAAGTGATTGATGAGGGATACATAAGAACATTAGTTTGATGTAAGAACATGGTTAATAGACATATGCAGTATGTACCAAAAACAGGAAGGCATGTCATATTCACAATATATGGCTAAGCAGATGCAATTTAACCAATTTAGAAGCAATATACAAGGTAGACACCATATGCAACATGTAACCACATATGACACCATGAAGTTAAAGCAAGCACCTGCGATGCTGGTGTATGGCGAATGGGGTCATCAACTATAGAGCTACGTTGATAGTCTTCATCGAATGACACTACACTCTTCTTTAGAGCGTCAAACCGCGCCTTTCCAATCCTCGATGTAGACTGGAGCGACAGCTGTGTTTTCTTTTTAGAATATTATGGTTGAGATTCTGAAATACCCATGCGTAATAAAACAATAGTGAGAGAGTATGGGTGTAGTTTGTGCACAAGTAGTGCAGTGTAAAAGTATCAGATAGCTGGTGGGTCAAACCTTGTGCATCGCGAGTTACTTGGAACATCTAGTATCAGGAAGAATGTGAAGTAAGAAGTGGTCAACTAGTTTCCTTCGTGGGATGAATACCGTGCGAGCAGACATGTAAGATTTGCAAGAATAAGGGAAGAGGAGTACCAATATCGGCTTGCCATGCTGTGTCCTCATGATTTTTCAACGATTTTCTTGTGGTTTGCTGGAAATCAGATGTTGTGGAGGACGGTGGAGCCTTGGACGCACCCATGGCCAAGTTGTTGAGTGTGGTGCGGTGGCCCTCTATCCGCGGCGGAGAAGTAGATCCGAGGCGGCGAACGACGGCATAGCGGGAACAGCTCTGGTGCGGTGGACGGTTGCGACGTTGGAGCAGCAGTGGTGAGGCGCAGGACGGAGGGGTTGAAGTGGCTCAGGTACGACGCACGTCAGCGTCATGGAGGCAGCTCTGCCTCGGCTTGAACTGCTAAGTCCTGGAGGGCGCTACGGTTGAGGTTGCGGTGGACGACGACGTCGGGGTATCGGCTCCGGCGTGATGGAGGAGGGCGGCAGTGGATCGGTGCGATGGGGTTGCGGACGGAGGAGGCTGGGGTTTCGCGGCTGGTGGAGAGGGAGTTTTGGCGCCCACGGAGTATGAATGGGGAATCGGACGGGGGAGGGGGGAACCTAAGGGGGAACCATGTTTCCGAGACGCGCTTGTTTGAAATTTGGGGAAAGTTACAAACTTTTCCCCCATCTAAAATTTCGGACATGCAGCGGGTCGGGGGTAGGACGGTAATCTCACGTGTCCAAAATAGTGGGCGGGAGTGATTTCGGCCGAGCGCGTCGGCGTTTAGGCGCCCGCGGTATATGAATGTTTTTCGGACGCGGTTGTGTGGCGTCTCGGTGAAGTTACAAACCTACCCTGGTTTAGACTTCTGGATGTTGGGCCGATAGGCTTCACGGGTCAGAGTTAGGACGGTAATTTCCTTCTACCAAACATTGGTCTCGCGCGGTTTCGGGCGAGGAGAGGCTCTTTTAGCTCTTCGTTCAAAATTTTGAACCACAAGCATTCACATTTACAGTACTCTTGAACTATTAGGATTGACCTTAATAAACCTCGTTAAATTTGACCTTGTATGATTGAAAACCTCATTAAATTATGCGCTTCTTTTGAAATTTTGACTCTTGAAAATCCTATAACTACTATTATTTTGGAATGGAGGTGGTAAATTTGAATGTATTTTGTACACGACCATATGTTGTTATGTACAAAAGCAAAGCAAAGATTGATGCACCCTTAATTTAGGTATGATTTACAAATGCCATGATCTCGAATTCAAATAATTGAATGCACTTCATGTTGAATTCGAATATTTGAAACCACCTTAAGTTGATTTCAAACGTATGCTAGTTCCTAGCTAGCTATATAGAATGTTCACTATGTATCTTTTGTATGTATAATGTGCTTTACACACACAACATAAACTATAATCACGTTTATATTTGAATTGTTAAAGTCATGCATTGCCTGGATTTCAAAATACTGACTCTATGGATCAATTATGTCGAATAATACCATACACATGCTCAAATTCGACAGAATATGGATGTTTGACACACCAATGATCGTTCCATATGCAAATCGCAATATCATGATCCCATCCAAATATTTGGATACAATTTTATATTTTAAATTGATGTGTGCATCAGTCTTTTACGCGTACCCTCCTCACACACGTGTTATCTTTCTCTCTCACACATACGCGCACACACTGTATATCCATCGGCCTTCTCTCTCGCACATCCTCACACTCTCTCCTGAGGTGTCTCTTGCACACACGCTGTCTATATATATCACCCTCCCTCCCTCTATCTCACAACTATCTATGACTCCTTTCACTAGTCTCTGTCACAAGAACTCTTTCACACGCATAGGCACGCACGATCTACATCGACCCTTTTCTCTATACATATACCTACCTACGTGTCTCCCGGGCGCTTAGGCCTATCTCGCACGCATTGTCGATCTCCACCTCTCTTACTAGTTGACGAATATGATTCCAGCAGAGCATTTAGTAGTATATCCCTTACAGCTAGGTTGGATGCATGGTAATAAGAGACAAGGATTTACCTTAGTTCGGGCCCTTGCGATCCAGGAAATACCCTACCCCCGGTCATGTATATTTGTGACTAGGGTGTGTACAGAGTACACTACGTGAATACCAAGGGATTCTGTGTATGCTATCAACAGACTAGGCCCCGGGCTTGTATAAACATACCTGGGGCCTAGGGTTACAATTCCTAGCCCGCTTTGTCAGTGGACACAAAGTCCTTCACGGCTCTGGTTTCTTTGTCTTGTGCGACTAGTCCTCCAGGGGTCTCCGTATAATGTGTCATGGGCGGACCAATGTGGCGCAGGACGGAACCGACTGGGGGCCTCACCTCGGGCCACCAGACCTCACACACCCCTACCCCTAGGTCTCGGTATCTTGTCACACCCATACATGCATACCAGACACACACACACCCCACACACTATTTCTGCTCATGTCTCTCTCCCCTTCTCCCTTGCATACGCACACTCAAGACCATCTCTCGTCGAGACATATCCTATTCATCTCTATCTCTCTAGACCTCTCTCATTTCTCTTGCTATCTATCTCTCATCGCACACACACCCCCTCTATCCGCGCCTCTCTCGAATACGTACACATACCCTCTCCAGGCCCTGCCAAATACGTAAATTACACATTCACACATGTTGCATCTTATCATGTGCTCCATTGATCTAAAAAGCCATCTGTTCACGTTTACTTCGTATACAAGATTCCTTTTGAATTAGAACTATGCAAAGTGTGGCCAAAATTTATTTTATAAAATCTACATCTATACAATATTGCAAAGTTATATGGAGTACGAAAGTTAATTGCATGGTGCATCTAATGATATTTATTCCGCATTGTGAATGTTTATATTTTTATACTATGAAGTTAGTCATAATAAAGAGAAATGAAGAGCATCTCTCTCTCTCTCCCCGTCGCCCCCCTTTCTACGCCTCTTTCACGTACGCACACAAACTATCTCTAGGCCCTCTAAAAGTATGCCCCGTCACATTCACGCATGTTCCATCTCTCTCGCGCGAGATATACACAGACGATCACTGTATTTGAAGCGAAAGCACGATACGATCACTGGACTTCACAATACACTCACTACGGTCACCATATATGTTTTGTGGTTGTTATACAGTCACTGAGTCACAGGCTCACCGTAGAGCTCTGTATTTGTTGAAGACACAATTAGTTGACCAGTTAAACAGTCCACGTGGCGCATCTAGTGTTGCATCATCAGCGCTCATCATCTCACAACCATAGGGCCCACCTGTCAGCGGGTATAAGAATGTAAACAAACGAAAATAAAATATTGCACGGTGGGTATCACTAGTAGAAGTGATTCGAAGTGGCGCGGACAAGGTGGCCTTGTATTGGTATGCTGTGTTGGTTGACTGGTTCTTTTAATCCACAGGATCTAGTATGGTGATTATACACACACGCACGCATGCACACGAACTGCATGCATGCAACACTCACATGCACACATGCACGCATGCATGCACACACACGCAGACACGCAGACACGCATGCACGCACGCATGCATGCACTCACCACACGACCAACACACACGCTCACGCTCAAGTGCTCAGCCTACACGTGCATGCACACACATCGGGCCCTGACACACACATACACAGCCATGTGGTTCGCGCGCAAGGGTTCGAGTCTTGTCGCGCCTGCGTAAAATTTTGTTTATCTTATCTCTTTCCTTTGCCAACCGATAGGTGGGACCCACAAGGAACGTGGCAAATTTAACCAGTCAACATAGTGCCACGTAGACTATTTGGCCGGTCAACAGAGTGCACTACGATGCTGAACGGTGAGCGAGTGACCGTATAATCACCGTCAAATGTATATAGTGACCCTAATGAGCGTATTCTGAAGTCCGGTGACTGTGTTATGCTTTCGCTTCAAATACAGTGACCGCCAGTGTATTTATCTCTTCTCTCGCTCTCTCCGTGGAGCCGACTAGGCCAACCTCCCATGCCTAAATTGGCGCACGCCACCCCAATATTGTTGTATTGGTTTCGTAAGAGCGAACAAGCATTCACGTCTACCGTATAAACTCTAGATATGAGTTACAAATGCTATGATGATGAATACAAATATTTGAATCCACTTTATGCCGAATTTCTCTCTGTAGGCCTCGAAAAGTACGTCCCTACACGTTCTCGCATGTTATATCTAACAACTATGCAATACAGTACTACTATACTCTAACACAATAAATCATATGTATTTTAAGTTTTAGATCTCATATTGTTACTTCAATTATTCATGTTGCATACAATAAAATTGCGTTGAAATGTATGGCTAGTATCATCTAGTGATCTGAAAGGTCCGACTACACACACATGACACACAAAAAAGGGGCCACTACACATTCAAGCATTTCACATCTTTCTCTCGGTCTCTCTGTCAAACCGACTATGGCAAACTACCCTACCTACTGCGTGGGAAAAGACCTGGCCTCGCCTGTTTAATCGGGTTTGTATCGATGGATCGCGCAAAACAGCAAAACCAAGTGGTACAAGAGTAGTACAAGACTACCACATAGTACTAGTATAGTAGTACAGTACAAGTTACAGTTCACTGGGCCGCCGTGTCTTGTACTCGCATGTCGTAAGAGTGGAGCACTCGCTTTCATAAATGTTCTACTCCCTTTCACCGACATGTGGGACATCCAGCATCCGGGTCCACGTGCCATGCACCAAATAACAGTGCAGAGCAGCAGGGGGGATGCACCGCGGTCGTGGCGCCGCAGTAGTAATGAGCAATAAGGCGTCAATTCACAAAGCTGCAGCTTTCCCGTAGTATAAGTTGGAGGGACGAAGCAACCATCATTTCACTCCTCGCTGAAGTTGCTTCTGCCATTGTTCTGCCTCATGTAGTCATGTGGGATGCGGATCGGCTTGGTACATCACTGACACGTGGGACCGCATGTTCGCAAACCGTGAGGCCAACCTCCCCTGCCTTCCGCGTGGTAAAAGCACCTCCTCTTTAACCAAGTGGTACGCTTAAGGGCATCCACAATGTGTATCCAAATGGTAAAATATCTTTTGGCATCGATGGGAACCATTGTGGAGGGTGCTGCGAAAGCCAAAAAAAGAGGGAACCGGAACTCGGTGGTGCGCCGATGCCAAATTGATTGAAGGAATTAAAAAATGCAACCTATCTCCTCTTTCTCCCTTGCATGGACGCATGCATAGAGCACAGAGTCTACTCCCTTCTACTATCACAAATCACAAAGCAATGAGGAATCAAATCACAAAGTCACGGGCGAAGCAACCATAATTTCACTCTTTGCTGAATCCGCCTCTCCATCGTCTTCTTCCAGAAACGACCTTTCCCGCTGTAAGCTGGACGAACGAAGCTATTGTGCTACATTTAATAATATAGGAAATCCTGCATCTACTCCAACCTAGGAGTATTTTAAAAATTCATCTGTCTTTCCTATGACATCAAACACACAATCCTAATCCTATACTCCAATCCAAGCCATTCCCATCCAAAGAGAACAATCCTATATTTTTGCGATTTCTGCATTTTGAGGATCCTACAAATCAAATAGGCCAAGGTGATTCCGGCTGGTGGAGTGGTGGAGCCCAATGGTAACATCTCGTTTGATCGTGACTGTGTTTCAAATTTAGCTCGGACATCCACGGCTACGCAACATTCACCAACTAGTACCAGTTACTCAATGGTTACAAATATAGTACTAGTACTAATTAGTGACAAGACCAAATGTACATAGAGCATTATATGATTTAAAAATTCTCGTATGTGCATCAATAGGCCGGCGAAAGCCTAGATAAGCGGTACTACTATACTACTTGTTTGATGGTGTGTGCGAGACATGCCGGGCACGTCCCAGCACCTTCCTCGCCAAGAAGCTTCTCCACGAACGTAGCGCTAGCAGGGTAAGGACATGACGCCGGTCCACATTCATGTCGAAACTGAAGTCACACCCTCCTCGTTGATGCAACCGCCGGCGATTCGCCTCCTGGACTATCTTCCTCACAACGCCGTCGGGGACGACCGTCTCCCACTCTGTTTCGTTGGGATGTAGATCGATGAGCGGAGCCAGCCCCGAACTGCACGCCGGCATTTCCGTTTGTTGCACAGGCTGGACGGGTCCCCGACGTGGAAGAGCCTTTCCGACAGTAAACCGGTGCCCGTGTAAGGGTACAAGGTCAAGTTCGAGTCCCCTTGCGACAGCTCGAGCTCGAACGACGTGGTCACGTCGCATCCAATGGTCACGGTGACACGACAGTTGCTGTCTCCTACAGACATCCTAGATGCAAAGAAGGCAGTTGTCTTGGCTTCCAGGCGGCACTTCCGAACGACATGACCGTCGTCTGCCTCAATGGTGCGCTTCGTCGAACGCACTTCGCCAAAGACACAGCGATCGCGATATCGTCGACGTCACCGTAATGGGGAAAGAAGTCAAATAGAAAGTATATAATTAGCGCGATGATTGCGGCCGGAGGGGCGAAGAGAACGCCTTTTTACGGGATTTAGTAGAAAATTCTGCGTCATTATAATCAGGATTTCCATCGATGTATCGCGCGAAGGCAAAGAACCAAGTGTTATCTTCACAATTTTTTTTGATACGCGCGCGCGCGTCGGAGTGCACGATTTTCGACCGGCTGGGCTTGTCCTAATTAAGTAAGTTCATCAGGGTGTATTATTGATAATTAAGGAAAGGGCGGGCTCCACCCAAGTGAAAATCAGGGGGGTGATTAATTGGGGATGGAAAGGTCCATGCGCATTCACCAGGCTAGGATTAAATGGAAAGTAAAGTGGGCCAACGTGCATGCAACCATGTGCTGATTGTATCATCAAAGGAGGAGGTGGGGCCACTGTAAATACATGGAAACGGCTGGAGTTATTAATTCGGAAAGAAACAGACTTGGTCGGAAGATGATTGAGGTTGCGAGAAGGGGATCCGCGCATTGGCACGTGCGATCGTGGAAGAGTCTTTTCGGATACGAATCCCACCTACAGCATCTCAAAAAAAAAAACAAATCCCACAGACCGAACGGGTGGGGAGGTCCGGACGTCTTCGACGTCAAACTCCGGAACTTTGGTCCCATCCCACCCACAACTCTCCAGGCACCAGCCGTCCGGCTTTGCAAACTCCGCACAGTCAAAACCGATTGACCGGTCGTCACCGGTACCACTATTCACACCGGAACCTTCGCTGCTCGGCCTACGCCAACTACTTGCCGGCCGGTCACCCCTGCCCCAAAACCCCACCTCCCAGCCCATTCTCCCACCTTTCGATCCCCTAGCCCGCATCAGCCATCCCCTAGTTCGCCGGATAGGCATGGTGCGCAGCAAGATCACGTACTACAAGATGTTGACGCTGGAGCGCCGCGCAGAAATCACGGCGGCGGTAGGCGCCACAGACCTCTGTTCCCAAGCTCGCTTTGCGGCAGGCCAATCCCCGAGTCCTCTGGAGCCGAGCTGTAACACCCCAAAAATATTTTCATTTGATTTTCAAAATATTTTCTTTAAAAGAAAAAAATGATTTGATCACTATGGCTCTATTTCTTCTTCTTTTGTTTTGAAAGCCATATTTTTTAGTTTCCATCTGGGTTTCAAATTTTTTTAAAATGGTTCCGATTTGATGGTTTCTTACTTGAGTAAATATTTTTGAAGGATCAAATATATTTTCTTTCAGAAAAGTTTTTGAATAATTAAATTATTTCAATGAAATGGTCCATTTCATTCTTTTCAAACACTTAGAAAATTCTCACAAAAATTATTCTGCCATTTTTGAATTATCATCCAAGTCATCCTCACACCCTAGGACAGTACCCAATACTTGTCCTCTCCACAAAAATATTTTTATCATATTTAGCAAATTCCAAAAGTAGAATTTCATTATATCCTAGTTCCTTTGATTTACAAAGGAACTATATTTTTTCTAGCTCTTCTGGACCCACAAAAATTATCCCAACTACTTGACAATACCCACACTCCATTTCACCAGAAATATTTTGTTCCACAGTTCAAAATTTTCAAATTTCATTCAATTGAAATTTGGACCAGATTAAAACTCTCTTCTCAAAACCTAATTTAAACTACTCCAAAAATTCTGAAATTTTGCCAGCATCTCTGTTATGCATCAGTACCTCACCACAAAAATTCTCAAAAATTCCAAAAATGCCTAGGGCCATCTAGCATTTCATCAAACATCTTATGTGCACTGTTCATCACTGTTGAAAATTCAGAAAAATTCAGTAAGTTCAGAGCATGGGTTCATCGATGCCGTGCAGTGCACTTCATGTTGGAAATATGCCCTAGAGGCAATAATAAATTGGTTATTATTATATTTCCTTGTTCATGATAATCGTTTATTATCCATGCTATAATTGTATTGATTGGAAACTCAAATACATGTGTGGGTACATAGACAACACTGTGTCCCTATTAAGCCTCTAGTTGACTAGCTCGTTGATCAAAAGATGGTGAAGGTTTCCTAGCCATGGACATGAGATGTCATTTGATAACGGGATCACATCATTAGGAGAATGATGTGATGGACAAGACCCAAACTACGAACGTAGCATATGATCGTGTCAGTTTATTGCTATTGTTTTTTGCATGTCAAGTATCTGTTCCTATGACCATGAGATCATGCAACTCCCTGACATCGGAGGAGTACCTTGTGTGTATCAAACGTCGCAACATAACTGGGTGACTATAAAGGTGCTCTACAGGTATCTCCGAGGGTGTCTGTTGGGTTGGCATGGATCAAGACTGGGATTTGTTACTCCGTGTGACGGAGAGGTATCTCAGGGCCCACTCGGTAATACAACATCACAATGAGCCTTGCAAGCAATGTGACTAAAGTATTAGCCACGAGATCTTGTATTACGGAACGAGTAAAGAGACTTGCCGGTAACGAGATTGAACTAGGTATAGAGATACCGACGATCGAATCTCGGGCAAGTAACATACCGAAGAACAAAGGGAATAGCATACGGGATTAACTGAATCCTTGACATAGAGGTTTGACTAATAAAGATCTTCATAGAATATGTAGGAGCCAATATGGGCATCCAGGTCCCGCTATTGGTTATTGATCGTAGAGGTGTCTCGGTCATGTCTACATAGTTCTCGAACCCGCAGGGTCTACACACTTAACGTTTGGTGACGATTAGTTGAGTTATTTTGTTGGTGACCGAAGGTTGTTCGGAATCCCGAATAAGATCTCGGACATGACGAGGATCTCCGGAATAGTCCGGAGGTAAAGATTAATATATGTGATAATAGTGTTTTGATCTCCGGAAGGGTTCCGGAATTCACCGGAAGAGGTTCCGGATGTTTACCGAAGTGTTCGGGTGCAGCAACACTTTATATAGGCCAAAGGGGTAAAGCCCACGAGGTATTGGAAAGTGCAAAAGGAAGTTTTGCTGCTGCCTTAAGCGGTACTACCGTTGGTAAGGCAGTACTACCGTGTAAGCGGTACTACCGCTCGTGAGCGGTACTACCGCTTGTGCGCGATACTGCTGGAATCCGAGTTGGACTCTTTCCCTGCGGGCCAAATCGACCTTGTGTGGGCAAAACCGACCTGGAGGAGGCTTTTACTCCAAGTTTAGACCCCAAGGCTCAACATATAAATAGAGGGGAAGGGCTAGCACACGGGACACATTAAGATTTCCCAAGCCGTGTGTCAGCAACCCTAACCCTCTAGTTCTCCCGTCATAATCTCTGTAGTGCTTGGCGAAGCCCTGCAGAGATTGTTCCTCACCACCATCACCACACCGTCGTGCTGCCGGAACTCGTCTACTACTTCATCATCGCTCGCTGGATCGAGGAGGTGAAGGCATCATCAAGCCGTACGTGTGTTGAACGCGGAGGTGCCGTCCGTTCGGCACTAGTTCGTGATCGGATCGAGGGACGACTTGCGATTTGGATCGTTGAGACGTTCGACTACATCAACCGCGTTTCTTAACGCTTCCGCTTAGCGATCTACAAGGGTATGTAGATTCACTCTCCCTCTCGTAGATGCTCATCACCATGGATAGATCTTGTGTGTGCGTAGGAAAATTTTTGTTTCCCATGCAACGTTCCCCAACAGTGGTATCAGAGCTAGGTCTATGCGTAGATGAGATCTCGAGTAGAACACAAACGAGTTGTGGGCGTGGGTGTATACATATTGCTTGCCGTTACTAGTTGATACTTGATTCGGCGGTATTGTGAGATGAAGCGGCCCGGACCAACATTACTCGTATGCTTACGAGAGACCGGTTCCTTCAACTGACATGTAACTTCGTTGCATAAAGATGGCTAGCGGGTGTCTGTCTGTCTCAGTTTAGTTGAATCGATTTCAATGAAGAGGGTTCTTTTAGAAGATCAAAAAGCAATCACTACACCACGTTGTGGTTTTGCATAGGTAAGAACGGTTCTTGCAAACCCGTAGCATCCACGTAAAACTTGCAACAACAATTAGAGGACGTCTAACTTGTTTTTGCAGGGTATGTTGTGATGTGATATGGCCAATTTCATGATGAGATATATGTGATGTATGAGATGATCATGTGTTGTATAGAATATCACGACTTGCATGTCGATGACTACGGCAACTGGCAGGAGCCATAGAGTTGTCTTTAATTATTTTCGCCGTTTTTGCTTTACTTTATCGCTATGAGTTAGCTATAGTCATAGAAGCAACAGTAGGCGCGACAACCTCATGTCGACACGTTGATGGAGATCAAGATGATGGAGATCATGGTGTCATGCCGGTGACGATGGAGATCATGCCGGTGCTTTGGAGATGGAGATCAAAAGCACAAGTTCATGGCCATATCATGTCACTTATGATTTGCATGTGATGTTAATCCTTTATGCATCTTATTTTGCATAGGACGACGGTAGCATTATAAGGTGATCCCTCACTTAAACTTCAAGATAAAATTGTGTTCTCCCTGAGTGTGCACCGTTGCGAAAGTTCGTCGTTTCGAGACACCACGTGATGATCGGGTGTGTTAGACTCTACGTTCACATACAACGGGTGCAAGCCAGTGTTGCACGTGCGGAACACTCGGGTTAAACTTGACGAGCCTAGCATGTACAGACATGGCCTCGGAACACAAGAGACCGAAAGGTTGAACATGAGTCATATAGTAGATATGATCAACATGAAGATGTTCACCATTGAAACCACCTCAACTCACGTGATGATCGGACTTGAGTTGGTGGATTTGGATCATGTTACACTCGAATGACCGGAGGGATGTCAATTTGAGTGGGAGTTTTAAGTAATATGATTAACTAAACTCATTATCTTGAACAATAGTCTAAATTGTCTTTGCAATATTTATGTTGTAGATCATGGCTCGCGCAGTAGCACCCCTGAATTTTAATGCGTTCCTAGAGAAAGCTAAATTAAAAGATGATGGAAGTAACTTTGTGGACTGGGCCCGTAATCTAAGGATCATCCTTACGGCTTCCCAGAAGGCTTATGTCCTTGATGCACCGCTTGGTGATCCACCTGCTCCAGTTGAGTCTCTAGACGTTGTGAACGCCTGGCAGGCTCGTTCTGAAAATTACTCAATAGTTCAATGTGCAATATTGTATGGCTTAGAACCGAGACTTCAAAGACGTTTTGAACGTCATGGAGCATATGAGATGTTCCAGGAGTTGAAGTTTATCTTTCAGAAGAATGCCCGGATCGAGAGATATGAGATCTCCGATAAGTTCTATGCTTGCAAGATGGAGGAGAACGGGTCTATCAGTGATCACGTACTCAGAATGTCTGGGTACTCCACCCGTCTGGCTGAATTGGGGATGCCCCTTCCGCCAGAGGCTATCACTGACAGAGTTCTTCAATCATTGCCACCTAGCTACAAGAGCTTCGTGTTGAACTATAACATGCACGGGATGAACAAGTCAGTCGCCGAGCTGTTTGCGATGCTGAAAGCCGCTGAGTCTGAAATTCAGAAGGAGCATCAAGTGTTGATGGTCAATAAAACCACTAGTTTCAAGAAAAATGGCAAGGGTAAGAGGGGTAACTCCAAGAAGAGTGGCAAAGCAGTTGCTCCTCCCGTGAAGAAACCCAAGGCTGGACCCAAACCAGAAATGGTGTGCTTTCATTGCAAGGGAACTTGACACTGGAAGCGGAACTGCCCCAAGTATTTGGCTGACAAGAATGCGGCCAACAACAAACAAGGTATATATGATATACATGTTATTGATGTGTACCTTACCAACTCTCGTTGTAGTGCCTGGGTATTTGATACCGGTGCGGTTGCTCATATTTGCAACTCAAAACAGGAACTGCGGAATAGACGGAGGCTGGCAAAGGACGAAGTGACGATGCGCGTGGGAAATGGTTCCAAGGTTGATGTGATCGCTGTCGGCACGCTCACTCTTCGATTACCATCGGGATTAGTGATGAACCTGAATAATTGTTATTTAGTGCCTGCGTTAAGCATGAACATTATATCTGGATCTTGTTTATTGCGAGACGGTTACTCATTTAAATCAGAGAATAATGGTTGTTCTATTTATATGAGTAATATCTTTTATGGTCATGCACCCAATGTGAGGGGTTTATTCTTATTGAATCTCGATAGTAATGATACACATGTTCATAACATTGATGCCAAAAGATGTAGAATTGATAATGATAATACCACTTTCTTGTGGCACTGCCGTTTAGGTCATATTGGCGTAAAACGCATGAGGAAGCTCCATGCTGATGGACTTTTGGAGTCACTTGATTTTGAATCACTTGACACATGCGAGCCATGCCTCATGGGCAAGATGACTAAAACGCCGTTCTCTGGAACAATGGAACGGGCAAGTGACTTGTTGGAAATCATACATACTGATGTGTGCGGTCCAATGAGTATTGAGGCGCGCGGTGGTTATCGTTACTTTCTCACCTTCACTGATGACTTAAGTAGATATGGGTATATTTACTTAATGAAACACAAGTCTGAAACGTTTGAAAAGTTCAAACAATTTTAGAGTGAAGTTGAGAATCATCGTAACAAGAAGATTAAATTCCTACGATCTGATCGAGGAGGAGAATATCTGAGTTATGAGTTTGGCAGTCACTTAAGACAATGTGGAATTGTTTCACAACTGACACCGCCTGGAACACCACAGCGTAATGGTGTGTCCGAACGTCGTAATCGAACCTTATTGGATATGGTGCGATCTATGATGTCTCTTGCCGATTTGCCACTATCGTTTTGGGGTTATGCATTAGAGACAGCTGCATTCACTTTAAATAGGGCACCATCGAAATCCGTTGAGACAACGCCATATGAACTTTGGTTTGGCAAGAAGCCAAAGCTGTCGTTTCTTAAAGTTTGGGGATGTGATGCTTATGTCAAAAAGCTTCAGCCTGAAAAGCTGGAACCCAAAGCGGAGAAATGCGTCTTCATAGGATACCCAAAAGAGACAGTTGGGTATACCTTCTACCTCAGATCCGAAGGCAAAGTGTTTGTCGCTAAAAACGGAACGTTTCTTGAGAAAGAGTTTCTCTCGAAAGAATTGAGTGGGAGGAAGATAGAACTTGATGAGGTTGTTGAACCTTTACTTCAACCTGAAAGTAGCGCAGCGCAGAAAGATGTTTCTGTAGAGCCTACATCAGCTGAAGAGGAAGTTAATGATGATGATCATGAAGCTTTGGATCAAGTTGCTATCGAACCTCGTAGGTCGACAAGGACGCGTACTGCTCCTGAGTGGTACGGCAACCCTATCTTACAGGTCATGTTGTTGGACAATGATGAACCTACGAGCTATGGAGAAGCGATGATGGGCCCGGATTCCAAGAAGTGGTTAGAGGCCATGAAATCCGAGATGGGATCCATGTATGAAAACAAAGTATGGACTTTGGAAGTATTACCTGAAGGGCGTAAGGCCATTCAGAACAAATGGATCTTTAAGAGGAAGACGGACGCGGACGGTAATGTCACCGTCTATAAAGCTCGACTTGTGGCAAAGGGTTTTTCACAAGTTCAAGGAGTTGACTACGATGAGACCTTCTCACCCGTAGCAATGCTTAAGTCCGTCAGAATCATGTTAGCAATAGCTGCTTTTTTCGATTATGAAATTTGGCAGATGGATGTCAAAACAGCGTTCCTTAACGGTTTCCTTAAGGAAGAGTTGTATATGATGCAACCAGAAGGTTTTGTCGATCCAGAGAATGCTGACAAAGTTTGCAAACTCCAGTGATCCATTTATGGACTGGTGCAAGCATCTCGGAGTTGGAATCTTCGCTTTGATGAGGTGATCAAAGCATTCGAGTTTATACAAGTTTACGGAGAAGCTTGTATTTACAAGAAAGTGAGTGGGAGCTCTATAGCGTTTCTAATATTATATGTTGATGACATATTGCTGATTGGAAACAATATAGAAATGTTGGAAGGCGTGAAGGAATATTTGAACAAGAGTTTTTCAATGAAGGACCTAGGAGAAGCTGCTTTCATATTAGGCATCAAGATCTATAGAGATAGATCGAGACGCTTAATAGGACTTTCACAAAGCACATACCTTGACAAAGTTTTGAAGAAGTTCAAAATGGATCAGTCCAAGAAGGGGTTCTTGCCTATATTGCAAGGTGTGAAGTTGAGTAAGACTCAATGCCCAATGACTGCAGAAGATAGAGAAAAGATGAGTGTCATCCCCTATGCTTCAGCCATAGGCTCTATCATGTATGCAATGCTGTGCACAAGACCCGATGTCAGCCTTGCCATAAGTATGGTCGGAAGGTTTCAAAGTGATCCAGGAATGGAACACTGGACGGCGGTCAAGAATATCCTGAAGTACCTAAAAAGGACTAAGGACATGTTTCTCGTTTATGGAGGTGATCAAGAGCTCGTCGTAAAGGGTTACGTCGATGCAAGCTTTGACACTGATCCGGATGACTCTAAGTCACAAACCGGATACGTATTTATTCTTAATGGGGGTGCGGTTAGCTGGTGCAGTTCCAAGCAAAGCGTGGTAGCTGATTCTACATGCGAAGCGGAGTACATCGCTGCCTCGGAGGCGGCGAAGGAAGGTGTCTGGATGAAGGAGTTCATGACAGATCTTGGAGTAGTGCCTAGTGCGCTTAACCCAATGACTCTGTTTTGTGATAATACTGGTGCCATTGCTCTAGCCAAGGAACCAAGATTTCACAAGAGGACCAGACACATAAAGCGACGTTTCAATTCCATCCGCGATTACATCAAGGAGGACGACATAAATATTTGCAAAGTACACACGGATCTGAATGTTGCAGATCCGATGACTAAACCTCTTCCAAGGGCTAAACATGAACAACACCAGAACTACATGGGTGTTCGATTCATTACAATATAAATCACATAGTGATGTGAACTAGATTATTGACTCTAGTGCAAGTGGGAGACTGTTGGAAATATACCCTAGAGGCAATAATAAATTGGTTATTATTATATTTCCTTGTTCATGATAATCGTTTATTATCCATGCTATAATTGTATTGATTGGAAACTCAAATACATGTGTGGGTACATAGACAACACTGTGTCCCTAGTAAGCCTCTAGTTGACTAGCTCGTTGATCAAAAGATGGTGAAGGTTTCCTAGCCATGGACATGAGATGTCATTTGATAACGGGATCACATCATTAGGAGAATGATGTGATGGACAAGACCCAAACTACGAACGTAGCATATGATCGTGTCAGTTTATTGCTATTGTTTTCTGCATGTCAAGTATCTGTTCCTATGACCATGAGATCATGCAACTCCCTGACATCGGAGGAGTACCTTGTGTGTATCAAACGTCGCAACGTAACTGGGTGACTATAAAGGTGCTCTACAGGTATCTCCGAGGGTGTCTGTTGGGTTGGCATGGATCAAGATTGGGATTTGTTACTCCGTGTGACGGAGAGGTATCTCAGGGCCCACTCGGTAATACAACATCACAACGAGCCTTGCAAGCAATGTGACTAAAGTGTTAGCCACGAGATCTTGTATTACGAAACGAGTAAAGAGACTTGCCGGTAACGACATTGAACTAGGTATAGAGATACCGACGATCGAATCTCGGGCAAGTAACATACCGAAGAACAAAGGGAACAGCATACGGGATTAACTGAATCCTTGACATAGAGGTTCGACCGATAAAGATCTTCGTAGAATATGTAGGAGCCAATATGGGTATCCAGGTCCCACTATTGGTTATTGATCGTAGAGGTGTCTCGGTCATGTCTACATAGTTCTCGAACCCACAGGGTCTACACACTTAATGTTTGGTGACGATTAGTTGAGTTATTTTGTTGGTGACCGAAGGTTGTTCGGAATCCCGGATAAGATCCGGACATGACGAGGATCTCCGGAATAGTCCGGAGGTAAAGATTAATATATGTGATAATAGTGTTTTGATCTCCGGAAGGGTTCCGGAATTCACCGGAAGAGGTTCCGGATGTTTACCGAAGTGTTCGGGTGCAGCAACACTTTATATAGGCCAAAGGGGTAAAGCCCACGAGGTATTGGAAAGTGCAAAAGGAAGTTTTGCTGCTGCCTTAAGCAGTACTACCGTTGGTAAGGCAGTACTACCGCGTAAGCGGTACTACCGCTGTGAAGCGGTACTACCGCTCGTGAGCGGTACTACCGCTTGTGCGCGATACTGCTGGAATCTGAGTTGGACTCTTTCCCTGCGGGCCAAACCGACCTTGTGCGTGCAAAACCGACCTGGAGGAGGCTTTTACTCCAAGTTTAGACCCCAAGGCTCAACATATAAATAGAGGGGAAGGGCTAGCACACGGGACACATTATGATTTCCCAAGCCGTGTGTCGGCAACCCTAACCCTCTAGTTCTCCCGTCATAATCTCTGTACTGCTTGGCGAAGCCCTGCAGAGATTGTTCCTCACCACCATCACCACACCGTCGTGCTGCCGGAACTCATCTACTACTTCATCATCACTCGCTGGATCGAGGAGGTGAAGGCATCATCAAGCCGTACGTGTGTTGAACACGGAGGTGCCGTCCGTTCGGCACTAGTTCATGATCGGATCGAGGGACGACTTGCGATTTGGATCGCGGAGACGTTCGACTACATCAACCGCGTTTCTTAACGCTTCCGCTTAGCGATCTACAAGGGTATGTAGATTCACTCTCCCTCTCGTAGATGCTCATCACCATGGATAGATCTTGTGTGTGCGTAGGAAAATTTTTGTTTCCCATGCAACGTTCCCCAACAGTGGTATCAGAGCTAGGTCTATGCGTAGATGAGATCTCGAGTAGAACACAAACGAGTTGTGGGCGTGGGTGTATACATATTGCTTGCCGTTACTAGTTGATACTTGATTCGGCGGTATTGTGAGATGAAGCGGCCCGGACCAACATTACTCGTACGCTTACGAGAGACCGGTTCCTTCAACTGACATGTAACTTCGTTGCATAAAGATGGCTAGCGGGTGTCTGTCTCTCTCACTTTAGTTGAATCGATTTCAATGAAGAGGGTTCTTTTAGAAGATCAAAAAGCAATCACTACACCACGTTGTGGTTTTGCGTAGGTAAGAACGGTTCTTGCAAACCCGTAGCAGCCACGTAAAACTTGCAACAACAATTAGAGGACGTCTAACTTGTTTTTGCAGGGTATGTTGTGATGTGATATGGCCAATTTCATGATGAGATATATGTGATGTATGAGATGATCATGTGTTGTATAGAATATCACGACTTGCATGTCGATGACTACGGCAACTGGCAGGAGCCATAGAGTTGTCTTTAATTATTTTCGCCGTTTTTGCTTTACTTTATCGCTATGAGTTAGCTATAGTCGTAGAAGCAACAGTAGGCGCGACAACCTCATGGCGACACGTTGATGGAGATCAAGATGATGGAGATCATGGTGTCATGCCGGTGACGATGGAGATCATGCCGGTGCTTTGGAGATGGAGATCAAAAGCACAAGTTCATGGCCATATCATGTCACTTATGATTTGCATGTGATGTTAATCCTTTTATGCATCTTATTTTGCTTAGGACGACGGTAGCATTATAAGGTGATCCCTCACTTAAATTTCAAGATAAAATTGTGTTCTCCCCGAGTGTGCACCGTTGCGAAAGTTCGTCGTTTCGAGACACCACGTGATGATCGGGTGTGATAGACTCTACGTTCACATACAACGGGTGCAAGCCAGTGTTGCACGTGCGGAACACTCGGGTTAAACTTGACGAGCCTAGCATGTACAGACATGGCCTCGGAACACAAGAGACCGAAAGGTCGAACATGAGTCATATAGTAGATATGATCAACATGAAGATGTTCACCATTGAAACCACCTCAACTCACGTGATGATCGGACTTGAGTTGGTGGATTTGGATCATGTTACACTCGAATGACCGGAGGGATGTCAATTTGAGTGGGAGTTTTAAGTAATATGATTAACTAAACTCATTATCTTGAACAATAGTCTAAATTGTCTTTGCAATATTTATGTTGTAGATCATGGCTCGCGCAGTAGCACCCCTGAATTTTAATGCGTTCCTAGAGAAAGCTAAATTAAAAGATGATGGAAGTAACTTTGTGGACTGGGCCCGTAATCTAAGGATTATCCTTACGGCTTCCCAGAAGGCTTATGTCCTTGATGCACCGCTTGGTGATCCACCCGCTCCAGTTGAGTCTCTAGACGTTGTGAACGCCTGGCAGGCTTGTTCTGAAAATTACTCAATAGTTCAATGTGCAATATTGTATGGCTTAGAACCGAGACTTCAAAGACGTTTTGAACGTCATGGAGCATATGAGATGTTCCAGGAGTTGAAGTTTATCTTTCAGAAGAATGCCCTGATCGAGAGATATGAGATCTCCGATAAGTTCTATGCTTGCAAGATGGAGGAGAACGGGTCTATCAGTGATCACATACTCAGAATGTCTGGGTACTCCACCCGTCTGGCTGAATTGGGGATGCCCCTTCTGCCAGAGGCTATCACTGACAGAGTTCTTCAATCATTGCCACCGAGCTACAAGAGCTTCGTGTTGAACTATAACATGCACGGGATGAACAAGTCAGTCGCCGAGCTGTTTGCGATGCTGAAAGCCGCTGAGTCTGAAATTCAGAAGGAGCATCAAGTGTTGATGGTCAATAAAACCACTAGTTTCAAGAAAAATGGCAAGGGTAAGAGGGGTAACTCCAAGAAGAGTGGCAAAGCAGTTGCTCCTCCCGTGAAGAAACCCAAGGCTGGACCCAAACCAGAAACTGTGTGCTTTCATTGCAAGGGAACTGGACACTGGAAGCGGAACTGCCCCAAGTATTTGGCTGACAAGAATGCGGCCAACAACAAACAAGGTATATATGATATACATGTTATTGATGTGTACCTTACCAACTCTCGTTGTAGTGCCTGGGTATTTGATACCGGTGCGGTTGCTCATATTTGCAACTCAAAACAGGAACTGCGGAATAGACGGAGGCTGGCAAAGGACGAAGTGACGATACGCGTGGGAAATGGTTCCAAGGTTGATGTGATCGCCGTCGGCACGCTCACTCTTCGATTACCATCGGGTTTAGTGATGAACCTGAATAATTGTTATTTAGTGCCTGCGTTAAGCATGAACATTATATCTGGATCTTGGTTATTGCGAGACGGTTACTCATTTAAATCAGAGAATAATGGTTGTTCTATTTATATGAGTAATATCTTTTATGGTCATGCACCCAATGTGAGGGGTTTATTCTTATTGAATCTCGATAGTAATGATACACATGTTCATAACATTGATGCCAAAAGATGTAGAATTGATAATGATAATACCACTTTCTTGTGGCACTGCCGTTTAGATCATATTGGCGTAAAACGCATGAGGAAGCTCCATGCCGATGGACTTTTGGAGTCACTTGATTTTGAATCACTTGACACATGCGAGCCATGCCTCATGGGCAAGATGACTAAAACGCCGTTCTCTGGAACAATGGAACGGGCAAGTGACTTGTTGGAAATCATACATACTGATGTGTGCGGTCCAATGAGTATTGAGGCGCGCGGTGGTTATCGTTACTTTCTCACCTTCACTGATGACTTAAGTAGATATGGGTATATTTACTTAATGAAACACAAGTCTGAAACGTTTGAAAAGTTCAAACAATTTTAGAGTGAAGTTGAGAATCATCGTAACAAGAAGATTAAATTCCTACGATCTGATCGAGGAGGAGAATATCTGAGTTATGAGTTTGGCAGTCACTTAAGACAATGTGGAATTGTTTCACAACTGACACCGCCTGGAACACCACAGCGTAATGGTGTGTCCGAACGTCGTAATCGAACCTTATTGGATATGGTGCGATCTATGATGTCTCTTGCCGATTTGCCACTATCGTTTTGGGGTTATGCATTAGAGACAGCTGCATTCACTTTAAATAGGGCACCATCGAAATCTGTTGAGACAACGCCATATGAACTTTGGTTTGGCAAGAAGCCAAAGCTGTCGTTTCTTAAAGTTTGGGGATGTGATGCTTATGTCAAAAAGCTTCAGCCTGAAAAGCTGGAACCCAAAGCGGAGAAATGCGTCTTCATAGGATACCCAAAAGAGACAGTTGGGTATACCTTCTACCTCAGATCCGAAGGCAAAGTGTTTGTCGCTAAAAACGGAACGTTTCTTGAGAAAGAGTTTCTCTCGAAAGAATTGAGTGGGAGGAATATAGAACTTGATGAGGTTGTTGAACCTTTACTTCAACCTGAAAGTAGCGCAGCGCAGAAAGATGTTTCTGTAGAGCCTACATCAGCTGAAGAGGAAGTTAATGATGATGATCATGAAGCTTTGGATCAAGTTGCTATCGAACCTCGTAGGTCGACAAGGACGCGTACTGCTCCTGAGTGGTACGGCAACCCTGTCTTAGAGGTCATGTTGTTGGACAACAATGAACCTACGAGCTATGGAGAAGCGATGATGGGCCCGGATTCCAAGAAGTGGTTAGAGGCCATGAAATCCGAGATGGGATCCATGTATGAAAACAAAGTATGGACTTTGGAAGTATTACCTGAAGGGCGTAAGGCCATTCAGAACAAATGGATCTTTAAGAGGAAGACGGACGCGGACGGTAATGTCACCGTCTATAAAGCTCGACTTGTGGCCAAGGGTTTTTCACAAGTTCAAGGGGTTGACTACGATGAGACCTTCTCACCCGTAGCGATGCTTAAGTCCGTCAGAATCATGTTAGCAATAGCTGCTTTTTTCGATTATGAAATTTGGCAGATGGATGTCAAAACAGCGTTCCTTAACGGTTTCCTTAAGGAAGAGTTGTATATGATGCAACCAGAAGGTTTTGTCGATCCAGAGAATGCTGACAAAGTTTGCAAACTCCAGCGATCCATTTATGGACTGGTGCAAGCATCTCGGAGTTGGAATCTTCTCTTTGATGAGGTGATCAAAGCATTCGAGTTTATACAAGTTTACGGAGAAGCTTGTATTTACAAGAAAGTGAGTGGGAGCTCTATAGCGTTTCTAATATTATATGTGGATGACATATTGCTGATTGGAAACAATATAGAAATGTTGGAAGGCGTGAAGGAATATTTGAACAAGAGTTTTTCAATGAAGGACCTAGGAGAAGCTGCTTTCATATTAGCTTAATAGGACTTTCACAAAGCACATACCTTGACAAAGTTTTGAAGAAGTTCAAAATGGATCAGTCCAAGAAGGGGTTCTTGCCTATATTGCAAGGTGTGAAGTTGAGTAAGACTCAATGCCCAGTGACTGCAGAAGATAGAGAAAAGATGAGTGTCATCCCCTATGCTTCAGCCATAGGCTCTATCATGTATGCAATGCTGTGCACAAGACCCGATGTCAGCCTTGCCATAAGTATGGTCGGAAGGTTTCAAAGTGATCCAGGAATGGAACACTGGACGGCGGTCAAGAATATCCTGAAGTACCTAAAAAGGACTAAGGACATGTTTCTCGTTTATGGAGGTGATCAAGAGCTCGTCGTAAAGGGTTACGTCGATGCAAGCTTTGACACTGATCCGGATGACTCTAAGTCACAAACCGGATACGTATTTATTCTTAATGGGGGTGCGGTTAGCTGGTGCAGTTCCAAGCAAAGCGTGGTAGCGGATTCTACATGCGAAGCGGAGTACATCGCTGCCTCGGAGGCGGCGAAGGAAGGTGTCTGGATGAAGGAGTTCATGACAGATCTTGGAGTAGTGCCTAGAGCGCTTAACCCAATGACTCTGTTTTGTGATAATACTGGTGCCATTGCTCTAGCCAAGGAACCAAGATTTCACAAGAGGACCAGACACATAAAGCGACGTTTCAATTCCATCCGCGATTACATCAAGGAGGACGACATAAATATTTGCAAAGTACACACGGATCTGAATGTTGCAGATCCGATGACTAAACCTCTTCCAAGGGCTAAACATGAACAACACCAGAACTGCATGGGTGTTCGATTCATTACAATATAAATCACATAGTGATGTGAACTAGATTATTGACTCTAGTGCAAGTGGGAGACTGTTGGAAATATGCCCTAGAGGCAATAATAAATTGGTTATTAATATATTTCCTTGTTCATGATAATCGTTTATTATCCATGCTATAATTGTATTAATTGGAAACTCAAATACATGTGTGGGTACATAGACAACACTGTGTCCCTAGTAAGCCTCTAGTTGACTAGCTCGTTGATCAAAAGATGGTGAAGGTTTCCTAGCCATGGACATGAGATGTCATTTGATAACGGGATCACATCATTAGGAGAATGATGTGATGGACAAGACCCAAACTACGAACGTAGCATATGATCGTGTCAGTTTATTGCTATTGTTTTCTGCATGTCAAGTATCTGTTCCTATGACCATGAGATCATGCAACTCCCTGACATCGGAGGAGTACCTTGTGTGTATCAAACGTCGCAACGTAACTGGGTGACTATAAAGGTGCTCTACAGGTATCTCCGAGGGTGTCTGTTGGGTTGGCATGGATCAAGACTGGGATTTGTTACTCCGTGTGACGGAGATGTATCTCAGGGCCCACTCGGTAATACAACATCACAATGAGCCTTGCAAGCAATGTGACTAAAGTGTTAGCCACGAGATCTTGTATTACGGAACGAGTAAAGAGACTTGCCGGTAACGAGATTGAACTAGGTATAGAGATACCGACGATCGAATCTCGGTCAAGTAACATACCGAAGAACAAAGGGAACATCATACGGGATTAACTGAATCCTTGACATAGAGGTTCGACCGATAAAGATCTTCGTAGAATATGTAGGAGCCAATATGGGCATCCAGGTCCCGCTATTGGTTATTGATCGTAGAGGTGTCTCGGTCATGTCTACATAGTTCTCGAACCCGCAGGGTCTACACACTTAACGTTTGGTGACGATTAGTTGAGTTATTTTGTTGGTGACCGAAGGTTGTTCGGAATCCCGGATAAGATCCCGGACATGACGAGGATCTCCGGAATAGTCCGGAGGTAAAGATTAATATATGTGATAATAGTGTTTTGATCTCCGGAAGGGTTCCGGAATTCACCGGAAGAGGTTCCGGATGTTTACCGAAGTGTTCGGGTGCAGCAACACTTTATATAGGCCAAAGGGGTAAAGCCCACGAGGTATTGGAAAGTGCAAAAGGAAGTTTTGCTGCTGCCTTAAGCGGTACTACCGTTGGTAAGGCAGTACTACCGCGTAAGCGGTACTACCGCTGTGAAGCGGTACTACCGCTCGTGAGCGGTACTACCGCTTGTGCGCGATACTGCTGGAATCCGAGTTGGACTCTTTCCCTGCGGGCCAAACCGACCTTGTGCGGGCAAAACCGACCTGGAGGAGGCTTTTACTCCAAGTTTAGACCCCAAGCCTCAACATATAAATAGAGGGGAAGGGCTAGCACACGGGACACATTAAGATTTCCCAAGCCGTGTGTCGCCAACCCTAACCCTCTAGTTCTCCCGTCATAATCTCCGTAGTGCTTGGCGAAGCCTGCAGAGATTGTTCCTCACCACCATCACCACACCGTCGTGCTGCCGGAACTCATCTACTACTTCTTCATCGCTCGCTGGATCGAGGAGGTGAAGGCGTCATAAAGCCGTACGTGTGTTGAACGCGGAGGTGCCGTCCGTTCGGCACTAGTTCGTGATCGGATCGAGGGACGACTTGCGATTTGGATCGCGGAGACGTTCGACTACATCAACCGCGTTTCTTAACGCTTCCGCTTAGCGATCTACAAGGGTATGTAGATTCACTCTCCCTCTCGTAGATGCTCATCACCATGGATAGATCTTGTGTGTGCGTAGGAAATTTTTTGTTTCCCATGCAACGTTCCCCAACACTTCACTCCCCCTCTCCCTCATCCACATCGTTGCTGGTCATCAATGCATCGCCTTGGGACCCCCTCGCCAGCCGCTCATCGCCGACAGGCCGGTGGCGAGCCGGTGCAACGGCCGCTGCTCTCGGCCACGGCGGCCGAGAGGATCAGCACGGCCACCGACAGCCGCCATCACTCCTCCACACCGCTCTCTCCTACCTCCTCTCCACGTGGCAGCATCTCCTCCACTCCCACACGCTGTCCAAGCCGACCGAGCCCGCCTGTCAGTCGCCGGAGTTGCTCGTCGCCGCCATGGCCGTACAGGAGCCCAGCATCGGGATAAGGTGATAGAGCTCGCGGGCGTCGCGCTGGCGCTACCAGAAGTCTCCTCTCATCTCACTGACATCCACCGACCGCACTCGCTGCCCCAAACCTACCTCGCCGGCAGAATTACTCCGCCACGATCTGGATAGCTTCGGCCATCTCTGCCTCGCCTATAAAAGGGGCCCCTGAGCTCCGTTCTGCACCCACACCACCTCCACCCGCTCCCAATCACCACCCAGAGGAGTCGGACGACCTAGGGGAGGTCTTCTTCCCCGACTCCAGCCGCCCAATCCACCACTGTCCCTGTGAACACCACGTCGCCGTCCGTCCACTTCCACCCCTCAAATTTCATCAGTAGCCTCCTCGTGCACCACTTCATCCATTCCGTGCGTCAATTTGACGTCCGGGGCCCTCCCCGATGAGATCCATCACCACCCGACGCTGCCGTCCACCGGAGTTGACCCCGCCGTCGCCATAGTGCTCGCCAGCGACCACCACTACCACCCACCGACACGGAACATTCCCCCGAGCACACCCATACCATCGCCGCCTCCTAAAACGCCGGCGATCGCCGTCGGTGACTGATGACCCACAAGTATAGGGGATCAATCATAGTCCTTTCGATAAGTAAGAGTGTCGAACCCAACGAGGAGCAGAAGGAAATGACAAGCGGTTTTCAGCAAGGTATTTTCTGCAAGCACTGAAATTATCGGTAACGAGTAGTTTGATAGCAAGATAATTTGTAACAAGTAACAAGTAGCAATAGTAACAAAGAGTGCAGCAAGGTGGCCCAATCCTTTTTGTAGCAAAGGACAAGCCGGAACGATCTCTTATAGTAAGCAAAGCGTTCTCGAGGACACATGGGAATTTCATCTAGTCACTTTCATCATGTTGGTTTGATTCGCGTTCGCTACTTTGATAATTTGATATGTGGGTGGACCGGTGCTTGGGTGTTGTTCTTACTTGAACAAGCCTCCCACTTATGATTATCCCCTCTCGCAAGCATCCGCAACTACGAAAGAAGAATTAAGATAACTCTAACCATAGCATTAAACATATGGATCCAAATCAGCCCCTTACGGAATAGCGCATAAACTAGGGTTTAAGCTTCTGTCACTCTAGCAACCCATCATCTAATTACTACTCCACAATGCATTCCCTTAGGCCCAAAGATGGTGAAGTGTCATGTAGTCGACGTTCACATGACACCACTAAGAGAATCAACAACATATATATCATCAAAATATCGAACGAATACCAAATTCACATGATTACTTATGACAAGACTTCTCCCATGTCCTCAAGAAGAAAAGTAACTACTCACAAATCATCTTCATGTCCAAGATCAGAGGGGTATTGAATAGCATATTGGATCTGAACATATAATCTTCCACCAAATAAACCAACTAGCATCAACTACAAGATGTAATCAACACTACTAGCAACCCACATGTACCAATCTGAGGTTTTGAGACAAAGATTGAATACAAGAGATGAACTAGGGTTTGAGATGAGGTGGTGCCGGTGAAGATGTTGATGAAGATTGGTCCTTCCACGCTGAGAGGATCGTTGGTGATGTCGATGGCGACGATTTCCCCCTCCCGGAGGGAAGTATCCCCGGCAGAATCTCTCCGCCGGAGAGCAAAGTACTCCTGCCTAAGTTCCGCCTCGAGACGGCAGCGCACCATCCCCAAAGTCTTCTCTATATTTTTTCTAGGGCAAATGGACTTATATACCAGAAAATGGGGGCCAGAGGCTGGCCAGGGGCCCCACGAGCCACCAGGGCGCGCCTGGGGAGGGGGGGGGGGGTTGGCACGCCCTGGTGCCTCGTGGGCTCCTGGGTGGCCCCCTCTGGTATTTCTTTCTTGCAGTATTTTTTATTTATTCCAAAATAAATCTTCGTGAAATTTCAGCTCATTTGGAGATGTGCAGAATAGGTATCTCTGACATAGCTTTTTCAGGTCCAGAATTCTAGCTGCCGGCAATCTCCCTCCTTGTGTAAATCTTGCATATTAAGAGAGAAAAGGCATTAGAATTGCTCCACAAAGTGTTATATTGATTAAAAACACTATAAATAACAGTAGCAAAACATGATGCAAAATGGACGTATCAACTCCCCCAAGCTTAGACCTCGCTTGTCCTCAAGCGAAATCCGATATCGATAATCATGTCCACATGTTTAGAGAGAGAGGTGTCGATAAAAAAAATAAGGGCATAGTAGCATCATGATCATTATTACAAAAGCAATATTTATTATCATAAAACTTCTCATGAGCAAGTAACAATTCATCACAACAATGAAGTATAAGGCATAAACTTTCTTGAAAACTAACAAATTATGTTCTCAGTCAACAATGCAATTGCAATTCATCATATTTTCAGGAAGGGTCTCATGTAGGAGCTTTTTAGCAAGTCCACATACTCAACCATCATATAGCCTACTATGATTGCTAACACTCACAACATATATATGGAGCAAAAAGTTTCAGCCAGACACAATAGAAAGATGGGGGCTTATAGTTTCGCCTCCCAACTTATTCACCTCAAGGTTGATGTCAACAATAATAACTCATGATCACTCATATCCAACTGGATATATATGCCTAGATCTTTCCCCGCCACATGATGCTTGCAAAAGAGAAAAATAAAAAGGAAGTAGAGGAGAACACTATTAACTCTTGCATCAAAAGTAAATACATAAAAGTAAAGGATAGGCCCTTCGCAGAGGGAAGCAGAGGTTGTCATGCGCTTTTTGTTGTTGGATGCACAAGCTCTTAATGCAAAGGAACGTCACTTTATATTGCCCCTTGTGATAGCAACCTTTATTATGCAGTATGTCGCTTTTATTTCTTTGCCATCACAAGTTCGTACAAAGCTTATTTTCCCTTACAATAAAAGTTCATACACATTTAGAGGCAATTTTTATTGCTTTTTGCACCGATGACAACTTACTTGAAGGATCTTATTCAATCCGTAGGTAGGTATAGTGGACTCTCATGACATGAAACTGGGTTTAAGGGTTTTGGATGCACAAGTAGTATCTCTACTTGGTGCAGATTTTTGGCTAGCAAAGATATTGGGCAAGCACCACATGTTGGAGGATCTATGACAATATAACTTCTATGTGAATATAAGCAAACATAATTCATTACGTTGTCTTCCTTGTCCAATGTCAACAATTTGACATAAAATACTTAATGGGGGCTCACAATCATAGAAGTTGTCCAAGATAGTATATTTGCATGTGAATCTTCTCTTCCCTATTAATTTTTTTTATGAATTGCATCATTGACTAATGCTATGCTTGTTAACTTCCAATAAATTTTACCAATTATACTTTTCTTTATGTAATGTCATTACTTTCCATAAGATTAGCATATGATCTTTTTCATTATTTTCTTTGCTAGGATTGAAACATGAAAGTAAAGAAGCAAAAACTCAAACTACTCTTTATTATATAACTCTCAACTCGATTACATAGTAAGATAGATCACGAAACTAGCACTCGAAAATAGATCATACTAAACTTTTATTCAACTAGATCACGAAATAACTAAGGATTGAACTAAAAATAGGTAAAGATGATAAAAGTGATGGTGATACGATACCGGGGCGCCTCCCCCAAGCTTGGCACAAGCCAAGGGGAGTGCCCATACCCATGTACTCAAGTTTCCTTCTTCGGTGATGGTGGTGATGGTGAAGTGGTGAGCTTGTCCTTCAGTTTTCGCTTGAGAACATAGTTTTCTTCCTTCGACTTGCTAATTTCTTGCTCAAGCTCCACTATCTTCTCACACAATACGTTCTTGTTTTCCTGTAGAAGATGGAAAGGGATAAATTGGATCTTAGATTTGTTTACTATGTTTGGGAGGCTCAACTTCTTGAACTCCACAGGCATATCTCCCTGTTGAGGTAGAGGGGCATCTTCTTCATCCGAGCTCGTGTCTTCCGTTCCCTTTATGTCGGCATCTCGCTCCTCCTTCGCGGACCTTCCATAGGGATCTATGTCCCCGTAGATCCTTGGATTTGTAACATAGTGCGATACGAAGCTCTCTCCATCTTTCTTGAGACGACATACTTTCGGATATGTCAGAAAAATAGCACGAAAGAAGAACAAAGAAGATTTCTGCGATACGGTGGTGAAAATGTTAGGGAGTATATAAAAAGAATTTTTATCTTGCAAAACAAGTAATCCAGAACAAAACGGAGTCGGGAAGGCTCACGAGGGGCCCACGAGCCACCAGGGCGCGCCTGGGGGGTGGCGCGCCCTGGTGCCTCGTGGGCACCAGGTGGGTCCCCTCGACTGTTTCTTATTTTGTATTTTTTCTAATATTCCAAAACTGACAGAAAGTATTTTTATGGAATTTTTGGAGTCGGTTTACATACCGTATCACATACCTCTTCCTTTTCAGGGTTCTGGAGTGTTCTGGAAGGTCTCTCTTATCGGTGTAATTGTTTCAATAATATTAGTTTCAACATTAATGGGAGTACCTGAAATATAGTGCTTAATTCTTTGCCCGTTCACCACTCTCGGATTAGTGCCTTCGGAGTTGTTTATTTTGATGGCTCCGGAACGATAAACTTCTTCGATGATATACGGTCCTTCCCATTTAGAGAGAAGTTTTCCTGCAAAGAATCTCAAACGAGAATTGTACAATAGAACTTGCTCACCCACTTTAAATTCCCGTTTTTGAATTCTTCTATCATGCCATCTTTTAACTTTTTCTTTAAACAATTTGGCATTTTCATAAGCTTGGGTTCTCCATTCATCTAATGAGCTAATATCAAATAACCTCTTTTCACTAGCAAGTTTAAAATCATAATTGAGTTCTTTAATTGCCCAATATGCTTTATGTTCTAACTCAAGAGGTAAATGACATGCTTTTCCATAAACCATCTTATAAGGAGACATACCCATAGGATTTTTATAAGCAGTTCTATAAGCCCATAATGCATCGTCAAGTTTCTTAGACCAATTCTTTCTAGATCTATTGACATTTTTTTGCAAAATTAATTTTATTTCTCTATTGCTCAATTCAACTTGACCACTAGTTTGAGGGTGATAGGGAGATGCAATTCTATGGTTGACATCATATTTAGCAAGCAATTTACGGAATGCACCATGAATAAAATGTGAACAACCATCAATCATTAAATATCTAGGGACTCCGAACCTTGGGAAAATAACTTCTTTAAGCATTTTAATAGAAGTGTTATGATCAGCACTACTAGTTGGAATAGCTTCTACCCACTTAGTAACGTAATCAACAGCAACTAAAATATGTGTATACCCATTGGATTTAGGAAAAGGTCCCATATAATCAAATCCCCAAACATCAAATGGTTCAATAGCAAGTGAATAATTCATAGGCATTTCCTGACGTCTACCAACATTACCAATTCTTTGACATTCATCACAACATAGGACAAACTTACGAGCATCCTTGAAAAGAGTAGGCCAATAAAAACCAGATTGTAATACCTTGTGTGCAGTCCTGTCTCCCGCATGGTGTCCTCCGTAAGCCTCAGAATGATTCTTCCGTAGGATTTGTTCCTGTTCATACTCAGGTATACAACGTCTAATAATACCATCTACTCCTTCTTTATAAAGATGTGGGTCATCCCAAAAGTAATGTCTTAAATCATAGAAGAACTTTTTCTTTTGTTGGTATGTGAAACTAGGTGGTATAAATTTAGCAACAATATAATTAGCATAGTATGCATACTAAGGAGTATTACGAGAAGCATTTATCACAGCTAACTATTCATCAGGAAAATCATCATTAATAGGAAGTGGGTCATCAAGAACATTTTCAATTCTAGACAAATTATCCGCTATAGGATTCTCAGCTCCCTTTCTATCAATAATATGCAAGTCAAATTCTTGTAGCAATAAAACCCACCTAATGAGTCTAGGTTTAGCATCTTTCTTTTCCATTAGATATTTAATAGCAGCATGATCGATGTGAACAGTTACTTTAGAATCAACTATGTAAGATCTGAATTTATCACATGCAAACACAACTGCTAGAAATTCTTTCTCAGTAGTAGCATAATTTCTTTGGGCACTGTCTAGAGTTTTACTAGCATAATGGATAACATTTAATTTCTTATCAACTCTCTGTCCTAGAGCAGCACCAATAGCATAATCACTAGCATCACACATAATTTCAAAAGGCAAGTTCCAATCAGGTGGTTGAACAATAGGTGCAGTGGTTAAGGCTTTCTTAAGTGTTTCAAAGGCTTCTAGACAATCATCATCAAAAACAAATGGAACATCTTTTTGCAAAAGATTGGTAAGAGGCCTAGAAATTTTAGAGAAGTCTTTTATAAATCTCCCATAGAAACCAGCATGACCAAGGAAACTTCTTATACCTTTAATATCTTTAGGACATGGCATTTTCTCAATAGCATCAACCTTAGCTTTATCAACTTCAATACCTCTTTCAGAAATTTTATGCCCCAAGACAATGCCTTCATTCACCATAAAGTGGCACTTTTCCCAATTCAAGACAAGATTAGTTTCTTCACATCTCTGCAAAACTCGATCAAGGTTGCTTAAGCAATCATCAAAAGAAGTTCCGTAAACGGAGAAATCATCCATGAATACCTCAACAATCTTTTCACAAGAGTCAGAGAATATAGCAGTCATACATCTTTGAAAGGTAGCAGGTGCATTGCATAAACCAAAAGGCATACGTCTATAAGCATAAGTTCCAAAAGGACAAGTAAAGGTGGTTTTCTCTTGGTCGGATTGTGATACATGTATTTGAGAAAAACCAGAATAACCATCTAGGAAACAAAAGTGTGTATGCTTAGACAACCTTTCTAACATTTGATCAATAAAAGGTAAGGGGTAATGATCTTTTCTAGTGGCTTTGTTTAATTTTCTAAAATCAATTACCATCCTATAACCAGTTACAATTCTTTGTGGAATGAGTTCATTTTTATCATTAGGAACAATGGTAATACCTCCTGTCTTAGGGACAAAATGAACGGGACTTACCCATCTACTATCAGCTATGGGATAGATTATACCTGCTTCCAGAAGTTTTAATATTTCAGTTCTTACCACCTCTTTCATCTTAGGGTTTAATCGTCGTTGGTAGTCGACAACTGGTTTAGCATCAGGCTCCATATTAATTGTGTGCTGACATAGAGTGGGACTAATGCCATTAAGATCATCAAGAGTATATCCAATAGCAGCTCGGTGCTTCCTTAGAGTTTTTAGTAATCTCTTTTCTTCATGCTCTGAAAGGTTAGCACTGATAATAACAGGATATATCTTCTTTTCATCAAGGTAAGCATATTTCAATGTATCAGGCAATTGCTTCAATTCAAATACAGGATCACCCTTAGGTGGAGGAGGGCCTCCAAGAGTTTCAACAGGCAAATTGTGTTTAAGGATAGGTGGTTGATCAAAGAACATCTTATCTATTTCATTTCTTTCATTCATATGCATATTACTTTCATGGTCTAGCAAATATTGTTCTAACGGATCAGTAGGAGGTACGGCAATAGAAGCAAGACCAATAATTTCATCTTTACTAGGCAATTCCTTATCATGAGGTTGTCTACGAAACTTGGAGAAATTGAACTCATGAGACATACCACCAAAATCAACACTAACAGTTTCTTTAGCGCAATCAATCTTAGCATTAACAGTGTTCAAGAAAGGTCTACCAAATATAATGGGACAAAAATCATCTTGTGGAGAACCGAGGACTAGAAAATCAGTAGGGTATTTTATTTTTCCACACAAGACTTCAACATCTCTAACGATCCCAAGTGGTGTAATGGTATCTCTGTTTGCAAGCTTAATAGTAACACCAATGTCCTCTATTTCAACAGGTGCAATATCGTTCATAATTTCTTGATATAAGGTAAACGGAATAGCACTCACACTAGCACCCAAATCACACATGCCATGATAACAATGATCTCCTATTTTAATAGAGACAACAGGTATGCCTACAATGGGGCTGTTTTTATCTTTAGGATCTGGTTTAGCAATTCTAGTTGCTTCATCGCAGAAGTAAATAACATGCCCATCTATATTATCGACCAAGAGATCTTTAACCATAGCAACATTAGGTTCAACTTTAATTTGTTCAGAAGGTCTAGGTGCTCTAATATTACTTTTGTTAACCACAGTTGAAACTTTAGCATGTTCCTTAATCCTAACAGGAAAAGGTGGTTTCTCAATATAAGCAATAGGCACAACTGGATCAGCATGGTAAACAATTGTTTCTTCTTTAACACTAACGGGTTCCTCAATCTTTTCTTTAACAGGGGGATGATATTTAAACCACTTCTCCTTAGGGAGATCAACATGAGTAGCAAATGATTCACAAAAGGAAGCTACTATCTCAGAGTCAAGTCCATATTTAGTGCTAAACTTATGAAAAGCATCGGTAGCCCTAAAAGATTTAACACAATCGAACTCAAGTATTTTACCTGACTCATTACCTTTGTCGAGTTCCCAATCTTCAGAGTTGTGTTTAATTCTTTCCAGAAGATCCCATCTGAATTCAATAGTTTTCTTCATAAAGGAGCCAGTCAAAGAAGAATCGAGCATGGTTCGATTATCATGAGAAAGCCGAGCATAAAAATTCTGTAAGATAATTTCTCTTGAGAGCTCATGATTGGGGCATGTGTACATATTGTACTTAAGCCTCCCCCAAGCTTGAGCGATGCTTTCTTCTTCACGAGGCCAAAATTTTTATATATAATTCCGATCACGATGAACCAAATTCATAGGATAAAATTTCTGGTGGAATTCCAGTTTCAATCGGTTCCAGTCTCATGTATCAGTATCATCACATAGCCTATACCACGTCAATGCCTTTCCCTCCAAAGATAAAGGGAATACTTTCTTCTTAACTCCCATCTCCGGATAAACCTGCAAGCTTAAACAATCCACAAATTTCATCCACATAGATCAAGTGCATATCAGGATGTATCGTTCCATCTCCTGCGTAAGGATTAGCTAGCAGTTTCTCTATCATACCCGGAGGAATTTCATATGAAATATTTTCAGTAGGTGCAGTAGGTTGAGGAGCAACTATTTGTGTTTTCGGTCGAGGTGAAGATACCCCGAACAAACCCCTCAAAGGATTACTTTCCATAGTGACAAGTGACAGTAAATTTCAGCACGTAATATAAATGTTTCCTTACCAAATTCCACTCACCAAAGGCGCTTCACTCCCCGGCAACGGTGCCAGAAAAGAGTCTTGATGACCCACAAGTATAGGGGATAAATCATAGTCCTTTCGATAAGTAAGAGTGTCAAACCCAACGAGGGGCAGAAGGAAATGACAAGCGGTTTTCAGCAAGGTATTTTCTGCAAGCACTGAAATTATCGGTAACGAGTAGTTTGATAGCAAGATAATTTGTAACAAGTAACAAGTAGCAATAGTAACAAAGAGTGCAGCAAGGTGGCCCAATCCTTTTTGTAGCAAAGGACAAGCCGGAACGATCTCTTATAGTAAGCAAAGCGTTCTCGAGGACACATGGGAATTTCATCTAGTCACTTTCATCATGTTGGTTTGATTCGCGTTCGCTACTTTGATAATTTGATATGTGGGTGGACCGGTGCTTGGGTGTTGTTCTTACTTGAACAAGCCTCCCACTTATGATTATCCCCTCTCGCAAGCATCCGCAACTACGAAAGAAGAATTAAGATAACTCTAACCATAGCATTAAACATATGGATCCAAATCAGCCCCTTACGGAATAGCGCATAAACTAGGGTTTAAGCTTCTGTCACTCTAGCAACCCATCATCTAATTACTACTCCACAATGCATTCCCTTAGGCCCAAAGATGGTGAAGTTTCATGTAGTCGATGTTCACATGACACCACTAAGAGAATCAACAACATATATATCATCAAAATATCGAAAGAATACCAAATTCACATGATTACTTATGACAAGACTTCTCCCATGTCCTCAAGAAGAAAAGTAACTACTCACAAATCATCTTCATGTCCAAGATCAGAGGTGTATTGAATAGCATATTGGATCTGAACATATAATCTTCCACCAAATAAACCAACTAGCATCAACTACAAGATGTAATCAACACTACTAGCAACCCACAGGTACCAATCTGAGGTTTTGAGACAAAGATTGAATACAAGAGATGAACTAGGGTTTGAGATGAGATGGTGCTGGTGAATATGTTGATGAAGATTGGTCCTCCCACGATGAGAGCATCGTTGGTGATGTCGATGGCGACGATTTCTCCCTCCCGGAGGGAAGTATCCCCGGCAGAATCTCTCCGCCGGAGAGCAAAAGTGCTCCTGCCCAAGTTCTACCTTGAGGTGGCAGCGCACCTTCCCCAAAGTCTTCTCTATATTTTTTCTAAGGCAAATGGACTTATATACCAGAAAATTGGGGCCAGAGGCTGGCCAGGGGCCCCACGAGCCACCAGGGCGCGCCTGTGGGGGGGGGGGGGGGGGGTGGCGCGCCCTGGTGCCTCGTGGGCTCTTGGGTAGCCCCCTCTGGTATTTCTTTCTTCCAGTATTTTTTATTTATTCCAAAATAAATCTTCGTGAAATTTCAGCTCATTTGGAGATGTGCAGAATAGGTATCTCTGACATAGCTTTTTCAGGTCCAGAATTCTAGCTGCCGGCAATCTCCCTCCATGTGTAAATCTTGCATATTAAGAGAGAATCGGCATTAGAATTGCTCCACAAAGTGTTATATTGATTAGAAACACTATAAATAACAGTAGCAAAACATGATGCAAAATGGCCGTATCAGTGACCACCGCACCCTCTCTGTACACGCATGCGAGACGCGTTCAAATTTCAAACCTGACGGGTGGGGCCCACCCGTCAGCGTTTTATTATTTTCTGTTTTATTTCGAAAGTGTATTTTGCCTCAGTACGTTTTCTAAACTGGAAAACGTATTTTTACCGATGCGCTTTCTGTTTTACCACTCAGGGACCCGCTGGCAAAATTTTATTTCCAGAAAGGTCCCTGGTTTTAAAACCCTTATTACTTTTTAACCATAACTCCTTTTCAATTGATTCTTTTTCTAAAAAATTTCTTTTTCACTCTTGTTTTAGTATTTATTTTAAAATATTTTGAGCCAACATTTTGTGCTATCACAAATTTTTGATTTGAATTTGAATTCTTATTTTATAGAAAACGAGGAGGGAAACTTTGCCGAAAATTTCGAGGGATCACCTTCTGCCTACTTTGATCAAGGCAAGCATTTTTGAACTTGGGATATGGTGTTTGCATGCATGTTTGCATAACTTCAAAATGACCACCGGATATGTAGTGGATTGCAAGTGCTGCATGGTCATGTTTCTTTTGTGCATTTCTTGCATGCAATTAAGAACTATTCTAACTCAGATGAAGTGGTGAGAAATCAGGGGTGTACCCCTGCCTTTGTCATGCCGGTGGGCACGGGTCACATCATGACACGACGGTGTCACTGTGGCATGTGAAGCATGCCAGCCATAACAATAACACCTCCTGAGTTGACCTAGATCGAGTCTTGTTCCGTCAAGCCTAGCTAAATATCGTGCTGCCACTAGTCTTCCCGCGAGGGGAGTACGGCTTAGTAAGTTGCTAACCCCTTTCCAAGTGCACACTACATAGAGGGACCATGATAAGGGTTCCATGGCCACGGACTAATGCCAGTCATCGGGTCAGGGGCATGGGTGTATCCGGCTGGGCCGAGAGGGGGGCACCCCTTGTAATCCGCGCATTATAAATTGTGATCCCATGCTATTCGAGACGGCGGTCTCCCCGTCTTAGAGTTTTTCTTGAACGATGCTTTGGGTGATTCCTGGCATCTAGAAAGTTAATCTGGTGTGTGCTGGCCAGGTGTGTTTTCGACCCAAATACCGTAATGGGAATTAGTCAGTGTCTCGGTGTTGGCTAAATAAATCCTATACACATGGGTAAAGAGTACACCCTCTGCAGAGTTATACCTATTCGAATAGCCGTGTCCACGGTCAAGGACGTTAGCTGGGAAGGGTCAAGTGTCAGTCCCGGTGTCGCTCTTCGGAGGAAATAATTAAAATTGAGCATGATTCATTTTTGCAGGATGATTATTGTCACTACTGATGCTATCATGAATATTATTGTGGACTAACCTTTTTCTCTTATATGCAACCTTGAGTATCTCTTGGGATGGTTATGCCACCTGGATACTCATTTCTATTTTTTTTCTGAGTATCTCTTGGGATGGTTAATCCACCTGGATACTCATTTCTATTTTTTTCTGAGTATCTCTTGGGATGGTTAATCCACCTGGATACTCATTTCTATTTTTTTCTTAGTATCTCTTGGGATGGTTAATCCACCTGGATACTCATTTCTTTTCAAGACCTCTCAAGGCGTCGCATTTAGACACCCGTTTGGCATTTCTTTTCAAGACCTCTCGAGACATCGCATTTAGACACCCGTCTGGCATTTCTTTTCAAGACCTCTCGAGGCGTCGCATTCAGACACCCGTTTGGCATTTTTCTTGGAATTCCTCGGGTGGTCCAACGCCCGATGTTCCATTTTATTTTCTTGGTTCATTACTAAGATGATATATTTATTCATCCACACGGTATTAATATTTATCATACCATGCTTTAATTTCGGTCAGCATATGCATATAATTTAATCCATCATGAACATATGCATTCGGTATATATTTTGTTCATAATGTTTGCGAGTACATTCCAACGTACTCACTGGCTTGTCTCTGGCTTGTTAATTTGGCCAGACCTGGAAGAAGACGATCTTGTGGAGGAAGAGTGCGCTAGCGAACCCGACGCTTAGAGGTGTTCCCAGTCAGTCAACTTGTGGTCTTGGAGTCTACCACGTGTATCATCTGAAGTGCTTCCGCTCCACCAATAAAATAGTCAAGCCTCACCCTAACGCTTGGCTTTACTTTATTGTATCAGTGTTGTAATATCACCACACCACTGTTTTATACCGCCACCGTCATATATTGACAAGTCTGTAATAAATGTTGAGCACTCTGGCTCAACCTTGTGTAATATTATGTATGTACTGGTTATCTATATCAAGGGAGTCCACCAGTTGTTCTGATCTTGGGGCTGGTGTGACTTGAGGCTATTCCGTGATATATTCCAGAAACAGGCCTGACAAACCTTGGTACCAGAACCAGGCTGACTGTAGGAAGCCCTAGGTGCGTTCGCTAGTAGTAGAGTCAGTCCTAACAGTTTTTAGCAGCATCTCATGCATTGTAACAAATTTTCCTTGGTCATCATATAATTATGATATGACTATTTGGATTTTTGTCTACTGTTGTAGATGTCTGGCGGCAACTGCCCGACCCAGATTTTCGCCAACAAGCCTGCGGGGTTTTCCCGCCTTCTCATCTACATTGCCAGGGTCGCGATGGGATCTCCGAGTCGTCCGAATTACATAGTCTTTCTCGACAGGATCTCGGACACCCTGACTATGTACCAAGCCTCGGTATATATTCGGGGTGGAGATGCTGCGCCTCATCGCAACTATCGGTTTGTGGGGAGAGTCATGCCTACTGAGAGGCATGCTATCCAGATGGCTGCCCGAGAGGCCATCGCTCGTCTTAGGGACATTCTTCCCGTCATGCAGACACGTCCCTATCATTATCTTCCATGCCATGTTCCATACACTAGTCACTATGCATTCTCTTGCACCGCGGGAGAAAGAGACGAGGCGATTGAGCCCCTTGTCCAGTACATCATGGCTCTAGAGTCAGTCTTCACCTCACTGGTGGATGACTATCTCGCTGCACGGATGGACTTGGCTCGTGCGAGGGCTCCTCGCAGGAGTGAGTTCCGTTCTCCTTCACCACGCGCTCCTCGCATTCCGACTCCACCATACGATCCTCCTACTCGTTCCGTGATTCGACACACATCCCCGAGCGATGAGTCTAGTCGCTTGGCTGCCCCCACTCCGGTTAGAGCTTCACCGCCTACGAGTACAGTACCACCGCGAGCAGGCATGGCATCGATAGCTGCCCGACTGGAGACCATACCCGAGGAGGAGGAGGTCGAGTCTTCAGCACCCTGTCTGGGACTTACCCTCAGCAGGGCTTACGACGTTCCAGACACTCCGTGATAGAAGACTAGGCATCAGCACCACAGTCGCCTTTTATGAGAGTGTAGCTGTAAAATACTTATTTTATGTTTCTTTTCTTCTTTGTAAGATGGGAAGTAGTAGACTTGGATCGCAACATGCTAAGAGGATGGAGAAGTGCACTAGTCTAAATAAGCTATCATGTAAGCATCATGACTACGACGAGAGTATTGTATAATTAAATCTTGCATGTATAATTAAATCTTGCATGTATAATATAACTCGGTACTTCATATACTTACATTTTTTTGGGGGGGGGGGGGGATTATTTTCAGTCTCTTAAAATTTATTTTTTCTTTATAATTTCTTTCCTCATCGGTGTTTACACAAATACCCCAGAAAGAAAATGTATCGTCCCTGGACTTGTTCTATGCCCAGTCCACCAGAGGACAACTTTGCACAAATGGAAAATAACTTCACACCTGGACAGACAAGTCAGCAAAGCAATGATTCAGCATTCTCACAAGTGTGCCGTCTTTATGAACAAAGTCAGCAGCAGCACCAGGAAATGATGCAGCATTTGATAAATATGGGAAATCACCAAGGACAGCACCAACCCAGATCAAAATTATCTGAACTTCAGAGGACCAATCCGACTGCCTTTTCTCACACAGACAAACCTTTGGAGGCAGATGACTGGCTGCGTGATATTGAGAGAAAATTGGTCATAGCTCAGTGTACGGACCAGGAAAAAGTACTATACGCTCGACATTATTTTTCTGGAACAGCAGCATCATGGTGGGAAAATCTACGCCACACGCATCCCAATGGAGAAGACATCACCTGGGAGCAATTCAAGGAAAGTTTCCGGGGAGCACATATTCCCAACAGCATTATGAAATTGAAGAAAAGAGAATTTGAGGATCTCAAGCAACGGGGCACAACGGTAACTCAGTACCTTGACCAGTTTACTCAGCTAGCCCGGTATGCCAATGATGAATATATGACAGAAAGCAAAAGAATGGAGAAATTCCTTGACGGGCTTGTTCCATTGTTAAAGTGCCAACTGGTAGTCCATACTTTTCCGGATTTCAAGACACTGGTAGACAAGGCTATTATCCTAGAAAATGAGCACCGCAACATGAATGAGATTTGCAAGCGCCGCATGAACCAGTCAGTACAGGTTTGCAACAACAGGCCCCGAAATGATTCTCAGAGGCCTGTGGCACCCCGACCAGCAATTCCAACACCACGACCGCAACAAAGCCGCAGTACCTACAACAACAGGGCCAAGGAAGCAATATACCGTCCTGGCATCACCTGTTATGCCTGTGGAGCAGAGGGGCATTATGCTAGGCAATGCCCAAAACAGGGGAATAATGCCCCCAAACCCAACAACAATGGCCGCAGTACTACTGCAGCTCTGCGACACAACAACCTCAACACCAACAACAACCAAAGAAAGGGGCAGGTTAACCACGTGACATTTGAGGAAGCACAGAATGCACCGGACATCGTGTTTGTCCCCGGGATCAAAGCAACGCACACAACGGTACTGCCAGGATGTGAACATTGAAATAAAAGGAATGAAGTTTCTAGCAAATCTTATTGTACTGGAAGCAGTCGATCTGGATGTTATTTTGGGAATGGACTGGTTGACCACAAATAAAGGCTTTATAGACTGCTACAATCGTACAGTGACTCTCACCAATTGTCAAGGGAAGATAGTAAAGTTTGGAACAAGGGGGATTTCGAACTCGCAAGGAAAGCTAAATCAAGTGGACATGACAGAATTAAGCAAGGTTCCTGTGGTATGTGAATACCCCGATGTATTCCCTGAGGAGCTACCGGCCATGCCACCAGATCGTGAAATTGAATTTGTTATTGAACTAGTACCTGGAACGGCACCCATCTACAAGAAGCCTTATCGAATGGCTCCGACAGAATTGGTTGAGCTAAAGAAACAAATTAAGGAATTACTAGAAAAGGGATATGTCCGACCCAGCTCATCACCATGGGGATCACCAGTTTTATTTGCCAAGAAAAAGGATGGTACCCTAAGGTTATGTATTGATTACAGGGCACTCAATATGGTTACTATCAAAAATAAATATCCACTACCAAGGATCAACAACTTGTTCGACCAACTGGCAGAAGCCAAGGTTTTCTCAAAAATAGACTTGAGATCAGGCTACCATCAGTTGAGAATCCGACCATCAGACATACCCAAGTCCGCTTTTACCACCAGATATGGATTGTATGAGTTCACTGTGATGCCTTTCGGATTGACCAACGCTCCTGCTTATTTTGTACATCTCATGAACAAGGTCTTCATGAAATATTTGTACAAGTTCGTGGTTGTGTTCATTGATGACATACTTATTTATTCCAAGACGCCAGAAGAACATGAGCAACATCTTCAAATAGTCCTGGAAGAATTACGGAAAAATCAACTATATGCCAAATTCAGTAAGTGTGAATTTTGGTTATGAGAAGTTGGTTTTATGGGTCATGTACTGACAAAGGATGGAATAGCAGTGGACCCAAGTAAAGTAAAGGATGTCTTAGGATGGAAGCAAGCCACCAACATGACTGAGATCAGGAGTTTTCTTGGTTTGGCTGGCTACTATCGACGATTTATTGAAGGATTCTCCACCATAGCCAAACCCATGACTCAGTTACTCAAGAAGGACAAAAAAATTGAATGGACTGAAGCATGTGAGAAAAGTTTCCAAGAATTAAAAAAGAGGCTAACAACGGCACCTGTTCTGACCGTGCCAGATGTGCACAAGCATTTTGAAATATACTGTGACGCTTCCAGAAAAGGCCTTGGATGTGTATTAATGCAGGAAGGAAAGGTTGTAGCATATGCTTCAAGACAACTACGATGACAAGAAGAAAATTATCCTACCCATGACTTGGAACTAGCAGCTGTAGTATATGCACTCAAGGAATGGCGACACTACCTTCTTGGTAATCGATGTGAGATATACACAGATCACAAAAGTCTTAAGTATATCTTCACCCAGCCAGAGCTAAACCTACGACAGCGTCGCTGGCTTGAGCTAATCAAGGATTATGATGTGGGAATTCATTACCATCCGGGTAAAGCAAATGTCATGGCAGATGCCCTCAGCCGAAATCCATGCACCGACAATGACAGTGTGCAATTCTCACAGCATGAGTTCAACCGAGAATTTGCCAAACTTAACATGGTTCTAGTCACGGAAGGAACCATTGCTCGCCTAGAAGTAAAACCAATATTGGAGGACCAGATGAAAGAAACCCAGAAAGGACACCCCAGTATCGAGGGAATTAAAAGGGAAGTAAATTTAGGCAAGACATCCGAATTCACCATTGATAATCAGGGAATCCTATGGTACGGGAAAAGATTATGCGTACCCAATAAGGAAGAGCTAAAGCAACAGATTTTGGCAGAAGCCCATACCACCCCATACTCCATTCACCCAGGGGGAACCAAGATGTACAAAGATCTTCAGGACAAATTTTGGTGGCACGGAGGAAAAGGGATATAGCCGTATATGTGGCACACTGCAACTCTTGTTAGCGTATAAAAGCAGAACACCAGAGGCCAGCAGGATTGTTACAGCCACTCAGAGTGCCTGAATGGAAATGGGATGAGATAGGGATGGATTTTATTGTCGGATTACCAAGGTCACGACACGGGAATGATGCTATCTGGGTTATCACAGATTTATTAACCAAGTTGGCACACTTCATTCCGGTAAAAACAACATATTCAACACAAAGGCTTGCTAAGTTATACCTCTCTCAAATTGTTTGCTTACACGGGGTACCCAAGACCATAGTCTCTGATAGAGGCACTCAGTTTGTCTCTAGGTTTTGGGATCACTTGCAGCAAGCCCTAGGAACGCAACTGGTATTCAGTACGGCGTACCACCCACAGACAGGAGGGCACACTGAACGGATAAATCAGATATTGGAGGACATGATGAGAGCTTGTGTCCTTACCTATGGAGTCAGCTGGGAGGACAGTTTGCCACATGCTGAATTTTCATATAACAACAGTTATCAAGCCAGTCTAAAGATGTCACCTTTCGAAGCCCTATATGGACGAAGGTGTCGTACCCCACTCAATTGGTCTGAAACCGGAGATAGTCGAATCTTCAGCCCGGAGGTTCTCAAAGAAGATGAAACAAAAGTAAAACTTATCCGAGACAGGCTGAAGGCAGCTCAGAGCCGTCAGAAGAGCTATTATGACCAGAAACACAGACAGATCAGCTTTGAACCCGATGAATATGTGTATCTCAGGGTATCCCCAATGAGGGGACTACAAAGATTCAAAGTCAAAGGGAAACTGGCACCGCGATTTATTGGACCATTTAGAATAATCGCAAGGAGAGGCAAGGTTGCCTACCAACTGGAGCTATCAGCAGAATTGTCAGATGTTGATGATGTGTTTCACGTGTCACAGCTGAGGAGATGTGTCAGTAATCCGGACAAACAAGTCCAACATCAGAACCTGGATATCCAGCCAGACCTTACATATAAGGAACACCCTATAAATTTTTTGGAAGAGTCAGAACGGAGGACCCGTCGGAGCGTGATAAAGTTTTACAAGGTCCAGTGGAGTAATCACACCGAAGAAGAAGCAACATGGGAAAGAGAGGATCACCTAAGGACTGAGTACCCGTACCTATTTGAGGGACAGCTGAAATCTCGGGGAGGAGATTTTTCTTAAGGGGGGTAGGTGTTGTAACACCCCAAAAATATTTTCTTTTGATTTTCAAAATCTTTTCTTTAAAAAGAAAAAATGATTTGAATCACCATAGCTCTATTTCTTCTTCTTTTGTTTTGAAAGCCATTTTTTTTAGTTTCCATTTTGGTTTAAAAATTTTTAAAAATGGTTCTGATTTGATGGTTTCTTACTTGAGTAAATATTTTTGAAGGATCAAAAATATTTGCTTTCAGAAAAGTTTTTGAATAATTAAATTATTTCAATGAAATGGTCCATTTCATTCTTTTCAAACACTTAGAAAATTCTCACAAAAATTATTCTGCCATTTTTGAATTATCATCCAAGTCATCCTCACACCCTAGGACAGTACCCAATACTTCTCCTCTCCACAAAAAATATTTTTATCATATTTAGCAAATTCCAAAACTAGAATTTCATTATTTCCTAGTTCCTTTGATTTACAAAGGAACTATATTTTTTCTAGTTCTTCTGCACCCACAAAAATTATCCCAACTACTTGACAGTACCCACACTCCACTTCACCAAAAATATTATGTTCCATAGTTCAAAATTTTCAAATTTCATTCAATTGAAATTTGGACCAGATTCAAACTCTCTTCTCAAAACCTAATTTAAACGACTCCAAAAATTCTGAAATTTTGCTAGCATCTCTGTTATGCATCAGTACCTCACCACAAAAATTCTCAAAAATTCCAAAAATGCCTAGGGCCATCTAACATTTCATCAAACATCTTATGTGCACTGTTCATCACTGTCAAAAATTCAGTAAGTTCAGAGCGTGGGTTCATCGATGTCGTGCAGTGCACTTCACTCCCCCTCTCCCTCATCCACATCGCTGCTGGTCATCAATGCATTGCCTTGGGACCCCCTCGCCAGCCGCTCATCGCCGACAGGCCGGTGGCGAGCCGGTGCAACGGCCGCTGCTCTCCGCCACGGTGGCCGAGAGGATCAGCACGGCCACCGACAGCCGCCATCACTCCTCCTCACCGCTCTCTCCTACCTCCTCTCAACACGGCAGCATCTCCTCCACTCCCACACGCCGTCCAAGCTGACCGAGCCCGCCTGTCAGTCGCCGAAGCTGCTCGTCGCCACCATGGCCGTACGGGAGCCCAGTGTCGGGATAAGGCGATAGAGCTCACGGGCGTCGCGCTGGCGCTACCAGAAGTCTCCTCTCATCTAACTGACATCCACCGACCGCGCTCGCCACCCCAAACGGAATTACTCCGCCGCGATCTGGATAGCTTCGGCCATCTCCGCCTCGCCTATAAAAGGGGCCCCCGAGCTCCGTTATGCACCCACACCACCTCCACCCGCTCCCAATCGCCACCCAGAGAATTCGGACGACCTCGGGGAGGTCTTCTTCCCCGACTCCGGCTGCCCGATCCGCCACTGTCCCCGGGAACACCACGTCGCCGTCCGTCCACTTCCACCCCTCAAATTTCATCAGTAGCCTCCTCGTGCACCACTTCATCCATTCCGCGCGTCAATTTGACATCTGGGGCCCTCCCCGACGACATCCATTACCACCCGACGCCGCCGTCCGCCGGAGTTGACCCCGCCATCGCCTCAGTGCTCGCCGGCGACCACCACCACCACCCACCGACGCGGAACATTCCCCCGAGCACACCCATACCATCGCCGCCTCCTGAAACACCGGCGATTGCCGCCGGTGACCACCGCACCCTGATACGTCTCCAACGTATCTATAATTTATGAAGTATTCATGCCATGTTTATTATAGTTTTGTATGATTTTGGTGCACTTTTATATGGCTTTTATATGATTTTTATGGACTAACATATTGACCTAGTGCCCAGTGCCAGTTGCTGTTTTCTGCTTGTTTTTGGTTTTCCAGAAAATCCATATCAAATGAAGTCCAAATGCAGCGAAACTTTTTGACGATTTTTTCTGGAAGGAAACAGACCCAGGAAGCTTCGGAGGAGCAGCAGAAGAGCCACAGGGGCCCCACGAGCCACCTAGGCGCGCCTGCCCCCCCAGGCGCGCTCTGGTGCCTCGTGGGCCCCCTGTGGCACCTCTTTGCGTGATTCCAATGCTGAAAAATCATATATATTCAGAAACCCCCGAAAGTTAACCAAGATGAGTTTTTACGCCGCCGCAAGCCTCTGTACCTCCACGATCTCATCTACAGCCCTTTTCCAGCACCCTGCCGGAGGGGGGAAAGCATCACCGGAGGCCATCTTCATCATCCCGGCGGTCTCCATGACGAGGAGGGAGTAGTTCACCCTCGGGGCTGAGGGTTTGTACCAGTAGCTATGTGTTTTATCTCTCTCTCTCTCGTGTTCTTGATTTGGCACGATCTTGATGTATCGCGAGCTTTGTTAATATAGTTGGATCATATGGTGTTTCTTCCCTCTCTATCCTTGTTATGATGAATCGAATCTTTTCCCTTTGAGGTTTCGTTATTGTTGGATTGAATATTTCAGATTTGAGAACACTTGATGTATGTCTTGTATATGAATACCCATGGTGACAATGGGGTATTATATTGATTCACTTGATATATGTTTTGGCACTCAACTTGCGGATTCCCGTGGTGACATTGGGGTAATCTATGCATAGGGGTTGATGCATGTTTTCATTATCTTTTCTCCGATAGAAACTTTGGGGTGCTCCTTGGAGTTCTTTGTGTGGATTGAATATTATGATTATGAAGTTGTTTGATGCATATCGTATAATCAACTCACGGATACTTGTGGTGACATTGGAGTATCTAGGTGACATTAGAGTTCGTTGATGTGTATCATATGGTGTTATTTTAGTACGAACTCTAGGGCTGTTTGTGACACTTATAGGAATAGCTCAATAGATCGATCGGAAAGGATAACTTTGAGGTGGTTTCGTACCGTACAAACAATTTCTATCTTATGTTCTCCGCTAATAGGAACTTGGGAGTGATTCTTTATCGCACGTTGAGGGATGATTATATGATCCAATTATGTTAGCATTGTTGAGAGATTGCACTAGCGAAAGTATGAACCCTAGGCCTTGTTTCTAAGCATTGCAATACCGTTTATGCTCACTTTTGTTACTTGCTACTTGCTGTTTTTTATTGTTCGCACTACAAAAACCTATATCTACTATCCATACTACACTTGTATCACCATCTCTTCGCCGAACTAGTGCACCCATACAATTTACCATTGTATTGGGTATGGGGGACACAAGAGACTCTGTGTTATTTGGTTTCATGGTTGTTTGACAGAGACCATCTTCATCCTATGCCTCCCACGGATTGATAAACCTTAGGTCATCCACTTGAGGGAAAATTGCTGCTGTCCTACAAACCTCTACGCTTGGAGGCCCAACACGAGTCTACAAGAACAAGTTGTGTAGTAGACATCAAGCTCTTTTCTGGTGCCGTTGCCGGGGAGGTGAGTGCTTGAAGGTATATCTTTAGATCTTGCAATCGAATCTTTTAGTTTCTTGTTTTATCAGTAGTTTGGTTTGGAAAAGAAAACTAAAAAAAATGGAATTGAGGTTGCCTCATATTATTCGTCTTTATAATGTTTTCTTGAAAATGATGGAGCGAAAAATTGTGCTCAATTGATAGAACAAGAACTCAATAAAATGTTTCGCATAAAATCTTTAAATGATGAGCATGATTGCAAGGTTGTTAGTATGAATTCTATGAATATCCAAAATACTAAAGATGATTGCACTAGTCATGACAAAATTGTTTCTTATAAGCATGTCAATTTTTGTGGAGTGCATAAAGTTTGTGAAGACATGCCATATAGGGATGATAGATTTTGTAAGAAGCATAAACATGATAGAACCAATTTTTTGCTCAAAGTGATAGATGAATTTGCTACAAAATTATGTTCTCTTTATCCTATTACTTGTGAACTTTGCAATAAAGTTGGTCACCTTAATTTTCAATGCATACTTTTTCATGATTTAATCATGGATAAATATTGTAATGACTTGACCGCCCTCGAACTAGATAATGACCTTTATCTATTTTTGGGGTGTGAGGAATTGTCACATAAAAATAGTTGGTTTGAAGTATTCATTCTCACGGATGACATTGAAACTAATCTAAAGGAAATCTATATATTTTGTATGGTAAATTGCAAGGAGAATGCTTATATTGCCAACTATAGAAAAACAGGAAAACAAATAGAATATAGAAGAAATACTAATGGAAGGGTATAGATTCCCCCTTTCCCTCCTATTTTCTCTCATGATGAAACAAGTAACGAGGAGGAGCTTCCTATCCAACCAATCTCTTCAATAAGAAGCTCAGAGGAATTAAATAAACCCACACATAATGTGGGAAAGAAAAAGAAAACAAGGAAAAGTAGAGGTAAAGAGGTATCTCTCCCAAATAATGTTGCTCCTACTATTGTTGTACCTCATGAGAATGAATCAAAAATAATTGTGGAAGATGATACACTTGATGATGATTTTGTTATGCCTATTGCTTGTTGTGATGATTGGGAAGATAATGATACTTCTTATGATCTTGAAAATCTTTATGGCACCAACTTGGAGGAATATGATAATAATTGTTATACTATTGGTGCTATTCATACTATTGATGATAATAGTGATAATGCTAATGATATGCAAACCAACAAGCTTGGGGATGCTATGTTTGATTGGAATAATATGTTTGAGAATTTATTTGCTGCAAATAACGTTTGCCCTAAGCTTGGGGATGCTATGCTTAATGAAGATGATCTTTTTAATCCCCCTACTTTGAATGATCAAATTTGGTATGATGATTGCATGCCTCCTACTTATGATGATTATTGTGATGATACTTATGTTATAAAAAGTAGTGATGATTATATTTATAAAACTTGTCATAATTATGATTACCCTTTTTCTGAATATTACTCTTTTAATGTGGAAACAATTTATAGTATTCGAGTTTCATATGATACTCCCACTTTTATGAATGAGAAGAAAATTGCTTGTGTGGAGAGTAATTAAAATCCTATGCTCATAGGTCATGAAAAGAATGCTTTATGTGATAGTTATATTGTTGAATTCATTCATGATTCTACTGAAAATTATTATGAGAGAGGATCATATGCTTCTACATATTTCAATAATATCAAGTTTCCTCTCTATGTGTTGAAAGTTTTGAAGTTATGTTTGTTTTGCCTTCCTATGCTAGTTGATTCTTGCTCCCATAAATTATTTGCTCACAAAATCCCCATGCATAGGAAGTGGGTTAGGCTTAAATGTGCTAGTAATATGCTTCATGATGCTCTCATTGTGTTTCAATTATTCAACTTTTATGTGAGCATCATTAAAATCATCATGCCTAGCTAAAAGGCATTAAAGAAAAGCGCTTGTTGGGAGACAACCCAATATTTACCCCAACTGTTTCTATTGTGTTCACATGATCAATATACTGTAGTAATCATGTTTTATATGTTTCTTTCAATAATGTGCCAAGTAAAGCCTTTGGGATAGTGTCGATACTTGTTGATTCGATTCTGTGCAAAAACAGAAACTTTTGCGTCCAGTGCTGGAATTTCTATTCTGTACTGGGGCGTGAGAAAATTCTGAAATTTTTACAGAGTATTGTTTTACAATTTTGTTACGTTTTCCTAATTTTTCAGAATTTTTAAAGGTACAGAAGTATGATTTTTAAATCGCTCACTATATGCTCTTCTGTTTTTGACAGATTCTTTTTTAGTGCATAGTTTGCTTGTTTTAGTGTTTCCATAGCTTATATTGAGTAATATAAATTGTGGAAATGATAGAATACAGTAGGAATTATGTAATAACAATTATGAATCTTGTCTATACAGTACCTAAGTGGATGATTTATTTTTATCATACTAACCTATCTCACTAGTTCCGTTAAGTTTTATGTGATTGAAGTTTTCAAGTTTTGGGTGACATATCGATATGAGGAGAATAAGGAGTGGAAAGACCCTAAGCTTGGGGATGCCCAAGGCACCCCAAGGTAATACTCAAGGAAGACTCAAGCGTCTAAGCTTGGGGATGCCCCAGAAGGCATCCCCTCTTTCGTCTTCAACATTATCGGTAACCTTACTTGGAGCTATATTTTTATTCGTCACATGATATGAGTTCTGCTTGGAGCATCATTTTATTCTGTTGATATTTTCTTTCTGTTATGTATCTTTTAGTTCAATAAAATGCCAATTATAGCCTTTACCATGCTCAGTTTGCAAGTTCATGCGTTGCTGTTTGAAAACAGAAAGTTTTCTGTTATGTCCAGAATATTCCTGAATACTCAGAACATGATAAAAATCTGAAATTTTTACACAGTAAGCATGCATGAGTTCTCTATCACGTGGTCATTTTTCAGAATTTTTTGAGTTAGGGAAGTATGAATTTTAAATCCCCCTTTACAGACTGTTCTGTTTTGGCAGATTTCTATTATAGCTGCATTGTTTGCATATGTTTGCTTGTTTAATGATTCTATTTGTGGATAGGAGTATTAAATATGCTGAGGCATTTAGTATGCAATGTTTAATTATAATTTTTGTGATTTGCTACAGTAGAGAATGTTAAGGTTTTGAGTTGATTTATACTAACTTATCTCACGAGTTCTTGTTGAGTTTTGTGTGGATGAAGTTTTAAGATTTAGATGAAGCCATGATATGAGAGGAATTAAGGAGACACAAGAGCTCAAGCTTGGGGATGCCCAAGGCACCCCAAGATAATATTCCAAGAAGTCTCAAGCAACTAAACTTTTTGGAGATTTTTTTCTGGACATAAGAGACACTAGAAGCTTTGGGAGGAGGCCAGAAGCCAGAGTAGGTGGCCACGAGCCACCAGGGCGCGCCTGTGGGGGGGGGGGGGCAGGCGCACCCTGGCGCCTCGTGGGCCCACCTCTGCCCCTTTTGACCTAATTCCACCACTATAAATTCTCAAAAATCGGGCAACCAATAGAGGAGTCCACGAAATACTTTTTCCGCCGCCGCAAGCTTCTGTTCTCGAGAGATCCCATCTGGAGGCCTTACCGGTACTCCGCCGGAGGGGGAATCGATCATGGAGTGACTCTACATCAACCTTGCTGCCCTTCGGGTCCAAAGTTAGTAGCTAGATGGCTTCTTCTCTCTTTTTGATCTTCCATACAATGTTCTCCTCGATGTTCTTGGAGTTCTATCCGGTGTAATCACTTTTTGCGGTGTGTTTGTTGGGATCCGATGAATTGTGAGTTTATGATCAGATTATCCATGAATATTATTTGAGTCTTCTCTGAACTCTTTTATGCATGATTATTATAGCTTCGTATTTCTCTCTGATCTATTGATTTGGTTTGGCCAACTAGATTGATTTATCTTGCAATGGGAGAGGTGCTTTGTAATGGGTTCGATCTTGCGGTGCTCAATCCCAGTAACGGAAAGGGACATGACACGTATGTATCGTTGCTATTAAGGGTAAAAAGATGGGGTTTATTCATGCATGAGTTTACTTTGTCTACATCATGTCATCTTCCTTAAGGCGTTACTCCGTTCTTTATGGACTTAATACACTAGATGCATGCTGGATAGCGGTCGATGTGTGGAGTAATAGTAGTAGATGAGTAGATGCAGGCAGGAGTCGGTCTACTTGTCTCAGACATGATGCCTATATACATGATCATTGCCTTGGATATCTTCATGATTATTTGCTTTTCTATCAATTGCCCAACAGTAATTTGTTCACCCACCGTATGTTATTTTCATGAGAGAAGCCTCTAGTGAAAACTATGGCCCCCGGGTCTACTTCTATCATATATTAAAAATCCTAAAAATACCTTGCTGCACTTTTACTTTATTTATTTTATTTTATATTTTAGTTCAATCTATCTATCTATCACCATACAATTTAATCTTGCAATTAACCGCCAAGGGATTGACAACCCCTTGTTTGCGTTGGGTACAAGGATTTGTTGTTTTGTATGCATGTACTGTTAACGAGGTGTTGCATGATTCTCCTACTGGATTGATAACCTTGGTTTCATAACTGAGGGAAATACTTATATCTATTGTACTACATCTCCCTTCCTCTTCAGGGAATTACCAACGCAGCTCACAAGTAGCAGGGTCCCACGACATTGTCAACATAGTCAATAAGCGAGAGAATTGCCCAACGAGCGGCTGACACCAGGGACCCAGCAGCTCGCGCAGTTGTTTTTTTGTTTTTGAGACGGAGCAGGGTATCAACTGGCTGTGCGGGGGCTGTAGCCCGTCTAGCCCAGGCTTTTATTTTCTGTTTACCACATGACCAGCCCAGTTGTTTTTTTTCTCCTTCTGAAAATGGCTAGCCCAGTTCTATTTTTTTTTTTGAAGAATACCGAACCGAGGCCGACTTGCTTTTCTCAGCACTGCTGGGTTGCAAATCTTTCAAGACGAGGAGGGATGTATTCGGGGTTTGCCCAGAAAATGGGCTATAAGTACTAAGAAATGGGCTATAAATTTTAAGAACAACACAGCAAACCGGCAATAGCCACTCAAAAAAAATGCAAACCGGCAATTTGTTTCAAATTACGATTTTCTGGGATTTCAAGATTTTAAATTTCATTGATTTTTCTTCGGGGAAATTTTCGTTTGATTTAAATTAATATAAATTACTTTTTCAAATTAGTTTGAATCTGACTCCAAATTTTGAGATTAAAAACAGTTCGGACCCCACCGTAATATGCAAAATTTCGTTGAATTTTTTAACCGTGGCCAGAATATGGGCTGTAATGCTAACAAAAAGAATATGGGCTTAAAAAATATCCTTAAGAATTAGCAAATGGGCTGTAAATTATTAAAAATAATGGCAAATGGGTTGTATGTTGTTTGCCACAGATTTGGAGGCTGACTTGTGGGCTTACTATATTGACGCGTACGCAGGGCTATGTAAACTTATTAGTCAACAAACGAGGAGTTCTCAAAAAAAGTCAACAAACGATTCTAGCGGCAGTGACCTTTGGATAACATCCAACGGCCGTGCTGCTTCTTCAATCTCTGATCTTCTTGCTCCAGCCACCCAAACCAGCGCCGGTGGGACCGCCTGCTGCCGCCTCCTGTGGCCGGCTGTGCTGCCGCGCAGCCCTCACCGCCCCATCCTACTACCGCACCGCTGGCCAGGCCATCCCTCTACTCACCCACACCTCCTGTTATTCTCTGGCAACACAGGCCTCACACCGCAGCCAAACAAGTCAACCCTCGTACTCCCCTCAGCGTGGGCATCCACTGCTGTGGCTTCGCCGGCTCTGGGTCGTTCCCTTCCCGGGCCTCGCCGTCGTCCACCACATTGGTGCTCTCGACACGGCGTCATCAACGAGGTCAACGAACGACAGCCATCGGAAGAGGACTATACGTGGAGAGTCAGACAGCTGGGACCCACGAGGTCCATGGTCGCACGCCACGAAAAATGATTCCTCCCCCTGACAACTTGGACCCACCAGCTACATCTTTGCACGCAAAGAAGTGCCTCCTTATTACACGCAAAAAAAATGACTCGCCCCCCTGACATCTGGGACCCACCAGCTACATCTTCACACGCAAGGAAGTACCTCCTTATTATGCAAAAAAAAATGATTCCTCCCCCTAACAGCTGGGACCCACCAGCTATATCTTCACACGGAAGGAAGTGCCTCCTTATTAAGCGAAAAAAAGTTTCCTCCCAATGACAACTGGGACCCACCGGATTTGGAGGCTGACTTGTGGGCCTACTAAGTTGACGCGTACGCAGGGCTTTGTCAACTTAGTCAACAAGCGATTGTATCAGCGGTGACCGTTGGATGTTAATCCAACGGCCGTGCTGCTTCTTCAATCTCTGATCTTCTTGCTCCAGCCGCCCAAACCAGCGCCGGCGGGACCGCCTGCTCCTGCCTCCCATGGCCGGCTGTGCTGCCGCGCAGGCCTCACCGCCCCACCCTACTTCCACCACGGGCCAGGCCTTCCCTCTACTCAACCACATCCCCTGTTATTCTCCGGCGATGGCAGCCTCACACCGCAACCGAACCAGTCAACCCTCGTACTCCCCTCCACGTGGGCATCCACTGCCGCGTCTTCCCCGGCTCCATGTCATTCCCTTCCTAGGCCTCGCCGTCGTCGACCGCCTTGGTGCTCTCGGCGCGGCGTAGTCAATGTGGTCAATGAACGGCGACCAAACTGTGTGCGATGCATGAATCGCAAACGGTGTCGTAAAAAACTGTCCCAAATAAGACGAACTGTTTGCGATGCCGGAGACATAAAAAATGATTCAGATTAGAGACGCGTGTGCGATACGTGGCATACAGTTGATCCATACGAAATATATATACTTATAAGGACATGATTGCATAACCAAATTAAACATCCAATTACATAACTGACTACACACATAACATTTGCACACACCAAAGTAAACAACTACATGCATAATAATCTAGGTTAAATGATCATATCTAATCATCATCTACTTCTTCTTGTGACGCTTGCCGCTGTTGCTCTGCTGGTGGTTCGATCCCTCATCGTCTACAGGAAGGAGGCACTCCCTCATGTCGATGATCCGCCTATGCATCTCGTAGCATGTGTACACGCTCTTGGCTGCAAACTTGAGGTGAGGTTCATCCAGTCTCCGCACCCAGGCACCGTGCCAGGATCCAGGATTTCTCCTGGAACCTTCCTTCATGTTTTCGTAGTAGGGGTCGATGATGGCCGCGGCGAGTTCAACCAGGAAGTCCATCTTCGTGCTGCCCCAGACCCTGTAGTGGCCACGGATGTCGGCAAGCTTCGGGCAGGCCAAGCTCGAAATCTGGAGCGCTTTTACATCTCTGACGGTGTCCACCGTAGCGAACTTGTAGTCGGGGCTCTTGACAAACCTGGTGAAATGCTCGCAAGCACTTGTGGCCAGGCAGTAGTGGTAGACGAGGACATGATGGCCCACGCACAACTGGGCGACGGCAACCGCCTGATCAACCCCGGGACCACCGCCGGTGTACTGGAGGTCGAAGCCAACCACTTTGTACTTGTCGTCCTTAGCAAGCAACTGCTCCATGGTGTTGATGGAGTCCTCCACCACGGCCGGGTCGATGGTGTACACCACCGTGAGTTCCTTTTCCCTCACGTGGGTGTTCACACGATGCACGTTGTACTCCATTAGAGCGCCGCTGGATATCCTCTCTCTCTATGTCTCGTCGTGGGTGTGCTTGTTGTGTTGTTGGGCGCGATCGAAAGGTTGAAGAGACTAAGGTTATAATGGCCGTGGGAACAAATGGGCAGGCCGAACGGCCTGGAGTATCGGCGCGCGCGGATGGCAGTTGTTGAAGCGCGTAACTGCATCGTGCCGCATGTATTAACTGCATCATGGCGACGTGCGCGGACGCTACCACATGCATATGGCGCCCAAAATGTGATCGTGCGCCGGCCCCAACTGCTGAAAGAGCGCGCATGGAGGGACGCGAGCAGAGCGCGCCGTGGCCGCCTCAACGTCGAGCAGAGCGCGCGAAGGGACGCGAGCATAGCGCGCCGCGGCCGCCTAACCGGCGAGCAACCACCTGCGTCAACCGTCTGGCACGCGTGGGAGGCAAGACGGCACATCCATCGGACACACGGACACACCGATCAAACCTAAATGTGTTCACACCGATCAAATTACCACGCAATGAGTAAATGTAAATCTGTTCACACCGATCAAACCTAAACGTGTTCCCACTTAGCACTGGGCTATAAAAACTAGTACCCACTCGAAAATTACTACACATTCCTCTCCTCATCACCAAAAAACAGGTCTTTCCTCTTAAGCCATTCCTTGCATCTGCCATGGCCGGTAGGAGGAGTTCTAGGTCGACATATAATCAGGGAGCAAAGACCAAGGCCGCGGAAGCACTAGAGAGGTCCCACCGCAACGCGGCAGCCGCAGCAGAGATGTCCTGCCGCGCCGTGGGGCCCTCGAACAAGCTCTCACGGGCAGGCGAGGGCTCTCACAAGCACTCTCGTCACGTCGGCGAACTCGACAAGCTGGCGGGGCTGAAGTCCTTAGCCAGCGACGACGACATTCTCGCTGGCCTAATTAACCAGCAGGAGCTGCTCGCCGGCTTGGAGAAGCTGCTCGAGATTAGTGATGCCTCGGTTGATAAGGCGACCGGCCTCGTCGTGAAACTCATGGGTGACAATGCGAAGCTCCATGAGGAGCTCGACAAGCAGAAGGAGGAGGCCGCCGGCAAGAGGGAGCTGTATGAGAAGAGCGTTGCCTCGCGGATGACGTTGACAGCCATCGTCCATGAACTTGGGGATGACTTGAAGAAGCTCCGCATCGAGCGCAAGCTGCAGGTGGAGGAATCCGTGGCTGCTGTCAAGCAAAGTCATGAGGATGTGAAGAAGGAGCTGGAAGAACTCCTCGCCAAGCAATCCATCGAGAAGTAGAGAGCAGCGACTTCCTTCTTCCTCTTTTTTTTCTTCTTCTCTTGCCCCTGTTCTTTCGGGAGTTGCCGCATGTGGCATTTTAAATTGGAAATTATCCGGGATATGTAAGACAATTATTATCCGTTGCCATTGTCAATTTGTCATCGTATTATTTCATTCGTAACCTCGTAGGTACATGTATACGAGTCGAAAACAGGCTAAAATTCACGTTCTCAGCGAGGCACGAACAAAACAATGCTAGCTATCGTTGGGCGGGCCCATGGGATCACAAGCTAACACCTTCAGTACAGGTGCATTAACCGCATGTTAAATAGTGGCTCGGCCGCCGTTAATGGAGAAGTTGGGAGCGAGGCGGCGGCTGGAGGTCAAAGAGCTCGCTTCCTGGTGAGCCTGCTCAGCCGCCATTAATGGAGAAGTTGGGAGCAAGGCGGCGGGTGGAGGTCAAAGAGCTTGCTTCCCGATGAGCCTGCGCGGCAGACAGCTCGCACGGGTCCCATCGAGCCTGCGTGACGGACTGCTCGCACGCGTCCCGTCGAGCCTGCACGGCAGACTGCTCGCACGCGTCCCGTCGAGCCTGCGCGGCGGACTTCTCGCACTCGACCCGTCTAATCAAACAGCTGCACGCACGCCACCTAGTATGGTCAAATTTTTGCACAAAATACAAAGAGGACCAATAAACCAGGACCGAGGTAGTACTCTCCAATAAAAAGAGGGACGCGTGGCCGCACGTAAATGGTTAGTGGAACGCCCACGGTTCAAACAATACAACCGATTGCGACATTAACGTGTCATCTATTTGTTCCAAAATGCCTACGTTGGCTATTAATGTGTGCGCCTTGTCTCAAATTGGACAATTTTTTTACCACGGCATATATGAGCCATATAATAACACTATGCCAAGTTTCATGAATTTCGGGTGAGTTTTGGAATTACAGGGATTTAAAAACCGAGATTCTCAATGTTTGAAGCCGAGCCAAGACGCCGAGATGTTTGTAATTCATTCCCATTTCTTGCATGTGACCTAAGCATCCACCCAAGGACACATGTATGGTATTTGAATCCATTTTGGTGCCCTAGAGCATGTGCTTGTAATTCAAATTTGAATTATGGGGATTAAATGCCTAGAAAACTCAATTAATGTATAAAAAGGCCAAACAAACCCTGAATAATTCCATATTTCAGCGTGAATCTCCTGTTGGCCTACGTTGCATGTAGAAAAAAATACATGGCGAGAAGAGGCAGACGATTGTCGTTTCGCCCACAAGGGTGACACGTTCCCTATCGGAACCACGAGGCTTCTTGCTAGAAGCTCCGGTTTGTAAGAGGCTTGTACCAAAACTTGCACCAAATTGGACAAAAAAATTACCACGGCATATATGTGACATGTCATGACATGCTGCCAAGTTTCACGATTTTTGGGTGAGATTTTGATTTACGGGGATTTAAAAACCAAGATTCTCAATGTTTGAGACCGAGCCTGTACGCCGAGATGTTTGTAATTCATCCCCATTTCTTGCATGGGACCTAAACATACACCCAAAGACACATGTATGGTTTTTGAAGCCATTTTGGTGCACTGGAGCATGTGCTTGTAGTTCAAATTTGAATTATGTGCCTAGAAAACTCAATTAATATATGTATAAAAAGGCCAAACGAACCCTAAATAATTCAATATCTCGGCGCGAATCTCCTGTTGGTCTATGTTGCCTGTAAAAGAAAAATACAAGGCGAGAAGAGGTAGCAATTGTCGTTTCGCCCACAGGGGTGACACGTTCCCTATCGGAACCACGAGGCTTCTTGCTAGAAGCTCCGGTTTGTAAGAGGCGTGTACCAAAACTTGCCCCAAATTGGACAAATTTTTTTACCATGGCATATATGTGCCATATCATGACACGATGCCAAGTTTCATGAATTTCGGGTCAGTTTTGGATTTACCGGGATTTAAAAACCGATATTCTCAAGGTTTGAGGCCAAGCCAGTACACCGAGATGTTTGTAATTCATACCCATTTCTTGCATGGGACCCAAACATGCACCCAAGGACACATGTATGGATTTTGAAGCCATTTTGGTGCACTGGATCATGTGCTTGTAGTTCAAATTTGAATTATGGACATTAAATGCCTAAAAAACTCAATTAATGTATAAAAAGACCAAACGAACCCTGAATAATTCCATATTTTAGCACAAATCTCCTATTGGTCTATGTTGCTTGTAGAAAAAAATACAAGGCGAGAAGAGGCAGCGATTGTCGTTTCGCCCACAAGGGTGACACGTTCCCTATCGGAGGCTTCTTGCGAGAAGCTCCGGTTTGTAAGAGTCTTGTACCAAAACTTGCCCCAAATTGGTCAGTTTTTTTACCATGGCATATATGTGCCATGTCATGACACCATGTAAAGTTTCATGAATTTCAGGTGAGTTTTGGATTTATGGGGAATTAAAAACCAAGATACTCAATGTTTGAGGCCGAGCCAGGACGCCGAGATGTTTGTAATTCATCCCCATTCCTTGCATGTGACCTAAACATGCACCCAAGGACACATATATCATTTTTCAACCCATTTTGGTGCACTGGAGCATGTATTTGTAGTTCAAATTTGAATTTTGCACATTAAATGCCTAGAAAACTCTATTATAATGTATAAAAAATGCCAAACGAACCCTGAATAATTTAAAGCAGTTCTGTTCAACCGTCTGGCACCCGTGGGTAAGCACTGTGCACACGCGTCGTGCTAGCTCGCGCTTCCTTCTTTCCCAAGTTTGCCATATTAATGGTGTTATATATGCAAACACGCTACCGTTTCCCGCCACTCCCCCAATCGGTTTCCCGCCACTCCCCCCAAATCGGTTTCCCGCCACTCCCCCCCATCGGTTTCCCGCTGCCAGTGTCAGTGGGCAAAGAGGGCTAGGCAGCGACACACCGGCCATACCGCAGTATACCATTCCAAGCATGCCAATCCGGTGAAGCTCCGCCGTCGTCATCAACCTCCTCAACGAGGAGAACGAGCCAGAGCAGGCCGGAGAGCCAAAACGGCCGTGCGCCGCCGAGCAAGAGAGGCAGCGCGCCGCCGAGCAAGAGCGGCAGCGCGCCACCGAGCGTGAGCGGTATCATCGTGCCCCAGTGCTTGAGCGGGCCAATGTCTACACATGTGTTCGTCGCCGCCCATGGAGGGGAGCGGAGCAAGAGTGGCAAAGCGCTATCGTGCAAGAGCGGGAGAACGCCCCCGTGCATCAGGTGCGGTACGCCGCACTATCTGAGCGGAGCCGTGTAAGCATCCTGTTGACTCAACCACTCGAGAGGCCATTTCCAGGGCCGGTAAGCATCCCGATTCCCTGCCAGGAATGGGCAGACGCCGTCAGTGCCATAATTGCGCCGGACGAAGTTCGCACTGCCAGAATCCGCCGCCATGACGCCAATGGGCTGGTCGATTGGCTCTTCGACCTAATTGGCCCCCCAGGTGCCGCCAACGACCTCTTCGACCTCCTTCGTGGCTGGGAATTGACCGTCGCCGACGAAATATCATGGGCGGAGATCGATATTGCGGTACAGCAGTTCCGCGAGCGTATCAGACGCGTGGACGAAGGCATGTATCAATTCATGCTCAGCCAAGAGTTCCCGTAGGTTTAGGCCTTGTTTGTATCGGTTTTAGCCCGGTTTTCCGCAATTAACTGGGCAACTATCTTGTTCTTAATTAATGAAAAGGCAAAGCTTTTGCTTCTTCCGGCTAGTGGTTTCAAGTAGTTAAAAATAATGTAAGTTTGAATGGAAGTGGTCCGGTATGTAAAGATTGCACACAGTTTCGAAAAGCACAAACGTGTGTGATAGTAAGGAGTAGGTCCCTGATGTCTACTACACAACTTGTTCTTGTAGACTAGTGTTGGGCCTCCAAGCGCAGAGGTTTGTAGGACAGTAGCAATTTTCCCTCAAGTGGATGACCTAAGGTTTATCAATCCATGGGAGGCATAGGTTGAAGATGGTATCTCTCAAGCAACCCTGCAACCAAATACAAGAAATCTCTTGTGTCCCCAACACACCCAATACAATGGTAAATTATATAGGTGCACTAGTTCGGCAAAGAGAAGGTGATAAAAGTGTGGTATGGATAGTAGATATAGGTTTTTGTAATCTGAAAATATAAAAACAGCAAGGTAACAAAAAGTAAACGGGCATAAAAACGGTATTGCAATGCTTAGAAACAAGGCCTAGGGTTCATACTTTCGCTAGTGCAATCACTCAACAATGCTAATATAATTGGATCATGTAACCATCCCTCAACGTGCGATAAAGAATCACTCCCAAGTTCCTATTAGCGGAGAACATAAGATAGAAATTGCTTGTAGGGTACGAAACCACCTCAAAGTTATTCTTTCCGATCAATCCATTAAGCTATTCCTATAAGTGTCACAAACAGCCCTAGAGTTCATACTAAAATAACACCATATGACAGACATCAACCAACCCTAAGGTCACCTAGATACTCCAATGTCACCACAAGTATCCGTGAGTTGATTATATGATATGCATCAAACAACTTCATAATCATAATATTCAATCCACACAAAGAACTCCAAGGAGCACCACAAAGTTTCTATCGGAGAAAAGATAATGAAAACGTGCATCAACCCCTATGCATAGATTACCCCAATGTCACCTCGGGAATCCGTGAGTTGAGTGCCAAAACATACATCAAGTGAATCAATATAATACCCCATTGTCACCACGGGTATTCATAAGCAAGACATACATCAAGTGTTCTCAAATCTGAAATATTCAATCCGACAATAACGAAACCTCAAAGGGAAAAGATTCGATTCATCACAACAAAGATAGAGAGGGAAGAAACACCATATGATCCAACTATATTAACAAAGCTCGTGATACATCAAGATCGTGCCATATCAAGAACACGAGAGAGAGAGAGATCAAACACATAGCTACTGGTACAAACCCTCAGCCTCGAGGGTGAACTACTCCCTCCTCGTCATGGAGACCGCCGGGATGATGAAGATGGCCTCCGGTGATGCCTTCCCCCCTAAGGCAGGGTGCCGAAAAAGGGCTGTAGATGGGATCTCTCTGGTACAGAGGCTTGCGGCGGTGTAAAAACTCATCTAGGTTAACTTTCGGGGGTTTCTGAATATATATGATTTTTTGGCGTTGGAATCATGCGAAGAAGGGCCACAGGGGGCCCACGAGGCACCAGGGCACGCCTGGGGGGGTGGTGCGCCCTGGTGGCTCGTGGGGCCCCTGTGGGTCTTCTGGCCACCTCCCGAAGCTTCTAGTGTCTCTTATGTTCCAGAAAAAATCGTCAAAAAGTTTCGCTGCATTTGGACTTCATTTGATATAGATTTTCTGGAAAACCAAAAACAAGCAGAAAACAACAACTGGCACTGGGCACTAGGTCAATATGTTAGTCCATGAAAATCATATAAAAACCATATAAAAGTGCACCAAAATCATACAAAACTATAATGAACATGGCATGAATACTTCATAAATTATAGATACGTTGGAGATGTATCAGCATCCCCAAGCTTAATTCCTGCTTGTCCTCGAGTAGGTAAATGATAAAAGAAATAATTTATGAAGTGTGAATGCTAGCATAGTGCATAAGTTTGATCAATGATAATTTCAATCACTTTTCCTAGCATCATAACAGCAACTTTTTCTCATAAAACTCAACATGATAAAGTAGCAATTAAAAATAAAATTTTTGATGTGGGATGCTACCTATCATAATCATCATATATTCTTTTCTTTTATAGCATGGACATTGGACTTGAATGATTCAAAGCAATAGTTTATAGTTTGACATGAAGATATAAATACTCAAGCATGCTAACAAGCAACCATGTCTTTCAAAATATCAACACTAAAGAAAGTTATCCCTAGCCCATTATGCTCAATCATTGATCCATTCATGAAACACACTCAAATATTAGCTACATCCAATGCACAAGTATGACAATAGTGCTCTCTAGTTGGTGCTTTATAAGAGAAGATGGAGACTCAAAATAAAAATAAAAATTGCATAAAAGTAAATAGATAGGCCCTTCGCAGAGGGAAGCAGAGATTTGCTAATGTGCCAGAGCTCAAAGCTTAAATTAGAGAGATAAAAATATTTTGAGAGGCATGCTTTTCCTGTCAACGAAAACGACCGAGAATTCCCAATATCTTCCATGCTAGACACATCATAGGTGGTTCCCAAACAGAAAGTAAAGTTTATTTCCTTTCCACCATTCTTTCACAATCCATGGCTAGCCGTATCCACGGGTGCCCTCCATACCAACACTTTCCAAGGAATTTTGTTGTTATTAATTTTTGATTTATTGTGGGACTGGGCATCCCTATTACCAACCATTCTCTCGTGCAATGACAGGTGAATAAACACTCATCGTGAGAATAACACACCTAGCATGGAAAATAATGGCCACCCCCTGCCGCTTCATGAGCGGTACGGGCACACAAAACGGAAAAATTATTTTGAAAATTAGAGTTGGCACACGCAAATTTACTTGGAACGGCATTGAAGTACCGCATATAGGTAGATATAGTGGACTCATTTGGCACAACTTTGGTTTAAGGAGCTTGGATGCACAAGCAGTATTTCTGCATAGTACGAATGAAGGCTAGCAAATAGATTGAGAAGCAACCAACCAAAAAGCGAAACGGTCATAAACATGCATTGAACATAACTAACACCGAATAATGCACCATAAGTAGGATATAATTTCGTTGCATAACTATTGACTTTATGTGCATGCATAGGGAATCACAAACCTTAACACTAATATTCTTACTAAATCACAATTACTCACTAACATGACTCACATATTTTCATCTCCGTATCGCAAAACTATTGCAAGGAATCACACTTATCATATCCAATGATCTATATGAAAGTTTTTATTATATCCCTCTTGAATATTCATCACTTTGGGACCAAATTCATATCTTAAGCATATTGCCATTACTATTGTCAACTCTCAAAATAATATAAGTGAAGCATGAGAGTGTATGACAAACTACTCCAAAAGATATAAGTGAAGATCAATGAGTAGTTAAACAAATAATTAGCTATGTGCAGACTCTCTCAAAATAAAGATTTCAGATCTTGATAATTTTATTAAAACAGCAAAGAAAACAAAATAAAATGACATTCCAAGAATGGCACATATCATGTGAAGAAGCAAAAACTTAGGCTAACCGATAGGTGTTGATGAAGAAAGGTGGGATGCCAACCGGGGCATCCCCAAGCTTAGATGCTTGAGACTTATTGAAATATTATATTGGGATGCCTTGGGTATCCCCAAGCTTGAGCTTTTGTGTCTCCTTAATTCTTCTCATATCATGATTTCTCTAAATCCTAAAAAACTTCATCCACATAAAACTCAACAAGAACTCTTGAGATAAGTTGGTATAAATCAATTCAAAACCTTAACATTCTCTACTGTAGCAAATCACAAAAATTATAATTAAACATTGCATACTAAATGCCTCTTCATATTTAATACTCCTATCCACAAATAGAAACATTAAACACGCAAACATATGCAAACAATGCAACTATAACAGCAATCTGCCAAAACAGAACAGTCTGTAAAGGGTGAATAAGAATCCATACTTCCCTAACTCCAAAAATTCTGAAAAATTACCACATGACAGAGAACTCATGCATTCTTACTGTGTAATAATTTCAGATTTTTATCATGTTCTGACTATTCAGGAATATTCTGGACATAACAGAAAACTTTCTGTTTTCAAACAGCAGCACATGAACTTGCAAACTGAGCATGGTAAAGGCTATAATTGGCATTTTATTGAACTAAAAGATACAAAACATGATTATTGATAACATCAAGCAAATATCAACAGAAGAAAATGATGCTCCAAGAAAAACACATATCATGTGACGAATAAAAATATAGCTCCGAGTAAGGTTACCGATGGATTAAGACGAAAGAGGGGATGCCTTCCGGGGCATCCCCAAGCTTAGACGCTTGGATCTTCCTTGAATATTACCTTCGGGTGCCTTGGGAATCCCCAAGCTTAGGGTCTTGCCACTCCTTATTCCTTCATCCATCGTCATCTCACCCAAAGCTTGAAAACTTCAATCACACAAAACTTAACGGAACTTCGTGAGAACGGTTAGTATGATAAAGAATAAACCATCACTTAGGTACTGTCCAAGACAAGATTCACAATTGTTCCCATATAAAGCCTACTGTATTCTATCATTTCCACAATTTATATAATATAATCTATGGAAACATTAAAACAAGCAAACTATGCATTGAAAACAGAATCTGTCAAAAACAGAACAGTCTGTAATGATCTGAGCAACCACTATACTTATGGAACTCTAAAAATTCTGAAAAATTAGGACAACGTAAAAAATTTGCATATAAATACTGTGTAAAAATTTCAGAATTTTTTGACGCTCCAGTAAAACCTGGGAAATTAAACACTGGAGGCAAAAGTTTCTGTTTTTGCACAGAATTGAATCAACAAGTATCTACACTATCCCAAAGGTTTTAGTTGGCACTTTATTGAAATAAAACATATAAAACATGATTACTACAGTATCTTTATCATGTGGACACACAAAAACAGTAGGTATAAGTATTGGGTTGTCTCCCAACAAGCGCTTTTCTTTAATGTCTTTTTAGCTAGGCATGATGATTTCAATGATGCTCACACAAAAGTAAAGAATTGAAACACAAAGAGAGCATCATGAAGCATATGACTAGCACATTTAAGCCTAACCCACTTCCTATGCTTAGGGATTTTGTGAGCAAACAATTTATGTGAGCAAGAATCAACTAACATAGGAAGGCAAAACAAGCATGACTTCAAAACTTTCAACATAAAGAGAGGAAACTTGATGTTGTTGAAATATGTAGAAGCATATATTTCTCGCTCAAAATAATTTTCAGTAGAATCATGAAGAAATTCAACAATATATCCATCACATAAAGCATTCTTGTCATGATACGTAAACATAGAATTTTTATTACTCTCCACACAAGCAATTTTCCTCTCGTTCATAATAGTGGGAGCAAACTCAACAAAATAACTATCATGAGATACTTGATTGGCATAATCCAATTGAAAATTAAAATCATGATGACAAGTTTCATAGTTATCATTATTCTTTATAGCATACATGTCATCACAATAATCATCATATATAGCAACTTTGTTGTCATAATCAATTGAAACCTCTTCCAAAATAGTGGAATCATCATTAAATAAAGTTGTGACCTCTCCAAATCCACTTTCATAATTATAATCATCATAAATAGGAGGCATGCAATCATCATAATAAATTTGCTCATCAAAACTTGGGGGAGTAAAAATATCATCTTCATCAAACATAGCATCCCCAAGCTTGTGGCTTTGCATATAATTAGCATCATGGATATTCAAAGAATTCATATTAGCAACATTGCAATCATGCTCATCATTCAAATATTTTATGCCAAACATTTTATTGAATTCTTCTTCTATTAATTGAGCACAATTTTCCGATCCATCATTTTCAAGAAAGACATGATAAAGAGGAATAATATGAGGCAACCTCAATTCCATTTTTTTGTAGTTTTCTTTTATAAACCAAACTAGTGATAAAACAAGAAACTAAAAGATTCAATTGCAGGATCTAAAGATATACCTTCAAGCACTCACCTCCCCGGCAACGGTGCCAGAAAAGAGCTTGATGTCTACTACACAACTTGTTCTTGTAGACTCGTGTTGGGCCTCCAAGCGCAGAGGTTTGTAGGACAGTAGCAATTTTCCCTCAAGTGGATGACCTAAGGTTTATCAATCCGTGGGAGGCGTAGGTTGAAGACGGTATCTCTCAAGCAACCCTGCAACCAAATACAAGAAATCTCTTGTGTCCCCAACACACCCAATACAATGGTAAATTGTATAGGTGCACTAGTTCGGCGAAGAGATGGTGATAAAAGTGTAGTATGGATAGTAGATATAGGTTTTTGTAATCTGAAAATATAAAAACAGCAAGGTAACAAAAAGTAAACGGGCATAAAAACGGTATTGCAATGCTTAGAAACAAGGCCTAGGGTTCATACTTTCGCTAGTGCAATCTCTCAACAATGCTAATATAATTGGATCATATAACCATCCCTCAACGTGCGATAAAGAATCACTCCCAAGTTCCTATTAGCGGAGAACATAAGATAGAAATTGCTTGTAGGGTACGAAACCACCTCAAAGTTATTCTTTCCGATCAATCCATTGAGCTATTCCTATAAGTGTCACAAACAGCCCTAGAGTTCGTACTAAAATAACACCATATGACACACATCAACCAACCCTAATGACACCGAGATACTCCAATGTCACCACAAGTATCCGTGAGTTGATTATATGATATGCATCAAACAACTTCATAATCATAATATTCAATCCACACAAAGAACTCGAAGGAGCACCCCAAAGTTTCTATCGGAGAAAAGATAATGAAAACGTGCATCAACCCCAATGCATAGATTACCCCAATGTCACCTCAGGAATCCGCGAGTTGAGTGCCAAAACATACATCAAGTGAATCAATATAATACCCAATTGTCACCACGGGTATTCATAAGCAAAACATACATCAAGTGTTCTCAAATCTAAAATATTCAATCCGACAATAACGAAACCTCAAAGGGAAAAGATTCGATTCATCACAACAAAGATAGAGAGGGAAGAAACACCATATGATCCAACTATATTAACAAAGCTCGCGATACATCAAGATCGTGCCATATCAAGAACACGAGAGAGAGAGAGATCAAACACATAGCTACTGGTACAAACACTCAGCCCCGAGGGTGAACTACTCCCTCCTCGTCATGGAGACCACCGGGATGGTGAAGATGGCCTCCGGTGATGCCTTCCCCCCTCCGGCAGGGTGCCGAAAAAGGGCTGTAGATGGGATATCTCTGGTACAGAGGCTTGCGGCGCCGTAAAAACTCATCTAGGTTAACTTTCGGGGGTTTCTGAATATATATGATTTTCTGGCGTTGGAATCACGCGAAGAAGGGCCACAGGGGGGCCACGAGGCACCAGGGCGCGTCTGGGGGGGTGGCGCGCCCTGGTGGCTCGTGGGGCCCTTGTGGGTCTTCTGGCCACCTCCCGAAGCTTCTAGTGTCTCTTATGTTCCAGAAAAAATCGTCAAAAAGTTTCGCTGCATTTGGACTTCATTTGATATAGATTTTCTGGAAAACCAAAAACAAGCAGAAAACAGCAACTGGCACTGGGCACTAGGTCAATATGTTAGTCCATGAAAATCATATAAAAACCATATAAAAGTGCACCAAAATCATACAAAACTATAATAAACATGGCATGAATACTTCATAAATTATAGATACGTTGGAGACGTATCAGTCCCACGCGGTGACCATCGGTAAATGTCTTAAACGCGATGAGGCAACTCTTATCAGCAAGGGGCAGCCTCCCATCCGCTAGCCTAGTCGAATAGAACGCACAAGTTAAGCGAGCTTGGGGCGCTTCATTTAAGCGCCATGATACGGTCATTACAGACATTTAGCATCTAAATGTGTCTGTAGTGACCTGTCATGTCGATTAAATAAATCTTGAGATACTTGTTTTGAAAATTTGGAGAATGATGTTTTTTGTTATTTGTTGTTTTGAAAAATCAGAGAATGATCGAGATTGATCTGTGGGCCCGCCACGTTCTATCCTTTGACACACAACGTTCGAGATCTGTGGGCCCGCATGTTCTATCCTTTGACCCACAATGTACTTGTTTTGAAAAATTGGAGAATGATGTTTTTGGTTATTTGTTGTTTTGAAAAATCGGAGAATGATCGAGATTGATCTGTGGGCCCGCCACGTTCTATCCTGTGACCCACCACGTTTGAGATCTGTGGGCCCACACGTTCTATCCTTTGACCCACAACGTGCTTGTTTTGAAAATTTGTCTGTAGTGACCTGTCAACATACGAGAAGGGTTTAACCATGACAGTTTCCTCTTGGTATAGGTCACGACATGTCAGACCAAATTTAGTTGGGAAACATTTGTTCGATTCCCTCCCGCCGGCTCGAAGTTGGGGAACCGACATCATACGTAACGTGGCTTCCTCGAGGTACGGTGTTCGGTTTGTAATGCAGCTGGTGCCCCATCGAAGTTGTGCATTGGGGATTTGAACACATCACACACCACCACCCATATATACATATATTTGGGCCGCATGCAAGGTACGTATAGGGTCTTCTGATCGACCCCGTCTCCCATGTGCGGTTTTCAACAACACCCCTATCTGTGGGCCTGGTCTATATATATCATCCCTTTGGCCGACAACGAGGGGGTTTGGCCATGTATGGATTCCTCCTGGTTCATGTTACCACGGGTCATGGTGGCATGTCCGAGCAAAAAGTTTGAGCTAATGCGTTCTCAGGTTTCCCTCCCATGCACTCGAAATGGTGGGTTGGATCGACACCCTACGTACGTCGACGTCGTCCTTAATTACTACCTACCTTTCATGGGGGTTGTCCATTTCGTGAGGTAGGCGCCACATAAAAATTGTACATTAATGGGTATTTAAAACACATCACCCTTCCAACGTACATCAATTTGGGCCCCATGCAGGTGGTGCTGGTTTTGTGGCCCCTCTCGTGCGATTTACGGTGATGGTCCAATCTATGGGCCCGAGCGGTCTATTATATCCATTTTTGACCGACAACAATAGTGGTTGTTTGGCCAAGTTAGATTCACTTGGTCCGTCTTATGGTAGGTCATGCATGCATGTCCGACCAAAGTATGAGTACGGGAAAGTTTCAGGTGATACTACGGTTTGGGTGATACCATGCTACCGACTTCTGGGCCGTTGGATCTCAGATCCGACGGTATCTGAGTAGCTCTTGTATCTGTATGCAATTTTAAGACTCTTGAATGACTTTTTTGCAAAATGTTCTAGAGCTCCCAGTGGCCACCGGATCTGAGATCCAACGGCTCCCAGAAGCCTGTATCATGGTATCACCTAAACATCGGTATCACCTGATATTTCCCGCCGACACGAAGTAGGGGTGGGGCAGGCACCTAGCTACGACCTTAACCCGTCATTATAGATATCCAAGGGGGCTTTCCGGTTTGCGAGGGAGGTGCCACATCAAAGTTGTGCATTGTGTATTTAAACATCACAGCCTTTATTCCTACATATATTTGGCCACTTCCAGGTGGTTGTTGTCTTCTGGCCTCTCTCACCCGATCTTCGACGACGCGCCTACCCGTGGGCCCGTGCGTTAAAGTTGTGCATTGGGAATTTGAACATCACACACCACCCTTTTCATACATATATATTTGGGCCACATGCTGTTGTGGTTGTCTTCTTACCCTCTCTCGTGTTTTTTTGTTGCCAAATGGTGCTATATAAAATAGCAGACGCCTCGGATGAAAAACTGCGTGCGAACGTACGCACAATGGACACGGGTGCACTGGCTTAACCGTGTGCGAAGCTCGTGCCCTGTAAAATCACCACGACTTCGCAAGCGCCAGCAAGGGTGAAGGGTACTGTGTACAGGATATTTAGGATGAGAATTCCATGTATGCGTCTGAAAATTAGGACGAATCGTGTGCGATAAACCAGCTAGCTAGAAATCTCAAAAATAGCTACCCGCCTTGAGCGATGCAAAAATTGGTGGTTCCGCGGCTTTTCCTTATTATCATACACAATTATTATGTTTGGACCGTGTGCGATCTGGTTGCACCCGCCCCGCTTCATTTCCTTTACCCAAATTTTAGTTGCCGCGGTATTTTAACTGTCGCCCTCACACCTCCACCACTGACCTCATAGTAAAATTCTAGTAGCCAAGGCATTTGAAACGTCGCCCTCCCTCGTCCACCACCATCTCCACCCAGCATTACTAAAATTTTCAGTAGCCGCGGCATATCCTCAAACACCACCCGCCCTAACCCCGTCCCCCCTCCACACTCTACACCCCCCCCTGCTCGAACCCTAGCTTGCCGCCGCCACCGACACCAACCCCTGCCGGTCTGCCCGTGCCTCCTAGCTTAGATAAGTTCAGGTTACCCACCGATTCCCATACCCTTACCACCCTGAGTTTTTAGATGAGGCCTGCGGTGTCCCTCCCCCCAGATCCCCATCCCCTACTCCAGAGAGTCGCAGCCTAAGCCCGACCACATATCCCGAGGAGCCCGAGGAGCGAACGGCCAAAAGGAGGTCTATCATGGCCTCTCCGCCGGACGATGTCGGGGTGGCCGCCGTTCGTGCCGACCTGTCGATCCCGGAGGAACACCTCGGCGCGGAAGCCGACGAGGACATTGACTACATCGCCATGGCGAAGGCTTCATGTCAGCGGGCTCACGTATTACTGAATCTCAGGACAGCCGACTACGACATCAAGCTCATCGACAGTGAAGGCTTAACGCGGGCCATGTCACAGGTTAAGTGGTCCATCCCCAACGCCTCTGGTTCAGCCACCCTCGATCTCTTCGAAGGCCCCGCCGCTTATCTCCTCCACCTCGCGGTCAAGGATTTGCGATCCTTGTACGCCATCGAGCCCATTATGTCATTTATGAAGGACACGTTCTACGGCGGTGGCTTGGGATCCTTAGCTGCCAAGTCAGATCTCATCGACCACGACCACGCGAAGGGCACCCACTACGGCTCTTCCAAGGTGAGACAGTCCATCTGCGACATCAGGGATCGCACCCTGGGTCTGTGCTCTTCCAAGTGGAAGGATCCCGTCCATGACAAGTGAGGCAATATCCTATAAGCAAATCTTACTTTTTCTAGCTAGCCAACTCGTACCCATTGTTGTAGTAGCTTTTGCCATGCGATGTTTTAACTGTGCCGTGTTTAATTATTTCAGTTATGCAAAAAACTAATGTTCAATATGGCTATCTGATGTTTAAGTATGAATTGTCCACTTCAGTTTCACGAATGGCTATATTTGGTTGTTTATAGTGAGTAGATGCCTTGTTTATCTGTATTTGGTTGTTAGGTTGGTTGCAGTGAGCATTTGCCCAGTTTTCAAGCAGATGCCCTGTTTATCTGTATTTGGTTGTTAGGTTGGTTGTAGTGAGCATTTGTCCAGTTTTCAAGCAGATGCCTTGTTTATCTGTATTTGCTTGTTAGGTTGGTTGCAGTGAGCTTTTGTCCAGTTTTCAAGCAGATGCCTTGTTTATCTGTATTTGCTTGTTAGCTAGGTTGGTTGTAGTGAGCCTTTGTCCAGTTTTCAAGCAGGTGCCTTGTTTATCTGTATTTGCTTGTTAGGTTGGTTGCAGTGAGCCTCTGTTCAGTTTTCAATGGCTATATTAGGTTGTTATAGTGAGCATATATGCCTTGTTTATTTCAGTTATTCACAATGTGATGTTCATTATGTGCAAGTATGAACTATGAAGTTCGATTTCATCAATACCAGTTTGAACGGCTATATTTGGTTCCTGTTATGCCTGGTGAAGTTAACACATGCCCTTTATTTCAGTTTTACACATTTATGCAGTGTGATGTTTAAGCATGAGCTATGTTCAATTCATTTTCAACAGTACCAGTTTAAATTACAATATTTGGTCCCTGTTAAGCCTGTTGTAGTTAACATTTCCTTCCATTTTTTATCTGCTTTAACATCATGCTGAAACCAACACATTCAAGCTGTCATTTTGAGATGATGTTATTTACCATGGCTATATTTGGTTGATGTTAAGCCTGTAGTACTTATCACGCCTTTCCATGTACTTATGCAGGATAACAACGGGAGTGGCTAGCATTTTCCATCGAGGTTAGTTTCATCCCTCGGCTTATACTACCTCTGTTCCATAATGTAGTGCATACAAATCCACGGCTGGACACTTTTTACCTTCTAATATTGACTTGTTGCTTGTAGGTACATATGTCCTAGGCAAAGATCCACGTCTCGACCCTTTTTGCATATGGGGTAATGAGATATTCATGAACCAGCATCAAGTGAGGAAACTGATAAGAATTATTAGCAAAAAGATACGACCGGTGGCAATTAAATTATTTGTCTACGCTCTATCCAACACAACAATGAGCTGTAGGATGGTAACTACGAACTCTGTAGCCTTCTCTTTTTACTGCCCATAATGAGTTGTTAGACAACAATGTCTGAATCTTTTTCATTTGCAGTGGTTCCCAAAGCAGTTTACTCAAGATTACCTCGCAAAGTACATGATTGGTGGACATGCAATGAAGGTTAAAGTATTTCATCGAGACTACAATGAGCATCGAGAAGTCCTAATGAAGACAGTGAAGGATGGGCGGGCGGCCATCACAAGGGGTTGTCCTAGAGTCGTGCGCGCATTAGGCATGGAGGAGGGCACAATATGGGCATTCCGCTTCACCTTCTCCAGCAACCATAATGTCTTCCACCTCTCTCTTTACAGTATTTAGTACAACTGTGGTTCATCATTCTTTCCTTGCTGCTTCTGTAGTTCTTCAGTACATGTACCTGTGCATCGAATTATTCATTCGTCCTTGAACTTGTATTTGTAATAAACATGGTTCGATGTGAAATAAGTGATTGCCTACTTTCATATTGAAAATCTGTTTCAATTTCAAATTCTATGAATTTTAAATGCAGGGATTAAATTAGGGATAAATTATGATCTGCAGGCCATTACACTGCACACCGTTTGTGAAAGCAAAATGTCTGTGATAAACATCAAGATCAGACACGTTTCTTAGATCAGTACATGTGCGATGAAACTCTACTGCACACACGATCAGACAAGAAAAAACGTGTGAGATTAACAACAAGAACACACACAGTTCCTTCTTAATAAATGTTTGTGAAAGTGACCTTATCTCACACGCTAGGCAATTATGAACTATTTATGATGTCGTGTGCATCGTAAACGTTTGCTCATAAAAGAACACGTGTGATAGGCCTTCATCCGACATGGGTAATACGGATGAATCATTTGGGACATTTTATACATCTCAAACGTTTATGTACATACAAATGTGTGGGATATTCAAGCTTCGCATACGGTGTAAAATTGTGAACTATTTGTGATGGGGTGAGCATCGCAAACGTTGCAGCACAGAATACCGAGTGCGATGGTAATGCGAGCACAAACGAGTAGCAAGGATGGAGCATTTGGGAAAGATGCAGGCATCGCATATGCTTAGTTCTACGAAACGTATGCTTGTGTGCTCCCTATCGCGGACAGTTTCTGGGTCGTGTGGGCAGACCCCCCCTATCACACACACAGGCAAGGCGATGGTTTAAAACTATGTCGCGGAAAGGGGTTAAAAACCGTTTGTATAGCAGCTCGCTGTACCAGTGTGCTGGTATTGGGATTCATCGGCTAACCAAATAATCTGCGTAGTTCCATTCCCCCACATCTGCAACTTCCTAGAAATACAAATCACAAGAATCCTCCCTTTTCTGCATGAATCAAATTCGAACATCATCAACCAAACTCTTAAAAAATAAAATTCAGCAACTGAAAGCAAGCGAATAACTTGACCATATTACCCCATGATTTGGACATTTGTAGAAGACTCGGCCAGGGTTGAGGGTTGTAGTTGAGACGCGATGGATGACTCTGCGTGATTTGCAGTAGTGGCACCACACTAACGGCAGCGGGGTGTGATAAGCAACCGGTTGCGGTGAATGTGTCGGCGGGGGTGTGATGAGACCCACAGGTGGTGGTACGGGTGGCGACTTCGCGCACATCTGGTTGTTGGCTCGATTCCCTGCTGAAGAGCAGGTGGACGAGCCAGCGGACAAGGTTGCTGCGGCCGGAGCTTCTGAAGCTAGGCAGAGTAACTAGAGAAGAGGAGAAGCGGACGTTGGATATGTCAGTTTCATTACTTGCAGAGTAGTATAACACTATATATAGTCTAGGTTTTGATTCGAACCAGTTACAGCAGCACGTCTCTCTTTCTTCTAACAGTCAGGAACGTCTCTTTACTGCCGGACTAGCTTGTTCTGTACGCCTTCTCAAGTCTTTGATTTTCGAGAATGTTATCTGGCGAACGTTCCCTGGGAGGAGGATGGCAAACGAACGCATTTTCCTGGCAGTTTTAGTTGCGACGCAAGATCAAACGGTGGCAGTTTTGGGAATGTTATCTGGCAAATGAGCCCAGTTTTTCTTTTCTTGTGAAAAACGTATGCAATCTGGTGTCAGCTTAGTCAACAAACGATTCTGCCAACGTTGACCGTTGGATTGACATCCAATGTCTGTCGTGTTTCTTCAGTCTTTTCTTCCTCCAGCCGCCAAAACCAAACTAGCGCCGGTGGGACCGCCTGCTCCCGCCCCCCACGGCTGGCTGTGCTGCCGCGCACGCATCGCCGCCCCATCACACCCTAAAACTCTGGCAGGCCATCCATCTACCCCACACACCTCCTGTTATTCTCCGGCGAAGTCAACCCGACCCCGCACTCGAACCAGTCAACCCTTGTACTCCCCTCTGCCTGCGACTACACTGCTGCATCTTCCACGGCTCCTGTTCGGTCCCGTCCGAGGCCTCACCGTCGTCCTCTGCCTTGGTTCGCTCGCCGCGGCGCCGCCGTCTGGCGTTGTCAACATGGTCAACAACCGAGAGGAATCAGGACATGACTGTACATGGAGAGGATGACAGTAGGGACCCATGAGGGTCATTGCAGTACGCAAGCAAGTGCCTCCTTATTACAAGCCAAAAAAAATGCTTCCTCCTAATGCTTTGACATCTGGGTCCCACGACATTGTCAATGTAGTCAATAAGCCAGAGAATTGCCCAACGAGCGGCTGACAACAGGGACCCAACAGCTCACGTAGTTGTTTTTTGTTTTTGAGATGGAGATCAACTAGGCTGTGCGGGGGCTGTAGCCCGTCAAGCCCAGGCTTTTATTTCCTGTTTACCACATGACCAGCCCAGTTGTTTTTTTCTCTTTCTGAAAATGGCTAGCCTAGTTCTATTTTTTTTGAAGAATACCCAGCCGAGGCCTACTTGCTTTTCTCAGCACTGCTGGGCTGCAAATCTTTCAAGACGAGGAGGGATGTATTCGGGGTTTGCCCAGAAAATGGGCTATAAGTAGTAAGAAATAGGCTGTAAATTTTAAGAACAACACAGCCAACCGGCAATAGCCACTCAAAAAAAAATGCAAACTAGCAATTAGTTTCAAATTACGGTTTTCTGGGATTTCGAGATTTTAAATTTCATTGATTTTACTGCGGGGAAAATTTCATTGGATTTAAATTAATATAAATTACTCTTTCAAATTAGTTTGAATCTGACTCCAAATTTTGGGATTAAAAATAGTTCGAACCCCACCGTAATATGCAAAATTTCATTGAATTTTTTAACCGTGGCCAGAATATGGGCTGTAATGCTAACACAAAGAATATGGGCTTAAAAAAATCCTTAAGAATTAGCAAATGGGCTGTAAATTATTAAAAATAATGGCAAATGGGTTGTATGCTGTTTGCCACAGATTTGGAGGCTGACTTGTGGGCTTACTATATTGACGCGTACGCAGGGCTATGTGAACTTATTAGTCAACAAACGAGGAGTTCTCAAAAAAAAAGTCAACAAATGATTCTAGCGGCAGTGACCGTTGGATAACATCCAACGGCCGTGCTGCTTCTTCAATCTCTGATCTTCTTGCTCCAGCCACCCAAACCAGCGCCGACGGGACCGCCTGCTGCCGCCTCCCGTGGCCGACTGTGCTGCCGTGCAGCCCTCACCGCCCCCTCCTACTACCGCACCACTGGCCAGGCCATCCCTCTACTCACCCACACCTCATGTTATTCTCCGGCGACACAGGCCTCACACCGCAGCCGAACCAGTCAACCCTCGTACTCCCCTCAGCGTGGGCATCCACTGCTGTGGCTTCGTCGGCTCCGGGTCGTTCCCTTCCTGGGCCTCGCCGTCGTCCACCTGGTGGGGGAGACGGCCAAGCGAGGGTGCTAGTGGGTTCGTGGGAGTGTGGGGAGGCGCCTGGGTGGTTTGGGGAGGCCAGGGGGTGGCTCTAGTGCTTGGGCCGAACCGGAGCAGAGGCGGAGGCCGAGGTGGCTGGAGGCGAAGCAGAAGGGCTCGGGTGCTCCTCTGAGCGAGCTAACGGCTAGAGAGGGGGGGAGAGGGGAGTGGTGTGAGTACTCAGAGAGGATCGGGCTGGCTATTTATAGCCGAGGGTGCTCGCCGGATAAGCTCGGCCGCCGTGGCCTTCTTATCCGCGCACTGGAGCTCGGGGAGGGCGTGGCTGGCCGGTTGCGGCGTCGAGTGGCTTCGTGGGGGTGGCGAGGCCTCGGGAGCGGTCGAGAGAGCTCGGGAGAGGAAGAGGGCAGAGGGGTGTTGGGGAACGCGACAGAAAACAAAAAAATTCGGTACAGCGAGCACGCCCAGGATCACTATGGAGACTGCATACAAGGTTTGATCTGATCCGTACCGACTCGAAGCGCAGCGGTAGAAGAGTCGGTGTAGATCGTCGGTGCAGATCCCTGCAGCTAGGATTTACATCCTCCCAACCGCAAGGATGTACTCCCACTCCGGACAGCCCGTCGGGAGGCGGTCGGACAGTCCCCAGGACGATGTCGCGGACAGCCCTTCGGGAGGACCCTCGGAACCCGAACAGTAACCCAGACAGCCCTTCGGGAGGACGCCGGAAACTCGAATGGTAACTCGAACAGCCCTTTGGGCAAAAGATCGAAACTACAATGTCTCTACGGGGTTGCACACATACGGTGTCAGCTATCCGGCAGGGCTTCGCCGTCCAGAACTAGTTCCTGCCGGAACCCAGACAGCCTTTCGGCTCTACGAAACTATTTCGTGGGAGGGAGAGAGAAGCCAGACAAGTCAAATGGCATGTGTATGAGAGCAAGGATGATCTGATTTTGGAGAGCTCTCTCCACCTCTATTTATAGGAGGAGCAAGGGGTAGAGGAAAGACCAAAAGGACCTTCCTAGGATCTTTCCACTACATGCCACATAAGGGTGTGTAGAAGATATCCACCATGAGGTGGAAGGACACCTCAAGGAGGCCCCCCCCCCCCATGTCATGGCCGAAATTTGCAGCCCCCTTGGGGGGCTCCACCTCCCTTTCACACACCAAAAGTGGTTTTCTTCTAGAAGAAAAGCCCCATTTGCAAATCAGCCCAAAAAGTGCTTTTCACTATTCACGAAGACATTTTTCTACGTCCGTTAAAACCCAAATTATTTCTGTGTGCCTAGAATAATTCTAGCACCCACCAAAATAATTTTGAACGCATTCCGAAACAATTTCGGAACAATGTTTCTTCAGCGAAAACCAACCAAAGCGGTTCCGGCTGCTCCGGAACATTTCCGGTTTTTGTCCCGGAAAATTCCCAGAAGTTTCCAGAACACTTCTGGCATCCTCCAATAATTTCCAGGCATGTGCCAGAACCAATTTGACTTAATGGAATACCCTGAAACAACTTTTCAGTTTCACCGGAACTATTCCGGTGTTCTCTCCGGAACGTTTCCGTTTCGTCCGAAACTTTTTCGGTTATTTTCTCTCAGACTCCCCGTCTGGTATTCAGCGGATAGATGACCCTTAAGCGTGTGACCCTATAGGTTCAGTGAAGTATAGACATGACCCGGAACACTTTCCGATCAATGATCAACATCGGAGCCGTGGACACCCATATTGACCCCTATACCCACACGAATGAATATTCGAGTGAACCTCCAGTTGCCGTGTGCTATTCCTGTTGCTTCACGATATATTACAAATACCCGAGGTGAGATTTATTGCATCCCCGTGGATCAATAACTTGTCCACTATGCAAGTTACCTCGTTACCGGTTTTGTTCTCTTTACTCGTTTCCGTGTTCCGGCATCCCTGTGATCAAATCACAATGTGTCTGGCCAGACGATGATGGATACCGTAACACCGAGAGGGCCCGAGAATATCTCTCCATCGTCGGAGGAGCAAATCCCAATCTTGAGCTATCAAGTTACTTGACATACTTTTCCATGAACCCGTAAGCCGCCGTAATAGCCACCCATTTACGGATGACGTTTAACAAACCCCAAAGTTCATGAAGCAAGCATGAAGAAACTCGACACTCTCATGGTCTAAGGAATTATGCAAACATTAACTATCTCTATGTTATTAACCATTAACTCATGACGAATGTATCTCATAGCATAACATCAATCGGGTCGATTCAACACAAGTGTTCTACTAACATTGTGCCCTCAAAATTGCCGGCATATACATGCCCATGATCAGGAAAACAGGATCATCATGCAATACTTGAGCCAGTCATAGAGGCATGACTAGGAATACATTTTCCGTTTATTATACCACACGTGCACATGAGTTTCCCTTCGAGCCTCGTGGTTATTGCAGACTCGAGAATCATTGCAGTTATAGCATGGAACATAAACATTCATTACAAACTCGGAGATACAAAGTAACTTTTATTACTGCCTCTAGGGCATATCTCCTACAGACTCCCACTTGCACTAGAGTCATAATCTAGTTACATGGCTTCCCTAACACCAATGGTTGTCCGGTGCTGCTCATGCTTTGCTCGTGGTAGAGGCTTTGTCATCGGGTCTGACACGTTCAGATCCGTGTGAACTTTGCGTACTTTCACTAAACCCGCTTCGACATGATGTCGAATGAGTTTATATTTGCGTTCAATATGTCTTGTCTTATGGTGCGAACTTGGCTCCCTTGCCTGAGCCACGGCGCCACTATTATCACAATAGATCTCCACTGGGTCCAGAGCACTTGGAATCATACCAAGGTCTTCAAGAAATTGCTTGATCCATACCGCCTCCTTGGAGGCTTCTGAAGCAGCAACATATTCCGCCTCCGTCGTAGAATCCGCTACAGTCTTTTGTTTGGAACTTTTCCAATCAACTGTGCCGCCGTTCAATATGAAAACATAGCCTGATTGAGATTTGAAGTCATCTGGGTCAGTCATGAAGCCTGCATCAGTGTAACCATTTACAATGAGCTCTTCATCACCTCCGTACACAAGGAGTAAATCCTTGGTCCGTCTGAGGTACTTAAGAATACCCTTGACTGCGGCCCAGTGTTCCAATCCTGGATCACTTTGGTACCGGCTGCTAACACTTAGCGCATAGGAAACGTCCGGTCTTGTACATAACATGGCATACATAATAGAACCAACTGCCGAGGCATATGGAACATCATTCATTTGTACTTGCTCATCGAGAGTCCGAGGACACTGATTCTTGCAAAGCACTGTGCCAGGTGACATGGGGAGTAGTCCTTTCTTGGAGTTCTCCATGTTGAACCTTTTCAACACCTTGTCAATGTACGTGCTTTGGCTAAGCGCTATTAGGCGTGTTGATCTATCTCTATAGATCCTGATGCCCAATACATATGCTGCTTCGCCTAAGTCTTTCATTGAAAAACTCCTTTTCAATGAGTCTTTTATTTCGTTAAGAAAATTCACGTCATTTCCAATCAATAATATGTCATCCACATACAAGATTGGAAATGCTTTTGCGCTCCCACTAAACTTCTTGTAAACACAAGACTCTTCGTCATTCCTGATGAAGCCAAACTGTTTGACTACTTCATCAAAACGAATGTTCCAGCTCCTTGACGCTTGCTTCAGACCATAAATGGCTTTCTGAAGTTTGCATACCTTTCCAGCATCCTTATGGATGACAAAACCTTCTGGCTGTATCATGTATACATCCTCTTTGAGGTTTCCATTTAGGAAAGCCGTTTTGACATCCATCTGCCATATTTCATAATCGAAATAAGCAGCAATTGCTAGTAATATCCGAACGGACCTAAGCATAGCTACGGGCGAGAAAGTCTCGTCGTAGTCCACTCCTGGAACTTGCGTGAACCCTTTCGCGACAAGTCTAGCTTTGTGGATAGTAATGTTACCATCCGCGTCCGTCTTTCTTTTGAAAATCCATTTACAACCAATGGGCTTTACGCCTTCTGGAAGTTCTTCCAAGTTCCAAACTTGGTTTTCGTACATGGATTCCATCTCGGATTTCATGGCCTTGTGCCATTCCTTTGAGCTGGGCCCCGCCATCGCTTCCTTGTAGTGCGCAGGTTCATCGTCTTCAAGAATGAAGATTTCGTTATGAAACCATTCAGGTGGCTGGATAGCCCTACCTGATCTGCGCGGTACAGTTACAACATTGTCTGAAGTTTCCGCATCACATGCGACAACTTTCGGCTCGGTTGTAGGGATAATTAGCGGAATTTCTTCCGGTTCCTTAGCCATATCAACGGTCGCCGAAGATTCACTAATCTCATTAAGTTGTACTGTCCTCCCACTTGGTTCTTTTGCGAGAAACTCTTTCTCAAGAAAGACTCCGCTTTTAGCGACAAACACTTTGTGCTCGGAGGGTAAGTACAAGGAATACCCAACTGTTTCTTTTGGATAACCTACAAAGTTACATTTGTCGGATCTGGGATCGAGTTTGGTTGGTTGTAAACGTTTTACATGTACCTCACATCCCCAGATCTTAAGATGCAACAAACTGGGTTTCCTCCCATTCCACATCTCATGTGGTGTCGTCTTAACAGACTTAGACGGTGCTCTGTTTAGTGTGTGAGCGGCAGTTTCTAGTGCGTGACCCCAAAAAGATATCGGCAGATCTGTAAGAGACATCATCGACCTTACCATGTCTAACAGGGTTCGGTTACGTCTTTCCGACACTTCGTTTCGCTGCGGAGTTCCGGGAGGCGTAAGCTGTGAAACGATTCCACGGTCACTCTGATGTTGGCCAAACTCATGACTAAGATACTCGCCTCCGCGATCAGACCGCAGAAACTTAATCTTTTTGTCACGATGATTTTCTACCTCATTCTGAAATTCTTTGAACTTTTCAAAGGTTTCCGACTTATGCTTCATCAAGTAGATATATCCATACCGACTTAAATCATCAGTAAAAGTCACGAAGTAGAAATACCCACCCCATGCGGCTGTGCTCATTGGACCACATACATCACTATGTATTATTTCCAATAATTCACCCGCCCGTTCAGGATGACCCGTGAACGGCGTCTTGGTCATTTTCCCCATCAGACAAGCTTCACATGTGTCAAATGATTCAAAATCAAAGGACGGTAAAACTCCATCTCTTTGGAGTCTTTGCATGCGTTTCTTTCCGATGTGGCCAAGCCGACAGTGCCACAAATAAGTGGTGGTGGTATCAGCCTTCTTAAGGCGTTTAGCATTCACGTTAAAGACATCATTTCCACATTCAAGATTTAGTATGAAAAGGCCCCCAACAATGGGTGCAAATCCATAAAACATATCCTTACAATAAAGTGAACAACCATTGTTCTCAAACTTGTACGAATACCCATCGTGTACTAAACATGATCCGGAGATAATGTTTCTACACAGCAGTGGAACAAAATAATAGTAATTTAGTTCTAAGATAAATCCTGAAGGGAGACGTAGAGGCATAATGCCGACGGCTTGAGCGGCAATCCCAGTGCCGTTCCCGACGCGCATCACGACTTCATTCTTTGCTAGCTTGCGCACCTTCTGAAGTCCCTGTATCGAGTTGCAAATGTGAGCAACCGATCCGGTATCAAATACCCAAGACTTAGAATTTTCGCTAGCAAGCAAAACGTCAATGACATTAACTTGTATAAAAATTATACCTTTTCCGGTTTTCCCGGACTTCTTATCTGCCATGTATATCTTGCAGTTCCTCTTCCAGTGTCCAGTGCCTTTGCAGTGAAAACACACAGTTTCAGCCTTGGCTCCGCCCTTAGGCTTGCCTTTCCTTTTGAAACTGGCAGTTTTGTTCACCAGCAACTTTTGCTGATTCTGCAGTCCTATCTCATTTGATTTGAGCATCGCTTCATAAAGCGAGGTAAGGATCAAATCATTACCAGGTGTCTTTGGAAAATTAATTCCCCTTTCAGCCATACTATCATAATAGTTTGCTAGTCTGACACCTTGTTCATTTACTAGAGATTCCTTATGTATATTGCATTCTTCCATAGCTTCAGTCATCTCATGAACTTCAGCTGAATCCAGTTTGTGATACAGAACATTTAGTGCCTCGATAATCTCGAAGGCACTAAGTCGTTCATAACGTTTCTGTAGCACAGGATCGATAACATAAGTTCTTTACTTTTAACAACACTGAAATCATCCCTTCGTGAGTCAAACACGTGGATGATATCCTGAGCCATTTCTGGCGTAATGGAATCACTTAGAAGTTGATCAAGCACATAGTCTTTCTTAGCATCCCTGAGGACAATCCTCAGGTTACGGACCCAGTCCGTATAGTTGTTTCCAGTCGCAGCTAACTTCTCTTTCTCTAACATCGGGCCTAAGTTGAACGCGGTGTTGCGAGCCATTTGATCTACAACGGTAATCACAAGTTTCACTTAGACTTTGTTCATAATGATTTTGGCACTAGTGAATAAACATTTTTATTCTAAAGTGCGCTCCCACTCAAATCAATATCTCTCAAAATTGATTATAAGTGCTTCAAGATCCGAATATCAATTCAACGTCATAGAATCATCATCTCATGACGAGGATTTCAATTGGTAGGCCAACTTGCCGATCACATCTCTACGTGACTCTTGTTCATCTTTCGATGCGTGTGTTCCGAGCTCAGGACGATCCTGCCATGAACGTCAAGACAACCAAGTGATCTCGCTGCGAGGTCTGACCTCACCCGCCTTACATTTCTCCAATCGTTCGTACCCATGCATCCATGGCGCACCCCGAAAGGTTAGATGCTGTGCCGGTGCTACACTTGGGAGAACACTAACTACTTGATATTTTTAGTGAGAGATCACCCTAATAAAAAGTGACTACCGCACAATCAAAAGGGTGCATCATAAGGGATAAACATCTCAGGCAATTCATAATTATCATGATATGGTATAGCCCTTTCAGACGGAGAAGTCAAGTATTTCTTCGTCTTCGGCATTTGCGTCGGTGTTCACCTCCGCGAAGATTGCCACCACCTTGTCGATGCACCAGATAATATTGCTATCTCTATAGCTAATAAAATAAGTGCATTACTTAAGGTTGACACGCAGGTCATTAAAGTGACAATCATATGGCTCCAGCCATCATGCCGAATCATGACACGCAGGTCATGTTAACAAATTTACATCATATAGTCATCTCATACATAATCGAATTAATATGAGCTTTGCTATACCACATCACATGTACATCCTGCAAAACCAAGTTAGACGACTCTAATCGGTTTATGCAAAATTTTATTTTTCGTGGCTTCTAAGGTTTTGACTTAAACCGCAGCTACCAACGTTTTATCATCAAGTATGATAATTCAAAATTGCTAGATTAACATCTCGGGGTGTATGAAACATGAGATAATTAAATCTCGAGCCCCATACTAAACTTCGTCATACGCGTGACCCCCGTGCAGATCATATCTGCAATGCCCTTTCATCTGCGAATTTCATCTTTCTTTTGACTATGGTGGAACCCAAAGAACTGATAGCACTTCGTTGATCAATCAGGATCGCGGATTGCCAGAACTTTGTGAAATTCCACCATGCTGTCTCGAGATTGAGCAAACGCAAATTCCAGGGAAGCAACAAGAACATCAGGTAACAGACTTCATCTGCTACCCGCATAAATAATTTTCAGCAATAGATCTTATCTACTCCAAAATTATATTATGCAATACCCATACATCTCCATGTATTCTAGATCGTAACCTGCATCTACGCATAGCACGGCTCTTGATGCCACTGTTGGGGAAGGCGACAGAAAACAAAAAAATTCGGTACAGCGAACACGCCCAGGATCACTATGGAGACTGCATACAAGGTTTGATCTGATCCGTACCGACTCGAAGCGCAGCAGTAGAAGAGTCGGTGTAGATCCCTGCAGCTAGGATTTACACCCTCCCAACCGCAAGGATGTACTCCCACTCCGGACAGCCCTTCGGGAGGCGGTCGGACAGTCCCCAGGACGATGTCGCGGACAGCCCTTCGGGAGGACCCTCGGAACCCGAACAGTAACCCGGACAGCCCTTCGGGAGGACGCCGGAAACTCAAACGGTAACTCGAACAGCCCTTTGGGCAAAAGATTGAAACTACAATCTCTCTATGGGGTTGCACACATACGGTGTCAGCTATCCGGCAGGGCTTCGCCGTCCAGAACTAGTTCCTGCCGGAACCCAGACAGCCTTTCGGCTCTACGAAACTATTTCGTGGGAGGGAGAGAGAAGCCAGACAAGTCAAATGGCATGTGTATGAGAGCAAGGATGATCTGATTTTGGAGAGCTCTCTCCACCTCTATTTATAGGAGGAGCAAGGGGTAGAGGAAAGACCAAAAGGACCTTCCTAGGATCTTTCCACTACATGCCACATAAGGGTGTGTAGAAGATATCCACCATGAGGTGGAAGGACACCTCAAGGAGGCCCCCCCCCCCATGTCATGGCCGAAATTTGCAGCCCCCTTGGGGGGCTCCACCTCCCTTTCACACACCAAAAGTGGTTTTCTTCTAGAAGAAAAGCCCCATTTGCAAATCAGCCCAAAAAGTGCTTTTCACTATTCACGAAGACATTTTTCTACGTCCGTTAAAACCCAAATTATTGTGCCTAGAATAATTCTAGCACCCACCAAAATAATTTTGAACGCATTCCGAAACAATTTCGGAACAATGTTTCTTCAGCGAAAAGCAACCAAAGCGGTTCCGGCTGCTCCGGAACATTTCCGGTTTTTGTCCCGGAAAATTCCCAGAAGTTTCCAGAACACTTCTGGCATCCTCCAAGAATTTCCAGGCATGTGCCAGAACCAATTTGACTTAATGGAATACCCTGAAACAACTTTTCAGTTTCACCGGAACTATTCCGGTGTTCTCTCCGGAACGTTTCCGTTTCGTCCGAAACTTTTTCGGTGATTTTCTCTCAGACTCCCCGTCTGGTATTCAGCAGATAGATGCCCCTTAAGCGTGTGACCCTATAGGTTCGGTGAAGTATAGACATGACCCGGAACACTTTCCGATCAATGATCAACATCGGAGCCGTGGACACCCATATTGACCCCTATACCCACACGAATGAATATTCGAGTGAACCTCCAGTTGCCGTGTGCTATTCCTGTTGCTTCACGATATATTAGAAATACCCGAGGTGAGATTTATTGCATCCCCGTGGATCAACAACTTGTCCACTATGCAAGTTACCTCGTTACCGGTTTTGTTCTCTTTACTCGTTTCCGTGTTCCGGCATCCCTGTGATCAAATCACAATGTGTCTGGCAGACGATGATGGATACCGTAACACCGAGAGGGCCCGAGAATATCTCTCCATCGTCGGAGGAGCAAATCCCAATCTTGAGCTATCAAGTTACTTGACATACTTTTCCATGAACCCGTAAGCCGCCGTAATAGCCACCCATTTACGGATGACGTTTAACAAACCCCAAAGTTCATGAAGCAAGCATGAAGAAACTCGACACTCTCATGGTCTAAGGAATTATGCAAACATTAACTATCTCTGTGTTATTAACCATTAACTCATGACGAATGTATCTCATAGCATAACATCAATCGGGTCGATTCAACACAAGTGTTCTACTAACATTGTGCCCTCAAAATTGCCGGCATATACATGCCCATGATCAGGAAAACAGGATCATCATGCAATACTTGAGCCAGTCATAGAGGCATGACTAGGAATACATTTTCCGTTTATTATACCACACGTGCACATGAGTTTCCCTTCGAGCCTCGTGGTTATTGCAGACTCGAGAATCATTGCAGTTATAGCATGGAACATAAACATTCATTACAAACTCGGAGATACAAAGTAACTTTTATTACTGCCTCTAGGGCATATCTCCTACAAGGGGAAGGCGACGACGGCGGTCACGGGCAGGACAGTGGCCATGGCGGCACTCGCCGTGGCGTGAAGAGGAAGAAGGAGGAGGAGGAAGGTGCTGGAAAGGGGGTACGCGGCCACTGCGGAGTTGCTGGACACGCTCAGACAAGCCGGGGTCGGCCGGAGCTAGCTGGCCGACGAGGACAGTGCGCAGAGCGCCGTTTCCGCACGGCCGCTGCATGGTCACCACGTGCATAGCACGTTCTGGTGCCAGTCTGGCCGTCACACCTTGTCCAACAGGTGGATCACTGCTCAAATGGACGAGGGAAGCTGCTGGAACCAGCTGGGTGGCTCTGAGGTGAGAGGTACTTGCAGAAATAGGTTTTAACTGCAAACTTAGATGGACTTTTCTGGAGAAATGGATGAAGGAGAGTATTACGTCTCCGTCGTATCTATAATTTTTTATTGTTTCATGCCAATATTTTACAACTTTCACATATTTTTGGCAACATTTTATATTATTTTTGGGACTAACATATTGATCCAGTGCCCAGTGCCAGTTCATGTTTGTTGCATGTTTTTTGTTTCGCAGAATATCCACATCAAACGAAGTCCAAATGCAATAAAATTTCACGGAGAAATATTTTGGAATATATGTGATTTTTGGGAAGAAGAATCAACGGAAGACGGTGCTCATGGGCCCCACGAGGCACCAAGGCGCCTGGGGGGGCCAGGCGAGCCGTGGTGCCTCGTGAGGCCCTCGTAGGTCGGTTGGTGCTATTCTTCGGGCGCAAGGAAGCTAATATCCGGAAAAAAATCGTGTTAAAATTTCAGCGCAATCGGAGTTACGGATCTCCGGGAATTTAAGAAATGGAGAAAGGCCAGAAAACAGGAACGCGAAACAGAAGAGAACAGAGAGAGAGATCCAATCTCGGAGGGGCTCCAGCCCCTCCGCCGCCATGGCGGCCAAGGACCAGAGGGGAAACTCTCCTCCCATCTAGAGGGGAGGCCAATGAAGAAGAAGAAGCAGGGGGGCTCTCTCCCCCTCTCTTCTGGTGGCGCCGGAGCGCCTCCGGGGGAACCATCGTGATGGCGATCTACACCAACAACTTCGCCGCCGTCACCACCAACTCTCTCCCCCTCTATGCAGCGGTGTAACACCTCTTCTCCCCGCTGTAATCTCTACTTAAACATGGTGCTTAACGCTATATATTATTATCCAATCATGTATGGCAATCCTATGATGTTTGAGTAGATTGCTTTTGTCCTATGGGTTGATTGATGATCGTGATTGGATTGAGTTGTACATTTTATTTTGGTGTTGTCCTATGGTGCCTCCCGTGCCGCGCACACGTGGGGGATTCCCGCTGTAGGGTTTGCAATACGTTCATAATTCTCTTATAGTGGGCGGCTAGAGTGATAGAAGCTTACACTCGCGTAAGGGGGTTGTTGCGTACGGGAGTAAAGGGGACTTGATACTTAATGCTATGGTTGGGTGTTACCTTAATGATCTTTGGTAGTTGCGGATGCTTGCTAGAGTTCCAATTATAAGTGCATATGATCCAAGTACGGAAAGTATGTTAGCTCATGCCTCTCCCTCATATAAAATTGCAATAATGATTACCGGTCTAGTTATCGATTGCCTATGGACAAATCATTCTCTTGTGTTACAAAAAGCTTTCAACTAAACTACTAACTTTTATTATCTCGAAAATTACTCCTAGTTTTATTCTCGTTAAGTACTTCTAGTCTTATCCTTACACCCGCAAAATAGTTTCATACTTGTTCTAGGTAAAGCGAACGTTAAGTACGCGTAGAGTTGTATCGGTGGTCGATAGAACTTGAAGGGAATATTAATTCTACCTTTATCTCCTCATTGGGTTCGACACTCTTATTTATCGAAAAAGCTACAATTGATCCCCTATACTTGTGGGTTATCAAGACCTTTTTCTGGCGCCGTTGCCGGGGAGCAATAGCGTGGGGTTGATATTCTCGTGTGTGCTTGTTTGATTTATCACTGAGTAGATTTTATTTTGTGCTCTTGTTTTCTATCTTTACTTATGAGTAGGAAACGTAAAATATCAAAAAAAATTAGTTGTACCCGCTAAACCAATGGTTGAAGAACCACCCAAAATCTATCATACTGCTGAAGCTTTCTACTTGGATCATCTTAGATCCCTACGTGCTCATGCTGAAAAGCCAACTAGCTTAGTTGAGGGAAAATCATTAGATGAGCATGCTCATTTTGTGCAACACCGCTTATCTCAAAAAGGAAAACTTTTAAGGCATCAAATTAATTGTTTGCAATGCTATGCTTGGAATTTATGCGAAATACATGATTTTACTTGTTGTTCTGAAGACCCTAAGAAACACCTTCCCTACCAATGTGAGTTTAGTGATAATGGAATCGTATCTTCTTATGCTAAAGGTGTTTATAGTTACTATGATATTGAACAAATTGAAGAATTTGTTGCTTTTAAGGGTGCTTATGAAATTGCTTCTTTGATTGAAAAGTATGATGCTACTCTTTACAAATCTAAATTTTTTGCCATACTTAAATATTGCCATGAAAACTATGCTTCTAATGCTTATGTGAAAGAATATATTGAGGACACCTCCGCTATCCAAGAAGAGACTAATATTTTGCAGAAATCTATGGAAGAAGAAATTGATGACACTGTGAGCTCATTAGATGAAAAATTGAGGAGGAGAGCGAAGAACAAAAGGAGGAAGAGCGGATTGATCACCCGTGCCCACCTTCTGATGAGAGTAACTCTTTATCTCATACATTGTTTAATTTCCCTTCGTGCTTACCGAAGGATGAGTGCTATGATAATTGCTATGATCCCGTTGATTCGTTTGAAATATCCCTTTTTGATGAAATTGATGCTTGCTATGCTTGTGGCCATGATGCCAATTTGAATTATGCTTATGAAGATGAACTTGCTATAGTTCCTTATGTTAAGAATGAAATTGTTGCTATTGCACCCACACATGATAGTCCTATTATCTTTTTGAATTCTCCCAACTACACTATATCAGAGAAGTTTGCTCTTATTAAGGATTATATTGATGGGTTGCGTTTTACCATTACACATGATAATTTTGATGAATATAATATGCATGTACTTGCTGCTCCTACTTGCAATTATTATGAGAGAGTAACTACATCTCCACCTCTCTATGTTTCCAACACAATAAAATTGCAAGAAACTGGTTATACTATGCATTGGCCTTTACTTGATGTGCATGAATTGTTATTTTATGACATGCCGATGCATAGGAAGAGAGTTAGACTTCATTTTTACATCATATATATTACTTTGTGCTCACTACTAAATTACAAATCATTGTTAATTAAAATTGGCTTTGATATACCTTGGGATCCGGGTGGATCAATTACTTGAGCACTTTATGCCTAGCTTAATGGCTTTAAAGAAAGCGCTGCCAGGGAGACAACCCGGAAGTTTTAGAGAGTCATTTATTTCTATTGTGCGCTTTTAAAAAGTTTAAAAACAAAAAAATATAGAGGGGAACCTAAAACATTTCAAAAAGGAAAGTGAAAGTAAGAAAGACGAGCACCGTTGAAGTGGGGGAGCTCCTTGAACTTTGTTCATGCCCATGGAAACTTTGCAAATCTTGAATTACAGAAAAATTTCAACAAAAATAATTATCCCCTTGTACAAATCCATTGTATTATAAAAATAATGTTCCAAGATTTACCTTTAGGATGTTTAAATTGCTTGTTTGGTGTGTGCGGTGCAAAAACAGAAACTTTTGCTATAGTGCGTAAATTTACATTTTTTTACTGGAATGTGCAAAAATTCTGAAATTTTTATACAGTACTGATATGCAAACTTTTTAGTTTTTCCTAATTTTTCAGAATTTTTGGAGTTACATAAGTATGGTCAATGTTCAGATTACTACAGACTGTTCTGTTTTTGACAGATTCTGTTTTTGATGCATTGTTTTGCTTGTTTTGATGAAACTGTGGATTGTATCGGAAGGTATAAGCCATGGAGAAGTTAGAATACAGTAGGTATAATGAAAAAATAAAATATGAATGGGTTTGCAACAGTACTTAAAGTAGTGATTTGCTTTATTATACTAACGGATCTCGCGAGGGTTTTGTTAAGTTTTGTGTGGATGAAGTGTTCAAAGATCGAGGTATTGATATGAGAAGAATGAGGAGAGGCAAGAGCTCAAGCTTGGGGATGCCCAAGTCAACCCAAGTAAATATTCAAGGAGACTCAAGCGTCTAAGCTTGGGGATGCCCCGGAAGGCATCCCATCTTTATTCAACAATTATCGGTATGTCTCGGTTTTTGTTTTGTTCACATGATATGCGTAAATTCTTGGAGCGCATTTTGTGTTTATTTTTCCCTTTTCTTTTATGCACCATGCTGGTATGAGATAGTTCTTGGTTGATTTATAGAATGCTCTTTGCACTTCACTTATATCTTTTGAGTATGGCTTTATAGAATGCTTCATGTGCTTCACTTATATCATTTGAAGTTTGCATGCCTGTTTCTCTTCATATAGAAAACCGTTATTTGTAGAATGATCTTTTGCTTCACTTATATTTATTAGAGCATGGTATTTTGTAGAAAGAATTAAACTCTCTTGCTTCACTTATATCAATTTAGAGAGTCAACAGGAATTGGTCATTCACATGGTTAGTCATAAAATCCTACATAAAACTTGTCGATCACTGAATATGATATGTTTGATTCCTTGCAATAGTTTTGCGATATAGAGATGGTAATATGTGGGAGGTACTAGTAAATGAGTGTGGTTTAGTAGGAATATTGGTGTTAAGGTTTGTGATTCCCGAAGCATGCACGTATAGTCTCTCGTTATGATAAGAAGTTGGAGCATGATTTATTATTGATTGTCTTCCTTTGCGTGGAGGTCGGGGGCGCGCGATGGTTAACTCCTACCAACCTCCCCCCTAGGGGCATGCGTAGTAGTACTTTGCTTCGAGGGCTAATAAACTTTCGCAATAAGTATGTGAGTTCTTTATGACTAATGTGAGTCCATGGATTATACGCACTCTCACCTTTCCAATTTCCTAGCCTCTACAGTACCGTGCATTGCCCTTTCTCACCTTGAGAGTTGGTGCAAACTTCGCCGGTGCATCCAAACCCCGTGATATGATACGCTCTATCACACATAAGCCTCCTTATATCTTCCTCAAAACAGCCACCATACCTACCTATTATGGCATTTCCATAGCCATTCCGAGATATATTGCCATGCAATTTCCATCATCATCATATACATGACTTGAGCATTCATTGTCATATTGCTTTGCATGACCGTAAGATAGCTAGCATGATATTTTCATGGCTTGTCCGTTTTTTTGATATCTTTGCTACGCTAGATCATTGCACATCATGGTACACTGCCAGAGGCATTCATATAGAGTCATACTTTGTTCTAGTATCGAGTTATAATTTTTTGAGTTGTAAGTAAATAGAAGTGTGATGATCATCATTATTCATTATTAGAGCATTGTCCCAGTGAGGAAAGGATGATGGAGACTATGATTCCCCCACAAGTCGGGATGAGACTTCGGATTAAAAAAAGAGAAAAAAAAGTGAGGCCAAAAAGAGCCCAAGAAAAAAAAACAAGAGAAAACAAAAAAATGAAATGAGAGAAAAAGAGAGAAGGGGCAATGTTACTATCCTTTACCACACTTGTGCTTCAGAGTAGCACCATGTTTTTCATAGAGAGAGTCTCCTATGCTTTCATTTTCGTACACTAGTGGGAATTTTCATTATAGAACTTGGCTTGTATATTCCGATGATGGGCTTCCTCAATTGCCCGAGGTCTTGAGCAAGCAAGTTGGATGCACACCCACTTAGTTTTCAGTTTGAGCTTTCATACACTTATAGCTCTTAGTGCATCCATTGCATGGCAATCCCTACTCCTCGCATTGACATCAATTGATGGGCATCTCCATAGCCCATTGATTAGACGCGTCGATGTGAGACTTTCTTCCTTTTTTGTCTCCTCCATATTAATCTCTACCACAGCATTCTATTCCACCCATAGTGCTATATCCATGGCTTGCGCTCATGTATTGCGTGGGAGTTGAAAAACCTGAAGCGCGTTAAAAAGTATGAACCAATTGCTTGGCTGACACCGGGGTAGTACATGATAAATACTTTGTGTTAAGAAGATGGAGCATGACAAGGCTATATGATTTTGTAGGGATAACGTTCTTTAGCATTGATATTTTGAAAGACATGATTGTTTGTTGGGATGCCTGAGTATTGATGTCTTTATATCAAATTATAGACTATTGCTTTGAATCACTCGTGTCTCAATATTCATGTCGTGATTAAATTATATGATCAAGATTATGCTAGGTGGCATTCCACATCAAAAATTATCTTTTTTATCATTTACCTACTCGAGGACGAGCAGGAATTAAGCTTGGGGATGCTGATACGTCTCCGTCGTATCTATAATTTTTTATTGTTTCATGCCAATATTTTACAACTATCATATATTTTTGGCAACATTTTATATTATTTTTGGGACTAACATATTGATCCAGTGCCCAGTGCCTGTTCCTGTTTGTTGAATGTTTTTTGTTTCGCAGAATATCCATATCAAACAAAGTTCAAATGCAATAAAATTTCACGGAGAATTGTTTTGGAATATATGTGATTTTTGGGAAGAAGAATCAACGCAAGACGGTGCTCGTGGGCCTCACGAGGCACCAGGGCGCCTGGGGGGGCCAGGCGCGCCATGGTGCCTCGTGAGGCCCTCGTAGGTCGGTTGGTGCTATTCTTCGGGCGCAAGGAAGCTAATATCCGGGAAAAAAATCGTGTTAAAATTTCAGCGCAATCGGAGTTACGGATCTCCGGGAATTTAAGAAACGGTGAAAGGCCAGAAAACAGGAACGCAAAACAGAAGAGAACAGAGAGAGAGATCCAATCTCGGAGGGGCTCCTGCCCCTCTACCGCCATGGCGGCCAAGGACCAGAGGGGAAACTCTCCTCCCATCTAGGGGGGGGCAAGGAAGAAGAAGAAGGAGGGGGGCTCTCTCCCCCTCTCTTCTGGTGGCGCCGGAGCGCCGCCGGGGGAACCATCATGATGGCGATCTACACCAACAACTTCGCCGCCGTCACCACCAACTCTCTCCCCCTCTATGTAGCGATGTAACACCTCTTCTCCCCGCTGTAATCTCTACTTAAACATGGTGCTTAACGCTATATATTATTATCCAATCATGTATGGCAATCCTATGATGTTTGAGTAGATTGCTTTTGTCCTATGGGTTGATTGATGATCGTGATTGGTTTGAGTTGTATGTTTTATTTTGGTGCTGTCCTATGGTGCCTCCCGTGCCACGCACACGTGGGGGATTCCTGCTGTAGGGTTTGGAATACGTTCATAATTCTCTTATAGTGGGCGGCTAGAGTGACAGAAGCTTACACCCGAGTAAGGGGGTTGTTGCATATGGGAGTAAAGGGGACTTGATACTTAATGCTATGGTTGGGTTTTACCTTAATGATCTTTGGTAGTTGCGGATGCTTGCTAGAGTTCCAATCATAAGTGCATATGATCCAAGTACGGAAAGTATGTTAGCTCATGCCTCTCTCTCATATAAAATTGCAATAATGATTACCGGTCTAGTTATCGATTGCCTATGGACAAATCATTCTCTTGTGTTACAAAAAGCTTTCTACTAAACAACTAACTTTTATTATCTCCCAAATTACTCCTAGTTTTATTCTCGTTAAGTACTTCTAGTCTTATCCTTACACCCACAAAATAGTTTCATACTTGTTCTAGGTAAAGCGAACGTTAAGTGCGCGTAGAGTTGTATCGGTGGTCGATAGAACTTGAAGGGAATAATAATTCTACCTTTAGCTCTGCGTTGGGTTCGACACTCTTATTTATCGAAAAAGCTACAATTGATCCCCTATACTTGTGGGTTATCAGAGAGGAGCTGGATCCTTGTCACAATGAAATGTGGTAGGAAGGAGTAGATGCTGGAAAAATTTGAGGCCATTTGGACCTTGTTTGCCGGCACTTCCTTTGCAATGCAAATTTTGGTCCAGAAACTAGACTTTGAAGCTGTGCTCAAATGGCTGAATGGATTGGGCTGAATTTTGGTGGAGGGAAGTTATTTGGATGCATGGAGGTACTGGCAAAATTTCAGCTCATTTGTAAATGCCAAAGTGGTACTTCCTTCACAAAGCTTTCTGCTGGACAGAAACTAGATGGAATTTTTTAGAGAAATTGGCTATATGAAATGATGTGAATTTTTGCATGCTCACATCATATAGAGAATGTGAGGTCTTGGATTAATTTCAAGAATTTTGAAGTAATATAAAATATAGTTGCTTCACAACCTCAAAATAGGTCCAGAAACAATAACTGGATGATGCTCTCAAACTTTGAATTGTGGAACTTCGGTTCTTGATGGAAATGGTGAAGATATGGATAGGAGAAGCTCCACAAATTATTTGGGATTTTTTTTGGCTACCAAAATTGTAGTTCCTTTGGAAAGTGCCCAGATTGCAATATTGACTTTAAATAGGAAAATGCAATTTCCCCTATTTAATTATGGCCAATATTTTTATGGGAGCTCAATATGATCACAAAGAATATCTCCACAAGTTTTCATGAACTTTGGAGATGGATAGGAATTTCCCTAGATTTAATTCCTTTAAACAGCAGAAAAAGGAATTAATTTTTAAATGAAAAATATTGCAAATGACTTGGCAATATTTTTGCATATCCAGGGTTTAAAAAGATAGGATGATCACTGAGAAAAGTTTGGGAGGCAACAGATCAAAGGAAATTGGGGTTCCTTTGTAACTGCAAGAATTAGGGTTTCCCTTCCGGTAACTCGGAAGGTAGGGTTTCGGCGGCAAAATCCTGAGAATATATCTTGGATGGTAAGGTTGGGTTGGAGAGAGTCTCTAGTTGGATAGGAAAGGCAAGGCTAAATGACCATCTTCATATACCCAAGAGCGAGAGAAAATCCAATATCATCGAAAAAAAGTCGGAAGTCAAATCCCGCGAAGGAAGAAATCGGGAAGCGAAAACCAGGGTGTCACAAACCTACCCCCCTTAAGAAAATCTCGTCCTCGAGATTTCCGGGCTGACCTCCCGGTGAGGGGGACATACCTGTGTGCGACTTGGATCCATTAGCTGTCTCGTCTTCGTCGGTTCACCGACCTTTTAACTGCCTCTTCTGATGGCTCAGGTGTTGTCTTTTCACATAATTACCTTGAATCCTTCTCTTTCCTGTCAGGCAAGCCCTTTGTCCTGGCAGTTTTTTGCCTAGGCTTGGTGGGTAGCTTGTAGTATCAATAGAATAGCTCATTTTCAAGGCTGGGAGCTAGTTGCTTCGGATCTTGTGTTGATACTCCGTATCCTGACTGTCATGGGCAAGGCATCCCTCCTTGATGCATGGTATTGTATGCATACATCCACTATTCTTTGTGAGTATCTATGGACAGTTGTCCATGTGTCTTGCTCAGGATAAATCCTTAGTCTGGCTGTGGGTCATGTGCGGGTGCTTTCCTCGGTCATATGCATTCGGGCTTTGTCCTCAGGGGATCACAATCCAAGGAACAACATGACCGAACTATTACCGTTGTATCCTCAACTAAAATGTCATGCATGATCACAAAGTAATCATAGACGGTAATCTCCTACTCCAATGACACCGTAACATCTACGAACAGTTATCGCAAACGTGCATGTGCTCTTAGTTGCTTGGTTCAGAGGTCTGAACTGACACGGGATGTATCATAACCAGTGATTCCCGATGTCCCATACCATATTTCTGCTTTACTTTCGGGGCTAAATGTTTATTTCCGTATCACCTTGTTTCCATATAGACAGTCAAACTCTGCCGATTGCTGAGGTAGCTCTGTCATATATATCCCTTGCAGTCCTTGCTATGATCACTGAGCTGAACATAGTTTGGCTATCATTCGGTGTATCTTTCGGAGCATAGCCTCTTATCTTGGTTGATGGCCCATGCTCATGAGGAGTACAACATGCTTGCTGCATTGTTGTGGCCGTATATGCAAGAGTCCGACAAGGATTGGCAATATCACCTTGTCTGTGAAGCTTTACTTCATTGACTGTCGCGGAGATTGTTTATTCAAGACTTCCTTGTTCTTGAGGGTTCCTTTTGGGGAACTTGTCATGACCTACCATCATGGCTCCTAGGTCATATCCCAGCTTGTTGGGCTTGTATTCACAATTTACTCTTGCATATCTCGTAGGGGTGGCTATGCTCATATCCTTGCTTTGAACAATGGGGCCGATGTTTCTCTGAACACAGTCATTCCCCTATACGAGTGGCTCGCATGAACTGATCCACTGGACTGCATGCTCACAACATATGTAGGGATAGGGTAAATCCTTTCATAACCACTGAGTTCTGAGGCGGATGTGTGTCCAGACTTGTTCGTGCTTCTAACAAGATTGTTGTGGGCACGATGGCGTGTTGAAGAAGGTTGAATTCCTTATGCTCGAAGCTTCTGCCAAGGTAGCGTGCCGATGAAGGCTGGTATCGTACCCCAGAAGTTTTCCCTCATGTGGCTTACCGCGGAAGGTCGGGTGCCTCATGCTTGAAGCTTTCCGTGGTAGCACGCTGAGGAAGATGGGAGTGCCGTACCCCAGAAGATTTTCTTGCCAAGTGGTGTAGCGAGGAAGGTTGGGAGTCTTGTGTCGTAAGCTCCTCATGATAGCTTGCGGAGGAAGGCTGGGTGTCTTATACCAGAAGCCTTTCACTGTGATATGCGGTCTTAACAGATGATATTCCATTGGTCATGCATACCACTTGTCCTTCTGCTGGCCTGATTATTGCTGATGGAGAGGTTACACAACTAATGCAGACCTCATGTTGACAATTAATCCGGGATACCAGATGTTGCCGGTAATAAGCGGTTGGCGGATAATTCCATTCGGTTCGGCTGAGCTTCCAGGCATGTGAAATTCTTATTGATTCTGGGCAGCCGTGAACTTATCCATATGTCTCGCAAACCTTGTTCACGGAGCCTGAAAATTTTGTATACGCACTGGTGACTTCCAAAATATGCTTTGAAATTTGTATCAACATACCAGAGTTTTGTTGTTGCTCTCAGCACGTTCACATTCTTGAAATATGTCTTCTGTGGGTACTAAATGATTCTTGAGTCCATTAAGAAAAGACTCAAGGTTCACCCCACTGACTGAAATAATCCTTGTGACGAGGGCGGAATCATTTGTCCCTACTGGTGTCCATTCCCGATAGCTCATCTGACTGTTCCTTAGGTGTGATTTGTTCCGAGGCAAACCCTCTCAAATATATTCTGGCCTTGTCTGTTGCACGCAGATTCCGCTTCTGACCCATCCTTCATTCTGGACAGATCCGGTGTTGATGTTCTGAATGTCAGGCAGTTGACTTGGCTCTTACGGAATTTGGATTATTGGGTATTATCCAAGTTGTATGCTGGTCTGCTTTGGCAGTTCTTGCAGATGGACCCAGTCAGAGCGACAGAACGGAATCGACAAAATAGCGGAACCCAAAAATACCAAGAAGCAAATAAAGCTCAAATTTTGCGGACCTTACACATGTGGCCGAAGATTCACTAGTATAACTATTATAGCGCACTCGATGCGCCTCTAAGGATTTAGAAGCAAAACCACACAACACTCCTGGTAGCAATTGGTGTCAAGCTCCTACTACTTCCTTAGGGAACATCACACTCGACGCATGACCATAGCCAAAGTGGCTTAGTCAACGATCCTGAGGTTGTCGGGAAGAGATGGAATTTATAGACGTTTCCCAAAGGAAACTGGATTTGAGGAGAGAAATGCCATGGTTAGCAAGCGAGGTAAGGATATCTGGTTCACCTAGGGGTTCAGGGCTCACGGGTCGTTACCTGGTGCGGACGTTTCCCACCGGAGGCAAAGGCCACGAGAGTTGGGGTCTGATGGAGCCAAAAGCCTATGGGGTTGCCTTATGATCAATAGTAGCCGTGCCTGTCTGGCAAAGATGGCTGAAATCCATCTAGGCTTTCTACTGATCCAGAGGCAATGAAATTTGGCTAGGGTAACCTACCGCCAGCCTGGCTCTGATACCATCCATTGTGGCGCCCTGCCTGAATACCACTGTAGCCAGACGGTCGCCGCACACACTAGCCCAGGAAATCATTCTGGCATGCGCGTTTACAATAAGTATCATGAACACAGGCATTTCTATTAATGGATATATAAGTCTTACATAATATTTTACAAGGGGAATGGTAGCGGAAAAGCTCTATCTAAGGCAGCATGGTCCTGGTGCGGCTTCAATCCACAGGGATCTGACTGGGTTACTCTTCTAGCCCGCGAACACTCCGGCTCCTCGCTAGTGGACGTCGGATCCTTAGGTGAACCTGGCCACATTGAAGGCCGCTGAGTACTTTTGAATGTACTCGCAAGCAAACCAAACCAACATATACACCAAGCAAAGCAATCCATGGCGTTCAAGCATGCACTTGTTATTAGAGCAACATTATCTACTATCTAGCAAGATTAATTATCAGGTTATAACAGGATTATCCAGCAATATAACTACTAGAATGAAGGTAATAAGGTAAAGCATAACAGTAACTGCAGTTGATCAAGTTCATTCACATGATCCCTCCGGATTCAAGTTCTTACAGTCATCCTACCAACTCCTTCATAGCCATCACATGGCTGACACTCATATCCCTGACATCATCTGATGTCCATGCATCTGCACGGCAAGTCTGACAAACCTTACCATTCTCTGGTTCAGTCTTAGCAACAACGTTATACAGTTTGTTCCTCCAGACTCGACATAGACCAAATAGTGTGACCTAGTACGAACTGTGTCCCATGACCGAGGACGCGGCTATTCGAATAGATTTACACTCTGCAGAGGTTGCGCACTTTACCCACACTATGGAGCTCCCGGCCTCATGCTCCCATTCGGGTGGACCCGTACTGCTCCAACAGAACTTGCCTATTGCCTGGCACTCTTACGGTCCCACCGACAATCATACCCTTCCTAGGTCATGTCCTGGGTGGCCCATGTGTCACTCCTGACACCTGCCACCGTCGTGGCCAAACAAACTGTCCCAAACGGGGACCTGGTACCATATAACTAAACTGGGCTCACAGGATTATCGCCGCCTACCAGGCCAGGGTAGTATGCACACAAAATCCCCCCTCTTTGGTGGTACCGATAAGAGGCACGACAATAGACCAAGATAGGGCCTTCCCATAAAGGCAAATGTGGCTGCACTGATGAGCTCGGTTCGGTGGCACTATGACTCGATCCAGCCGACGGAGGAGGTTGTTGTTATTAAGTCACATTCTTAATCATTGCAACAACAACAGTAATGCACGACGAAAACATAACAACCTATCTCCACATTGTCACTTACGAGTCACAAGTGCGATAATATGATGAGCATTAGCAGGTAATGCAACTAGCAAGTTCAACCTAGCAGGAGTTCAATTATTTCTAACACAGGCATATTTATTAGTTAAACACGCAAGAATAACATAGAGCAATGCTTTAGGGCATATATCAGATGGTCGGCTTGCCTGGGGGTCGATGAATTCACCGGAGAGAAATGTGATCACCTCACGGAAAAATTCGCCGGAAAAGATTCTCTCTCGGAGGGGCTAAATAAAGGGCAGGGGCAAAATGGTCATTTTCAAAATGTGTCAACATGGTGAAAGTGACATCATCGGAACGGGCTTGACGAACTGAGAAAGTGGGCTTTGGATTCACCTGAATCGGAGTTACGGGCAAGAAGATAGAAGGGTTTTTCTGCCAGGGACCTTTCTGCAATTATTTTATTTGCATATGGGTCCTAACCAGTTAACCCACAGATAAAAAAGAGCACTGTGCTCTTGGGCCGGCTCAGGCCGAAAGCGGCCGCAGCCAGAGCGCTAGCTGAGCCGGGCTGCTGCTGCCGTTGCTGGGCCGGCCCACCTGCATCGCCGCGCCCACTAAAAAAACAACGGGAGGGGGTCGAGCCACTGGCAAGAGGGCCCCGCGGCAGGGTCTTCGTCTTCCCCCATCCGAACAGAGGGGCGGTTCGGCCGTGGCTGATTCCGGCGAGGCAGGGGGCGGCGGGCTCAGCCGGCGGTGGGGATGGCCTCGCGGCTGCATCTCGCGTCTAGTGGTGGTGGTCTCGGCTCCAGGGACGGCCGGAGTGAGGCACTGCGGTGGCGGCAGAGCCGCGGCGGCTCCGGCGAATTGGCCGGCTCTGGTGGGGGAGACGGCCAAGCGAGGGTGCTGGTGGGTTCGTGGGAGTGTGGGGAGGCTCCTGGGTGGTTTGGGGAGGCCAGGGGTGGCTCTAGTGCTCGGGCCGAACCGGAGCAAAGGCGGAGGCCGAGGTGGCTGGAGGTGGAGCAGAAGGGCTCCGGTGTTCCTCTAAGTGAGCTAACGGCTAGAGAGGGGGGAAAGGGGAGTGGTGTGAGTACTCAGAGAGGCTCGGGCTGGCTATTTATAGCCGAGGGAGCTCGCCGGATAAGCTCGGCCGTTGTGGCCTTCTTATCCGCGCACTGGAGCTCGGGGAGGGCATGGCTGGCCGGTTGCGGCGTCGAGTGGCTTCGTGGGGGGTGCAGAGGCCTCGGGAGCGGTCGAGAGAGCTCGGGAGAGGAAGAGGACAGAGGGGAAGGCGACGACAACGGTCATGGGCAGGACAGTGTCCATGGCGGCACTCGCCGTGGCGTGAAGAGGAAGAAGGAGGAGGGGGAAGGTGCTGGAGAGGGGGTACGCGGCAACTGCGGAGTTGCTGGACATGCTCAGACAAGCAAGGGTCGGCCGGAGCTAGCTGGCCGACGAGGACAGAGCGCAGAGCGCCGTTTCCGCACGGCCGCTGCGTGGTCACCATGTGCATAGCACGTTCTGGTGCCAGTCTGGCCGTCACACCTTGTCCAACAGGTGGATCACTGCTCAAATGGACGAGGGAAGCTGCTGGAACCAGCTGGGTGGCTCTGAGGTGAGAGGTACTTGCAGAAATAGGTTTTAATAGCAAACTTAGATGGACTTTTCAGGAGAAATGGATGAAGGAGAGGAGCTGGATCCTTGTCACAATGAAATGTGGTAGGAAGGAGTAGATGCTGGAAAAATTTGAGGCCATTTGGACCTTGTTTGCAGGCACTTCCTTTGCAATGCAAATTTTGGTCCAGAAACTGGATTTTGAAGCTGTGCTCAAATGGCTGAATGGATTGGGCTGAATTTTGGTGGAGGGAAGTTATTTGGATGCATGAAGGTACTGGCAAAATTTCAGCTCATTTGTAAATGCCAAAGTGGTACTTCCTTCACAAAGCTTTCTGCTGGACAGAAACAAGATGGAATTTTTGAGAGAAATTGGCTATATGAAATGATGTGAATTTTTGCATGCTCACATCATATACAGAATGTGAGGTCCTGAATTAATTTCAAGAATTTTGAAGCAATATAAAATATAGTTGCTTCACAACCTCAAAATAGGTCCAGAAACAATAACTGGATGATGCTCTCAAACTTTGAATTGTGGAACTTTGGTTCTTGATGGAAATGGTGAAGATATGGATAGGAGAAGCTCCACAAATTATTTGGGATTTTTCCTGGCTACCAAAATGGTAGTTCCTTTGGAAAGTGCCCAGATTGCAATATTGACTTTAAATAGGAAAATGCAATTTCCCCTATTTAATTATGGCCAATATTTTTATGGGAGCTCAATATGATCACAAAGAATATCTCCACAAGCTTTCATGAACTTTGGAGATGGATAGGTATTTTCCTGGATTTAATTCCTTTAAACAGCAAAAAAAGGAAATAATTTGAAATGAAAAATATTGCAAATGACTTGGCAATATTTTTGCATATCCAGGGTTTAAAAAGATAGGATGATCACTGAGAAAAGTTTGGGAGGCAATAGATCAAAGGAAATTGGGGTTCCTTTGTAACTGCAAGAATTAGGGTTTCCCTTCCGGTAACTCGAAAGGTAGGGTTTCGGCGGCAAAATCCTGAGAATATATCTTGGATGGTAAGGTTGGGTTGGAGAGAGTCTCTAGTTGGATAGGAAAGGCAAGGCTAAATTACCATCTTCATATACCCAAGAGCGAGAGAAAATCCAATATCATCGAAAAAAAGACGGAAGTCAAATCCCGTGAAGGAAGAAATCGGGAAGCGAAAACCAGGGTGTCACACCCACCAGCTACATCTTCGCACGCAAGGAAGTATCTCCTTATTACGCGAAAAATAAATGATTCCTCCCCCTGACAGCTGGGACCCACCAGCTTTATCTTCACACGGAAGGAAGTACCTCCTTATTAAGCGAAAAAAGATTCCTCCCAATGACAACTGGGACCCACCGGATTTGGAGGCTGACTTGTGGGCGTACTAAGTTGACGCGTACGCAGGGCTTTGTCAACTTAGTCAACAAACGATTGTAGCAGCGGTGACCGTTGGATGTTAATCCAACGGCTTTGCTGCTTCTTCAATCTCTGATCTTCTTGCTCCAGCCGCCCAAACCAGCGCTGGCGGGACCGCCTGCTCCTGCCTCCCGTGGCCAGATGTGCTGCCGCGCAGGCCTCACCGTCCCACCCTACTTCCACCACTGGCCAGGCCTTCCCTCTACTCAACCACATCCCCTGTTATTCTCCGGCGATGGCAGCCTCACACCGCAGCCAAACCAGTCAACCCTCGTACTCCCCTCCGCGTGGGCATCCACTGCCGCGTCTTCCCCGGATCCGCATCGTTCCCTTCCTAGGCCTCGCCGTCGTCCACCGCCTTGGTGCTCTCGGCACGGCATAGTCAACGTGGTCAATGAACGGCAGCCATCGAAAGAGGACTGTACGCGGTGAGGCTAACAGCTGGACCCACCAGATACATCTTCGCACGCAAGGAAGTGCCTCCTTATTACGCGCAAAAAAATGATTCCCCCCTTATAGCTGGGACCCACCTGCTATGTCTTCACACGCAAGGAAGTGCCTCCTTATCCTACCTGACAGCTGGGACCCACCCGGTCGAAGCGTACATAGCGTTGTCTGTCTGGTCGCGAACATGTACGTACATACTGGTCAATCGGTCTCTCTGCAACGATGAACCGTGGGCGTGTATGGAGCGGCACGTGTCGTAGTAGAGCCCCCGACGTAGCAGTTCAGGCAGCCCCGCCTAAATCGTGTACACGTACGTACAGCCACACGGCAAAAAATATGGGCACGTACGTACATATATACGGGCGGGATCTCGAACGCGTACTCACGCATACGTACGGCCAGGGCTCGTGTACATGGAGAGGCAACGGACGGCAGCAACGGCGTCGTGTTCATCGGCAGCCAACCGGCTGGGTCGGAATGGAGGAAACAGCGTCGTGTTCATCGGGAGCCAAGCGACTGGGTTGGAATGCGTCCTGTTCTTCGGGAGCCAACTGGCTTGGACAGAACAGCCGAAACGGGGTCCTGTCCATCGACTCAGGGTCTGGCGTACCGCAAAACGGAGGAAACGGCCTTCTGTCCGAGCGCCTACGGTCGAAACGGTGTCCTGTTCATCGGCTGGGAGTCTGGCGTACGGCAAAACGGAGGAAACGGACTTCTGTTCGAGCACCTACGGTCGAAACGGGGTCCTGTTGATCGGGAGGGCTCTGGCGTACCGCAAAACGGAGGAAACGAACTTCTCCCCAACTGCCTACGGTCGAAACGGGGGTCCTGTTCATTGGGAGGGGTGTGGCGTACCACAAAACGGGACTCCACGAGCTATTGTTCATCCACGGTCGACCTCCCTCCAGCCTCCACCAGCTATTGTTCATCCACCGTCGACTTCCTCCAGCCTCCACCGGCTACTGTTCATCCAGCCTCCACGGGGTCCTGTTCATCCACCCCCAACCGGCTGGCTTCCTCGGGGTCCTGTTCATCCAGCGCCAACCACCTTCACACGGCCAGGGTACTGTTCATCCACAGCCAACCCACCGGCTGGGGTGGGGCGTACGAGCGGGCGGCAGCAACGGGAACTGTTCATCCACAGCCAACCAACCAGCTAGGTCAACTCACCACGTCTCGCGCAAGGGGCTTGATTGATGCGTCTTGACTCGTTCTATGTATCGCGTGCGCGGCAGCAACGGGCACTGTTCATCGAGAGGCAACCCAACCGGCTACGTCTCGCACGTACGGGGGCTCGACCGGCTTCAGTTAGCAGTGAAGGAATCGCTCGGGTTCAGTTAGCAGCGAAGGAATCGCTCGGGTTCAGTTAGCAGCGAAGGGATCGATCGGCTTCAGTACGTAGCTAGTGCGATCGCTCGGGTTCAGTAAGTGAATGCCTCCCTCGGGTTCAGTTAGCAAACGCCTCGCACACGCGTGCGCGTACGAGAGAAACACGCAAACCACACTACATCGCTCGGCCCCGACCACCCACCGTAACCGGGAACTCCCCGAAAATCTCCTCGCCCTCAGTTCTACCACGATTTTTTACGTCATGGACGGCCCAAAGAATGTCATGCGGGTGCGTCTCCGGCCCGCCCAGGACGAAAACCCCATTTTCTATCATAATGTTTTGTCATAGAAGTAGGAGCCCACCACATCTATGATGATACGTGTTTTTGTCACAATTATTGTCATAGAAGTGTCACAACCATGACAGAAAAAGCTTTCGTTCGGGCCATAATGTCACGGATGTGTCTTTTTTTTGTAGTGCTCCCCAGGGGTTTACGAAGGCGTCTTGCCGTGAGTCGCCTCGCGAGGCAGCGCTCGCGAGACCTTTGAGTGCCTTGTTCCTGTGATAACTTTACATTGATTTCATAAAGCGGGGGGAGCGGTGCGCGCTTGCTAGCTTGCTCGTGGGTATCACGCGAGGAGACGAGACACCAAGGACCATGGTGAGGTGGCGTGCACGGGAGCAAGCCCGCGAGCCAGAGCTCAATCGCTTGGGTTTTTGCAGCACTGCTGGGACTGACCCGAGCACAGGCACCGTGTCCAGCCCCCGCTCGCGAGATGCGCAGGAGGAAGGTCGCGAGCGTGCACAGCTCCTGAGGCAAGCAACTTAGCAACATATAAGATATCTTAGGAAATAGGGCTTTACTGAAACATAGTAATAAGTTCATTACATAACCAAAAAGAGATGGGGCTGCCATGTCCGGCATGGATTAGCGTGAGGTTGGTGCAGCCCGTGGGGTGCCCTCAGGTGATTGTTCCGCCAGCGCGGAGCATGGGGCTTCCACTAGGCGTGGGCATGATCGCGGTTTGATCGTTCCGCTAACGCGGAGCATGGGGCTTCCACTGAGACGTGGGTGGGAGCTCTCACGGGCCCCTCAGGCGAACGCAATGAGAGGCTCCGGGGCGTGTACAGCCCCACTTCGTTCGTACACGTGAGGGTCACGGGTAGAACTTGCGGAGGTGTTGGATGTTCCAGGCGTTAGGCACAGGAACTCCGTCCTCCGTCTCCAGCCGGGCGGCGTCGGGCCTAGAGACATGAGCAACCCTGAAAGGGCCTTCCCACATGGGTGAGAGTTTGAGAAGTCCCTCTCTGGAGAGGATCCTTCTCAGGACGAGATCGCCGACTTCGAGGGTGCGTGGGCGTATGTTGCGGCTATGATAGCGATGCAAGGCCTACTAGTATCTGGCGGCGCGGAGGGCAGCCTGGCGACGTGCTTCTTCGATGAGCAGCAGGTCGGCCTCTCGTGAGACGTCCTGACGAGCCTCATCAAAGGCAAGGACTCGCGGAGATCCGTGCTTGAGCTCAGAAGGGAGCACTGCTTCGGCTCCGTAGACGAGGAAGAAGGGAGTCTCGCCTGTAGGCTTGGCTGCCATTATGCGGATGGACCACAGTACGGACTGTAGCTCATCAAGCCAGCCCTTGCTGCAGGCTTCGAGCTTTTTCTTGAAGCTTCTCATCTTGAGGCCCTTGAGGACCTCGGCGTTGGCACACGCGGCCTGGCCGTTGCTTCGTGGGTGCACCACGGAGGCGTAGCAGATCTGCGTGCCGAGGCTGGCGCAGTATGACTTGAAGAGGCCGCTTGTGAACTGGGAGCCATTGTCAGTGATGATGCGGTTGGGAACGCCAAAGCGACTCACGAGGCCTTTGATGAACTTGACGGCAGAGCCTGCTGGGATGGTGCGCACGGGCTCGACCTCCGCCCACTTGGTGAACTTGTCGATGGTGACGTAGAGGTATTGGTAGCCCCAGACCACGAAGGGCCACGAGAAGGGAATCGTCTGGAGGCCTTGCGCCGGCTGGTGGATTTGCTTGGCGTGGAATTGATAAGCTTCGCAGGATTGGACCAGCTCGGTGGTGTCGTGGAGCGCGGTGGGCCAGTAGAAGCCACTGCAGAACACCTTGCTGGCAAGGGTGCACGACGAGGAGTGGTGGCCGCAGTCTCCTCCATGGATGTCGGCGAGCAGCTCGCGCTCTTGTTCTTCAGAGACGCACCGCAGCGAGACGCCATTGGGGCGCCTGCGGTATAGCTCGCCGTCTTGCAAGCAGTAAGCGGTGACCTGGCGAGCCACGCGCTCTACTTATGAGTCCTTCTCTGGAAGGGTGCCGTGAAGCAAGTAGACCTTGAACTCCGCGGCCCAGCTGTCCGCTTGGGGTTCGAGCGCCAGCAGCAGGCGGGCTCCTGAGGCTGGGCCGCAATCTGGTGCGCCCATGGGTGGTGCGGGCGGGAGTTCCTCGTGAAGCAGCATGGTGCTCGCGGCTGGCGGAGTAGCTGATGGCTTGAGGAGCCTTTCCTCGAAGATGCCAGGGCCCTGGGGCTCGTGGCGAGATGCTCGCTTGGCGATGTCGTCGACCTCCTTGTTGCCGCCGCGAGGAACGTGCTGCAGCTCCAGGCCAAGGAAATGCTTCTCGAGTTTACGTACCTCTTCAAGGTAGGTGGCCATATGCTCGTCCTTGGGCTTGTAGCTTTTGTTGGAGAAGTTGACGAGGAGCTGTGAATCACCCTTGATGGTGAGGCGCTTGATGCCCAGGGCAGAGGCGGCCTTGAGGCCGGCGATGAGGCCCTCGTACTCTGCGATGTTGTTGGAGACCTTGTCGTCGCGCTTGAAGCAGAGCTGCACGGCGTAGTAGAGCTTGTCTCCCGTTGGCGAGGTGAGCATGACGCCAGCCCCTGCGCCCTGTCGGGAGAAGGCGCCATTGAAGTGCATAGACCATCCGCCAGGCGCTTCGTCCCCAGGCAAGAGGGATTCGGCCTCGCGAGGCTCCTCCTGGGGTGGGTCTGTCCATTCTGCTATGAAGTCGGCCAGGGTTGCGCCCTTGATCACCCTTGTGGAGCAGAACTCCAGCTTGAAGGCCTGCAGCTCGATGTTCCACTCGGCGACGCGGCCGGCGGTGTTGGGACTGCGCAGGACCTGCTCCAGGGGGTAAGACGAGATCACCTTGATGGGATGGCCCTGGAAGTAGTGGCGTAGCTTCCTGGAGGCGACGAGGAGTGCAAGGAGGAGCTTCTGCTACATGGGGTAGCGCTCGCGCGCATCTCGCAGCACCGTACTGACGAAGTACACGGGGTGCTCGACGAGGCGGGTAGTTGTTGCAGTAGCTTGGTCTTCAGGGGGCCCGAGGGGCTCATGAGGCTCAGGAGGCTCGGGAGGCGGCTCGCGGGGCGGCTCACTGGAGGCTTCCCGAGGCAAGGCCTCGGCAGGTGACAGCGCGGCCTCGGGAGGCGACGCGCCAAGGGCCTCTTGAGGCGGGATCTCAGCAGGTGACGGCGTGACCTCGCGAGGCGCCGGCATGGCGGGCTTCTTCTGTGTGCAGGCGCGCTCTTCTCGAACTGCCACCAGGGCCGCGCTGGCCGTCTGGGAGTAGCCGCCAAGTATAGGAGCAAGGGCTCGCGAGAGCGTGGCATGACCATAATGGGCGGGCTCGTGAGGTACCTCTTGAGGTCTTCGAAGGCAGCATCGGCCTCGGGAGTCCACTTGAAGGGGCCGGATCTCTTCCTGAGCTTGAAGAATGGCAGGGCTCGCTCACCGAACTTGGAGATGAATCGCCCAAGGGAGGCCATGCATCCCGCCAGGCGCTGCATCTCCTTGAGGCTCTGGGGAGGACGCATCTTCTCGATGGCCTTAATCTTCTCGGGATTGGCCTCGATGCCACGGTGGGAGACCAGGAAGCCGAGCAGCTTGCCGGAGGGGACTCCGAAGACACACTTGTCTGGGTTGAGCTTGAGGTTAACCTTGCGCAGGTTGTCGAACGTCTCCTGGAGGTCCGCGAGGAGGGACCAGGCCTCGCGAATCTTGACAACGATGTCGTCGACGTAAGCCTCGGCATTTCTTCCCATCTGGGGCACCAAGGCGGTGCGCATCAGCCTCTGGAAGGTGGCTCCGACGCTCCGGAGGCCGAACGGCATGCAGATGTAGTAGAATATGCCACAGGGGGTGATGAAGGCCGTTTTCTCCACGTCTTCGGTCGCCATCTTGATCTGGTGATAGCCTGAGAAGGCACCTAGGAAGCATAGCAACTCGCACCCGGCGGTGGAGTCCACGATCTGGTCGATGCGGGGCATCGGAAATGGATCTTGAGGGCAGAACTTGTTGAGGCTCGTGAAGTCGACGCACATGCGCTCCTTGCCACACTTCTTGGGCACCACGACGGGGTTGGCGAGCCATTCAGGGTGGCGCACCTCACGGATGACTCCAGCTTCTTGGAGCTTCTGAACTTCCTTGATGATGAAATCTTGCTTCTCTGGCGCCTTGAAAGCACATTTGCTCCCTTGGTGGTTTTGGTAATTCATGCCAACATACATGTTGTTGGACTAATGCTTTTATCTAGTGAATTTCAGACAAGTTCAACAATGGCGTGGCATGGACAAGAGGACGTGGAACCCCTTCAAAATGCTAAGGACAAGGATTGGCAAAAGCTCAAGACTCTACATTTTTGGTTTAGTGATCCAAGATCACATTGAGTCCATAGGAAAGCCAATACTATTAAAAGGGGATGAGGTGTTGCTTAATGGTCTTTTTGCTCAAGTGCTTAGTGACAGTACTCCTAAACCCTCAACCACTCTCTCTACCCAAATATGTCCAAAACCTACATTCCAACTCGGCCCCACCGAAATTCTCTATCCGGCCCCACCGAGTTCACCAAGACTTAGCCACTGCCAAAACCCTAACAAATTGGATCCACCGAAATGGATCTCGGTCTCACCGAGATGGCCTTGCCAACTCTCTATAATCGTTTGCACTTACTTCGGTCTCACCGAGTTTTGCAAATCGGTCTCACCGAGATGGCTTGCCAACTCTCTGTTGCCTTATTGCTTCACTTCGGTCCTACCCAGTTGATGCAATCGGTGCCACCGAGATGAGGATTGCCCTAGCCATTGCACTTCGGTCCATCCGAGTTGTTCGTATCGGTCCCACCGAGATTCCTAAAGTTCATATCTTTTACGCAGTTTGGTGCTACCGAGATGATCGTTTCGGTGCTACCGACATGATCGTTTCGGTGCCACCGAGTTGAGTCAATAGTGTGTAACGGTTGGATTTTGTGTGGAGGCTATATATACCCCTCCACCACCTCCTTCTCTGCAAGGAGAGCCATCAGAACGTGCCTACACTTCTACCATACAGTTTCTGAGAGAGAACCACCTACTCATGTATTGAGATCAAGATATTCCATTCCTACCATTTGAACCTTGATCTCTAGCCTTTCCCAAGTTGCTTTCCACTCAAATCCTTCTTCCACCATAGCCAAATCTGTGAGGAATTGTTTGAGTGCTGGGAAGACTATCATTTGAAGCACAAGAGCAAGGAGTTCATCAACAACACACCGTCTATTACCTTTTGGAGAGTGGTGTCTCCTAGATTGGTTAGGTGTCACTTGGGAGCCTCCAACATGATGTGGAGTTGAACCAAGCAGTTTGTAAGGGCAAGGAGATCGCCTACTTTGTGAAGATCTACCTCGAGTGAGGCTAGTCCTTCGTGGACGTAAGCCATGGTGGAATAGACAAGGTTGCTTCTTCGTGGACCCTTTGTGGGTGGAGCCCTCCGTGGACTCGCGCAGCCGTTACCCTTCATGGGTTGAAGTCTCCATCAACGTGGACGTACGATAGCACCACCTATCGGAACCACGTCAAAAACCACCGTGTCTTCATTGCGTTTGATCTTCCATACTCTACCCCTTTACTTTCTGTACTCTTGCATGCTTTATCATTTCCGCTGCTCATTCTCTAGATATGCATGTGTAGAAAGTATTGGAGTGATCTTAACTTGTGTCAAAATCTGCCTAAGTTCCAAGAGAAATTAAAAACTGCTAATTTTGGCTGGTTAAGGGTCTATTCACCCCCCCTCTAGACCTATCTCCTCGATCCCACAATTGGTATCAGAGCTTTGGTCTCCATTGCCTTGGTTTCATCACCATTGGAGGGAGATGGATGTGTCTACGTTGGGGAGTCTTAGACGTAGAGTGCCTATTTTTGATGGGGAGTATTACAACTTTTGGAAGGATGAAATGCTTGATATCTTTGATGAATTTAACTTGAGCAAGTATATTCATAAACCTTATGTACCCCCTATTGATCCCTTGAATCCTACTCATGAAGAGGAAATTGACATGCTTCATAATCTTAGAACCGTCAATCTTATCATTAGAGAATTACCTAAGGTTGTACTTGGTTGTATGCAAAACTTTGCATGTGCTTATACTGTATGGCATGATTTAGAAAAGCGATATCCTGATTACTCCTTAAAGAGTCTCGATAAGATTCTTCATAAGGTTGTTGCTTTTCACAAGATGAGTCCTAGCGATCCTAAGTTTGATGATTGCTTGTTTGAGCTTCGTGATCTTATGCGTGCCAAAGGAGATGTTAGAACTATTAGCAACATTATCATGGAAACCATTAGAAGTCATAAACTTGAACATTTTCATGATCATGAAACTAATGAGTCTATTACCCTAGGAAATGATCACACGCATGATGATGAAAATGTTGAGCATGGCTACTATGATGAGGATGAAGAATTTGATATTGAATTCGAGAAGACCATGAGGAATCTCAGTCTTATGGCAAATCTTTGAGATTACATGGCCGGAGGAAAAGAATGGATTCTTGATAGTGGATGTACCGATCACATGACCGGAGATAGAGACATGTTCCATGAGCTTGCTAAAAATGATGGTCCACGCAAGTATGTAACTTTTGGAGACAACTCCAAGGGTAAGGTACTTGGCCTTGGTAAGGTGGCCATATCCAATGATAGCTCCATACAAAATGTTATGCTTGTTGAATCTCTTGGTTACAATCTTCTTTCCGTATCTAGACTAGCCGATTTTGGTTTTAATGTTCTATTTACCAAAGTAGATTGCCAAGTGTTTCGCCAAGATAATCATAATATGGTCTTTACCGGCATTCGTAGAGGTGATCTATACATTTGATTTCACTAAAAGAGCCCAACCTCATACATGCTTAATTGCTAAATCTTCTAAAGGTTGGTTATGGCATAGAAGACTTGGACATGTTGGTATGCGTAACCGTGATAAACTTGTTAAAGGAGATCACATTCTTGGAGTGAAAGATGTTATATTTGACAAAGATCGACTTTGTAGTGCTTGCCAAGCAGGAAAACAAGTTGGAGGAAGCCATCCCGTGAAGAACATTATGACCACAAGGAGACCACTCGAGCTACTTCATATGGATCTTTTTGGTCCCAACTCCTATAAGAGTCTTGGTGGTAACTCTTTCGGTTTGGTCATTGTTGATGATTTTTCCAGATTTACGTGGGTGTTCTTTCTTGATGACAAATCGCAAGTACAAAAGATCTTCAAGAACTTCGCAAGAAAGGCTCAAAATCAATTTGAAGTGAAGATCAAGAAGGTTCGGAGTGACAACGGAACGGAGTTCAAGAACGCCAATGTGGACACCTTTCTTGATGAGGAGGGTATTTCACATGAGTTCTCGGCCACGTAGACACCTCAACAAAATGGAGTTGTTGAGAGGAAGAATCGGACACTTATTGAGATGGCAAGAACAATGCTTGATGAATACAAGACGCCAAGACATTTTTGGGCGGAAGCGGTTGAAATAGCTTGTCATGCAACAAATCGACTTTACCTTCACAAGCTTCTTGGTAAAACGGCATATGAATTACTCACCGGTAACAAACCACAAGTTGGATACTTTCGAGTATTTGGCTCAAAATGTTACATTCTTGATAAGCATCGTCGTTCAAAATTTGCTCCTAAATCTCATGAAGGTTTCCTACTCGGTTATGGATCGAACTCTCACACTTACCGTGTCTACAACAACTTCACTCGAAAAGTTGAAGAGACGATAGATGTGAAGTTTGATGAGAGTAACGGCTCGCAAGTCGAGCAATTGCCACTTGATGTAGGAGATCAAGAACCATCGGAAGCAATCCAAGACTTGCCCATTGGCAAGATTCGCCCCGTGGATGTAAAGGAGAGTACCTCGTCTATTCAAGTGGAAGCCCCAACTTCACATCAAGGTGAACGACAAGTTGATATGGAGGCATCCACAAGTGGAACACGTCAAGACAAAGGGAATGAGGAAGTACAACAAGATGATCCACCTCAACCTCCTTCTCCACCTCCACAAGCGAGCAACGACAACATCAATGAAGAAGAAGAAGATGATGATGATGAGGAAGCCACACCACAACCCAAGAAAAAGCTACCTTGAGTTAGAGCAAGAATCGACAAGGATCATCCCGTCGAACAAATTCTTGGAGATATCCAATCCGGGAGAATCACTCGCTCTAAATCTCGTTTAGCTAACTTTTGTGAGCATTACTCATTTATCTCTAGTGTTGAACCTTTGAAGGTGGAAGATGCTCTCAAGGACCCCGATTGGGTGAACGCAATGCATGAGGAGCTACACAACTTTGAGAGGAACCAAGTTTGGACATTGGTTGAGAAGCCTAAGGAAGAGAAAAACATCATCGGAACCAAATGGGTGTTTCAGAATAAGCAAGATGAAGATGGACAAGTTGTACGCAACAAGGCTCGTCTCGTAGCACAAGGTTACACACAAGTCGAAGGTATGGACTATGGTGAGACCTATGCCCCCGTTGCAAGACTTGAGTCCATTCGTATTTTACTTGCTTAAGCCAATCACCATGATATCACTCTTTACCAAATGGATATTAAAAGTGCTTTCTTAAATGGAGAAATTGAGGAGGAAGTGTATGTTAAACAACCTCCCGGCTTTGAGAATCCCAAGAAACCTAATCATGTATACAAACTTCGTAAAGCTCTTTATGGTCTTAAACAAGCCCCTAGAGCTTGGTACAAATGCTTGACAAAGTTTCTTCTTGAAAAAGGTTTTGAAATTGGGAAGATTGATTCAACTTTGTTCACTAAGAGGGTTAATGGAGAATTATTTGTATGCCAAATTTATGTTGATGATATTATCTTTGGATCTACTAACCCCTCTTTTAGTGATAAGTTTGGAAGGTTGATGTCGGAAAAGTTCGAGATGTCTATGATGTGTGAACTCAAATTCTTTCTTGGTTGCAAATCAAGCAAACTAGGGAGGGTACCTTTGTTTCTCAAACAAATTATACCAAGGACTTATTCAAGAAGTTCAACACGCAAGAGAGTAAAGGTATGAAAAACCCCATGCCCACGAGTGGACATCTTGACTTGGCCAAGGATGGCAAACCAGTTGATCAAAAGGTTTATCGATCTATGATTGGTTCATTGCTATATCTATGTGCCTCCCGTCCCGACATTATGCTAAGGGTGTGCATGTGTGCACGATACCAAGTGGCACCAAAAGAGTGTCACCTTAAGGCGGTGAAAAGAATTGTGAGATACTTGATACATACACCAAACTTTGGCATATGGTATCCCAAAGGATCTTCTTTCAATCTTGTTGGCTACTCCGATTCGGACTATGCCGGAGACAAGGTTGACAGAAAATCCACTTCGGGTACATGTCAATTTCTTGGTAGATCTCTTGTGTCTTGGTCATCCAAGAAACAAAATTCCGTATCTCTATCTACTGCCGAAGCGGAATACATTGCCGCGGGATCATGTTGTGCTCAATTACTATGGATGACACAAACTCTTAAAGACTATGGTGTGCATGTGAAACATGTACCATTACTATGTGACAATGAGAGTGCTATTAAGATTGCACACAATCCCGTGCAACATTCTCGAACTAAGCATATTGAGGTTCATCACCATTTTATTCGGGATCATGTTGAGAAAGGTGATATTGACCTTAAACATGTTCGTACCGACAAACAATTGGCGGACATCTTTACCAAACCCCTCGATGAGAAAGTGTTTTGTCACTTGAGAAGTGAATTGAACATCATTGATGCTTCAAACGTGAACTAGAGGTTCATGTGGATGCATACAAGGGCATGAGCATTCTTGACTAATCCATGGTACCTTTCATGATCATCAAATATCTTGGACATTTTGCTCCCTTGTATTGTATCTAACCTTTTGTAGGTACTTGGACAAGCTTCATGACACAAGATTGCATCTCACTCTTATCTTGAGCAATCTTGCATAACCCAAGTATCAACAATTGATGGTGGAACAAGGAACAAGACAACCTAAACATATCCTTTGACAAATTCTTGAGATATGCTTCATACTTGTCATATTGGATATACATGTTGTTCCTTGCAAAACTAACCCATGTAGGAAGATGAACTACAAATGTTAGGATAGCTCCAAACTTCAACTCATGAGCATCCACTTCAAGTTCAACTACATGATGGACATCACCAAAATCCAAATGTAAGTTATCACATCTTAGAGAAGCTTCACTCCAAGGCATGAGCTAAAGCAACTCAACAAGATGTGAATACATTGAAATGCTTAAAGGAAAAATGGCAACCCCATTTCGAGCTTAAACGATGAGTATGACCTATGATCATGTGCTCTCACTTGACTCCTAAGTCAATATACTCAAACATAGGTGACCTAGTCGCCGACCCATCTAGATGAAGTTCTCTAGTGTTTCTTCTGGTTGTTCTCTTCTTGCTAGAGTGTTCTTTAAAAAAAACTTCATCTAGACGTTTCTTTGCTTTTTTTGTGTCTTTTCTTTTAGTTAGATTCGCAGCAAATTCATTGCAAATCTTTGTGAGAATTCCTTTGCCTAGTGAGCTGAGTTGACAAAATGTTCCATTGCATCAAACTCGATTCCACCGAATTGCCTCAACTCGGTGCCACCGATTTTGGCTGCTCTAAGGAATTTTCTGTCAAATTTTTTCCTGAGTTTTTCTACTCCAGCTCCACTCAATGATTCTTATCCTCTACTTGCATCTAGAGCCACTCCATGGCTGGATGTGTTACTCAAGGACCAAACCCACTTGATCAATAACCTAGAAGTCCCTTCTTGGAAATTGATGTCAAAGGGGGGGAGAGGAATACATCAAAGCTCCTTACCATTATAAGAGATGCACCTTACAAGAGGAGAGAATGTTACATGTTTCTAAGAGGGAAGAAACATGATCAGTTTGTTCTTCGGTTGTTCTAGTTCTCTCACCCTCCCTACTCCCAATATCCAATGTCAGATTCAGGGGGAGAGGAAGTTCTTTAAGGGGAGACAACTATTTCTTTTGGGGACATGTCTGCTTCAAAGAAGTATTCACCTAGTGATACTCTATTCTACATGTCATCCCAATCTTGGTTTCTTGTTGATCTTGTGTCTTTTCTTGAAGAAATTATCTTGTGTTATCTAACCTTGTTTTCTCAAGTGTATTTCTTCAGGTACTTGATCAAGAACTTCAAGGTAAGTATATGCATCACACTCATGAACATGATTGACCTCTTGCTAGCATATATTGTTTGCAAGAAGACAATCATGGACATATGGATATCTAAATGTCATATATATTGATCTGATGCATATAGCCAAGGTACATGTTGCATGTATATTTCCCATGAGATATCATCATGTTATGCACATCCGTAGGGGGAGCTCCAGGGAGTTTATACATGTTACATGTTTTCTTCAAAGCTTTCATACATACCTCTGCTATATCCGTATTTGAAGCTTTGATGTATGTTGTCATCAATTACCAAAAAGGGGGAGATTGAAAGCACATTTGCTCCCTTGGTGGTTTTGGTAATTCATGCCAACATACATGTTGTTGGACTAATGCTTTTATCTAGTGAATTTCAGACAAGTTCAACAATGGCGTGGCATGGACAAGAGGACATGGAACCCCTTCAAAATGCTAAGGACAAGGATTGGCAAAAGCTCAAGACTCTACATTTTTGGTTTAGTGATCCAAGATCACATTGAGTCCATAGGAAAGCCAATACTATTAAAAGGGGATGAGGTGTTGCTTAATGGTCTTTTTGCTCAAGTGCTTAGTGACAGTACTCCTAAACCCTCAACCACTCTCTCTACCCAAATATGTCCAAAACCTACATTCCAACTCGGCCCCACCGAAATTCTCTATCCGGCCCCACCGAGTTCACCAAGACTTAGCCACTGCCAAAGCCCTAACAAATCGGATCCACCGAAATGGATCTCGGTCTCACCGAGATGGCCTTGCCAACTCTCTGTAATCGTTTGCACTTACTTCGGTCTCACCGAGTTTTGCAAATCGGTCTCACCGAGATGGCTTGCCAACTCTCTGTTGCCTTATTGCTTCACTTCGGTCCTACCAAGTTGATGCAATCGGTGCCACCGAGATGAGGATTGCCCTAGCCATTGCACTTCGGTCCATCCGAGTTGTTCGTATCGGTCCCACCGAGATTCCTAAAGTTCATATCTTTTACACAGTTCGGTGCTACCGAGATGATCGTTTCGGTGCCACCGAGTTGAGTCAAAAGTGTGTAACGGTTGGATTTTGTGTGGAGGCTATATATACCCCTCCACCACCTCCTTATCTGCAAGGAGAGCCATCAGAACGTGCCTACACTTCTACCATACATTTTCTGAGAGAGAACCACCTACTCATGTGTTGAGATCAAGATATTCCATTCCTACCATTTGAACCTTGATCTCTAGCCTTTCCCAAGTTGCTTTCCACTCAAATCCTTCTTCCACCATAGCCAAATCTGTGAGGAGTTGTTTGAATGCTGGGAAGACTATCATTTGAAGCAGAAGAGCAAGAAGTTCATCAACAACACACCGTCTATTACCTTTTGGAGAGTGGTGTCTCCTAGATTGGTTAGGTGTCACTTGGGAGCCTCCAACATGATGTGGAGTTGAACCAAGCAGTTTGTAAGGGCAAGGAGATCGCCTACTTCATGAAGATCTACCCCGAGTGAGGCTAGTCCTTCGTGGATGTAAGCCATGGTGGAATAGACAAGGTTGCTTCTTCGTGGACCCTTCGTGGGTGGAGCCCTCCGTGGACTCGCGTAGCTGTTACCCTTCGTGGGTTGAAGTCTCCATCAACGTGGACGTACGATAGCACCACCTATCGGAACCACGCCAAAAACCACCGTGTCTTCATTGCGTTTGATCTTCCATACTCTACCCCTTTACTTTCCGTACTCTTGCATGGTTTATCATTTCTGCTGCTCATTCTCTAGATATGCATGTGTAGAAAGTATTGGAGTGATCTTAACTTGTGTCAAAATCTGCCTAAGTTCCAAGAGAAACTAAAAACTGCTAATTTTGGCTTGTTAAAGCTCTATTCACCCCCCTCTAGACCTATCTCCTCGATCCCACACGCCTGGCGCCGTGCCTTCTGTTTCACGGGGCGTGCGTTGGGGCACACCGCTAAGTGGTGCTCGATCACCTCCCTCGGCACACCGGACAAATCAGATGCCGTCCAGGCGAACACATCCAAATTTGCCCAAAGGAAGGTGACGAGCGCGTCTTCCTATGCAGGAGAGAGGCCAGTGTCGATGGTGAAGGCAGGGCCTAAACCGTTGTCGTCCACCGACACCTTCTTCGTCTCGGCGCAGTCCTGGGAGAACAGCTGCTTCTTCTTCGCGGGTGCGGCCTCATGAGGCTCGGCGGCATCCTCGTCGGCAGGGTAGGCGGTGGTGGCAGCCTTGTAGGCGTTCTCGAGGGAGTGGATTGCGTTCTTTTCGTCGCAGCAGACGGTGATGATGCCGCTGCAGCCCGGCATCTTGAGGACGTTGTAGGCGTGGTGGGTCGCCGCCATGAACTTGGCGAGAGCTGGGTAGCCGAAGATGGCGTTGTATGGCAGGCTGATGTGCGCCACGTCGAAGTCGATGAGCTCAGTATGGTAGTTCTTACGGGTGCCGAAGGTGACGGGGAGGCGCACTTGGCCCAGAGGAATGGTGGACCCATTGGTCACTCCGGAGAAGGGCCTGGTTGGCATCAGCTGGTCGTAAGGCACTTGGAGCTGCTCGAAGGTCTCGATGGAGATCACATTGAGGCCGGCGCCTCCGTCAATGAGTGTCTTGGTGACGGCGACGTTGCTGATGGTGGGGGTGCACAGCATGGGGACCGTGCTAGCAGCGCTTGAAGACTTGGGGTGATCGTTGGAGTCGAAGGTGATGGCGTATTGGGACCACTTGAGGGGGCGAGAGGCCTCAGGCCTCGGGAGGGCGGCGTTCACCTCGCGAGAGAACAGCTTGAAGTGGCGATTGGATGCAGGAGCCTGAGCTTCGCCTAGGATGCAGGCCACTCCACGAGGCTCTTGGTAGCCCCCGGCGTCTTGGTCGGGCTGGTTGCCATCATTCCGTCGTGGTGGCGGCGGCAGTGGTGGAAGGGCAGCGTTGGCCTGAAGGTTGGCCTCACGAGGCTGGTCGCGCCAGGCGGCCTCGCGAGGCTGGTCGCGCCAGCCCTGGCGGAAGTTGCGGTCTCCCCAGCGGCCGCCGTTATGGCCACCTCCACGGCCGGTGCCGCGGTCGCCGCGGCGGCCAAGGCGCTCATCGCGAAGCGGCTTGAGCTCATGGCAGTCCTCAGTGCTTTGGGAGTGCGAGTTGTGGTAGGCGCAGAGAGGGCGGTTATCTCTCTTGGGCTCGTCATGCTCACGGCCGCGCTTCTGCTCGGGCTCCGCCGCGAGCACGGCAGGGCCCTTGCGCTTGGCGTCCTTGCTCTTGGCCTTGGCGGTGTTCGGCGCCGCGTCGGGGTCGTTGTGGACAAAGAGGCGGCCTTCCTCGGCCTTGGCGCACTTGTCAGTGAGGTCGAACAGCTCGAGCACGGAATCGAGCTCATCATTGATGGCGAGCTTCTTGCGCATTCGGACGTTCGTGACGCCGTTGGAGAATGCAGAGACGATGGCGGCCTCGGAGGCGCGTGGAATCTTGTTGCGCACTTGGCTGAAGCGCTGGATGTACTTGCGGAGGGTCTCGTCGGGGCGCTGGCGCACAGCGTGCAGGTCATTGAGCGTGAGGGAGCGCTCGTGCATGCCCTTGAAGTTGGCGATGAATTGCTGGCAGAGCTCGCCCCACGAAGAAATGGACGCCTCAGGGAGGTTCATGAGCCAGGAGCGCGGGCCGTCCTTGAGGGCATGGGAAACCAGTTCGCCATGACCTTGTCGTCGCTGTTCGCTGCCTCGATGCTCAGGGCATAGAGCTACAGGAACTCCGCGGGGTTGGGGGTGCCGTCATAGCGCGGAGGCAGGTCCGGCTTGAACTTGGTGGGCCACACCACACGGTGCAGGTCGCGGGTGAAGGCGCGGCAGCCCACGCAGCTGGAGGGGACGCCGCCAGCGAGGGCGACACGGTTCTGGCGACCGGCCGCCGTGATTTCTTGGATGGTCCTGTCTTGGCGCTGGCGCTGCTGCTGCTGCTCGAGGAGCACGCGCGCGTCAGGAGGCGCGCGCCGGACGATCTGTCAGCTGGGCTCGCCGTGGTCCGGAGAGGACGCGTCGCGGGATGGTTCGCGCGCCCGCGCGCCGCGATGGCGCCGGGCGTCTTCGCCGTGCAGAGGAGGCGGAGGGGGCGCATCGTGCACCACGTCCCCGACGCGAGACGGCGGAGGACGGAGCAAGTGAGAGGGCACCAGGGCGTCGCCTGCGGCATTGACGAGCTTGGTGATGCGGCCGAGCCAGGCATCGTAGCCGGCGTCGGTGGGGTGGTAGCGCAGGAGCTCGCACGCCATGAGCAGCGTGGCCTGCGGGGCCGGCGCGTTGCGGCGAGCGAGCGACGAGGCCGTAGCGGTGTGGCCATCCGCCTACACGGATGGGTGGAGGGAAGAGGCCTATTGTTCCCTCGCAGCAGGGTCGGTAGCAGCGCCGGCGGCGCGGCGTCGACGGTCGTCGCGGGCGACGGGCTCCGTCTGGGCCACCCTGGCAGCTCAGCGCGTGTAACGCTCACGGCGAGCGTCGGCCATGGCGGCGAGGAGGTGGAAAGAACCGAAGCGGCCCCCTACCTAGCGCGTCAAATGTCGGAGCCGGGACTCCGGGGGTCTAGCGGTTCGAACACTGGGGGCGAGCTAGTTCTTTCCGACCAAAGGTGACCACGGCGAGAGCGCTATGCGGGAGCACGGCAGGGGACACGACGGTTACCCAGGTTCGGGCCACCTTGCGGTGTAAAACCCTACTCCTGCTTGTGGTTGAGATTGCTGTGGGCAAGAGGATGCTCTCGCGTACAAGGTAGGAAGCAGAGGAATCGATCTCCTCTATAATGGCAACTCTGCCCCTTTTATAGCCGCCCTGGTCCTCTTCCCTTAAAAACTTAGGCGGGAAGGGTTGACACACTTGGTGGGTTTTGAAAGGGGACAGGTGCTCAGTCTATCCTGACTAAAGGCGGTCTTCGCCTGCAAAAGCATCATCTATGACGTGCCAGTGGGCTCGGTGGTGACCTCCGCCCTGCGCGCCTTGCTGTCTCGGTCTTCTTTCACCAAACGGGCAGTCCTTGGGACTTGCTTTGGGGATGGGCAGCTGGGGCTACCCCCTTAGCACCAAAGAGGAAAGCTTCTCTATCCGCGCCCGCTGGAGCGGCCTCTGCCGCCCTTCGTTGCTACGTGCGTCACAGGGCACAGGACCGCGCAGCCGATGTCGGGCTCGGGTGGCCTCGGGCGGCCGCCTTGGGGGGCCGCCTCGGGAGGCAGCCTCGCGAGGCCCCTACGGCTGCTGCGGCTAAGTGTTGGCAGGTCGTGTCTTGAGGAGGGGTCCTCAGGAGGCCGGCGCCTCGGGAGATGTCTTCGCTTCGTGGCGCCCTCAGATGGGCCGCGTCTTGGACCTTTGCCAGGCATCGTTTCCTGGGCCGCAGGCAGACGGGCCGGGGTACCCTGGTTCCCAATGGCCCGGCAGTGTGGACGCCTTGCTCTCTAGTTACCCTATTAATAGAGGTATGCAAGTACTTACCTTTTAAAAGAGGAAGAACAAATGAATAACCTAATAAGTAAGAGGATCCAAGTATTATTTTTTTCATTGCTAGATTGAACTTTGATAAGGTACATAGATTTTTTGTTTGCTGAAGATCTAGTGGTATGGTTATCAAAATAATACTCTCTCCGTTCTATGACGTAGTGCATATTGATTTTTTGAAAAGTCAAACCTCACAAATTTTCACCAAGTTTGTGGAGAAAAAAAATTACATCTAGAATGTCAAACATATATCATTAGATTCATCATAAGCTATAGTTTCATATTTTATATATTTGGAATTGTGGATATAAATATTTTTCTCTATAAACCTGGTCAAACTTTGCAAAGTTTGACTTTTCAAAAAATGTATGCGCACTACATTATGGAATGGAGGGAGTATTACATAACTGAGCATGTGTTACTTTGTATAAATATGTTCCATCTTGCTTATACCTTGTAGAGAAAACAAGGATACGCCTTTGGGCAGCAATCTTCATTGGTAAGCTAGATGGATAGCACCAATTGGTTTATCAACCTTTTGCTCGAGGATGAGCAAGCTTTAATCTTATGGAAGTTGATGAGTGGATTTTTGCATCACTTTTTAGAGTTTATTCTAATACAAAAAAAACTCATATCATAGCCATCTAGAAATTTTCTATGTCCACGATGCATGATTTCTGACCTTTACGCCTTTTACCAAGTTCATTGCACAACTTTTAGTTTTTATTACTTTTCCTTTGTTTTTTGTATTTGTAGGTGTATTGGCATTCTCATGGACTTGGCACATTAAAAGGGACCAAGTTGGGACCAAATCGGAGGAGTTACAAACAAAATATTTAGACCCTTTGGAAAGTTGGATAAATTTACCTTTTCCAAAGAGGCCAAATTGAAGATCCAATATCAGGAGTATATTAGCTTTTCGACACTAATCCAATGAGCCCAAGAACGTCCTAATCGGAGTTCGTGTGAAGAAATGGCGACCAATTTACTAAACACCTCGTGCAGACTCCAAAGGAGAAGACGGCACGTGGTACGACCCTACCAAGTTGTACCAACACTCGCACACATAGCATACGGTGGGTAAACAAATTACTGTTGGGCAATTGATAGAAAAGCGCATAGTTATGATGTATTCATGGCAATGATCACACATATAGGCATCACGTCCATGACAAATAGACCGACTCCTGTCTGCATCTACTACTATTACTCCACCAATCGATCGCTATCCAGCATGCATCTATGGTATTAAGTTCATGACAAACAGAGTAACGCTTTACGCAAGATGACATGATGTAGACAAAGTAAACTTAATCAATATGAATAAACCCCATCGTTTTATCCTTAGTAGCAACAATACTATACGTACCCCGTCCCCTTCTGTCACTGGGTGGAGACACCGCAAGATTGAACCTACTACAAAGCACCTCTCCTGCTGAAGATAAATCAATCTAGTTGGCCAAACCAACCGGATAGATTAGAGAGAAATACAAAGCTATAACAATCATGCATAATAAAGTTCAGAAAAGACTCAGTTACTTTCAAACAATAATCTGGTAATAAACCCACAATTCATCGGATCCCAACAAACACACCACAAAAGAAGATTACATCGAATAGAGCTCCAAGAAGATCGAGAAGAACATTGTATTGAAGATCAAAGAGAGAGAATAAGCCATCTAGCTACTAGCTATGGACCCGTAAGTCTGTGGTGAACTACTCACACATCATCGGAAGGGAAGCAAGGTTGATGTAGAAGCCCTCCGTGATTGATTCCCCCTCCGGCAGATTACCGGAAAAGGCCTCCAGATGGGATCGCGGAAGAACAGAAGCTTGCAGCGGTAGAAAAGTTATATCGTCTGGTTCTCTGTTGGTTTGGGAATATATGTGAATTTATAGGCTTGGAATTAGGTCAAACGGAGCTGCGTGCCGCCCACAAGCTCAGGCTCTCTCGTATCTCGTCTGGTCTCCTCCCGAAGCTTCTAGGGTCCCTTCTGGTCCAGAAAAAATTAATCTAAAGATTTTTTTTTCGTTTGGACTTTATTTGATATTGATTTTCTGAAAAGCCAAAAACAAGCAAAAAATAGGAACTAGCACTGGGAACTGAGTTAATAGGTTAGTGCCAAAAAATGATATAAAATAGCATATAATTGCATATAAAGCATCCAATATTGATAATATAATAGCATGAAACAATCAAAAATTATAAATATGTTAGAGACGTATCAGCATCCCCAAGTTTAATTCCTGCTCGTCCTCGAGTAGGTAAATGATAAAAACAGAATTTTTGTTGTTGAATGCTACCTAACATGTGTATCGTGTAATCTCTTTATGGTATAAATATTAAGAAACGATGAAGTAACAACATCAACATAATAATATCCATGAATATAAGAAGCATAATCATTAAATTTTCAAAATATACGATCCTTAATGAATGTTATCCCCACTCATTTTATCATGTTAGCATGGCATGACTCCGCCTTCACCGCATAAATATAAATCATGAGCACCGCGGTGTTAAACCAAGCAATTGGATCATACTTCTAACACGCTTCAGTATTTTCAACTTCACGCAATACATGAGTGTGAGCCATGGATATAACACTATAGGTGGAATAGAATGCGGTGGTTGAGATCAATAAGGGAAATCAAAAGGAAGAAAGTCTCGCATCAACTCGGCTGATCAACGAATAGGGATTGCCATGCAATGGATGCACTAAGAGCTATAAGTGTATGAAAGCTCAACTGAAACTAAGTGGGTGTGCATCCAACTTGCTTGCTCATGAAGACCTCGGGCATTTGAGGAAGCCCATCATCGGAATATACAAGCCAAGTTCTATAACAAAAAAATCCACTAGTATATGAAAGTGACAACATAGGAGACTCTCTATATGAAGAACACGGTGCTACTCTGAAGCACAAGTGTGGAAAAAGGATAGTAACATTGCCCCTTCTCTCTTTATCTCTCATTTTTCTTTCCTTTTTTTTGATGGGCTCTTTTTGGCCTCTTTTTTTCCTTTTTTTTATTTTTCGTCCAGAGTCTCATCCTGACTTGTGGGGAAATCATGGTCTCCATCATCCTTTCCTCACTGGGACAATGCTCTAATAATGATGATCATCACACTTTTATTTACTTATAACTCGATAAAACTAGAACAATATGACTCTATATGAATGCCTCTGGCAGTGTACCAGGATGTGCAATGATCTAGCGTAACATGTATGATAATGATGAATGGTAGCTATGCCACAAATATCATGTCAGCTCTATATGATCATGCAAAGCAATATGATGATGAACACACAAGTCATGTGACGGAACGGTGGAAGTTGCATGGCAATATATCTCAGAATGGCTATGGAAATGCCATGATAGGTAGGTATGGTCACTGTTTTGTGGAAGATATAAGGAGGCTTATGTGTGATAGAGCGTATCATATCACGGGGTTTGGATGCACCGGCGAAGTTTCACCAACTCTCGAGGTGAGAAAGGGCAATGCACGGTACCGAAGAGGCTAGCCAATTGCGAAAAGATAGGAGTGTGTATAATCCATGGACTCACATTAGTCATAAAGTACTACTCGCATGCCCCTAGGGAGGAGATTGGTAGGAGTTAACCATCGTGCACCCCCGATTATAACAGCACTCAAGGATTTCATTTCAGACATAAAAATGCTCAAACCTCCCCACCATGCCATGACCAACACTTAGATGAGAAGTTAATAACAAGCTTTAATACTGATATTTCTACTAACCAATGATCATGAAACGATATCCTTTCATATTACGACATCAATATCATTAAACCATACGTTTCATATTTAGTGATCTACACGAAAGTTTTTATTATATCCCCGTTGAATACCTATCCTTTTTGGACTAGTCTCATAACACGTGCAAATTGCCATTACTATTTATTAGACTCTCAAAAAGATTTAAGTGAAGCATGAGAGTGCAATTATTTCTACAAAATATAACCACCGTCGTGCTCTAAAAGATATAAGTGAAGCACTAGAGCAACTCTCTAGCTCAAAAGATATAAATGAAGCACATAGAGTATTCTAACAAATCACGATAAATGTGTGTCCATCTCAAAAGGTGTGTCCAGCAAACAATGATTGTGGCAAACTAAAAAGCAAACAAAGAAAAGTAAACTATGGCACAAGACGCTCCAAGTAAAACTCATATCATGTGATGAATAAAAATATAGCTCCAAGTAAGCTACCGATAGATTGTAGACGAAAGAGGGGACGCCATCCGGGGCATCCCCAAGCTTAGACGCTTGGGACTTCCTTGAATATTACCTTGGGGTGCCTTGGTCATCCCCAAGCTTAGGGTCTTGCCGCTCATTATTCCATCATCCATCGTAATCTCACCCAAAACTTGAAAACTTCAGCACACAAAACTCAACAGAAACTTCGTGAGATCCGTTAGTATAATAAATCAATCATCCACTTTAGATACTGTTATAAACTCATTCATAATTGTTCTTGCATAATAAATACTGTATTCTAACTCTTCCATGACTTATACCCCCCGATATAATCCATAGTTTCATTAAAACAAGCACACTATGCAATAAAAACAAAATCTGTCTAAAACAGAACAGTACGCAATGAGAGAATATTATCCATACTTCTGTAACTCCAAAAATTCTGAAAAATTAGTAAAACATAAAAAAATTGTATTCCAATACTGTGTAAAAATTTCAGATTTTTCTGATGTTCTAACAATAAATTTAAAATCAACTACTGGGAGAAAAACTTTCTGTTTTCAAACAGCATCAATTATACTATCATCCAAATCATCCCAAAGGCATTACTTGGCACAAACACTAATTAAAAGATAAAAACACAATCATAACAGTAGCTAAAATTGTGTTTGCACACCAAAAGGAAAAAGCAAAAATAAAGATAACTATTGGGTTGTCTCCAACAAGCTCTTTCTTTATAGCCATTAAGATAGGCTTCGAGATTTTAATGATGCTCATATAAAAGATAAGAATTGAAGCACAAAGAGAACATCATAAAACATGTGATGAACACATTTAAGTCTAACATACTTCCTACGAATAGGCATTTTATAGGAAAATAAATTATCAAAATAGGCAATATCTAGCATATGCAAATATCAAGAATGAAGCATTAATAATTTCAGCACAAAGAGGGGTAATTTATTGACATGAAAGTTTCTACAATCATATTTTCCTCTCTCATAATAATTACATGTAGGATCATAATCAAATTCAACAATATAGCTATCATATAAAATACTATCTTCTTGATCCACATGCATAAAAGTTTTATAATCTTCCAAGATAGTGGGATTAACATCAACTAAAGTCGTGACCTCTCCAACCCCACTTTTATCAAAAAAAAATCATAAGATTGAACACTCTCTAAATATGTGGGATTATTTTTACCTAAAGTTGACACTCTTCCGAATCCACTTTCAATATTATTGCAAACATTATTATCAATGACATATTCATCATGAGGCTTAAATAAATTTTCAAGATCATAAGAAGCATTATCACCCCAATCACGATCATTGCAATAAGTAGTGGACATGACAAAATTATCATCCCCAAGCTTGTAGCTTTGCATAGTATTAGCACAATTGACATTAATAGAATTTATAATAACATCATTCAATCATGCTTTTCATTCAAGGAGCTATCATGAATCACTTTATAAACTTCTTCTTTTAACACTTCATCACAATTTTCAGATTCATGATTTTCAAGCAAAACTTTATAAAGACAATCAAGTGCACTCAAATCACTAGCAATTGGCTCATCATAATTGGATTGTTTGAAAAAATTAGCAAGTAGATGAGGATCCATATGTCTATATTTTTATTTTCATTGAGTCACACAATTATTGCAAGCAAGCGAACAAGCAAACAGAAATATTTTTGTGTTTTTCAATTTTTTAGAGAAGTGGGGGAGATGAAAAAGAGAGGCAAATAAAAAGACAAATAAAAAGGCAAATAAAAAGTAGAGCAAGTAGATGACAGTTTGAGTGAAGGTACTTGATAGGATGATGTCTCCCCGGCAATGGCGCCAGAAATTCTTTCTGCTACTTGTTAGCTGCGTTGGGCTTTTCCCCGAAGAGGAAGGGTGAAGCAGTACAATAGAGATAAGTATTTCCCTCAGTGAGAACCAGGGTTTATCGAACCAATAGGAGAATCACACAAAGCCTCGTGAACAGCACCTGCACACACAAAAGCAAATACTTGCACCCAACGCGGGCAAGAGGGTTGTCAATCCCCTTGAACTCGTTACTTGCAAGGATTAAATCTTGTATAGGCAAAATTATAAATTGCAAAAGAAAAGAAAAGTAAATAAAGTGCAGCAAAGGATTTATAGGTTTTTTATATTTTTAAAGTAGACCCGAGGGCCATAGTTTTCACTAGAGGCTTCTCTCTCGAACGCATAGCATACGGTGGGTAAACAAATTACTGTTGGGCAATTGATAGAAAAGCGCATAGTTATGACGTATTCATGGAAATGATCACATATATAGGCATCACGTCCGTGACAAGTAGACCGACTCCTGTCTGCATCTACTACTATTACTTCACCAATCGACCACTATCCAGCATGCATCTATAGTATTAAGTTCATGACAAACAGAGTAACGCTTTAAGCAAGATGACATGATGTAGACAAAGTAAACTCAATCAATATGAATAAACCCCATCGTTTTATCCTTAGTAACAACAATACTATACGTACCCCGTCCCCTTCTGTCACTGGGTGGAGACACCGCAAGATTGAACCTACTACAAAGCACCTCTCCCGCTGAAGATAAATCAATCTAATTGGCCAAACCAAACGCATAGATCGGAGAGAAATACAAAGCTATAACAATCATGCATAATAAAGTTCAGAAAAGACTCAATTACTTTCAAAGAATAATCTGATCATAAACTCACAATTCATCGGATCCCAACAAACATACCGCAAAAGAAGATTACATCGAATAGAACTCCAAGAAGATCGAGGAGAACATTGTATTGAAGATCAAAGAGAGAGAAGAAGCCATCTAGCTACTAGCTATGGACCCGTAGGTCTGTGGTGAACTACTCACACATCATCGGAAGGGCAGCAAGGTTGATGTAGAAGCCCTTCGTGATCGATTCCCCCTCCGGCAGATTACCGGAAAAGGCCTCCAGATAGGATCACGGAAGAACAGAAGCTTGTGGTGGCGGAAAAGTTATATCGTTTGGCTCTCTGTTGGTTTGGGAATATATGTGAATTTATAGGCTTGGAATTAGGTCAAACGGAGCTGCGTGGGGCCCATAAGCTCAGGGGGCGCGCCCCTCTAGCTTGTGGCTCTCTCGTATCTCGTCTGGTCTCCTCCCGAAGCTTCTAGGGTCCCTTCTGGTCCAGAAAAAATTAATCTAATTTTTTTTCCGTTTGGACTTTATTTGATATTGATTTTCTGAAAAGCCAAAAACAAGCAAAAAACAGGAACTAGCACTGGGCACTGAGTTAATAGGTTAGTCCCAAAAAATGATATAAAATAGCATATAATTGCATATAAAGCATCCAAGATTGATAATATAATAGCATGAAACAATGAAAAATTATAGATACGTTGGAGACATATCAGTCGCCTAGAGGGGGGTGAATAGGCGCTTTAAAATTATTATGGTTTAGGCTTGAACAAATGCGGAATAAAACTAGCGTTTAATTTGTCAAGCACAAAACCTAAAACAACTAGGCTCACCTATGTGCACCAACAACTTATGCTAAGTAAGATAAACAACTAAGTGATAGCAAGATATATAACATGAAACACTATGGCTATCACAAAGTAAAGTGCATAAGTAAAGGGCTCGGGTAAGAGATAACCGAGGCACGCGGAGACGGCGATGTATCCCGAAGTTCACACCCATGCGGATGCTAATCTCCGTTTGCAGCGGTGTGGAGGCACAATGCTCCCCAAAATTCCACTAGGGCCTCTGTAATCTCCTCACGCCCTTGCACAATGCAAGATGCCGTGATTCCACTAAGGGACCCTTGAGGGCGGTCACCGAACTCGTACAATTGGCAACCCTTGGGAGCGGTCACCGGAACTCATACAAATTGCTCGGGGCAATCTCCACAACCTAATTGGAGACCCCGATGCTTGCCTGGAGCTTTACACCACAATGAGTGAGCTCCGTAGCACTACCAACCGTCTAGGGCGCCCAAGCACCCAAGAGTAATAAGCTTCTCAACTTTCACTTCCACGTATCACCGTGGAGAACTCAAACCTATGCACCAAATGCAATGGTAAGGGCACACGGAGTGCCCAAGTCCATCTCTCCCAAATCCCACCAAAGCAACTAATGCTAGGGAGGAATTTAAGAGGAAGAACGAAGAAGAGAACACAAAGAACTCCGAGATCTAGATCCAAGGGGTTCCCCTCACTTAGAGGAGAGATGGATTGGTGGAAATGTGGATCTAGATCCCCTCTCTCTTTTCCCTCAAAAACTAGCAAGAATCATGGGAGGAATAGAGAGAAGGCAAAGCTTTTGGAGGTCAATAATGGAGGAGAAAGATTGCCAAGAACCGTTAGGGGCAATGGGGAAGAAGACCCCCTTATATAGTGTCCCCACAAATCTGCCTGTTATGCACTCTGCCCGTGCTCAGGCGGTACTACTGCTCGGAGGAGCGGCACTACCGCTAGAGGCGGCAGTTCCAGCTGAAATGTGTGAGTTATAGGAAACAGCAGCGGTAGTGCCGCCGAAGCGGTACTACCGTGCCCACCAGCGGTACTACCGCTTGGTGTCACACAGTGCAATGGAACAGCGGTGGTACAGGAGGGTAGAACGGCAGTACCGCCAGGAGCGGTACTACCGCCCATTTACAGAAGCACGAAAACAAGCGGAAGTGGGTGCGGTAGCTCATAGTGGAAGTACCGCATAAGCGGTACTACCGTGGTGCGGAGCGGTACTACCGCTTGGGAGCTGAAAAACTACCCAAGAAAAACAGATGCAACCAAGAAGATCGAAGTTGCGATAACTACTGCAAATGAACTCCGAATCCAGCAAACTCATGCTTGTTGGATAGATGACGACAAGAACTATATTAAGAACTAGCAAAGGAGAATAAACACCAATAGGATAAGGAAGAGGACCTTCCCACAATATGACCTGGCAAACTCTCCAACATCGAAAACGCAAAGATGATGCATACGAACTCCGTTTTCGATGAGCTTGAGTTTGACAAGAAGACGAGCACAAACTCTAAAACCTCACAAAGATAAGAGTCAAATAAGAACCAAGAAAGATGATGCCAAGGATGCAATGGTTTGATCTCTCTACTAACGATACGAACAAGTTACTCACTAGAGAACCCCCCCCCCCCCTTGATAGTACGGCTATCGATCCTATAATCCGATCTCCCAATTAACACCATGAAACCGGTAAAATAGAAAACCTATCAAGGACAAACCTTTGCCTTGCGCATAGTCCACTTGAGCTAGATGATGACGATCTTGTCCTTCTCAACATGGACCACCTTTCTCGATTGCGCTGGCTCGATGAAGACTAGTAGATTGCTCCCCCATACTCCACTATGGATGAGCCACTCTTCGGCACATCTTCACATGTCCATTGTCACCACAATGGACAGAAAGCTTCAAGCATGTGATCTCTTCGTGATGCTCCACTTGAACTTGCACACCGCAAACTTGATGACGATCACCACTTGATGTCATCCTCCATGGGTCATAGGATATCTTCCTTTTGATGCACGCCCATGGAAACATACCTAACCCCACAAAGAACTCTCACATAGACCATGGGTTAGTACACAAAGCGTAATAGACAATGCTTACCATACCATGAGATAACTCGATCCCACTCGGTACATCTTCTACGCTTTGTGTGTTGATCAACTTGAGTCACTCTTTGTACTTAGTCTTGATCAACAATGCATCATATCTCCTACTTATAGAGTTGAAACCAACGGATGATCTTCAAGCAAAGCCTATGGACAAACCCTTCAAATGTAACTCAAGGCAACCATTAGTCCATAGAGATTGTCATTAATTACCAAAACCAAACATGGGGGCACCATGCTCTTTCAATGTTTCTGTTAATATTCTTCCCGATGTCGTGTGAAGTCGACCACTCAATATTTTGCCTTACAGGCGTGAATGATATTATTGTCGTTGCGACGGTGGGTTGTGGAAGTACAGAGGTGATAATAACTACTTCCCTTCCTTCAATGAGCAGTTGATAGGGAAAAAACAGAGACCGTCCATTTGGTCGCGTCCATGGGGAGACCCTTAATCATCGTTGTCGTAACTTGAATGTGGGGAGGAACGGTGGTGGCGTGTGTGATACGTAGCTACGCATGTATATATGCATGTATATTATACCAGGCTTTGACCACTTCTAGAAACATGTGAGGTGGCTTAGTGATCCGAACCTAAAATTGTGCTTTCGCACAATTATGTACTCCCTCCGTCCCATAATGTAAGACATTTTTTAACACGACACTAGTGTCAAAGAACTTCTTACATTATGGGACGGAGGGAGTAGATTATACTAGTAGTGATGAATCTCAAACCCCTAAGAATGCATTTATCACTTAAGCGTCTTTCTTATTAGCCTAGTCCTTTTTATTACTGTTTTACCTTCTCGTTGGTAGTTTATTTTTAAAGAACTTATTACCCTCTTCCTAGCAACAGGTAGAACAAACCCCAATTTGGGTGTGAACGTAGCTACGTATGTGACAACGTATTTGCGGGACTGGTATACCTTCCTTAGATCCTTGTGTGAATCGACACCCTATCGGCATACTTATCGAAAGTGCTACAATTAACCATGTGCACTTATAGGATATTAGAGGCCGCTTACCAACCACCTCCACCATTCTTCTAGTGGGGTGGCCCAAGCTAGTGAGATTGCTAAGCATAGGAAAATCCTAAGCTTGGGGGAGTATGTATCTCTTTCCCTCCATTTTTCTTGTTGTACCATATTTGTCGTAGGCATAGGCCTAAGCCTATTGTGTTTCTTGTTCACTGGTTTGTCAATATTTTTCTGGTTGTCTCATGTGTAGTCCTTGTCAGTGTTTTTTATTACGTCTTCTTGGTTTTCCTTTCGCTCTTATGTTTATGAAAAACTAAAAAAAATACTTGTTTATGTGACCTTGTCCTTTGTTTGCTTACTTTTTTATTCTTATTTCATTTTTAGTTGCTTCTTATGTTCTCCTAAAAGAAAACTCCAAAAATATGTATTCGTTCTTCTCTCATTCTTTTTGGTTTGCTTCCTGGTCTTCTGAAAACAACAACAAACTTGCCTTCTTGCTTCATTAGTTTTGTTTGTGGTTCAAAATTTAATAAAATCCCACAAATATTTCTGAGTTGTTTTGCCTTCTTCATGTTTCTTACGACCTTCGAAAAACGTAAAAATTTGCTTTGTTCTTTTTCTCGTTTGCCTTTTGTCTTAGTTCTTTTTGGTTTTTCTTCGCTTCTTTTTGGGTCTTGTGCTTTTTATTTGATTCTTGCCTTTCCTTAAGAATACAAAACTCCAAAAAGGCTCTCTTTAAACTTTCTTATGGTTCTTCTTTCACTCTTCTTGGTTTGTTGTCGTTTCTAGTGCTCTTTTGCTTGTTTTCTTCCTTTTGTATTTAAGTTGCTCGACCTTTATAAAACTAGAAACCAAAAAATATTTCTTTTTCTTCTTTGTTTAGTTGTTTTGCCTTGCGGATGATAACTCCTAGTACATGGTCCTAGCTGGACTTGCATATTATCTTTTGGCAATTATTCATTTTGATCAAGTGAGCAATAATGATGAAATTTGGCAAGTGGCCGTGACGAGAAGGTTGGTATGATCATCTTAATTAATACATGCATATGGGTTTACCAAGAAACTATTTTTATAACATCATACATCTTTATGCGTGCACATTGTGAGGGGTAGACGGTCTATGCTTTCTCATGCTAAAATCTTAACCGACTAGAGGATCATGTTGTAGTAAATAAGGGTAGCAATTGGACCAAGTTAAATTGCGACAAGTGATGCTAACTAAGTATTTCCCATTGGAGACTCGGTGATTGACTTGGTGCATGTTCATAGATAAAAAAAACTTCAGTAGTTTAGTTTCCTTGGCATGTATAGTTAAAAGAGTTTGCATCACACACCGGCTGTACTCAATTTTAATTGTTAGAATGCACGATTATGATCTCTATGCTCCCTGGTTGGTCGCTCCCAATTATTGCTAGCATACGTCTGTACTAAGCATGAATTCTTGTTGTGCATCCAATTCCCTAAACCAAGTTATGCCAACAAGAGTCCACCCACCTTCCTATGCATGGTTGAAAATTCGCTCCAAGTAAATTGTCATTATCGCACCAATTTTCTACTCGCTTGTAATGGTGGCCCATGGAAATAAAAAATTAAGTGTCATACCAAAAGGTTTAAAACCTTCAAAGTTTCTAAACTCAAATAGAGTGAAGTGCAAGGTTCTGGAACCATTACAAAAAGGGTATTGAAACCATTCTTTCAACTCTTTAAACCCCCAGAGTAATTCTTAAAACCCTGACATCACAAGTTTGACACTTTTATAAAATAAGCGCATGGCAATCCCTGCTTCCCTCTGTGAAGGGCCTATCTTTTATTTTTATGTGGAGTCTATTCACAATCTCTTAAACACTAACTCACTAGGAACATAGAGATCATTCTTAGCGCGACATGCATTTTGTAGCAGTTTATGGTGTGTATAGTGGGTGTGTGATTCCTTCACTTTTAAATGATATGCCTAGTCACCACCTTGATAACATTGATGTCTATGCTCTGGTTTATGTTTGCAAGTGTAGTCTCGTAAGATTTACGAGATACTCAATTATCATCATTTGCCATGATTTGCATCAATCCATTTATGCCCCATTGTTCTTAGAAGGTTGAAATTTTATCTTGAGATAAGCGAGATTGAAAGTTCATGCATGTTCCCTGCATATTATTATATGATTGTTATTTCCAAAGCATATTGTTGAATTTCTATACATGGGTTAAGCAAGTGTTCATTAAAGTTTTCTTTTATCACTCTCTTTGTCAATTGAATTGTTTGAGGACAAGCAATAATCGAAGATTGGGGGAGCTAACATGTCTCAAACATATCCACTTTTCTGAACACTTTTGCTTAACTTTGGACTTAAAATTTGCTCCAATGAATAAAACTATCTGGAACTAATGATGTTTTCAGCAAAATTCCCATGGTGTTATCTTTCTGTGCATAGAAGTGTTAGGAAAAAACAAACAAAAATAGGAGGCAGAGTTTCGCAACAAATAAGGATCCTAGGGCCTTGAATTGGCCCAGGGGGTGGCCCATGGTGCCTAGGCGCCCACCTTATAGGGGCGCCTAAGGCCTGTGGGCCCCCCTGGCTGGCCTCTGGTGCCCCTGGCTTTATACTGCCCCAAAAACCTTTGGTGATTTATTCTTGATTTTTTTGCGACACAGAGTCGCCGCCACCATTATTCTTCATCTCGTAGGCCTGCTGGAGGCTAGGGCTTCGCCTCCAGAGAGGGAGAAACTTTACCATCGACACCGTCAACCCTTTCTCCAACATCGTCATCATGCTCTTCCCAACCATGGGTGAGTAATCCATTGTAGCCTGTAGGCACATGGGATGGATGGGAATTGGATGAGATTGATCATCTATTAGACATCAGATTAATGGAGGAATGATCCCTAGTGTATGATTGTTCGATAATTGATTTTGCTATGACTTTAACATGCCGAATGCTTGTTACTAGGACCCGAGTAACATGACTTCATATGTGAACTATTTATATATTTTATGTCTATTTGTTCATGGTTGTACCTGCAAGTCATATGCAACTGTTATAGTTTTGATCCAGAAACCCCGAGGTGACAGACTGGGCTATCAATGGGAATGGTTGTAATTTGAAGATAACATGTATTCATAGAGCATTAATGCATTGTTCCGATTGACCTGCAAGGTCACCTTAATTACCCTTAGTTTACTTTGTGGACCACGAAGCAAGGGCGCTTGGACTACAGATGAGAGGCAAGTTCTTTTAAGCACGTCTATCTGTATCTGGAATACATGCATATGATCATCCGAGAACATAAGCCAGTGTGTGACCCCATTCAATTGTCTATTTGCATTATAGAAATCATCCATGCACCATCCCAATATCCATCCATATGCCTACGTTTAACGCTATTGTTACTTCCTTTAAGTCACTTGGCAACTGTTGGGTATTTTTTCTGTTGTGTTACTGTGATATTGTTGATTCCTTTATGTCACTTGGCAACTGTTGGGTACTTTTTCTGTTGTGTTACTGTGCTACTACATAGACTACTCCATTCACCATATTGTAATTGCCACTAATAATCTATGCAAGTAAGGCCTTGTTTCAGGTTTGGCTGAATTGACAACTCAACTTTTGAAGCTTATAAATATTCTTTGGCTCCCCTTGTGTCGAATCAATAAATTTGAATAATGCTTCGCATCGAATAATGTTGTGATCCCCTACACTTGTGGGTCATCGTGCCATCGATCTTGGCCCCGCCGCTGATCTCCTCGGCTGAGTGGTCAAGGATTTGCCTTCCTTCTATGCCATCGAGCCCCCTTTGGCATTTTTGAAGACCACATTCTGCGTCGATGGCTCGGGATCCTCGATAGTCGAGGCAGATCTCATCATCGAGGAGGAGGAGGAGGAGGAGGAGAAGGGCACCATGATGGGTGTTCTTCCAAGAGGAAGCAACCGATATGCGAACAGGGAGGGCACCCATGATGTTTTTGCCTATGGCTATTCCAAGGGGGGGAGCCCCTGATCATGACGATGAGGAGTAGCTCGTTTTAGCTACTTACCCTATTTTTGCTAGCCAACTAGTAAGCCCTTGTTCTAGTTGTTGATGTCATGCAATGTTTAACCATGCCGTGTTTATTTCAGAATTACACAATGTGATGTTCAAATATGCAAATGTGATGTTTAAGTCTGAACTGTTCAGTTCAATTTTGCTAATACCAAATTCAATGGTCATACGTGGTTGTTGTTAAGCCTATTGTAGTTAACATGATTTTCCATTTTTAACTATGTTGCTTTACTAGCGTGTTAAATCTTCACAATCAAGATATCAGTGATAGTGTGATAATTTTTATTTTATCTCAATATGTACTTACGCAGGGCAACAATATGGGCGATGCTCTTGTTTACCATCGAAGTTAGCTTCTTCCCATGACTTATATTATATCGTTGTGCAATTGCAGTTTACTTTCTAACATTTACTTCTTACTTGTAGGTACATATGTCAGGGGTAGAGATCCTCACTTCGACTCTTTTTGCGTATGGGGCAATGAGGTGATCATGAATGAGCATCAAGTGAGGAAACTAGGAAAGATCGCTCAGATCAAGAGACGGGTGATGATAATTAAACTATTTGTTTACGCTTTGTCCAAGACAACAATGAACTTTAGGATGGTAAGAACTATGTAGCAGCCTTCTTTTTCCCACCCACAATGAGTTATTAGACAACAATATCTGAATGTTTTCGTTTTCAGTTATATTCAAAGTAGTTTACTAAAAATTACTTCTCAAACTACATGATCGGTGCTGAGACAATGAAAATTAAAGTATTTCACCCAGCCTACAATGATGAACTAGAAGTCTTCTCAAGATGGTGAAGGATGGGCGGACGGTCATCACAAGGGGTTGGACTAAAGTTGTGGGCGCCTTCGGCGTGTAAGAGGGTACAATATGGGCATTCCGCTTCTTCACCTAAACCGACAACCAGAATGTCTTTCGCGTCTCTCTTTACAGTCTAAATGTTATGTGGTTCTTGTTTTAATTTAGTGTTTCTGTAATGTTTGAACATAAGCCACTGTGATTTGAATTATATAATGATGGTTGAACCTATGTAAATTGGGTATGTATGATGGATATGAAATATGTAATTACCTACTTTCAAATTCAAATTATGGAGGATTTTCAATTGCATGGATTAAATTATGGAAAAAACAATTGTGCAGGTAATTACGGTGCACACGGTTTCACAAAGCAAAACGTTTGCGATGAATCCCAATAGCCCACACGTTTCGAAGCGGCAAGCGTGCGCGATGAATCCCTACCACACACACATTTTGTTGTCCCGAAACGTGTATGATGATAGACGCATCGGTGCGCTATTGAAGAGTGTGTTATCACACACGCTTAGCTAATATAAAACGTGTGTGACATGAATAGCACCGCACACATTTTGCAGTTATTAAACGTGTGTGATGTACGCCGCATTGCAAACGACACGGAAGAGCAGAGTGTGTGTGATAGGCTTCTTATCGCACACGTGTGTAGTTATGAACCGTCTCCGATATTGGCTGCATCACAAATGTTGCGCCACAGTATAGCATGTGAGATAGACTTATCATCCCACATGATCCCCACGGACCAACCGTGTGGGACGTTGTAGAATCGCAAATGCTCACCTCAGGAATCATGTGTGCGGCATGTTCGGGCATCGCATATGATTAGTTTTCCCAAAACGTCTGCATCCTCGTACCTTATCGCACAAGGTTATCCGTACCGTGTGCGATGCCCCCACCCCTCCCGCCCTATCACACACCATCGCAAGATGACGGTTCACATCTGTTGTGCGAAAGGGGGTTTTAACCATGTGTGGTGGACTTAACTGCAGTGGTGCATGTACACATTGACTCTGTATTTGGTCTATCCTGCAGAGGTTGGAGGATAGAGACATCTTTACTTTTGAACTTGTGGACTGTGTGCATAATGCTATGGAGAGGCAGGGTATTAGCCCAGTACGGCTGTATCACCTTGATACGATAATTGAATAAAAATGTCATTTTTCAAAAAAAAAAAAATAGTTCAATATACTTTTTCCATGAGTCCCTGCAGCCTGTAAGAAAATGAGTTCCCCATTGTCCTATATATGCATCCCTTAGTTGTGGGGGCTTCTGGGAAAGTGGAGGCGGCAAGAGGTGCTATCTTCGTAATATCGATGTGCTTGCATACTTCTTGTCATCGTCCTGTTTTTTTTTTCCTTCTAGAAGTCGACAACTAAGCACATGCACCCGTAGATCATTGGGGTTCTACCTTTCTCTTAAATCCTATATAAAGCATTTGTGACAACTGAAATGCGTGTATATACATTCAATTCAGGAAAAAGTTAGAACATCTTATAATACTGAACGGTGAAAGTATTATTTTATGTTCGTCTAAAAATGATGAATTGTGTCTTGTGATATGTAATGCAATTGTTCTGAACCTATATATCAAATGCCACTAATGCCGTAAGTCACTACACTGACGGGTGCAGATGATGGCGGAGTAGTAATAGCAGGCCCTTGCCCGTCAGTGATGGTTCAGCTGATGACAGATTAGTGACGGGCCGAACCTATCAAGCAGTGTATCTGTGTATGTACGGCTCCCTAGTGTACAGCAGCCAGTTAACCTAGTGTACAGCAGCCAGTTAGATGAAACATTATTACATGGTAATACTTTTTGAACCGTGGATATAGAGCTTATAAGCTTTCTTGATTGGCTACAAAGGTTTGTGAGGCCAATCCGCCTATATGCTTATCACACCAGCTCCAAGTTCTAAGAATTCCCTTGAGATGGAAGGGTAGATGCATGTCCCTAACACTTTAGCCTTTCGCAATTAAGGTAAAAGCGAACGAGCAAATCAAAAAAAAGTGGATGAATTAATCTGTTGCTTGTTACTATATGTAACTATTCATCATGTCCCTTGGTGCCCGGCTCTGGTCTGCCACAACGACATCGAATCGGGAGCCGTGTACGTTCTCCCTCTTTTAAAATCTGCTGTCACTAGATAGCTCCAAATTGAGCTATTGCTGTCAATCTGTGTCTGTCATATCTCAATTCCATGATCTCTTCGTTCTCTTGTGCTGCATACATGCCTGATGGCTGATGCCTGCCAAATCTCATGTCTGGCACAGAGAGAAATAGGGGAAGAGACTGACAATACATCCTTACCTTTTCATTAGAGGCTGCCAAGTGGCTGAAGTTAGCTAAATTTCACAAGCATAACACATACTCTTTCCGTCCCATAATATAAGAACGTTTTTCAAGCTAACATAATTTTGAAAACGTTCCTATATTATGGAACCGAGGGAGTAGATAAGAACAAAAATAATTAACCTAGACAAAACAGTAAATAAAAGTGAATCATATGCAGATGTAAATGAATTTATGATAATTGTAGAAAGCTCGGGCGAGCTTTACTGAAACTGCTCATTGCTTACCAATGTTGTTTTAAGTGCCTGGGTTTTTCCGGTCAAAAGTGATCGCCTTGGTCTCTCCCCCATGCATGGTCGAAAAGCCTCACAAAAGACAGTATTCATGATTAGAGCCAAAATAATTAAAATGCCACCCCGAATGCAGTAAAAGAAGTGCCTGGAGGGGAAAAGGAGATGAGAGGAAAAGCATCAGAAAAGGTGAGATAAAGTAGTAAAGAACTCGGGGACACATAACAATTAGTGACAAGTTTGAGCAGGGGTGCATCAACAGTCCGTTTCTTTTAAGAATCAGCTCACCGGTGGCAGGTTTATTCGGGGGAGGACAAAAAAAAGTGAGGCCCCTTTTAATCATTTCCTTGGCGATGAGCCAAAGGCTTTATTGATCGAGCTTGATTTATCCATCTTTTCTGAAAGCAAAGGCATTGCCCCCAAAAGCACTTCCATGGAATTTTCCCGTCAAACACTCAAAGGCAGTTGGCATCCAACTAATCTAAGCATCCGTGCATCTTTTTTGCTTGATTTAGGCAAAACCTTTTTGAAGAGTTCTATGTTTTAGATTATTCCTTTTTTACTTCACTGGACAATTAAGTAAGCGTGTGACACATAGTTCAATGAATATTATTCCATGAAACAAAAGGCTAATCAGAAACCATGACAATAGGGGTCTCCAAAATAACCTTTATAAATACGCAAAAATGTTTGATTAAATCTAAGGTACAGTATACTCCTATACGAGTTAACATATCCACCCATACGCGAACCAACCCGTGGTTGGATATTTAGGAGGACAGTGGTATCCCCAGCCCACCAGAGTTTAACTCCTAGACTTGACATTGGTGCTCGCATTTTTCTGGATTTATTCCAAGCCTTTCGACGATGTGCACTCAGTGGGAGGAGACTTTCCCGTCGACTACGAAGGCGTCTATGGCGACTTCGTTAATCTCAAGATGATGTGCCGGCTCAGTCTCTCGGAGGTGCTCATAGGGGTAGGGTGTGCGTGTGTGCGTTCATAAGGGTGAGTATATGAGCATCTGTATCTGTACTGTGTTAAAAAAATACATCCATCCATACAAAATGAAAAATTGTATCTCATCAGATTTAACAAGAAAATAGGAGGTAGCTTCTTCCGAGAAAAAAAAACTCATGCCATTCGAATTTGGCAAGTTTTATGTGAGTGCGTCCAAGGACGCTAAAAAATTGGGGTTAGGGGGGGGGGGGGGGGGGGGGGGATTCATGAGAGCTCCTATTCCACGCCTTAAGCATGGAATAGTCGAGCAACCGCTCAAGTGTTCCAAAATGGACCAGCCATGGAGCGGTCAGTTGAGTTTAATTATTTATTTATTTGATAACGTTTTAAATTCAACAAACATACTAGAAAATGTGTTTTCAAAATTTTAGTTTAGAATTAAAAAATGGCACAAAATTAAAAATATTTACATATGTACATATAAATGTTCATACGTATAAAAGATATTTCTTGTGTTCATGTGTTAAAATAATTCACGCTTTTGTAAAAACTCATAGATGAAAAAAAGTATTCATAGATGTGCGAATATATGTTGATATACTGTGGGGAAAATGTTCGAAATATAAAAGGTGAAACCACAAGCGTAAATCATGATAAAATAAAATAGTTGGAAAAATAAAATAAAAACTTGAAAAGAGGAAAAATCAAAAAACTGAAAGGGAATAAAAGAAAAAAAAAGTACAACAAAAAGAAAAGAAAGAAAAAACGAGCAGAAACCAGAAAATGGATGGGGCCCAACATGCACACCTCATGCACGTTTGGTTGACTATCTCTGACGTCTATTCCACGTCGAGTACGCAGAATAGCAGAGGAAACACCTATGCCAAGGGTGGGGCTGGTTCATATTTCATCATTTTATTTAAAAATATCAGTTATAAGAAAAAGGAAACAATATTGCAAAAAAAATGCACATATTCTTACATATAATATGTTCATACAGTGTATGGGAATTTTTTAATTGTATATTGAAAAAATGATCGGTGTGTATTTAAAAAATGATTAATTTATCAAAAAACTTTAATGTCTTAGAAACAATCATGTATGAAAATAATATAATCTTCATCACGTATTAAAAAAAGTTAATCGTGTATTAATAAAATGTCTATATTTTTAAAATTATCTCGTATTCCGCATCACATATTTGACAAATGTTACATAAATAAATTATATTAATATGTTAGAATATAATACATTAAAGAGAAAAAATAAGAAAATATGTATCTAAAAATTTCATGTATACATAATAAAATAAAAAGAAGAAAACAAAGATGGAAAACAGAATTTAAATCAGGAAAAGGAAAGGTTAAATAAAGAAAATATTGGCTGAACGGCCATTTGCCCGGCTCGCAGTGCCCCGCGTAGGCGTTTGGTCGACTATAATGGGAACGGTTATGTATCGCCTACTGCGACAGCAAATGAGGTCCCGCTTCAAGGCGCCTTACCCCGGGCTCCTATTGAGCTGGGCCTTGTAGTCTTACTTCCTTTTTTTGTCCATATTTTCCAAAAACTGTTCTCATTAAATATATTCCAACAACTTCAAATTAATTCAACCATTTTAAAACCGTCATTAAAAAAATAACACGGCGTAAAACAATTGTGAGCGTACTTTCAAAAAATTGTTAGCACTAGAAAAATGTACATAGCATATAAAAACTGTTCTCACATTTCAAAACAATATACGTGACAATTTCCAAAAATCTTTTTACAATGTAAAAAATCGTGTAATTAAAAACATGTTTCATACCATTCAAAAATAATATATGCTACATTTTTTAAAATGTTCACGCATTTGAAATAAATGTTCGTGACATTTTTGTAAAATGTTATATACCGTGTAAAAAAATTCACATAGTTCCAAAAGAAGATGTTTCTTATCAATCAACAAAAAATGTCATCGTGTATTTTAAAAGTGTTTAACATGCATTCGAAAAAAATGCATAAAAATATCTATGTGAAAAATGTTAATCAAGTATTTGAAAAATGTTTAATGTGTATTTAAAAGATATTTTAGATATATACAAAAAAATTAAAATGTGCATGAAAAAAGTAGACACCAAAACATATATTTGAAAAAAATCATGTACTTGAAAATGGTATATTTTTATTAACTCTTTTCCTGATGTATACGATTAATGTACAATGGGTATGGAAAAAAATAGACATGTGTTATAAAAGAAAATAAAGAAACAGACAAATAAAGATAGAAAAAGAACGAAAAAGGAAACAATGAAAACCAGGAAAACTCAAAGAAAAACTAAAGAAAGTCGATGAAAACAGTTAAACCCGATAAGAAAAAACACAGAGAAAAAAAAATCAGAGGCGCTATATTACTGGGCCGGTCCACTTCCTCGCGCCCAGAAGCGAGGCCGAGTTACATCTCGATACGGGTGAGAAATAGGCCTGGCGGACTATTCCATGCGTTTTGTTTTTTGTGAATGGACTATTCCATGCATTTGTGAGGAATAGGATTTGTCTATGTCTTGTGTTGGGAAGATTTTAAGGAGATCTCATATTTGACGCTCGTAGCGTAATATAAGGACCTCACACACAAAGAGTGATTCATCGTTGGATAGCCCAATCACACGTTTGATGATCTGTCTTGAACGAGCACATTTCTTCTAACGATTTTTTTTTCTTTGAGTTTTATTTGTTTTCTTTGGGTTTCAAGTTAGTTTTTTGTCATTAGTGAACTTCTTAAAAAATAAACTAAATGAACATTATTTAATTTTGTAAAAGTTTTATTAAACTTGTGATATTTCATAATTTCATGAGAGTATTTCTAAACTTTCTTGATTTTTAAAAATACAATGAACTTTTTTAATTCATTAATATTTTAAATATTTCATGAACATTGTCTTATACGCTTAAATTTTATGAACATTATTTTAAGTTGTATATCTTAAACATTGTTCTTGTAAATAAAACATAAACAAAAATGGAAAATAAATTTTAAAAATAAAAATCATGGATGAAGACCGAAAGAAAAACCGAAAGGAAATAAATAACCAGAGAGAACCCAAAAGAAAACCAAAATAGAATCAAGAGAATGGGAAGAAAAAAAACTAGGACGAAGCAAGCGGTATTTTTTTCCTGATTAATCATTATACCATAGGAAATCTCATGCTAATTAAGGCTGGACTTGTTAAGCTCGGTAAACAAGAAAATCTACTTGGCCCGGTTCATTTGAAGCTCGCTAAAAAACATTATCCTCTTTTGCTTCAAACTATGAAGTGTTGCGGCCTATGGGACGAGTGTGCAGTTCTGATTTTTTTACAAAGGGAGAAGGTGATCATGGGAGGATTTGCGCTAGTTGCTACCTTCTATAGGTTGGGTTGAGTCGATTAGATTGAATAGATGAGTTTAGGTGCCACAAAATGTTGTCAGTTAAGATAAAAAAATCATGTTGCGTTGTATTAACGAGATTAATGAGCATCTTGTGAAGCTCGTCAGCACGTCCGTCAAGCTCGGTCAGTTTAACAAGCTAGAATCGGTGATTAGCTCCCTTCAGTAAGAAGAGAGCTACAAGCTTAACAGGCCGAGCTATTGAGCGTTCATTAAACTCGTGAACTACGAGATTTTGGTCCACCTTAACCTTTTGGAAAAAAAATCTTTCTTTCATGTGAAACCATCAAACAAATTCAAATCATGTAGGATTCAAATGTGCATGGCATTCCAATGTTGTGTTCTCCCTACTCTCGCATTTTTACAATCCTACGAATCAAAAGCGGTCCTTAGCTTTTTTCTCCCCTCTAACTAAATTTTTAAGGTCCACTATACCCCCTAAGAGTATATGCGTCGTCATGTCAAGAAATCAATCAGAATTAATGATGATGCTAAGAGATCAGCTTAGGTGCTATGATAAGAAAGTTTAAAACAGGAATTGTCGAGCCATAGGGATGAGCAGATCCCCTGTGTTGTCGCCTTCATCTTCTTCACCAGATTTCTCGTCTGCCATAATCGGTCCTCCAATGTCGCCACCACCGGGGCCATGGTCCCTGACGACTAGAATGAGTTCGCGGCATGGGAGGCGCCCTTCATCAGAGAGTTCAGTCGGGACGCCACGCGAGAAGATTCGGCTTCCGAGCCTGAGCAATAAGCTGAACAAGAATCAATCAATAAAGGTTAATCAATCGGAATGATGACCGGGATTAAAGATAATTACAGAGTAACTTATCGTTGATGGTCTTCACCTCTTTAGTCAGCTCCTTCTTGTAGTTGGCGTTGCCCTTGGCAAGCTGCTCCAATGTTGTGTCGTGACACTCCTTCTACTCGGTGTGCAGCTTCAACAAGTCATCAAATTGAACCTGTAGCTCTTGCTGAAGGTGTCGGCATTCTTCTTCTCCTCAAGAAGCCTCTCATTGTCCTTCAAATTCTGGTTGTCAGCAATGAGTTCTTGGTACTCAGCATGCATCTTGGTGGCCTTGGCCTTCTCACGAGCATAGTGAAGTGAACAACCATACGCCAGATCCTTGTATTTCAAAGCTTTCTTGGTTGCTTTTGTAGAGACGCAATTCCTCAGTCGGGATCTTAGCAGAGAATTTTCAACTCTGACGTCTGTCACACAGACCTTCAGTCGGAAATGCAAAATAGAAGATGGTGAAAGGAAAATATGAGTGCAAACCTTACTGCCCAGTGTGAAATTCTTTTGCTCTAGTCGGTGGCTCTGTTTCTTTTCCTTGTCCCATGCCTTCTGGTACTGGTCCATTTTCTATTCAAGGGCCGCGTACTTGCCTCCTAGCTTGGATAGATCCTAGGAGAAGAAAGAGAGAAAAATACATTTAGTTCGTGTTTAATGGAGCCTTCGACCGACTACCAGCAGTCGGTCAGAGGCTTAGTGCACCAAGTGACATGAAAAACTACAAGACAAATGGGCTCAGAGCTCAGAGAGTCATGTCCATGAAGTTCAAGGATGGCTAGATGATATCATCTACACGGTCAAGTTAGAGATGGCTACACCCCCTAGGTTCACTGATTGTGCTCCTAGTGTCAATGAAAATTGCAAGGAAAAGAAAACTTAAAATGGCACTTACTTCAATGCCTTTTCAAAGCACGATGGCCGAGTCGATTAAGTCGCCTGCCATCAGCTTGTACCCCTGCATGCGGTTCTCAAGTGAGTGATCCCGGACCAGGGCATGCTTCACAATATCATGCCCATGTGTTGTAGAGTTGAGGCCAGGCAAAAGGGTTACAATGGGGCTTGATTGGCATTACTTGCCTCACTGCATGTCTGATTGGAGGAGTAGGCAATGAACACCTCTTTGATGCGGTGGCACCAGTCGGATGGCTCGATCCAACTATAGTTACTGGTCCAGGGGCAGACGGGGCATTGACACCCGCGGTTGGGCCGGTAGAGGGAGGAACATCCTCAATCGGCTTGGCAAGAATGAGGGCACCCTTTTCTCCCTCAACTTCTTCTGCAACAGCAGGATGGTTGTGCTCAGGTTGATCACCGTCCATTCCTCGAAGGCCATCTTCACTAGTCTTGGACAAAATTGACCTTCGAGGAAGGGATGGTGGCTCGACAAAGCCAACATCACAAGGAGTTTTCTCTCCATCCTTGGGGTTTGGTCCACAACTTGGCAGTCGTATTGTTTGGTCCCCGTCTTAGCAGTTGGATTTGGGATAGGGCCAAACAATGGTGCATTCATCTCCCTCTCATGGGATAGGAAACATCAGTGTTGACGGGGTGTCGGGCGGCTAGAAAACCTTGCTAGACTTGTCAGCAAAGTTGGACTTGCCGGCGAAACTTGTCTTTGGTGAGCTGCAGGAACATCGGGTAATGAGTCATTAAAGTTCTATTTTGGAATCGATAGATAAAACAAGCCAGATCAGAAGATGTATTAACAAACTAGACTTGGCAATAAACTTGACACAAGGCACGGCGGCGGTTTTTGTTGTAGACTTGATAGGGGACAGGTGAACTAATGCTCGTGCTTCTGATTGTTCTTGGTCCGTCCTTGCTCACTTGAGGTTCGAGGCTGCAGCTTCAAAGCTGGTTGGATCCGCTTTTGCCTTGCGTCGTCGCTCTTGAGAAGCTAGAGATGGTGGAGATTGATTTTCCTCGCCATCTGAGTCAACCAGTTCATGAATGATCTGCTCTCAGAAGATTCATCCTGGAGCAAAGCGATGGGAGCCGGCTAGTTCCCAAGCAGAGGAGGCCGAGAAGTCATCTTCCGGAAGATCCGAGAGACGGTGATAGAACAACGGTAGATCGATCAAGAATATTTGTAGGATTAGTCAGTCAGATTAAGCAAAGTAAAAAATCATCAGCCGGATCTTACCAGGAGAGGAGGTCGGGCAACACCGAGAGGCCGCACTAGTCCTTCAAGGTGGATGTCTCCCACACCTGGGTAAGGCACGTCATCTTGTGCTTGAACTCAAAATCCTCCAGCTCCTCGGTCGTTGTCCTGGTCGAATCCTTGTTTCTTGAGTACTACCACATTGGCATCACTCAGGTTTGAAGGGGCTGGATGCAACAACTCACCCAAAAAGCGACGAGATCGTTGTTGGTGATAGCTTAGTTCTGGAGCTCCCGAATTTCTTCATCAGGGTCTTGACCTCAGGAAACTCTTCCTTGGTGGGTTTGGTGCTCCACCTGGCATAGCGATCAGCCAGTCCTGGGGCATACAGGGGCAGCCTGCCAGTGCCAATCGGAGCAGGCATGTTCACGCAGTAAAACCATGTGTCCTGCTAGTTCTTCACCATCTCCGGTCACCTCATATTGAGTAGTTGGCCTTGATCTTCACCTGGAGGCCTACGCCCCCATGGATCTACAGCTAGTCTTCCGCAGGCATCTGGGGCTTGGCACAAAATAGATGCTTCCACAGAGCCCAATGGGGCTACATGCCCAAGAAGTTCTCGCAGAGCAAGATGGGCACCCCCATTGGGGGTGAGGTGTGGAGTTGGGCACGATAATACCTGAGCAGATCCTAGATGAAAAGGATGAACATGTAGAGAGAAGTCATGGCCCAACCAATGCACCAGAAGGACGCGCTGTGCGGCGTCAGCTCCGGCTCCGTCTCTGGGTCAGGCAACCTTCATCCGCCATCGGGCAGGATGCCATCGACTACATATCCCTCGAGTATCTCTATCGTCACAACCAACGGCAGTCAGTTGTCCCGCTGACACTCGTCGGTAGTAGTAGCATAGCACGAGGAGGCAAAGGCCTTCACGAGCTCTAACTTTTGTGTCTTTGTTGCTCATGGCGCTCAATGCAGTTCGGGCGAGAGAAGAATTGGGCTTGACAGCGGTTTCAGTGTTTGTGGCGAGAGAAGGAGAAAGGCTAGCGGTGAATGGATTCTCTTTATCCCTCTCTGTCGTTTATAAAAGGGGTAAATCGGCAACTGTCCCTATAATTCCGCTGGACACACGGCGCTATCGGAGAGAGGAAATGACTAATCAAGGCAGAATCCCATGAGTCATCATTACAAATTCACTCCAACACTCAACATCCTCAGTCGGTCAGGCGTCTGTCATGCGCGGGAGTCGAGGAGATAACCCCAGCTGGCCGGTCAAATTCTGGCATTCAAGGCGAGGGATTGATGTGATGACTCACTCAAGATTCACTGTGACATCATCCATGCCTGCGATGCTTCAGGTTTCTTCCAATCGATTTTTGTTATTCAGGACTAGATCAACCGACGTCATGATCGGGTCAGTCCCTAACATGTGTCGCGTCAAAGGTGCTATGGAATCCTGGGTGGCACAAGCTGCAACACTTGGGACAGATCCACTCTGGAGATGGATGCTGATATCTACCTCAACGAGGTTGCCAGATTACTCGGTGACACCCTTAACAAGGGGCAAATTTAGCATCCTCCGTGGCACAAGTTGGACTCTAACAAAGATCCAAATGCTAAAATTCATAGACTTGGGTGTGATTTTGATAACTGAATGGTGTTCCTCCAGGATAATGACTAGCGTCTCTCAGTGCAAATAAGTCCAGACATCACCCTTTATCATTTGGATTTTATGATACACCCTCAGTCGAACCGCCAGTCAACCTCTTGTGAGAGATGATTGAGTATTGCCGAGCCTTTCCATGTCTTGTTTAAACTAATCATTTGTCACGCCCAATATGCGATCCTATTCTCGAGGAACTCGGAGGCCCCACCAAGAGTAGAAACGCATATTGGAGACGCTTGCAAGGTGGATATCATTACATCGTACCACATACATAATAGATGGGGATACAAACAAATACATACAATCATCACATGAATACATCAATACATAACAAACATCATACAGAAGGGCAGCATCCGACTACGGATGAAATCAAACGAAAAGAAGAATGACATCCACCCTGCTAGCCCAGGATGCCGACCAGGAACCTATCCCAAGATCGACAAAGAGGAAAAAGCAGAGAAGAACTCCAAAGGCAAACGAACATCGCTCTCACGTCAGATCATTGCATTACCTGTACCTGCATTTGTTGTTGTAGTAATCTGTGAGCCACGAGGACTCAGCAATCCCATAACCATGGGTAGCAAGACTATCAAAGCTTAAATGGGTATGGAAGGGTAAGGTGGTGAGGTTGCAGCAAGCACTAAGCATTATATGGTGGCTAACTTACGAGTACAAGAATAAGAAGAGCATCTACGCAAAACGGTCGCAAACTACAAATGATCACTAAGTGATCCTGAACACCTACTTACGAGTCAAACATAACCCCACTGTGTTCTCTTCTCGAACTTCCTCGAAAAGAGACGGTCACGGTTATGCACACGGTTGGTGTATTTTAATTAGGATTTAGTGTCAAGTTCTCTACAACCAGAGGTTATAAATATCCAAGTGCCACATAACCGCGGGCACGGCTTCGCGTAAGATTTAACCCTGCAGGGGTGTTCCAACCTGGCCCATCATAAGCCTACACAAGCTGCGGTGGAAATACCTCAACCTCGAGATAGCCCGAAGTATCCTCGGAATCCCGGTGCACAAGACATTTCGACAATGGTAACGCAATTCCAGCAAGACCTCCCTATATACCGACAATCCTGATAGGAGTCGCACGTATCTCGTTCTCAGGGCACACCGGATGGGCAAGACGTCGGGTTAGCTGAGACCCTGGTTACCCAGGGGGCGCCGGACATCGCCCGGTTTGGACCAACACCATCAGCACTGGCCCACCTGTATTATGTGGAATTAAAGAATCCTCGGGTTCATGACGCCCTATGCCATTTAATTATTTAATTCAGTATTATTATGTTGGCAAATGTTAAAACCAAAGTTGGGCCTTGCTGGAAGCGGTTATTCAAAGTGAACTGTCAAGAGGGTCCCATTCCCCTGAGCATGTTAGGAACGCTAAACATGGATCATAACACCAGCATTACGGAAACTAGGGCGGCTTGAGTGGAACAAAACACTAGGCAAAAGGCCGAGCCTTCCACCCAATACCAAGTATATAGATACATTAATTAAATAAGAGATATTGTGATATTCCATGATATCCATGTCCAAACATGGAATAACCTGCAACTGCACCTGCAACTAGCAATGCTATAAGAACAGGGGCTGAGCAAAGCGGTAATATAGCCAAACAACGGTTTGCTGGGTAAGGGTGGTTAGAGGCTGTATCATGGCATATGGGAGGCTGACCTATATGTGGTAAGAAGCGCGACATAGCGATAGCAACGAGATAACTAGCAAGCAAAGATAGTAAAGATATCCAAGGTCATGATCATCTTGCCTGGAATCCCGCTCGGAAGAAGATTGAGTCCATGAAGAATACGAACACACGTAGTCGAACGAATCCTCACAATCGCAACGAAACCGGAACTATCGAGGAGAAGCACAACCGGAAAGAAGCAAACAACATGGTAAACACACAAGCATAAACATGGCATGATGCACAACCAAATATGATGCATGACAAGATTAAATGTTGTTAAACATGGCAAGAGATGAAGCATAAGCAATCCATACAACTAGGCAAGTTTAAATGAGGCCGGAATCACAAATAACAATTCCGGAAAATCCCCATATGCAAATTTCGAAATTAGTACTGATCTGAATTAAACACAATGTTAAAGTTGTTAAACAGCAAGTTAACATGCATCATGATGATCTACACATTTTTCTAGTCAAGTTACATATGTAGATCATTTAATTCGGAGCTACGGTCTAGAAGATATGAGCTAAACAAGTTTAACATGGCAAGGATGCAAAATGCATGCAAACATCCACCACGAACACACAAATCAAGGATGCAACATGACAACATGAATCTACACACAAATTTAAGCAAGTTTCATATAGGACATGATCAAAACGGAGCAACGGTTCAACAATTACAATCAACACAAGCTATAATAATAATCTGCCCAAAACTGTAACATAGCACTTTGCCAACATCAAAACAACAAGCTACAGGCACATGATGGGCACAAACTTGATATGCACTTGAAATAGACATGATATACTCCAATTTATCTTAAAGGTTCAGGTTCATAGGCATCAAGGTTAAGTCGATATGATCCATGCAAAATGCAATGTTCTGCTAAACAGGGCATATACATGAACAGAGTTAACATGATGGCAACTTGAGAGTAAGAAAGAGACATGCTACAGGAACTTTACATGGCAACCAAAGGCATGGCATCTAAGTACACATTGCATAGACCAAATCACATGAAGGAATCATATGCATATGAGCTATAGATTAGTGGCAACCATCAAGCAAAGTTGGCAAGTTTTATCACAGACAGCTTTTACTTAAAACAGTAACATTAACTAGGCATGTTTACAAGCTCATGGCACTCACATCAAGGCATATCATGGCATGAAATAAATACTACCAGCAAAAACACATGAAAATTCTCCAAAGTCATGTTGACAAGTTGCTCATATGGTGCATGCATTAAATCACACAAAAATGACAAAGTGACAAGTATTAACAGTTTTCTGCAGCAACATCAGGATGCACTTTTGCAACAGAGATAAAGACATGTAGATGAGTCATATTATGCATGCAACAGCAACCATCATGTAGAGCACGAAGAGTAGATCAATTTACAAATAAAGATCATCATCATAGGACCAACATGCACAAAGTTATGGTCTACACAAAATGCATGCATGACGTTTGAAATCTGAGGACCCAGCCATTTGTACCTCGCGAGAGAAACTGGACGGGACGGTACTGGGACGAGGTGGATCTGGGACGGCGGCGTGCAAATGCCCGTTTGGTTCCGGGGTCGGCCGTATCCGGGACGGAGATGTGCAGATCGGCGGCGGCAGCGCGGCGCTTGCAGGCGGCGGCGCGCGGTAGGCAAGGCGGCGAGCGGGCGCAGGGCGAGGGCGAGGCCGCCGGTGGCGCGGGGTCGTGGTCGGGCTCCAGCGAGCCTGGTGGCCGACGGCGAGGCGAGGCGCGGGCGGCGCGGGCGGCGCGGGCGCTCGGGGCAAGAGCTCCTGCGGGAAGTGGCGGCGCGGTCGGGCCCCGATGGGCTCGGACGGGCCGCGGCGAAGGAGGGCTGGACAGGGGCGCGTGGCGGCTTGGGGTTGGCTGCGGCTGGCGGCGTAGGTGGTGGCTGCCCGCTCGGGCGGCGCCAATTGGCGGCGGAGGAGCGGTGGGAAGTGGCTGGTGGCACGGATTTCGAGGAGGAAGGCTAGGGTTGCCAGATTTGGATAAGGGGGTGTCCATTTATAGGCAAGAGGGGCTAGAAGGAGGGGTTTGAGGCCGTTTTTGAGCCGTTCGATTTCGATCAGACGGCTCCGGCGAGAGGGGCAGTGTAGGTGGGTCTAGTGGGCTGTGTATAGGGGATTGGGCCAAGAAGAGAGGGAGGATGGCAGCCCGGCATGGTTTTCGGAACACCGAAAACGTCCGACGTTTATCCGGCTATAGTGCCGCTATAGTTTAACGGTTGGGCTATCAAACGGACTCCGAATGCGACGAAATTTGGCAGGCGGTCTACCTACAATATAACAAGACCGCACGCCAACTTTCAACCCATTCCGAAAACATTTTTATCCCACTTATAAAATAATATTTCGGAGGTGCCGCGGGCGCGTGCAAGTGTGTCGGGTCTCGAAACGGATAACGGAAGGGACGCGGAGAAGCCGGCAACTACGAATGGATGCAAGTTTTATGAAAAACATGCAGATGAAATGCACACGATGACATGGCAAAGTACAACAAGCAAACGAATCACATGGCACCGACGGAAAATAAATGGAAGGAATCTGGAGCATCGGTCTCGGGGCGTCACAACTCTCCCCCACTAACAGAAGATCTCGACCCGAGATCTTAGGAAGGAACCGAAAGATTGAAGAGGAAGATGAGAACAAAGTTGCTTCTTTGACAAATGAGTGAAACCAACGAGCCTTGAGAGGTTGAACAACTCGAAAGAAAGGGTGCAACGGAGATGAACGAAATTGAGAGCACTCTGGTAGAAAGGAGGAACGGGGAATATCCAGAGCTCAAGAGACAAGATAGACTATGAAACCACTCCGGTTGGAACAAGACAGAAAAGGAATAAGAACGAAAGAATTCGGATAGCATCCCGGTAGAAAAAAAAAAGCTGAGGTTGATAAGAAGAATGACTTGGAAAAGAGGACACCACACTCCGGTAAAATGGATGAGCAAGGAAAGAACATGATCTTGGTGAAACAAGATAATGGGTTTAAGAGAGAAACATCACAATGCCTCCGGAACGAAAGAATAGATGCTAGATCGCTGGAAAGAAAAGAACGGAGAAGAAAATGACAACTTCTCCCACAATTGAATTTGAAAAACAACCTTACAAAGAAGGATTGAACGGAGTTGTTGGAAAATCAACAACAAAAGAATAAGCTTGTTGTGGGCTTATGGAAAACATCTCAAAATTTGAGGTGAAAAACCTGCCACTAACGGAAAGAATTGATTGCTTGAGATCTCGAAGAGATGAAAACCTCTTTCATCGAGAAGAGAAGGAGAAACTTGGATCATTGATAAGCACCACAATAGCAACATTCCTTAGGGAAGGCTTTAGGTGAAATCTAACCCAAGATACCTCCAAGAAAGAAATTGTTGGGTTGAGAGAACTGATGAATGAAGAGAAAACGATGGTTTTAAAATATCTCATTCCTGACAACTTGTGAATCATGAAACACAAAGGGACATTGTCAAGAAAGACATAACACCACCTCAAGACAGGGTAGAAATGATTTGCACTTTGAAATGCAAGATGAAGAATACTTGAGCTCCAACAAGAAACTTGACGAACACTTCGAGAACGAATTAAATCCTTAACACAACATCATGAAGAAACTCTCGAAGAACTCCGGATAGCTAACAAGATGATTGAAACAAAATGAAAGTTGAAAAGTACAAGATGAAGACTTGCAATGATTTAGATGGAGCTTCACGACGAGATAACTGGGAAAACTCGGATCTTCGGAGAAGAAAAGTTGAAGCGAATTGAATTGAGACATGGTATCATGAACGGACTCCGGAAGAAGGAATTAAATCACCTGCATGAAACAAGAATAAGAATTATGATATGTCTATCCTTCATCAAAATAAATTGATGAAAAGCAATGGATTTGCATACTACTTATTCTTCTTGAAAAGCTTAAAGAGAGATATAGCGCCAACTTGACGGAGTCTTCGAGGAAACACCAGTAGGATTTTTGGAAAGAATAAATGAATTGATACGATAACAACGGAAGAGGAATGTTGAACAAACCACCGTAAGAATTAAAAATGAACGAAGAAAAGAGAACGAACCACCGGGAAGAATTAGAAACGAACGAAAATAGTTGAGTGAATTTATATACTAGAGAACGAAGAGATCACGAGCTAGAATACTTGAACGATGCACCGGAAGAATTTGAGAACGAGAGATGAACGTTGAGAATGAAGAATTCTTCTGAAATGATAGCCTACGGAGAATCGAAAATGAAAAGAACTCATGAAATGCTTCGGATGGATATGAAAAGAATTTCTCATGATCGAAGCAATTTGAGAGGAAGACATGAAGCTAGAACCATGAATCTTGAAGAGAACGGAAAAGGATTTAAGAGAACTCTCCTACGGTCTTCAAAGCTGAGAATGACGACGAGAACCACCATGAAGATTTTGTGAGATACTCTGGAATAATGAAGAATACAAAGGTTGAGCCAAAGATGAAAATAATTTGAAAGCGATCTTGGAGAGGCAATTGACTGAAGAAATCCATTCTTACGTCAAACTTTGAAAGAATTTGAGAATAACTCCGGGAAAATTAGAAGAGTCAGGTAAGATCCTGGGAAAAGACCTGTGGGTTAGGGCCCACTGAAAAGAAACACCGTTGGGACAATTGCTTGAAATAGAGACTGCACCGGTTGAATTAAATGACTTGAATGAAATAGCAACCTCAAAATAGAACGAACGGATCTTGAATGGAAACACGAATCTTCTGAGATATCTTCTACAGTCCGGATATGAATAGAGAGATGTGAATAAATAAGAGCCTTGGATAAGAACTTCCAACATGGGAAAAGAAAAGGATATGATCAACCACGAGAGCTTGAATTGAATCCACCGAGAACGAAGAATGATGAACTTGCAGCTCCTGAGCATCTTCATGAGAATCACCGGTTAAGAACATTGAAGGAAAAGAATGTAGAGACTTCTCATGAATACAATGGATAATTGATTTGAGAATTTTGACTCCGTAAAGAAAAAGGGTGGGAGGGTGGGGGAAATAAAGACAACTTAGATGGATGAAATGAACTCCGTTGAGAAAACTAAGAATTGATCTTGCACATGTTGAAAGGATTGAATTAACTCGAAGAGAAGCACGCCGGTTGAGAAAAAATTTCCATGACAATCTTGATGATCAAAAGGATTGGCCTTCACATAAAAATATGGGAACACCGCTTAGGAAAGATTTAGAATCCACACTTGACTTCGAAGCAACTCGAATACCACAACAAAACAACACAAGGATTTGGCTTGTAGAATAAGCCAGAACAAACATATGATAGACCCCATATCGTATCATGTGTCTGTTGGAAAAGATATTCTAGGTAATACTTGAATTCCCACCTAAGAACTCCCGAAACTTCTTGGTTATAAGATAAGGTTGCGGATATGGGAACCTACTCAGCACACAACAACAATAATATCCTAATCAGCTGCAACCAATCCGCAACCTTCACACACGACCAAGAAACTTCGCAAATCCGTCTACCTCAGACCTTCGAAAGCACAGCGATACTAGTCATAGTGGATCATCCGCGCTATCTCCACCGGTACTGGGGAAAAGTCACGGCACTATTTGCCACCACAAAAAGTATAGAAGCGTTTCGATGTCGGCGTCCTGTGGTATTTAGGAACTGAAACGATAGTGAATGTGACAAGAACCCCTTGGAGCTCAACTCCCCGGGTCCAATCCATACGGTCAGGAGGCACCAAGACAGAATTCCCGTCACAACGATATCGCAACGATTCCGAAAATACCCGCGTGATCCTAAAAAAATTGAGTGAGAAGAGATAGTAGAATCAAAATGTTGGGGAACGTTGCATGGGAAACAAAAAATTTCCTACGCACACGCAAGATCTATCCATGGTGATGAGCATCTACGAGAGGAAGAGTGAATCTACATACCCTTGTAGATCGCTAAGCGGAAGCGTTTAAGAAACGCGGTTGATGTAGTCGAACGTCTCCGCGATCCAAATCGCAAGTCGTCCCTCGATCCGATCACGAACTAGCGCCGAACGGACGGCACCTCCGCGTTCAACACACGTACGGCTTGATGACGCCTTCACCTCCTCGATCCAGCGAGCGATGGTGAAGTAGTGGTTGAGTTCCAGCAGCACGACGGCGTGGTGATGGTGGTGAGGAACAATCTCAGCAGGGCTTCGCCAAGCGCTACGGAGATTATGACGGAGGAACTAGAGGGTTAGGGTTGCCGCACACGGCTTGGGGAAATCTTGATGTATCCCGTGTGCTAGCCCTGCCCCTCTATTTATATGTTGAGCCTTGGGGTCTAAACTTGGAGTAAAAGCCTCCTCCAGGTCGGTTTTGCCCGCACAAGGTCGGTTTGGCCCGCAGGGAAAGAGTCCAACTCGGATCCCTGCCGAACCGTGCACAGCCGCACACAAGCGGTAGTACCGCTTCACACAAGCGGTAGTACCGCTCGGGCGGTAGTACCGCTTCACACAAGCGGTAGTACCGCTCGGGCGGTAGTACCGCTTCACCAAGCGGTAGTACCGCTTACGCGGCAGCAAAACTACTTTTGCACTTTCCAATACCTCGTGGGCTTTTATCCCTTGGCCCATATAAAGTGTTCTTGCACCCCGAACACTTCGGTAAACATCCAGAACCACTTCCGGTGAATTCCGGAACCCTTCCGGAGATCAAAACACTATTATCACATATATCAATCTTTACCTCCGGACTATTCCGGAGATCCTCGTCATGTCCGGGATCTTATCCGGGACTCCGAACAACTTTCGGTCACCAACAAAATAACCCAACTATACTAATCGTCACCAAACGTTAAGTGTGTAGACCCTGCGGGTTCGAGAACTATGTAGACATGACCGAGACACCTCTACGGCCAATAACCAATAGCGGGACCTGGATGCCCATATTGGCTCCTACATATTCTACGAAGATCTTTTATCGGTCGAACCTCTATGTCAAGGATTCAGTTAATCCCGTATGTTGTTCCCTTTGTTCTTCGGTATGTTACTTGCCCGAGATTCGATCGTCGGTATCTCTATACCTAGTTCAATCTCGTTACCGGCAAGTCTCTTTACTCGTTCCGTAATACAAGATCTCGTGGCTAACACTTTAGTCACATTGCTTGCAAGGCTCATTGTGATGTTGTATTACCGAGTGGGCCCTGAGATACCTCTCCGTCATACGGAGTAACAAATCTCAGTCTTGATCCATGCCAACCCAACAGACACCCTCGGAGATACCTGTAGAGCACCTTTATAGTCACCCAGTTACGTTGCGACGTTTGATACACACAAGGTACTCCTCCGATGTCAGGGAGTTGCATGATCTCATGGTCATAGGAACAGATACTTGACATGCAGAAAACAATAGCAATAAACTGTCACGATCATATGCTACGTTCGTAGTTTGGGTCTTGTCCATCACATCATTCTCCTAATGATGTGATCCCGTTATCAAATGACATCTCATGTCAATGGCTAGGAAACCTTAACCATCTTTGATCAACGAGCTAGTCAACTAGAGGCTTACTAGGGACACAGTGTTGTTTATGTACCCACACATGTATTTGAGTTTCCAATCAATACAATTATAGCATGGATAATAAACGATTATCATGAACAAGGAAATATAATAATAACCAATTTATTATTGCCTCTAGGGCATATTTCCAACAGTCTCCCACTTGCACTAGAGTCAATAATCTAGTTCACATCACTATGTGATTTACATTGTAATGAATCGAACACCCATGCAGTTCTGGTGTTGTTCATGTTTAGCCCTTGGAAGAGGTTTAGTCATCGGATCTGCAACATTCAGATCCCTGTGTACTTTGCAAATATTTATGTCGTCCTCCTTGATGTAATCGCGGATGGAATTGAAACGTCGCTTTATGTGTCTGGTCCTCTTGTGAAATCTTGGTTCCTTGGCTAGAGCAATGGCACCAGTATTATCACAAAACAGAGTCATTGGGTTAAGCGCACTAGGCACTACTCCAAGATCTGTCATGAACTCCTTCATCCAGACACCTTCCTTCGCCGCCTCCGAGGCAGCGATGTACTCCGCTTCGCATGTAGAATCTGCTACCACGCTTTGCTTGGAACTGCACCAGCTAACCGCACCCCCATTAAGAATAAACACGTATCCGTTTTGAGACTTAGAGTCATCCGGATCAGTGTCAAAGCTTGCATCGACGTAACTCTTTACGACGAGCTCTTGATCACCTCCATAAACGAGAAACATATCCTTAGTCCTTTTCAGGTACTTCAGGATATTCTTGACCGCCGTCCAGTGTTCCATTCCTGGATCACTTTGAAACCTTCCGACCATACTTATGGCAAGGCTGACATCGGGTCTTGTGCACAGCATTGCATACATGATAGAGCCTATGGCCGAAGCATAGGGGATGACACTCATCTTTTCTCTATCTTCTGCAGTCACTGGGCATTGAGTCTTACTCAACTTCACACCTTGCAATACAGGCAAGAACCCCTTCTTGGACTGATCCATTTTGAACTTCTTCAAAACTTTGTCAAGGAATGTGCTTTGTGAAAGTCCTATTAAGCGTCTCGATCTATCTCTATAGATCTTGATGCCTAATATGAAAGCAGCTTCTCCTAGGTCCTTCATTGAAAAACTCTTGTTCAAATATTCCTTCACGCTTTCCAGCATTTCTATATTGTTTCCAATCAGTAATATGTCATCCACATATAATATTAGAAACGCTATAGAGCTCCCACTCACTTTCTTGTAAATACAAGCTTCTCCGTAAACTTGTATAAACTCGAACGCTTTGATCACCTCATCAAAACGAAGATTCCAACTCCGAGATGCTTGCACCAGTCCATAAATGGATCGCTGGAGTTTGCAAACTTTGTCAGCATTCTCTGGATCGACAAAACCTTCTGGTTGCATCATATACAACTCTTCCTTAAGGTAACCGTTAAGGAACGCTGTTTTGACATCCATCTGCCAAATTTCATAATCGAAAAAGGCAGGTATTGCTAACATGATTCTGACGGACTTAAGCATCGCTACGGGTGAGAAGGTCTCATCGTAGTCAACTCCTTGAACTTGTGAAAAACCCTTTGCCACAAGTCGAGCTTTATAGACGGTGACATTACCGTCCGCGTCCGTCTTCCTCTTAAAGATCCATTTGTTCTGAATGGCCTTACGCCCTTCAGGTAATACTTCCAAAGTCCATACTTTGTTTTCATACATGGATCCCATCTCGGATTTCATGGCCTCTAACCACTTCTCGGAATCCGGGCCCATCATCGCTTCTCCATAGCTCGTAGGTTCATCGTTGTCTAACAACATGACTTCTAAGACAGGGTTGCCGTACCACTCGGGAGCAGTACGCGTCCTTGTCGACCTACGAGGTTCGATAGCAACTTGATCCAAAGTTTCATGATCATCATCATTAACTTCCTCTTCAGCTAACGTAGGCTCCACAGAAACAACTTTCTGCGCTGCGCTACTTTCAGGTTGAAGTAAAGGTTCAACAACCTCATCAAGTTCTATCTTCCTCCCACTCAATTCTTTCGAGAGAAACTCTTTCTCAAGAAATGTTCCGTTTTTAGCGACAAACACTTTGCCCTCGGATCTGAGGTAGAAGGTATACCCAATTGTCTCTTTTGGGTATCCTATGAAGACGCATTTCTCCGCTTTGGGTTCCAGCTTTTCAGGCTGAAGCTTTTTGACATAAGCATCACATCCCCAAACTTTAAGAAACGACAGTTTTGGCTTCTTGCCAAACCAAAGTTCATATGGCGTCGTCTCAACGGATTTCGATGGTGCCCTATTTAAAGTGAATGCAGCTGTCTCTAATGCATAACCCCAAAACGATAGTGGCAAATCGGCAAGAGACATCATAGATCGCACCATATCCAATAAGGTTCGATTACGACGTTCGGACACACCATTACGCTGTGGTGTTCCAGGCGGTGTCAATTGTGAAACAATTCCACACTGTCTTAAGTGACTGCCAAACTCATAACTCAGATATTCTCCTCCTCGATCAGATCGTAGGAATTTAATCTTCTTGTTACGATGATTCTCAACTTCACTCTGAAATTGTTTGAACTTTTCAAATGTTTCAGACTTATGTTTCATTAAGTAAATATACCCATATCTACTTAAGTCATCAATGAAGGTGAGAAAGTAACGATAACCACTGCGCGTCTCAATACTCATCGGACCACACACATCAGTATGTATGATTTCCAATAAGTCACTTGCCCGTTCCATTGTTCCAGAGAACGGCGTTTTAGTCATCTTGCCCATGAGGCATGGCTCACATGTGTCAAGTGATTCAAAATCAAGTGACTCCAAAAGTCCATCAGCATGGAGCTTCTTCATGCGTTTTACGCCAATATGACCTAAACGGCAGTGCCACAAGAAAGTGGTATTATCATTATCAATTCTACATCTTTTGGCATCAATGTTATGAACATGTGTATCATTACTATCGAGATTCAATAAGAATAAACCCCTCACATTGGGTGCATGACCATAAAAGATATTACTCATATAAATAGAACAACCATTATTCTCTGATTTAAATGAGTAACCGTCTCGCAATAAACAAGATCCAGATATAATGTTCATGCTTAACGCAGGCACCAAATAACACTTATTTAGGTTCATCACTAATCCCGACGGTAATCGAAGAGCGAGCGTGCCGACGGCGATCACATCAACCTTGGAACCATTTCCCACGCGCATCGTCACTTCGTCCTTTGCCAGCCTCCGTCTATTCCGCAGTTCCTGTTTAGAGTTGCAAATATGAGCAACCGCACCGGTATCAAATACCCAGGCACTACAACGAGAGTTGGTAAGGTACACATCAATAACATGTATATCATATATACCTTGTTTGTTGTTGGCCGCCTTCTTGTCAGCCAAATACTTGGGGCAGTTCCGCTTCCAGTGTCCAGTTCCCTTGCAATGAAAACACACAGTTTCTGGTTTGGGTCCAGCCTTGGGTTTCTTCACGAGAGGAGCAACTGCTTTGCCACTCTTCTTGGAGTTACCCTTCTTACCCTTGCCATTTTTCTTGAAACTAGTGGTTTTATTGACCATCAACACTTGATGCTCCTTCTGAATTTCAGACTCAGCGGCTTTCAGCATCGCAAACAGCTCGGCGACTGACTTGTTCATCCCGTGCATGTTATAGTTCAACACGAAGCTCTTGTAGCTAGGTGGCAATGATTGAAGAACTCTGTCAGTGATAGCCTCTGGCGGAAGGGGCATCCCCAATTCAGCCAGACGGGTGGAGTACCCAGACATTCTGAGCACGTGATCACTGATAGACCCGTTCTCCTCCATCTTGCAAGCATAGAACTTATCGGAGATCTCATATCTCTCGATCCGGGCATTCTTCTGAAAGATAAACTTCAACTCCTGGAACATCTCATATGCTCCATGACGTTCAAAACGTCTTTGAAGTCCCGGTTCTAAGCCATACAACATTGCACATTGAACTATTGAGTAATCATCAGAACGAGCCTGCCAGGCGTTCACAACGTCTAGAGACTCAACTGGAGCGGGTGGATCACCAAGCGGTGCATCAAGGACATAAGCTTTCTGGGAAGCCGTAAGGATAATCCTTAGATTACGGGCCTAGTCCACAAAGTTACTTCCATCATCTTTCAACTTAGCTTTCTCTAGGAACGCATTAAAATTCAGGGGTGCTACTGCGCGAGCCATGATCTACAACATAAATATAGCAAAGACAACTTAGACTATTGTTCTAGATAATGAGTTTAGTTAATCATATTACTTAAAAACTCCCACTCAAATTGACATCCCTCCGGTCATTCGAGTGTAACATGATCCAAATCCACCAACTCAAGTCCGATCATCACGTGAGTTGAGGTGGTTTCAATGGTGAACATCTTCATGTTGATCATATCTACTATATGACTCATGTTCGACCTTTCGGTCTCTTGTGTTCCGAGGCCATGTCTGTACATGCTAGGCTCGTCAAGTTTAACCCGAGTGTTCCGCGTGTGCAACATGGCTTGCACCCGTTGTATGTGAACGTGGAGTCTATCACACCCGATCATCACGGCGTGTCTCGAAACGACGAACTTTCGCAACGGTGCACACTCGGGGAGAACACAATTTATCTTGAAATTTAAGTGAGGGATCACCTTATAATGCTACCGTCGTCCTAAGTAAAATAAGATGCATAAAAGGATTAACATCACATGCAAATCATAAGTGACATGATATGGCCATGAACTTGTGCTTTTGATCTCCATCTCCAAAGCACCGACATGATCTCCATCGTCACCGGCATAACACCATGATCTCCATCATCTTGATCTCCATCAACGTGTCGCCATAAGGTTGTCGCGCCGACTGTTGCTTCCACGACTATTGCTAACGTTTAGCGATAAAGTAAAGCATTACATAGCGCTTAATGATTGACACGCAGATCATACAATAATTAAAGACAACTCTATGGCTCCTGCCAGTTGCCGTACTCATCGACATGCAAGTCGTGATATTCTATACAACACATGATCATCTCATACATCACATATATCTCATCATGTAATTGGCCATATCACATCACAACATACCCTGCAAAAACAAGTTAGACGTCCTCTAATTGTTGTTGCAAATTTTACGTGGCTGCTACGGGTTTGCAAGAACCGTTCTTACCTACGCAAAACCACAACGTGGTGTAGTGATTGCTTTTTGATCTTCTAAAAGAACCCTCTTCATTGAAATCGATTCAACTAAAGTGAGAGAGACAGACACCCGCTAGCCATCTTTATGCAATGAAGTTACATGTCAGTTGAAGGAACCTGTCTCGCGTAAGTGTACGCGTAATGTCGGTCCGGGCCGCTTCATCTCACAGTACCGCCGAATCAAATATCAACTAGTAACGGCAAGCAATATGTATACACCCACGCCCACAACTCGTTTGTGTTCTACTCGAGATCTCATCTACGCATAGACCTAGCTCAGATGCCACTGTTGGGGAACGTTGCATGGGAAACAAAAATTTTCCTACGCACACGCAAGATCTATCCATGGTGATGAGCATCTACGAGAGGAAGAGTGAATCTACATACCCTTGTAGATCGCTAAGCGGAAGCGTTTAAGAAACGCGGTTGATGTAGTCGAACGTCTCCGCGATCCAAATCGCAAGTCGTCCCTCGATCCGATCACGAACTAGCGCCGAACGGACGGCACCTCCGCGTTCAACACATGTACGGCTTGATGACGCCTTCACCTCCTCGATCCAGCGAGCGATGGTGAAGTAGTGGTTGAGTTCCAGCAGCACGACGGCGTGGTGATGGTGGTGAGGAACAATCTCAGCAGGGCTTCGCCAAGCGCTACGGAGATTATGACGGAGGAACTAGAGGGTTAGGGTTGCCGCACACGGCTTGGGGAAATCTTGATGTATCCCGTGTGCTAGCCCTGCCCCTCTATTTATATGTTGAGCCTTGGGGTCTAAACTTGGAGTAAAAGCCTCCTCCAGGTCGGTTTTGCCCGCACAAGGTCGGTTTGGCCCGCAGGGAAAGAGTCCAACTCGGATCCCTGCCGAACCGTGCACAGCCGCACACAAGCGGTAGTACCGCTTCACACAAGCGGTAGTACCGCTTGGGCGGTAGTACCGCTTCACACAAGCGGTAGTACCGCTCGGGCGGTAGTACCGCTTCACCAAGCGGTAGTACCGCTTACGCGGCAGCAAAACTACTTTTGCACTTTCCAATACCTCGTGGGCTTTTATCCCTTGGCCCATATAAAGTGTTCTTGCACCCCGAACACTTCGGTAAACATCCAGAACCACTTCCGGTGAATTCCGGAACCCTTCCGGAGATCAAAACACTATTATCACATATATCAATCTTTACCTCCGGACTATTCCGGAGATCCTCGTCATGTCCGGGATCTTATCCGGGACTCCGAACAACTTTCGGTCACCAACAAAATAACCCAACTATACTAATCGTCACCAAACGTTAAGTGTGTAGACCCTGCGGGTTCGAGAACTATGTAGACATGACCGAGACACCTCTACGGCCAATAACCAATAGCGGGACCTGGATGCCCATATTGGCTCCTACATATTCTACGAAGATCTTTTATCGGTCGAACCTCTATGTCAAGGATTCAGTTAATCCCGTATGCTGTTCCCTTTGTTCTTCGGTATGTTACTTGCCCGAGATTCGATCGTCGGTATCTCTATACCTAGTTCAATCTCGTTACCGGCAAGTCTCTTTACTCGTTCCGTAATACAAGATCTCGTGGCTAACACTTTAGTCACATTGCTTGCAAGGCTCATTGTGATGTTGTATTACCGAGTGGGCCCTGAGATACCTCTCCGTCATACGGAGTAACAAATCCCAGTCTTGATCCATGCCAACCCAACAGACACCCTCGGAGATACCTGTAGAGCACCTTTATAGTCACCCAGTTACGTTGCGACGTTTGATACACACAAGGTACTCCTCCGATGTCAGGGAGTTGCATGATCTCATGGTCATAGGAACAGATACTTGACATGCAGAAAACAATAGCAATAAACTTTCACGATCATATGCTACGTTCGTAGTTTGGGTCTTGTCCATCACATCATTCTCCTAATGATGTGATCCCGTTATCAAATGACATCTCATGTCAATGGCTAGGAAACCTTAACCATCTTTGATCAACGAGCTAGTCAACTAGAGGCTTACTAGGGACACAGTGTTGTTTATGTACCCACACATGTATTTGAGTTTCCAATCAATACAATTATAGCATGGATAATAAACGATTATCATGAACAAGGAAATATAATAATAACCAATTTATTATTGCCTCTAGGGCATATTTCCAACACAAAACACATACGTCACAATTCCTCACCAGAGCGACGAAGGGGATAAGGAGTAAAAAGAATTCCTACTCTCCGATATATAACTAGGACTCAAAATAGTTTTTCTTCTAGACTCGTCAGCGGTTCGATCAATCAAGGGGGCTCCTATGGTCGGTCGAGGCTCTGATACCAACTTGTCACGCCCAATATGCGATCCTATTCTCGAGGAACTCGGAGGCCCCACCAAGAGTAGAAACGCATATTGGAGACGCTTGCAAGGTGGATATCATTACATCGTACCACATACATAATAGATGGGGATACAAACAAATACATACAATCATCACATGAATACATCAATACATAACAAACATCATACAGAAGGGCAGCATCCGACTACGGATGAAATCAAACGAAAAGAAGAATGACATCCACCCTGCTAGCCCAGGATGCCGACCAAGAACCTATCCCAAGATCGACGAAGAAGAAGAAGCAGAGAAGAACTCCAAAGGCAAACGAACATCGCTCTCACGTCAGATCATCGCATTACCTGTACCTGCATCTGTTATTGTAGTAATCTGTGAGCCACGAGGACTCAGCAATCCCATAACCATGGGTAGCAAGACTATCAAAGCTTAAATGGGTATGGAAGGGTAAGGTGGTGAGGTTGCAGGAAGCACTAAGCATTATATGGTGGCTAACTTACGAGTACAAGAATAAGAAGAGCATCTACGCAAAACGGTCGCAAACTACAAATGATCACTAAGTGATCCTGAACACCTACTTACGAGTCAAACATAACCCCACCGTGTTCTCTTCTCGAACTTCCTCGAAAAGAGACGGTCACGGTTACGCACACGGTTGGTGTATTTTAATTAGGATTTAGTGTCAAGTTCTCTACAACCAGAGGTTATAAATATCCAAGTGCCACATAACCGCGGGCACGGCTTCGCGTAAGATTTAACCCTGCAGGGGTGTTCCAACCTGGCCCATCATAAGCCTACACAAGCTGCGGTGGAAATACCTCAACCTCGAGATAGCCCGAAGTATCCTCGGAATCCCTGTGCACAAGACATTTCGACAATGGTAACGCAATTCCAGCAAGACCTCCCGGTATACCGACAATCCTGATAGGAGTCGCACGTATCTCATTCTCAGGGCACACCGGATGGGCAAGACGACGGGTTAGCTGAGACCCTGGTTGCCCAGGGGGCGCCGGACATCGCCCGGTTTGGACCAACACCATCAGCACTGGCCCACCTGTATTATGTGGAATTAAAGAATCCTCGGGTTCATGACGCCCTATGCCATTTAATTATTTAATTCAGTATTATTATGTTGGCAAATGCTAAAACCAAAGTTGGGCCTTGCTGGAAGCGGTTATTCAAAGCGAACTGTTAAGAGGGTCCCATTCCCCTGAGCATGTTAGGAACGCTAAACATGGATCATAACACCAGCATTACGGAAACTAGGGCGGCTTGAGTGGAACAAAACACTAGGCAAAAGGCCGAGCCTTCCACCCAATACCAAGTATATAGATGCATTAATTAAATAAGAGATATTGTGATATCCCATGATATCCATGTCCCAACATGGAACAACCTGCAACTGCACCTGCAACTAGCAATACTATAAGAACAGGGGCTGAGCAAAGCGGTAACATAGCCAAATAACGGTTTGCTGGGTAAGGGTGGTTAGAGGCTGTATCATGGCATATGAGAGGCTGACATATATGTGGTAGGAAGCGCGACATAGCGATAGCAACGAGACAACTAGCAAGCAAAGATAGTAAAGATATCCAAGGTCATGATCATCTTGCCTGGAATCCCGCTCGGAAGAAGATCGAGTCCATGAAGAATACAAACACACGTAGTCGAACGAATCCTCACAATCGCAACGAAACCGGAATTATCGAGGAGAAGCACAACCGGAAAGAAGCAAACAACATGATAAACACACAAGCATAAACATGGCATGATGCACAACCAAATATGATGCATGACAAGATTAAATGTTGTTAAACATGGAAAGAGATGAAGCATAAGCAATCCATACAACTAGGCAAGTTTAAATGAGGCCGGAATCACAAATAACAATTCCGGAAAATCCCCATATGCAAATTTCGAAATTAGTACTGATCTGAATTAAACACAATGTTAAAGTTGTTAAACAGCAAGCTAACATGCATCATGATGATCTACACATTTTTTAGTCAAGTTACATATGTAGATCATTTAATTCGGAGCTACGGTCTAGAAGATATGAGCTAAACAAGTTTAACATGGCAAGGATGCAAAATGCATGCAAACATCAACCACGAACACACAAATCAAGGATGCAACATGACAACATGAATCTACACACAAATCTAAGCAAGTTTCATATAGGACATGATCAAAACGGAGCAACGGTTCAACAATTACAGTCAACACAAGCTATAATAATAATTTGCCCAAAACTGTAACATAGCACTTTGCCAACATCAAAACAGCAAGCTACAGGCACATGATGGGCACAAACTTAATATGCACTTGAAATAGACATGATATACTCCAATTTATCTTAAAGGTTCAAGTTCATAGGCATCAAGGTTAAGTCGATATGATCCATGCAAAATGCAATGTTCTGCTAAACAGGGCATATACATGAGCAGAGTTAACATGATGACAACTTGAGAGCAAGAAAGAGACATGCTACAGGAAATTTACATGGCAACCAAAGGCATGGCATCGAAGTACACATTGCATAGACCAAATCACATGAAGGAATCATATGCATATGAGCTATAGATTAGTGGCAACCATCAAGCAAAGTTGGCAAGTTTTATCACAGACAGCTTTTACTTAAAACAGTAACATTAACTAGGCATGTTTACAAGCTCATGGCACTCACATCAAGGCATATCATGGCATGAAATAAATACTACCAGCAAAAACACATGAAAATGCTCCAAAGTCATGTTGACAAGTTGCTCATATGGTGCATGCATTAAATCACACAAAAATGACAAAGTGACAAGTATTAACAGTTTTCTGTAGCAACATCAGGATGCACTTTTGCAACAGAGATAATGACATGTAGATGAGTCCTATTATGCATGCAACAGCAACCATCATGTAGAGCATGAAGAGTAGATCAATTTACATATAAAGATCATCATCATAGGACCAACATGCACAAAGTTATGGTCTACACAAAATGCATGCATGACGTTTGAAATCTGAGGACCCAGCCATTTGTACCTCGCGAGAGAAACTGGACGGGACGGTATTGGGACGAGGTGGATTTGGGACGGCGGCGTGCAAATGCCCGTTTGGTTCCGGCGTCGGCCGTATCCGGGACGGAGATGTGCAGATCGGCGGCGGCAGGCCAGGCGGCGGCGCGCGGTAGGCAAGGCGGCGAGCGGGCGCAGGGCGAGGGCGAGGCCGCCGGTGGCGCGGGTCGTGGTCGGGCTCCGGCGAGCCTGGTGGCCGGCGGCGAGGCGAGGCGCGGGCGCTCGGGGCAGGAGCTCCTGCGGGAAGTGGCGGCGCGGTCGGGCCCCGATGGGTTCGCGCGGGCTCGGACGGGCCGCGGCGAAGGAGGGCTGGACAGGGGCGCGTGGCGGCTTGGGGTTGGCTGCGGCTGGCGGCGCAGGTGGCGGCTGCCTGCTCTGGCGGCACCAAGTGGCGGCGGAGGAGCGGTGGGAAGTGGCTGGCGGCGCGGATTTCGAGGAGGAAGGCTAGGGTTGCCAGATTTGGATAAGGGGGTGTCCATTTATAGGCAAGAGGGGCTAGAAGGAGGGGTTTGAGGCCGTTTTTGAGCCGTTCGATTTCGATCGGACGGCTCCGGCGAGAGGGGCAGTGTAGGTGGGTCTAGTGGGCTGTGTAGAGGGGATTGGGCCAAGAAGAGAGGGAGGATGGCAGCCCAGCATGGTTTTCGGAACACCGAAAACGTCCGACGTTTATCCGGCTATAGTGTCGCTATAGTTTAACGGTTGGGTTATCAAACGGACTCCGAATGCGATGAAATTTGGCAGGCGGTCTACCTACAATATAACAAGACCGCACACCAACTTTCAACCCATTCCGAGAACATTTTTATCCCACTTATAAAATAATATTTCGGAGGTGTCGCGGGCGCGTGCAAGTGTGTCGGGTCTCGAAACGGACAACGGAAGGGACGCGAAGAAGCCGGCAACTACGAAGATGCAAGTTTTATGAAAAACATGCGGATGAAATGCACACGATGACATGGCAAAGTACAACAAGCAAACGAATCACATGGCACCGACGGAAAATAAATGGAAGGAATCCGGAGCATCGGTCTCGGGGCGTCACATCATTGCATCATCTTTGCTCTTTTGAGTCCATCAGGGTGTGTCTTCCCGAGAAGTTTAACGACACTTCTAGTTTGATTGTCAGTCACAATCTTCCTCCATTGATGACTCAGTCGGTTTCCTCAGCCAGACCCTGACAGACTCGGAGGCTACTGACGAGGTAATCCCCACCGGGTAGGGCCATAATAACAACATGGCCCAACATAGGGCCTAGGCCCAAATATGTCACGGTCCAGATAACATCATCCACAGGGGTTGTCGTCCAGTCGGTGTGGAGCAATCAGTCGGACATGAACCATCATCTGGTATCAATTCATCAGTCTAGCACAACGGCAAGTCAACAAACAAATAGTTAAGAGGGACGTTACCCATGATCTCCGCTACGCCTTAACTACAACGGTTACCCTTTGTAGTAACCAGAAGTAGTGACGGTTGACCATCAATGGGCCGTTGCCGGTATCAATAACACCAACCATTGTAACCCTCCTTCATGGCGCACTATATAAGCCATGGAGATGCATCCGGCTGAGGGTTTGCATCATTTGTAATCATTGTTATATAGAAGAGACAAAGCCCAATAGGAAGTAGGGTATTACCTCCACCGCAAAGGGCCTGAACATGTATAAACCCTTGTCTGTACACCCATTTGCACTTTCGCTAGTATCTACGCTCCTACATTCACACCCCTATACGTATTGTTAAAATTTACACCATGACAGTTATCACAAGAAAATCGGTCTAGGAAGGGTTATGGATGCCATATGCTTTTCTTTAGCCTTCGTAAGGCATTTGTTAAATTTACCTAGGGCATCTCCAACACCGACCCTCAAACCGCCCGCAACCATTCGGACCGCGCGGTCCGGACCGTGGAAGCCATCCAACGCGGTCCTGCATCGGTCTGTAGGGCGGTCCGGACGCACTTTCTCCACGAAAACCGGAGATAAACATGGGGGGCTTTGCGGGCGTCCGGACAACACCCAAGCCCGCTTCTAACCACCCTGGCCCACACAAACCCCCTCCTCCCTCGCCCGCGCGTGTTCCCGCCCAAAGCCGGCTACCCGCATTCATGCCAATGTAGAGCGGCCGCTCCACATTGAAGCCGGCTCAGAGCGTGTCAGCCGAGGGCGCCGCCCGCGACGCGTCCCTGGTGTCCGTGCCTGTTCAATGCCAGAGGCGTGTTACTGGACGGGACGGAATGGATATCTACCATGCCCGTTCAATGCCCCGTCCATCCGTATGCGGCCATTAAGCAGGCTCACCGCCCGAGAAACCCACTCCGGCGCCGCGGATTGACGCACCCGGACGCCTGGCCTCACCAAAATCCACTATTTAGAGGCGGCCACACCCGACTAACTCCACGCCACAGCACAAGACGCTCCACATCCTCCTCCCTTGCAACGCATCCGCCATGACTGCAGGCGGCAAAGCTCTGTGGGAGAGCCTTTCCACAGAGATGAAGCACGAGATGGCCGCCCTTGTGGCCGCCTGGCAGAGCCGCCGTGCCAGGCTGAGTGTATTAACGAAACTATCCTGGTCCTTATACCCAAGGTAAAAAAAAACCAACACTTTTTTCTCAGTTTTGCCCAATCAATCTTTGCAATGTGCTGTACAAGATAGCTACCAAGGTCATATCAAATAGATTGAAGTTAATATTGCCAAAAATTGTTTCAGAGGAGCAATCAGCTTTTTGTCCCAGGCAGATTGATAACTGACAATATTATAACAGCTTATGAGTGCTTGCATTTTATGAAGAGGAACAGGGCAAAGAAACATCAGTCATGTGCTCTAAAGCTTGATATGATGAAAGCTTATGATAGGGTGGAGTGACCCTACCTTCAAGACATTATGTTAAAGTTGGGATTTTTTTAGAAGTGGGTTGAGATTGTAATGAGCTTGGTCACATCTATCAAATTTTCAGTTTTATTCAATGGGAAGAGACTTGAGGAATTTAAGCCGTCCCGTGGGATCTGGCAAGGGGACCCGATATCTCCATACTTATTCTTGTTGGCAACAGAGGGCCTTTCGTGCCTTCTGAAATCCAGAAGTGAGTCATCTAATCTGAGTGGGATACTTGTGGCACCTACGGCGCCACCAGTAAACCATCTCTTATTCGTTGATGACAGTCTGCTGTTCTTCAAAGCAAATGGTGTTGGAGCTACCGAGGTGAACCAATTGGTGCACATTTATTGTCAGGCTACAGGTCAGAGAATCAATTATGCAAAATCATCTATCTTTTTTAGCAAAGGAGTACCGGATAGTGTCTGCAGTGAGACCAAAGGTATTTTGAACGTTCCCAATGAAACATTAAATGAGAAATATTTGGGCATGCCTTCTGATATAGGGAACTCGAAAAATGGTGCCTTCAAGTGTCTCAAGGACTGTCTGTGGAGCAAGGTTCAAGGCTGGTTTGAGAATATTGTGTCCTCGGCAGGCAAGGAGGTACTTGTGAAAGCAGTGGCCCAGGCACTCCCAGTGTACTCCATGTCATGTTTCAAACTCCCTAGAGGTTTGTGTGAACATCTCAATACGCTGATTAGGAAGTTCTGGTGGGGAAGTAAGGATGGCCATCGCAAACCCCATTGGGTCGCTTGGAAGGCTATGACACAACCTAAAGGTATGAGAGGTTTGGGTTTCAAAGATTTTGAATTGTTTAATCTAACTATGCTTGCTAGACAGGCATGGAGGCTTCTGCAAAACCCTGAATCTCTAAGTGCTCGTATTCTGAAGAGTATCTACTTCCCCGAGACAACTATATTGCATGCAAATCTTGGCAGCCACCCTAGTCAGATCTAGAGGGCTACTGTGGAGGGTAGAGATACATTGAAACAAGGGTTGATCAAGCGGATAGGCAACAGGGAAGACACAAACATCTGGAATGATAACTGGCTCCCCCGAGATGAGATGGTGAGACCATACGGGTGTCTAGTTCAAGACCCACCCGAACATGTCGTTGAATTAATTGATGCCACATCAGCTACATGGGACAGGCAATGACTGCAGGAGGTTTTCTTCCCTTTTGATGGGGTCATCATGGGTATTCCCTTATGCACAATGAACGTTCCAGATTTTTGGAGTTGGAACTTCGAAAAGAATGACATGTTCACGGTCAAATCTGCCTATAGAATGCTAGTCGAGACCAGGCAAAGAAGAGAGGTGTGGCTTGAGGAGTAGGCAGGCTCCTCGGGCACAAATGAAGAAGGGGCATGGAAATCATTATGGAAAACACAGGTACCAGGAAAAATCAGAATGTTTTTATGGAGGCTATCGAAACAATTACTTCCAACAGAAGAAGTGAGAGCCCACATACACATGTCACCGATGAGTTCGTGTGGTCTCTGCGGCTCACCTGACTCTTGGAGGCACTCGCTCCTAGAATTCACGACATCGAGGTGTTCTTGGGCGCTGGTTGATGAGGAACTAGGCCAACGTCTGGTTGCAACGACGGAACCTAATGCACGGCAATGGCTCTTCTCTCTTATTGAGACATTATCACATGAGCAGTTTGTGAAGATGGCGGTCACACTATGGGCCATATGGTCATCTCGGCGTAAGGCTATACACGAAGGGATCTTCCAAACACCGGTGGCATTGCATGCGTTTGTATGCAGGTTCATTTCGGAGCTAGAGATTGTTCAGGAAAAGAGAACCATGTGTGTGGCAGCTGCTGCACCTGCGAGTTCTGGAATCCAATGACCAAAGCCCCCCCCCCCCCCCCCCCATGGACATGCAAAAATTCATGTTGATGGGGCTGTACGACCAGGGGGGCTCGGCCTCGGCTGTTTGTAGAGATAGCGCGGGAAATTACATTGGCAGTTCCTCCCTTGTCATCGAAGGGGTTTGTGACCCTTTGGCGCTGGAAGCAATAGCTTGCCGAGAAGCTCTATCATTAGCACAAGACCTTCACCTGCAGAACATTTGTTATAGCATCTGATTCAAAGCAGGTTGTGGAAGACATAAAGCTTGGCAATCATGGAAGAATTGGAGCAATCATCACCGAGATAAAAACTAGAGCAACTACTTTTACTTGTAATTTTACTTTTGAGGGTCGTGCAGTCAATGTCGACACACATAGTTTAGCTAGATTTTCTCTTTCGCTGGCTCCGGGTCGTCAGGTTTGGTTTGGTCGGCCAACCACATGACCCTTATTGTGTCCCACAAACTGTGGATTTTGATTAGTAAAGTTTGGCCTTACCCCTCAAAAAAAAAAAAACTAACGTCAAAAAGGGAACACATGGTTCGTTCGTTAGCTCTTCCTCAGGCGAACGAATCATTCACCCAGGTTCGCTCCCAGAGTTGACGATCACCAGCTATTGGGGTCCTTCATTAAAATAGATGTCTCTCCGAGACAGAGAGTCTGGCCACTTTTCTTTGGTATACTTTTTCCTCGTTGTAACCATCTCTCGTTTTCTCTTTTTCCGCGTTGTAACCATCTCTCGTTTTCGAAAACGAAATGGAGCCCGTGATATATCTGTGTTGACCACGGCAACATCTTCAAAGTTCAAACACAAATAGCCGTGGCCAGGGACGACGTGGGCCCAACAATTCGCCGCCTAGTGGGCCCCACCCAGGCATCGCCTCGCACCACGCCGCCGTCTTGCCGTCCACGCCCGAAAATCCTCACCCGTCTCCCACTCTTGTCCCTCCCTAGTTCCTCACCATTTCTCAGGCACCCCCACGTTAACGTTCCCACTGCCATGTGGGCCGATCTACCTCCCCCCAGCCAATCATTTTCCAGTTCTATGTACTACTATAAAACAACCCGCTCTGGAATTATTCCTCTCCACTACGAGAAATCTTCTTTTCTGTTGAAAAGACACAACGAGAAATCTTCTCCTCCCCTGCTCCAGCTCGCACCAGGCAACACCACCAGCTGTGCGCGATCCCAACTGATCGCGCTATGGTAACGGCGGTGGCAGCCGTGCTGGAGCCTTCGTCACGGTCGCCGTTGCGGCGGCGGCACCGGCTGGCGAACGGGGCGGGTGCTACCACCGGCGACTTCGAGCTCCGGCACTGGCGCCCGGCCAAGAAGAGTAGTTCGTCCGGGATGAAGGGGCGGTGGGTGCCGCCGGAGATCGAGATCCCCAGCGGCGAGGAGGGGGGATACACCAGCCTCCGCGACATCATGTCGTCGCCAGAGTACGCCGCGGCCAAGCAGGCCCACTCCCCCGCGGACGGAGCCGGAGGCGGCGGGGACGTGCACATGATACGCCACCCGCTCGTGAAGCACGCGGCGTACGCGTACCTGCAGCTCACGCCATCCGCGCGGGAGGACCCTGGCAGGTTGCGCCGGCGGAGGCGCGGCCCGCTCTGCCGCCTTGTCCTCGGCTGTCTCGGCTTTGTCGGGGCGTTCTTCACGCGGTGACCTGTCCGGCGTGAGCCTTACGATTCTTGGTCAACTTTTTTTGCCTTTCTTGCTTGTCTTTTCCAGTCCTTTTTCTTGCTCTTTTCCCCGTGTATTTAGAACAGAAGCAATCGACTTGTTCGAGTTTTGATCATGGTTGCAATTCATGTAAATATTTTGGTAGGATTTAAGAACAAAAGATGGCAGCAACACCAACACAAGGCTAGCTATTTTTTAGTCTACTATCTTGTTCGTCTTTTTCGGTTGTCATGAACTCGAAGATTTATGACGGCGAACTGAAGAACAGATTGTGCAGAAGAAAACGAGATTCAACAACGAAAAGGAAAAGCAAATTCTATCATGTTCATCATACAGTCACACAAGTGTAAACTTCACATTGGATTTAATTTGCTATGTACTCTCCATTACCTGTGCCTTCTTTCACTGTTTAATCCAATCTATGTACATGATCATCCCCTAGTACTGCCTGGAGCAACTACTTCTCCCGACTCCCGGCGCGGGCGGTAGTACTTGCCACTGTACTGTCGCCGGGCCGGCTTGGCGCCGACCATGGAAGCGCGGATAACCTGGGCCACGGCGGCGGCGTTGAGGTCGGCGGGGCCGCCGAAGATGGACTCCTGTGGCGGAGGTGACGGCGGCCGGCGTTTGGTGGCGAAGGGGCTCCACCCGGACGACTTCTTGTTCCTCTGGCGCACATGCAAAAGGTTGAAGAGATCAGAGATCAGAGAACTGATCATTGTCAAATAACATCGTCCCTAGTACTGCTAACGTTGCATCTTCAAGATTCGTGCACGCACATGCCCGATTGGTTGGTGGGGGCACGAGTCTATCCTCAACCTCAAGCTTGATGCTCTCGCGGAACGTGCGCGCGAGTCACGACGACGGCTTCCTATGTTGGGCGTCGCTGTCTGTCCTCTGGGCCCAGGTTTGGACCAAAGCAGTGAGAGCTGACAACGATCAGGGAGGTGGTGTGCTTGGGCTAGATATGTCATCAAGAGTTAAAAGATCGAGCACAAGAGGATGACTAGCCTGCAGCCAGCGAGGCTGCGCACCCAATTTGGGTCTCGTTTATATCTTATTAATAGAATACTTAACAGAGGTGCTACATCTAGTCTGAAATTCACCGCCAATTTTCATATTATTATGAAGTGCAGGTAGTGGGTTTCATACTCTTCGGGTCATCGATTTTTCTCGATACAGAGAAGGAAGAGGAGGCACTCTGGCCAGATAGTGCTCGCTCTGGCCTTGGTACTATTAGTTGGCACTGCCCATAGATGGAAAATTTTGCCAAAGTGGGTACAGTGGGAGAGGAGGACCTGTGAGGGGTTGGTCTAGCAGAAACGGGAATGTTAATTAATTGCCTACCAATTTTGTTTGACGGTAGTTGGAATACAACAGATCTGGAGTGGTGGAGGCTTTATTGGTACACGATTTCTGGCTGTGCCATTAGATGAGGAGCAGAGCAACTGATGAGGAATGAAAAATAGTTTAAATCAAGAACAAATGTACAATGAGCTACCCTACCTGCGTTATGCCACCATGCAAGAGATTAGGGATGACTGTTTTATCTTATATATATATAGTTGATGTTTGTGTTGACGAGGTAATCACTTCTCTAGTTACCTCTGAAACTGATGCTGCAGGTTCGTCAGAAACGACGGATCGCAGGACGTCCATGAAGAAGGCCGTCCCTTTGTCAGCGAAGTTCTGAATGTAGAAGGTGAGCAGCTCCCCCGACCTGGCTCTCAGATGCAGCAGCCTCTGCTCGATGTTGGGCTCGTACTGCATCACCATGGGCCGGAGGAAGGTGTCGTACACAATGTCGCTGCCCTGAAGGTCCATATAACATATAAGAAGGAGCTGATGCAACTGTTGTTGTGTTTTGTTTTTTCAGTTTTCTTGGGGGAAATGTTACGGAATGGATCTACTTCCTCACCTTTGTCTTGGGGTACCACAGGTACACAAAGAAAGCCAGCTTGATTTCTCCGTACATTGGCATCCTGGTATCGACAAATTATAGCATGCGTGCACAGATGAGAAGGGAGCCTCAAAACAGAACGGGGAAAAGATCTTGCAAATGGAATTGATTTAACTGACCATGAGATGAAGCTCTCCACGGCTATCACCATGGCCACTATGATCCTGAAAAGTGTCCACCAACTTAACTATTAGGAGGGCAACACATACTTAGCTTCAGCACAACAAGTGATGACAAGCTTAAGCAGAAAAGTGCTAGCCAGTAAAGATGAAAATGGTTATTAACATAATTTTCCATCAAAAACTATTTTCAAATCCGACGGTTTTGGTGATATGTTAAGACATTTTGACATCTGAACATCATCCATTCTGAACCCAAGCCCGAGTTGTTTGGATATGGTATATGATATATTGTTGCTAATACACAATGGTATAATATAATCCAAATTCTTATAGTCGGATTGTCCAACCTTTTAAATATGGTTAAACGATTTGGTAAAAAACTAAACTATTAACCTTTTAATCATATGGTTTTGATTAATATTAAATTCATCGCATCAGCATGTGGTATATGTTTGTTTCCAACCAAAGTCTCATCCAACATCGTACCATGTCTGAATCCGACATAATCCAATAGAGTTCGATATTTGGATCACATCCGACCACTATATGTCCCACTTCCAAATTCGAGAAGGATGTAAAATAGTGTACATTTTAAGCTTACCCTCGCATCAGTTTCACCCATACTTGCCAGTTTGTAGTGTATAACAATGCATTTAATAAAATAGCCCAACAAGTTTGGAAGATATATTTTAGAACTTTACAGTTTACGGCACTAAGTGCATCTCTAGCAGAGATCTTGGAAACACCACCATTTCTTAAAAACAGCCATTATACAGAAAATACTCACTCTCGCAGATTCTTTATAACATTTCTTATCCTTCAAATTTTAAAGCATCACCATATTCCTTACATTTAAGGAACATGAGGCTCATTCCTCAACAATTCATAGGATACTGATGAGTGGATTTCACTTATAGGCTCTGTTTGTCAGCGTGTGTGCACAAAATATAAAGACTGCTAATTATTATTTTTGTGGTATATTGGGAATGGGTTATAAGGAATCTGTTCTAGCATCATTCCTTAAATATTCCATTTTTTATAGACTCTCCTTTGATGCCACAACCACAAACAATTTTTTGGGCAGGTCAATCTAAAGGATATCTCACAAAGTTTGCTTTCAAGGCCCAATTTTATCTTCACTCTTCACTGTTTTGTTAATGAGTTGGGTGTGCCATGGCCTGGTTTTGCCCCAACGTAGGAATGATTTTCCAAGGTTCTAACATAGTTTGGACAACAGTTACTACAAGGCACCCATTAGGCCATTACACAATTTTTCCGAATGTAGATTGATAGAGTCGAATATTAAGTATGGTAAAGACTAAAGTCACAATCACACAAGTAGTAACATACAAAGAAATCACATAATGTCAACTAGAAGAAGAGCACTGCATGCAGAAACAACTTGGAACAGTGAGGCAACATATTATTATATATTTCTAGCTGTTACTAACTCCACGTCCACATGATTTTAGGCACTTCTATCATGCAACTGAACCATCAGAATTTTACCTGCACCCTAGGTACTCATTAGTTATTTTGCTACAAGTTAATAGTCCATTATATGTGCCCCTTTATTGACTCTCACAACTAGGCATGAATTTATAATTCCCGCAAAAAGGAGCAGGAATTTATAAAGTTCCCTGAAAAGAAAAAGGTGGATTATAATAACTGGGGATTGTGTAATCAACCTTTTGCTATTTTACTGTTTGGGTATCCACATTTTTGGCTATTTTTGCATGGCAAATTGTAACACAAATTCAGGGTCGTACAATTCAACAGCAACTCTAGAGACCTAAAATTCCAGCGCAATACACCACCTGCTGGGAACAGCGCATTGATATACGATCAAATGGTACTATTAGGCCTCCAGTTTCTAGAGACACAGGGCTCAAATGTGTTACAATACTAGGGCGCACCTTTATTATAATGCCAAAATGCCAAGCAGCACACAACTGGACATATAGTGATCAATAATGTAGGAGTATCTCCTAAATCAGCTAATAATTTGCCGATAATATGTTGTGGGAGTCAGCAGTGGAAAGTATCATCAGACACCTAACATCCACCTAAAACTGCACCTTATCTAAACAAAATTAAAGTGATGCAGAAAAGAAAAGTTGGCATTATATCGCAGCACATGAACCTTTGCTGAGATACACATAAAAAAACAAGGCCATGAATAAAAAGGCTGAAAGAACGAGAACTAAAGTTACCATCATGCATGGTATCACATAAGTGGAAAGAAGAAGGAGAAAAGCAACGCAACCCATCCAAGTTTTGCATCTCACGCTTCCTCCTCTGTTTTTTTTCTTTGAAAGAAAAAAAAAACAGTTCGACTTAACGAGCAGAGAATGGAAGCACAAGCAGGTGAACCAGGCAACCGATCCATTTCTGAATTCTAATGGCGTTGGGTCAGTAGTAAGTTGGTTGACCAAACGTAGGAGAACGTACCAGTATTGGCACCAGAAGCGGAGCATGTGCGCGTCGTTGGGGCGCGCCTCCACCGTCTTGAAGCACTCGAACGCCGGCATCGCGTACCCGAACAGCAGCCTGCAGCGTCAATGGCGTCCCCGGTTCGCCAGGAGCCACGCGTACGATATCGAATCATTCATTCATTCATTCACATGCATTCCCCCATTGATCGATCGGTCCAACGGGTACGGCCAGAGCGATGGAACGGAGTAGTATAGAGGACTTACAGGAGGACCCTGAAGAGGAACTCCCCCAGCATCTCGCCGGACCGGAGCGGGCAGCACGCGCGCGGGTTTGCGGCGGCGGCGAGCGTCGGCCTCCGCCCTGCCGCGGCGCAGTAGCCGGCCGGAATCGCTGCGATTCTCCGGATGGTGGGGATTTGCGTGGAGGATCGAGCGGCTGTTGCTTGCTGAAGAAGGGACGGGAGACTGAACTTGGAAGCAGAAGCGAGGAAGAGGAGACGCGACTGCGACCGCCTGCGACTGCGACTCTACGGGGCGAGGAGTTTTGCCGAGGCCGGGGCTCACGAATCCCCTGCAGGTGGGCCCGTGACGTGGCTTTTAGTTTCACCGGTATATCCACCCGGACGCGTGTTTGCTCTGCACCGACGCTTCTGTTCGGTTGTGTCAGTGGTCTTGTACTGTCTTGTGGGGGCTAGGAGATCGAGGTCGCGGTATCTTTTCTTGGTCATCGCTGCATGCTGATGCTGCTATCCGTTTCCCGTTTCGTTTACCTGTTCAACGGTTCAACCTCCTCGTATAAATTCGTGCACGCGGGGCGTCCGTGATCGTCATCTCTCCTGCACATCTAACGAGAGTACCACGTACATTCACAAGTCATTCATGCCTCTCTGTTTTTTCTTTTTGCTTTTTGACAGAGTACGTGTATTTCTATGTATTTTTTTCATACACCTTCAGGTCATCCATACGTACAGAGAGGAACTTCAAGTGATGTGAATTGCTAGATCTGATCAGAAGACTTTGGACATGAAGGTGGTGACCGCTAGGATATCTTGAAACTCGATCAACTCTTAAACCGTCGTTACCTCTTACCTGCAACTAATATAGACGTCTTACACTAGCGGCCCAACTGGATTCTAGGTTAAATATCCACTCGAACCAAACCGAGTGGCTTCGGACCTCTTAAGTGTGTGACCATGTGCAGTTCATCTCCTCATGGGCGACAAAAGGAACAGCCCCCGCGTTGTCCCGCAGGCGACTAGGGCGGCAGAATCGTTGCCGCCTTCTAGCCTGTCCTCTGCCTCCTCTCCCTCTCACAGCGGCCGACCAGGGCGAAAATGGTGGCTGGGGGCTTCGACCGACCCCGACGGTACAATGGTGTGGTGGAGCTGCCAGGCTTCATGGCTGTGTTGCGGTGGCCGCATCTGTGCAGATGGCGACTGGGACTGGTTGATTTGTCGTATCCGGCTTCTTCATCTTCAGCGGCTATGGTGGCAATGGGTGACCACTCCGGACAGCGGCAGCAGCCTCGTTGCAGATGGCAGTGGTAGGTGGCCACCGAAAGATATTTGTGAAGGTTCCTCTCTCCAGGTCAATTTTTAAATTCATAAGCATTTGGGACGATTGAGCTCAGTCGTCTTTGGTCAGGTCTCGACGAGGCATTAGGCTAGTTCTATGCTTCATGTTGTATCCGTAGATCTGCTTTTGTAAGATGATCTTCTCATCACACAGTATCGTTCGGTCATGTACTTTGATATGTTGGTTTATCTATGAAGCAGGATAAAAGCGTACTTAATGAAAGCTAAGGTAGGTACACAATGCCAATGCTAGCTCACAAGCCCGGCCATCAACAACGCTTGATTGCTAGCTCACGATGCGGCATTCCTTCGATCTAAACGAAACGTGACGGGAAAGTCTATCCGTTCACTAATCCGGTCCATGTTTTTGGGAGTCAGAAAGGGACGAAACAGAAGGCAAGATTCCAACAATGATTTTGGCGTGCATCGACATCGAGCCATGCATCCAACGATCCACGGCACATAGGGTCTCATCCAAGCAACTGAGACCCGGCGAGCACGCTCCTTTCCCATACAGTCATCGGAGAATTTTCTCGAAAAACGTTTTTCGGAGAATCCTAGTCCGTAGATGTTTCGTGCCTCCGGATTTTTCAAAAACAAATATGTGTTTTTTTACTGGATTTACCTTTTTCTTATTACCGGTTCTCTTTTCTTTTTCAAACTCACAAACATTTTCTGATATCCAAAATATTTTAAAATCCATGAATATTTTAAATCATGAATATTTTTACAATTCATGAACTTTTTAACATTCATAAGCACTTTAAAAAATCATGAACATTTTTAAAATTTATAATTTCTTTTATAAATTATGATTTTTTAATACAATTCCCGTAATACATTTTCTCTGAAAATAAATCTGTAATATGATTTTACAAAATAATATATAAAATTTAATTTTTGAGAAAATAAAAAAGAGGAAAAAAAACATGGCGCGGCCCCATCCAGCACGCACATTTTGCTCTGAATGAAAGCTTAACTACTCGACCCCAAAAAAACCATGTGATGGGCCGTCCATGAGAGCAGTGCACGTTTGCTCGCTCATCCGCGCCCTGCGCACACAGTAGGAACTCTTGGGCTTCTTTCTCTTGTGGATCTATCGAGCCGTGGTTACCAACGCATACCCTATCTCTATAAGCGTCTCCAAGAGACTACGCCGACATGTCTTGATATTGACGAAGTCGCCACATGCACCTCATAGTCGATGGGCATGCCCTACCACCGAAATAATAGCGTTAGAAGGCAGGAAATAAATCGAAGTAATATGCAGCCACATGTGTCAATTCTAGGGCTTGAACCTTAATGGATTGGTTTCACCACAAGAAACTAAACCATTTCAGCCAGGCTTAGTTCCCCAGTATCAGTTATACTATGCATTTTTTGCTTGTTGAGCTACCATAGATCTGAGTGGGCTTGTAGGCTTAGATGAAAATTGGGCTTGTGCTCGATAATGGTTGTACATCTACACACCCATGTCTGGCTCTAAGGACGGTCTATGTAAATGTACTCGTTTCTAGAAAAAGTACTCAAAAACCATAAGGGGTATCCCTTGTATAGGTCACATACATCTTCTCTTACGGTGAGAAATGGCGCGTTTTGTTGTGATTTCTTCCCAGGAGGAATGGGTGGTTTTGTTTGCTTTTGTTTCATAGATTCGTTTTTTCAAAATGATATATCTCTTGAATCGTGCGTACAAGTCATGAATTATTTTTATCGTTGCATTCCTCGCATCGAGGTCTTCGAAACTAGATATCACATTAATAGATTTTGATGAACTTTTTTTGGGCAAAAATTGTGCTCCCAAACTGAACTACATGTGCTTCCAAATTATACTACGTCGTGCTCAGTGTAACTAACTTGTGATCCGTGAGGGTAAGAACACCTGCACTTTCCAAGTAAACTAACTTATGCTTCCCGCACGGGGGGTGAAACGCACATGTGCTCCACGCGAGAGCACAACACACCTGCGGTGCTAACAGACGAAACTGAAAAACTGAGGAAACAGAAAACTCTGGAAAAATGAAAAAAAAAACAAGAAACTGTAAAAACATGAGATAAAACCCAAAAAACACAAGAAACCAGAAGAAAAAAAAAACTTCCTCGATGAGGGGAGCATCCAACGTGACACATGGCAGCACTGGGGTGCATTTCATGGAAATCTCGAGCGCTCATACAAGTGACCTCTTGGAAACCCACCTAGAGGGTACCCTCTAACTAGTTCCTCTCGCAATTGTGGCATGAGTTGCTTCTTCAATCTTCCCCTTCAAACCACCGGTTATACAATGACCAATCTATGGCCTTTTACTTGAAAGCTCCTCCCTAGCATGTTCGGCGCTAAGTTGTCGCTATGGCACAGATGCTTCGCGTGAAATGGGATGGCACAAAATGATGTGCCACGCTAGATCGCCCTGTCCTATGGTAGATCTTTTTTTTCTAGTTCTTGTTTTGATTGTTTTTAGAAAGTTGTTGGTCCACTGTTTTAGGGGGGAAAATTGTTTTGGTAATTTTGATGAAATCAAAAAATCTTCACGGATTTTGGAAAACGGGTGCGACTTTGGAAAAACTTCAGGAATATTAAAAAATGTTCACGGATTTGAAATTGTTCGTCTATTCTACAAAAGTTCACTAATTTCAAATTTACATATTTTTAAAAAGTTCACTAATTTGAGAAAAAATCACGAATTTTAAAAATGCTCACGGATTTGAAAATTGTTCATGGATTAGAAAATATTCTGTACATTTGAAAATAGTTCACAAGTTTGAAAACTGTTTGTGGATTTAAAAAATGAATTTGAAAAATTCACAAATATGGTAAAAGTTCGCGCAATTGAAAAAAGTTAGTGGATTTAAAAAGGTTCACAGATTTGAAAAAAAGTGGAAGAAAATACTAAAAATAAAAAGGAAAAAAACACGAGAAGCAAAAGAAAAAAGAGGTTAGAAAAACGAAAAAAATTGAATGAAACCATCCAAAATCCTGAGAAACCCGACATAAACTAGAGAAGACATTCTGAAGGTTCAAAACCAATGAGAGGACAACACCATACAAAAAGCTTGCTTCTAGTATTTGGCTCTATAAGCGCCAAATAGCATTTACGCTTTTGCTGCCTAGCCGACAAGTTGCCTCCCACGAGTCAATACAAACTCATGTTTTTTTTTTGAAGGAAAGCCTTATGTCACTTTATTTTATTTAAATTGTGGCAGTGTTACATCGTTGAGTACATGAGATAGTAAAAAAACTGGGAGCAACATCTGCCCAAACAAAACTTGACTTAACATCATAACAGTACCTAGCCAGAAAATGTGCCAATCCATTAGCGTCCCTTGGACAATGCTTGAAACAAATTCCAGGAATTCCATGAGCAATATGAAAACAGTCCGCAAGAATAGCTGCATTAGGACCCAAAATCTCAGTTTTTCCAGTGCATGCTTCAATCAGTTGTAGACAATCTGATTCGACTGTCACCTTGGTGCACCCAATCTCTGAAAGAAGCTTCAAACCTCGCAATAGCGCCAAAGTTTCAGCAGTTTGGGCATTAAGGACGTGATCAATTAGTTCAGAAGTTCCTGCAATAGCTTCCCCTCGAGAGTTTCGAAGCACTGCAGCAACTGAACTTGTTCCACCATCAAAGAAACTTGCGTCGGTATTCAGCTTATACGAACCTGGAGCGGGTTTCTGCCAAGTAAGCTTCTGATCCTTTTGTATCAGTCGGGGGGCATGGTTAGCAGCAATGGCATTTATAGCAAAGGCAGAACTAGGCGCAGGTTTAACTCTTTCTCCTTTTACTGCTTCTCTGCGCTCCCACCATATATACCATGCACCGACAGCAATTGTTTCTTGCAGACCCAGGTGGCCTAGAACCGGGGATTTCCTCGATGTGTTACGAAGTATATCTTCAAGCACCACTGACCCTGATCGATCACACTTCAAAGCATTGGAAATTACCTCATATAGCCCTAAAAGATTTCCACACTAACTTCGCTGGTTTACAGGTAAAAATCAGATGCTTAATATCCTCCGGACCGACTTTACAGATTGGGCATTGTGGAGATACCTTTATGTGTCTGTTGCTCAAAATACAGACTCCCGGAATAATTCCATGCAAGGCTCGCCAAACGAAAATCTTAATTTTACTCGGTATGTGCAGCTTCCACAATATCTCCCATACAAAAAGCTTGATTCTAGTATTTGGCTCTATAAGCGCCAAATAGCATTTACGCTTTTGCTGCCTAGCCGACAAGTTGCCTCCCACGAGTCAATACAGACTCATGTTTTTTTTTTTGGTTTCAACACACGGGAGCTTAGCTCCGTGGCACGGCGCTACTGGGCCTGCACAGTACTATAGCCGTGGAGTGAGTTTCTTCTCTCTATGGTTTTCTCATCGGTTTTATCACTGTTTGCCATGGTTTGCTTTGTTTCCCCAGTGTTAATTTTTTACTTTGGTTTTATTTGTTTCTTTCTTTCGTTATCACCGGTTTTCTACGATTTCTTCAGTTTTTTTGTTTTTATTCAACACATGTCTATATTTTTAGTATACATCAGAAACATTTTCTATACATGTTTATCATTTTTTAAATACATGCTAACATTTTGTAAATATATGTTTTGATGGATATTTGTTTTTTCATACATGTTGTATATTTTTATACATTAAAAAAATTATACACGTTAATATTTGTTCAAATACATGACTAACATTTTAATGGTAAAAACATTTTTTAGACTATGCAATTTTTTTACATCGTATAATCATGTTTTAAAATGTCAGCAACATATTTTTGAAGATCGTGAACATTTTTAAAATGTAACATACATTTTTTTGAATTACACAATTTTTTTAACATTTTATAATTATTTTTATAAAATGCCATGTACATTTTCTGAAACATGTGAACATTTTTTTAAATGTCATAAAAAAAATTCTGAATCCAATTAATTTTAAAAAAAAATATGATAACGAAGTATTTATGCTGTATTATCATTTTTCAAATTTGCAGTGCTTTTTCTACTCTTTTAAGTATTAATAAAATTATTTTTTGAAATATATGTATTTAGAATGTCTCAAAATATAATAAATTCTAAAATAGTAAAAGTTTTTTTTTTGAGGCAAACTCTAAAATAGTAAAAGTGAAAAATAAAGAAATACAAATGAAATTGATGTACTAACTCTACTGAACCGGCCCACTTAGCGCACTTCCTTTGGCGAGGCATACCTCTCGCTATAAGCGAGACAAAGACGTGCCCATACATACACGCCCCATATGTATTTGCATTCTCAGAAGACCAAGGCCCTTTTAGGTAACAGACTCAAGGTGAAAGCTACGAGAGTGTGGCAAAGCATTCTTTATGGGCCATGACCTATAGTTAGAAGTTTCCTAAAGGCCGGCCCGGGCCATCCATGTACTGATATACTCCAGTTGTGCTAAAAGAAGGAAAACCCTATTCGCTCGGGGATGGGAGCTCCTAGTTGGCGCTCTAAGCGCCGCTTTCCTGAACCAGCGCCCGCAACGCATCGTGCGCCAGCTCCCGTGGGCCGGCCCAGGAAAGGAGGCGATCGCTGGTTCAGGGCAGTTGCTCATTTCCCGTCTTGTGGGATCGCTGGTTCAGGGCAGTTGGTCGTTTCCCATCTCGTGGTCAATGGTTGACCGGGCCAGTTGACTATTTCACAAATTCTTTTTTCAGAAAAAAAAATCCCCCCAAAAAATATCACCAAATTCAAAAAAAGTTCACAAATTAAAAAAAAGTTCATCGCTTTTGAAAAAAGTTCATCAATTTCGAAGAAAAGTTCATCGAATTTGAAAAAAGTTCATCAATTTTGAAAAAAGTTCATCAAATTTGAAAAATAGTTCAACTAATTTGAAAAAAGTCATCAATTTTGAAAAAAAGTTCATCCAAATTGAAAAAAAGTTCATCGGATTTGAAAAAAGTTCACCGATTTAGAAAAAAGTTCACCGGTTTTCAAAAAAGTTCACCGAATTTGCAAAAAAAAATCATGAATTTTGAAAAAAGTTCATCGATTTTCAAAAAAGTTCATCAAATTTGAAAAAAAAGTTCATCGATTTGGGAAAAAGTTCACAAATTTGAGAAAAAGTTCATCGAATTTCAGAAAAAGTTCATTGAATTTCAAAAGAAATCATCGATTTAAAAGAAAAGTCCACGTATTTGCAAACAATTCAACGAACCAGGATGAAAAAAATAGAAAAGGAAAACAAGGAAAATGAAAAAAAAAGGGAAATGGGAGAAGAAATAATAAAAGAAAGAGAAAGTTCCTTTTTAATAATAAAAGTTCCTTTTTTCATCGATTTTGAAAAAAGTTCATCGAAATTGAAAAAAAATGTTCTTGGATTTTTTGAAAAAAGTTCATCGGATTTGAAAAAAGTTCATCAAATTTGAAAAAAGTTCAGCTAATTTGAAAAAAAGTTCATCGATTTGAAGAAAAAGTTCATGAATTATTAAAAAAATCATTGAGCCAGGATGAAGAAAAAACATAAAGGAAAAAAGGAAAAAGGAAAAAAGGACAAAAGAAAGTTGAACTAAGAAAAGAAGTAAAAGGATGTTAGTCATCACGTTGGGTAATGTGGCGTGATGGTTACAACCTGTTAGCTTGAAGTAGAGGTCGCTAGTTCGATACCCCGCGGGGGCGCTCCTTTTTTGCGTCTAGAATACAGATAGAAAACAGGGTGAGATGGGCCGGCCCAGCTTGGTTGGCTGCAGGCGCCCGTTTGCAAAATACACATAAACGGGCGCCTGCAGCGCCAAATAGGATCCGCCCTCGGGGATTCGCACAGGGCAAGATGCTAGCGACCAGAGATGGGCCGGCCCAGCTCCAGTTCGATACCCCGCGGGGGCGCTCCTTTTTTGCGTCTAGAATACAGATAGAAAACAGGGTGAGATGGGCCGGTCCAGCTTGGTTGGCTGCAGGCGCCCGTTTGCAAAATACACATAAACGGGCGCCTGCAGCGCCAAATAGGATCCGCCCTCGGGGATTCGCACAGGGCAAGATGCTAGCGACCAGAGCTGGCCCGGCCCAGCTCCAGCTTGACACAATGCGCCCAACCGGTTTTGGGAACCTTCTAGTAGGTTCCCTGAACCGGGTTTTTTCCTGTGTATTATGCTTTTCGGTTTTCTTTCTCATTTTCTTTTTCCTTTTTTTTGTTTTTTCAGCTTCTTTTCCTGTTTCTCTTTTTCTTTTCTTTTCTTTTCTTTCCTTTTTTCTGAATTTCTTTCTTTTCAAAAAATGTTCCACAATTAGAAAAATATTCTATTATACCAAAATTTGTTCAGCATTTTCAAAAAATGTTCCCGTCTTGAAATTTTGATCGGAAATTCATAAAATGTTCAAATATTCATAAATTATTTAGAATCTAAAAAATCGTTCGCTTCTTTTCAAAAAATGTTTGGTAATTTCAACAAAGTTTATAATTTAAAAAATTGTTTGAAAGATCGTGGATGTCGCCTAGAGGGGGGGGGGTGAATAGGCGCTTTAAAATAATTACGGTTTAGGCTTGAACAAATGCGGAATAAACCTAGCGGTTAATTTGACAAGCACAAAACCTAAATTGACTAGGCTCACCTATGTGCACCAACAACTTATGCTAAGCAAGATAAACAACTAAGTGATAGCAAGATATATAACAAGAAACAATATGGCTATCACAAAGTAAAGTGCATAAGTAAAGGGCTCGGGTAAGAGATAACCGAGGCACGCGGAGACGACGATGTATCCCGAAGTTCACACCCTTGCGGATGCTAATCTCCGTTTGGAGCGGTGTGGAGGCACAATGCTCCCCAACAATGCCACTAGGGCCACCGTATTATCCTCACGCCCTCGCACAATGCAAGGTGCCGTGATTCCACTAAGGGACCCTTGAGGGTGGTCACCGAACCCGTACAAATGGCAACCCTTGAGGGCGGTCACCGAACCCGTACACTTTGGCAACCCTTGGGGGCGGTCACCGGTACCCGTCAAATTGCTCGGGGTGATCTCCACAACCTAATTGGAGACCCCGACGCTTGCCCGGAGCTTCACCACAATGGAATGTGGCTCCGAGGCACCACCAAGCCGTCTAGGGCGCCAAGGCACCCAAGAGGAACAAGCTCAAGGGTGCTCAAACACCCAAGAGTAATAAGCTTCTCAACTACTAACTTCCACGTATCACCGTGGAGAACTCAAACCGATGCAACTAATGCAATGGCAAGGGCACACGGAGTGCCCAAGTCCTCCTCTCCCAAATCCCACCAAAGCAACTAATGCTAGGGAGGAAAATGAGAGGAAGAACGAAGAAGAACACGAAGAACTCCAAGAACTAGATCCAAGGGGTTCCCCTCACTTAGAGGAGAAAGTGATTGGTGGAAATGTGGATCTAGATCTCCTCTCTCTTTTCCCTCAAGAAGGAGCAAGAATCATTGGAGGGATTGAGAGATAGGCAAAGCTCTAGAAAGTCAACAATGGAGGAGAGAGAGCTTAGAAGAGATGAGAAAACCGTTGGGGAAGAAGACCCCTTTTATAGGGCCACCCCAAATCCAACCGTTACCCGTGCTGGACGCGTACAAGCGGTACTACCGCTCTTGCGAGCGGTACTACCGCTTAAGCGGTAGTAATTCAAAAACAGCAGGCGAGAACACGAGACTGGAGCGGTAGTGCCGCACCAAGCGGTACTACCGCTCAACTAAGCGGTACTACCGCTAGAGGGAAAAGTGGTAACAGAAACTCGCACACAGGGAAAACCCCAAGCGGTAGTGGAAGCGGTAGTAGGGGCGGTAGTACCGCGCAAGCGGTACTACCGTTCTAGTACCGCTCTACTACCGCTAGAGGGAAAAGTGGTAACAGAAACTCGCACAGAGGAAAAACCCCAAGCGGTAGTGGAAGCGGTAGTAGGGGCGGTAGTACCGCCAGAGCGGTACTACCGTGCTACTACCGCTCTACTACCGTGAATGGCAATCTGGCAACAGAAAGTTGCACGCTCGGGGAAACCCCAAGCGGTAGTGCCACGGAAGTACCAGCGGTACTACCGTGGGCACCAGCGGTACTACCGCTTGCAAGCTACTGAAAATCCACAGAAACAGAGGATACAAATAAAACCAGAACTGCCATAACTTCTGCAAATGAGCTCCGAATTGAGCAAACTCAAGCTTGTTGGATAGAAGACAACGAGTACTATCCAAACAGCGACTGGTTATAATAAGAAGTGGCAGGGGAGATATGCCTAACATATAGAGATGAGAAACCTCTATGAATGAAGAACCGGCATAAACTCCAACATCGAAAACATCATAGAAGATGCATATATGAACTCCGTTTTCGATGAACTCGAGCTTGTCATGAAGTTGACCAAAAGCTCAAAGACTCACAAAGAGAAACACCAAACACAAACCAAGAAAGATGATGCAAGGATGCAATGGTTTGAGCTCTCTACGAATGATACGATAAAGCTACTCACTTGAGAGCCCCCCTTGATAGTACGGCTATCGATCCTAAAACCCGGTCTCCCAACTACCACCATGAGACCGGTAAAATAGAAAACTTATCAAGGGCAAACCTTTGCCTTGCGCATAGTCCACTTGAGCTGGATGATGACGATCTTGACCTCCTCAAGTTGGACCACCTTTCTTGATTGCGCCGGCTTGATGAAGACTAGTTGATTGCTCCCCCATACTCCACTATGGGTGAGCCACTCTTCGGCACATCTTCACAAGTCCATTGTCACCACAATGGACAGCAAGCTTCAAGCATGTGATCTCTTCGTGATGCTCCACTTGAACTTGCACACCGCAATCTTGATGACGATCACCACTTGATGTCATCCTCCATGGGTTGTGTGATATCTTCCTTTTGATGCACGCCCATGGAAACAAACCTAACCCCACAAAGAACTCTTGCATAGAACATGGGTTAGTACACAAAGCGTAATGGACAATGCTTACCATACCGTGAGATCACTTGATCCCACTCGGTACATCTTCTACGCTTTGTGTGTTGATCAACTTGAATCACTCTTCATATTTAGTCTTGATCAACCTTGAATCTTTCCAACTCTCTTCATTAGGATGATGTCTTGAAGGTAAACATGAGTGTCCACACAAACTTCTTCTTCAAGACATGCTTGCAATAGGCTCAACACTCACAAGACCAATCTTTGGATAAATCCTTGAATAGCACCTTGGTCAACACACATTCTTCTTCTAATAACCTTGAAACCAACAAATGGTCTTCAAGCAATGCCTATGGACAAACCCTTCAAATAAAACTCAAGGCAACCATTAGTCCATAGAGATTGTCATCAATTACCAAAACCAAACATGGGGGCAGCACATGTTCTTTCATTGTTCAACATTTGAGAAAATGTTTTTATTTTCAAAATTTGTTTCCAAATTGTGTTAGGTAATTTCAAAAATTATTCTCATTTCCGAAATTTGTCCAGAAATTCAAACTTTGTTCATACTTTTAAAATTTGTTCGCAAATGCAAAAAATGTTTGAAATTTTAAAATTTGTCCGTAATTTTTAAAAATATTCGATTTTTCTAATTTTGTTCAATTTGTAAAACTAAATGTTCAGGAAATTCAAAAAATGATCTCATTTTTTTAATAATTTCACAAATTAAACAAATGTTTTCAAAATTTGTTTGATAATTCCAAAAACAAATTGACCAACGCTAATTCAAAAAATGTTCGAGGAATTTCAAATAATATTTGCTTTCAAATAAAATGTTTGCATTTTTCAAAAAAAAATCAACATTCGCGTTTCCATTTTGCCCTTTTCAAAAAACAACTGTACAGAAATTTCAAATTTTGTTCACATTGTTTCAAACAATTCTCCGTGTTTTCGAAAATTTGTTCAAATAATTCAAAAAACTATACAGTTCAGTAAACTATTAGGCTGCATTAAATATCGCGCTCTAGTGAATATTGTGCTAAATTTTATCAGTAGGAGTTCGCTCTAGTGGCTAACGTCAATCGTCAACGATCTGCACATCACGAGGTCGAATCCTTCGAACAGCGCGTCACTTTTTTGGTTTATTTTTCGCGGAATAAACACTGTTTGCTTGGTGCCTTCGAGTGGGCCAGCCCAATCACGGTCTGCCTGTGCGTGGGCGCGCTGTTGGACGCAGTTAGCGTCCAATAGGAGCTCCCCTAAAAGAATGATACTGATGTACTCCACTGTACCACTCTACCGTATCTGAGAGAGTTAATCTAAAAAACAGAGTAATCTTCTGCAGGATGAGATCCGCTTGGTCTTGTGACAGGGGCTTGAGGAGAAAGAAGAGGGGATTTCTGAAAAGAAAAGAATGAATCTCCTTATTTATACGGAACAGGACGTGTGACTTCCTCAAATGAAACGAATGTGGCTTTCGTGATAAGGCAAATCCTTCGTTCGACGCGCAAACGAGCACCAGCCGCAATAGCAAGGAACTATGACCAATAGAGTCAGACACAGAGCGTCATACTTCTTTATCTTGTGATGGTTGAGGAGTTTCTTTCTCAGAGGGTGCGGGACGCTTGCGGGGTCCGTGCCTTCCGTACCACCACAGGTCGTTCTTGGGCATATCCTTCTCCTAAACATAATGGAGGGATAGGGGGAAGGGGCCCTAAAAATTATATAAATAGGGTTATAGAAAGACCACTTTCATTCGACGTTCCGGGGCGCCCTCTCCCCCTCTTACGAACCTACCTCCATGACTTTCATGTCAAACTGAAACTCCTTCCCTTGCATTACCCATAGCATGCCATCACATTTGTGCTCTAAGTGGTTAGATGGTTAAGAGGACAGTGGTATCTTCACCCACCAGAATTCAAGGCTTAGACTTGACATTGGTGCTCGTATTTTACTGGATTTACTTCAGACCTTCCGGCGATGTGCGTTCAGTGCGTTCCCGTCGACTACAAAGACGTTTGTGGCGACTTCGTCAATCTCAAGATGATATTTCGGCTCAGTCTCTCTCAGAGGTGCTCATTTGGGATAGGATGTGCGTGCGTGCGTTCATACGGATGAATGTATGTGCATATGTATGAGTGTGTGTGTCCATACTGTGTTAAAAAAAAGTAATCGATTAGTTCAGCGGAGCCGATCGGAAGCATTCATATTCCTGGCCCTGCTGCCCAGGCTCAGAGACGATCTGATCCACCAATTACCTAGGTGAGCCAGCTAATCTATAGGGTGCCTCTGAGACAGGTTTCTGCATGCCGCATCCAATGCGAGTGTCCAGTCAGTACATCTGTCAGGTCACATTCACAAACCCGTCTGCATTCCTGCCCATCTTTGCTTCTGCTAAGCATTTATCAGTTCAGCAGATGTGGTAATTTCCACTTCAGTAAAGATTGAAGTTCCAGTGTAATTGTTCAGGCCAGCCCGACGTCGAACTAGGGGGCGTTTCTCTTCTACCACTCCTGTCATTTCCGTTCCAAACAAGCTGCGAGTTAAAACTTTCAGATAAAACAAGCAAGAGCTACGTCGGTTCAGGAACCCTAATCGCATACATCCCCGGCGAAGAATAAGCCAGAGCTTTTTACCATCCAATCCGTCGTCCTGGGCGAATACTCATAGATCCGTAGCAAAGCTGGAGGCATCAAATTGGTGGTAGCTGAGAGTGGTAAAGAGTTTGAGCATTGAAGACGCTGCACATAAGGTTGCATGCCATCACCCCCCTGCACTGACAGCTTCATAATTTGCGGCAGCGGTAGCAGTAGCTGTTGAGGCCAGGGCAGGGAAAGAGGGCCATCATTTCTGGCCAGAATTTGACTGCAGCTCAAACAATGAAAATAAACTCTGCATCTCTGGTCTGGTCTGCTCGATTATCTCTATCGTCTCGTCCGGCCTAGATCTCATGCTCACCTCACGCATTCAGCCATGGCATAGCATGGAGGCAGGTGCAGGCCGACCTGATGATGAGCGATGAGGGAAGCGAGTTATATTGTCAGGAGATGTCATCGTTTCAGGCTCGTGTAGACCGGCGGATGCCAGACGGCCGGCTTGCTAGCTAGCTCGCGCCATGTTTAGCATAGCAGCTGGGAATTTTATTGCCACTGAACGGTCACACAGTAGCTAGCTGTAAAGACGCGGGCTGCCTGAAGGAAGTCGGTCAATTTTGTTTCAGAATACAGACGATGAACGGTCAAATTTGGTGTTTTGACCCTTTCGGCGAAAGTTAAGTCGGATCTGACCCTGGTTCGGAAAAAATTCGGGATCTGACCATTTTCCTATCGCCGGGGTAAATGGTGGTAGGGTTACCAGCCTACCGCCAAGGCCCCTGGCAATAGGCAACTTATCCACGTCAGCGCAGCGTAGCCGTGCCGCCAAACAGGCTAGCGATAGCCTGTGCCCTACCGCCGAGGTGTCTAGCGGTAGGTGTGTACAAGCACTGTATTTGATACTTAGAATTTTTTTACGGTAGGGCGTGCGACCCTACCGACAAGGGCCTCAGCGGTAGGCAGTTATACCCTACCGCCAGGGTCGATAGCGATAGGAAAAGGATCAGATCTCGAAAAAAATTCAAACCAAGATCAGATCTGGCTTAACTTTTACAAAAAGGTCAAAACATCAAATTTAGCTACGATGAACCAAGAAACCAGCAAAACAGGACCAAATTCATGAACAAATCATAGAATAACTGAGTTTGCAGATAGTAATATCTTTGCGTCATGCTCCAAACGTTACGTACTCCTACACGTTATGAACGAGGAACAATCATCCCCTCCTCTGGTCCTGCTTGCACCAAGCACAAAGCGAGCGAATGACGGGTCCGATCCGGTTTTCCTTCCGAGAATGTTCGCTGGTTTGCACGCCGCGCATACGTACGGAGAGGTCGGATCGAAGCTCGAGGGAATAAGGCCAACTCCAACGCGTGACCCCAAACGGACGTCCGTTTTGTCCGGATTTCGTCCGTTTGAGGGTGGCTATGGGGTCGTGTTCGCCTGGATTTCTGTTTGCGCCGGCCGGGCGCCCAACGCACGGCCGCATCTTCGGCCGCATCTCGTCCGCATGCATACAAATGTGGAAACAACAAAAGATGTTGGCATCGGCCATACTTCACGCCAGCGGCCGCGGTTCACACTAGTTCATGCCGGCCGGCAACAAAGCCGGCGGCCTACAGAATGGTCACCCTCCAGTTTCACACCGGCAACAGAGTCAGCGGCCGGCACACAAGCCAGCCTTCAAAAAGGACATGTTTTTTACGCCGGCAAAAAAGCCAGCGGCCGGCACAGGAGCCAGCGTTCAAAATGATCAAGTTTTTGGCGCCGGCAACAAAGCCAGCGGCCGGCACACTAGCCAGCCTTCAAAATGAACGGCCATTGGCCACGGCCGAGGTCTCACCTAGTTCAGGCCATCGCGGGCGAACATCTCCTTCTGCCGGTTCGCGAACCAAGCCTTACTCTCCGGTGACATGTTGTTCTTGTCGACGCTCATGAACGCGAGTGCCACTTCTTTTGCTTTGATGTCGGCCATGGTGTAACACCCCTGTGTAATGAGCTACAGTAATCCATAATGATAATGCCAAATCACCTTGATTTGCAATGCATGATCACAGTGGATTCATATCTCATTTCAAATTCCACCACTGAATTCAATTCAAATTGCAAGTGAATTTTGAAGTTGCACAAAAGTTGCTGCAAAATAGTTCATGTTTTAGCAAATATTTCAAAACAAATATTTGTTCAGGAAAACAACATCAGCACAGTGCTAAAATGAGCTATAGCAATTTAATCAGTGCCAAAAGAAGCATTTTAAAAGCTTTTCCAATTATGAAAAATTCAAATGGATTCATCTTGCCTCCAAACTTTTTGTGGCAGTGCAGTATATTGCATTGTATTTACGTGGCCAATTCCCACATTTTACAAAAGTCATTTTGGCAGCTCAAATTTTCAAAACCATTTCTGTAAAAAGAAACAGAAAAAGAAAAATGGAAAAAGGCCTAAAAACTACTGTGGACTGGGCCTAAGTGCACAGTGCACCGGCCCAGCCCACCTCCCTCTCTCTCTTCCTCATCCCGCTCTCTCTCTACGCGTGTCGACGCGCCCGTGGATGCGCGCGCGCTCCCGCGATTGGGCGACACGGCAGCGCTACAGGGCGGCGAGGGGATAAGGGCGACGCCCCTCGGCCTCGTCACCGTCCTCGCCCACTTCTCCCCCTCTCTCCCTCGCCCACTCACTCTCCCTCACCCTCACCCGACGCGGTCGCCACCGTCGCCGCGTCGATCCCGCACCCACTGACCTCGCCTCGCCTCGCCACCGTGCCCATCATCTTTGCCGTCGTCCGCTACGTCGTCCCCGCCCACGAACCGGAGCCGGGAGCCGCCGCAACCTCGCCCACGCCGTCGTCTTCCTCCTCGGATCGCCGGCGTTCGTCGTCGATTCCGGCGAGTCTGCTGCTACTAACCTCTCACCGGCCTTTTTTGCGCCTCCCGGTGAGCTCCTGCTCCTCTCACTTCCCCGTCTGAGCTCGCTCTCGAGCTGCAGCTGCTGCCGCCATCGCTGCCGTGCTCGTCGCCGCTGCCGTGCTCGCCGCCGTAGCCACTCTCGCCGCAGCTCGCGTCTGAGCACGTAAACATGCTCAGCGCGCTCCCAGAAGCCCAACGCACCTAGCCCCGCCGCTTGTCGTGCCCTGCTTCGCCGTAACCACCATCGCCCGAACTCCGGCGCCGCCTCCGCTCGTCGCCGGCGTCGATTCCGGCCACCCCAGCTTACGCCGCCACCACCGTTCGACGCGGCGTCGAACGCACGTTCGAACGCCGCAAACCGCGCGTCAAACGGCTCGCTGTAGCCGATTTCCGACGACGACGGTGGCCCTTCGCCGTGTTTGCGGGTCGCTGGCGTTTAAGCGCCGGCGCCGCTGACCTGGCCTGCCACGCGGGCACCCCTGGGTCGCTGACCAGTGGGCCCAAGGGCCTGGTTGACTGGGTTGACCAGTCAACCATGCTGACTGGGCAACCCCAGTCGCTGACAAGCGGGCCCCACCCGTTAATTAACCGGTTTTATAATTTAACTTAATCTGTAATGAGATTAGTCACTGACACATGGGGCCCATCTGCTAATTAATCTCTATTTAGTTTAATTAATCCACGTTTAGCTTCTGTGTATGACATGTGGGACCCAGTAGTCAGGTTTGACCTAGACCGGCTAGGTTGACTGCTGACGTCACGCTGACTCACTGCTGACGCAATAAAGCTTTTTCTGTTATTTTTGAATTAAAATTAATTCCAGGAATTTCAGAAAATTGTTTAAAACTTTGAAAATTCGTATAAAATAAACCGTAGCTCGGATGAAAAAGTTTTCTATATGAAAGTTGATCAGAAAAACGAGACAAATCCGAATATGCCCTCCATGTATCTGTCACATGCCCACAACGCTGCAAACATGGAACCTTCCCCTCCGGATCACGTGTCCGAAAACCACCTAAGGCCGGGAAAATATCCCCAGATATTTTCCCGCTCCGCCTGCAACGTGTAGTATTGCATTAGGTCACCCCCAGCACTGCATATTGCCATGCCATGCGTTGTGTTGCATTTGTTTGCTTTGTATTTATTGTTTCTTCCCCCTCTTCTCTCCGGTAGACCCCGTGACCGACGCTGCCCCTGAGGACTGCTACACCATCGACGACCCCTCTTTCACTGCAGAGCTTCCAGGCAAGCAAACCCCCTTGAACATACCTATATCACCCATTCTTTCTCTCTTATGCTTGCATTAGAATTGCTACCGTTGTTGTTCCGAAAATACCTATTCTGATGCATAGCCTGTTTTGTAACCACTGTTGATACCATTCCCGTTATCCTAAATGCTTAGTATAGGTTGGATAGTGAACCATCTGTGACCCCTCATCCTTGTCCTTGTTGCCCTGCTTTGTTACCAGTGCCCCGATCAATGTGGTCGATGGGCTGAGACCGACACTTCACCGCACACCCTTTAGTTGTACGACTCTGCAGAGCTACTATCGAGTGCCGAGGGTGATACCTCTTACATCACTCCTGATGATGTCTCTGTAGCCTAGCTAGTCGGTTGTGGGTTACCGAGGGTGATTCCTCTTTCACCACCTCCGATGATGCCCTTGTTGTACAACCCCTCAAGTGTGAACCCATCGAGGGTGATTCCTCCGAGTTCTCCTTGACGGATACATCTAGTGAGAATCCATCGAGGGTGATTCCTCGGGTTCCCCCTTGATGTGATGGACACACGGATACCTTGACTTTTATCTCAGTCCCTGATTAAAGTCGGGTCGGCCCCGAGGGGTACCCACGAGTAATGTGGAGACGGGTTGACCGTGAGGGTACCCGCAAGATGATTACGAGGCGCGGCCGGGCAGGCAGATTGCCTCAGGAGAGGAAGGAGAGGGATTGGGCCTGGCCCTTGCCGCAAGTCCTCGAGACGGGGCGACGGGACCACAGATCGTGGAGCACTGATCGTCACCGCGAGCTCCCAACACACTATGGGTTAGGATATGTGATCTGAGTAGGCCTCTGGCCTTTTCTTACTAACCACCACGCGGGAATAGTATGGGCACTCGGCGTCGTATGTTTCAGCCGAAGTTCTTCAGATGTCAGTGATTGAGCGGCGCGCGCCCGGGTGGACCGCGAAAGCCTGCGTGTGTATACAGGGACTAGGTCTGATCCCGGCCGCCCACGCAACGCACATGAGTGCAAAGGGCGATGGGCCCAAGACCCCTGAGCACTTAGGGTGTAGGCCGGCGTGCTGGCCTCTCTGTTGAGCCTAGGTAGGGCTACGGCGTGTCGATCAGCCAAGGCCGGGCATGACCCGAGCAAGTGTGTCCGGCCAGAGTTAATCGAGCGTGTTGGGTAAGTTGGTGCACCCCTGCAGGGAAGTATATCTATTCGAATAGCCGTGTCCACGGTAACAGGACGCTCGAAAAGTACCCCGATCTACTACAACTAGAACTGGATACTTGAGTTGCTTAAATAATTTGATAGCTCCGGGATCGCTTTCTTGCAGGGAGTCGAGGAAGGATCTCTGGGCATGGCTACTATTATACTTGTTGCTACTACTATACTTATGTACTAATCTACACTCTTCTAATGCTGTAAGATGCTGCAAGTTGCTAGTCTTCGATAGGCTAGGCCCTCTCTATTCTGGCATTTCTGCAGACTAGTCCACAGATACAGCCCCTTCATTTGATACCGATGCATAAATAGAATAGTTCTGATGTAAGTCTTGCGAGTACTTTGGATGAGTACTCACGGTTGCTTTGCTACCTCTTTTTCCCATACCCGATTACTACGATCAGATGACGGAGCCCCGGAGCCAGCTGCCCTCGTCGACGACTACTACTACCCCACCGGCGAAGCCTACTACTACGTGGAGGCCGACGACCAGGTGTAGATAGGAGGCTCCCAGGCAGGAGGCCTGCGCCTTTTCGATCCATTGTCGTTGTTTTGCTCAGCCTTCTTAAGGCAACCTTTGTCTAATTATGTCTGTACTCAGATACTAATGCTTCCGCTGATGCTTGTGTAACTCGAGCTTATGTATTCGAGCCCTCGAGGCCCCTGGCTTGTAATATAAAGCTTGTATGATTTTAATTTGTGTCTAGAGTTGTGTTGTGATATCTTCCCGTGAGTCTCTGATCTTGATCGTGTGCATTTGCATGTATGATTAGGGCACGATTGAGTCGGGGGAGTCACAAGTTGGTATCAGAGCCGACTGCCTGTAGGAACCCCCCCTTTTCAACTCCTTGGCCAAAGTTGAGTCTAGTCTTTGCAAAACTGTTTTACTAACATGGATGTGTGGCTTACGGGCCCACGTCGCCAATGGATGGGTTTAGGATCTTTTATTGCCCTTCCTTACTCTGGGACTCTGATCTCTCTTCCATTCGGGTTAAAGTTTTGCTAACTCTAACATTAGGATCTCGTGATCACATTCACCCGGAGAGCTGGATTATCTGCAAACATTTCTTTCCAATGCTATCATATGCTTCTCACACTATCGTTTGACATCTTGCACTCCTTGTTTCAGATGCGTCCCGCAAGACAGCTCGTACGCCAGACTATGGCTGTTGATGCGACTAGGTTCCCTGCTATTCTGGTCGACCTCTTGACCAGGCTGGGAAATTGATGGTACCCCGAGTACACTGTTTACGAGGACTACCGCGAGTTCAACCAGGAGCAGTACCACGCTGTGGTTCGTATCTTTGATCGGTAGAACAACTCCATCACTGAGTTGCACACCTTTCATGGTGTTGGAGTGACTGTTGACATGGCAGTTCATGATGCTGCCTATACTGCTATTGCCCGTCTCCGTGGAGAGCACAGTCGCTTGGAGGAGACTGCTTTCAGATATATCCCCTATGCCCCCGCTGGGGATGAGAGTGGATATTACACTGCTGTCTGTACCCCTTACGTGCGACGTCGTTATGACCCGCAAATTTTGGTTCAGCACACCGAGGCTCTGGATCGCACTGCTCGAGCTCTTGTTGTCGAGTTGTACGCCACTCGTGCTCGTCTTTACGACGCTTTGACACAGTTGCTGCTTATATGTCTCCAACGTATCTATAATTTATGAAGTATTCATGCCATGTTTATTATAGTTTTGTATGATTTTGGTGCACTTTTATATGGGTTTTATATGATTTTCATGGACTAACATATTGACATAGTGCCAAGTGCCAGTTGTTGTTTTCTGATTGTTTTTGGTTTTCCAGAAAATCCATATCAAATGAAGTCCAAATGCAGCGAAACTTTTTGACGATTTTTTCTGGAAGGAAACAGACCCAGGAAGCTTCGGAGGAGCAGCAGAAGAGCCACAGGGGCCCCACGAGCCACCTGGGCGCGCCTGCCCCCCCTAGGCGTGCCCTGGTGCCTCGTGGCCCCCCCTGTGGCACCTCTTTGCGTGATTCCAATGCTGAAAAATCCTATATATTCAGAAACCCCCGAAAGTTAACCTAGATGAGTTTTTACGCCGCCGCAAGCTTTGTACCTCCACGATCTCATCTACAGCCCTTTTTCGGCACCCTGACGGAGGGGGGAAAGCATCACCGGAGGTCATCTTCATCATCCCGGCGGTCTCCATGACGAGGAGGGAGTAGTTCACCCTCGAGGCTGAGGGTTTGTACCAGTAGCTATGTGTTTGATCTCTCTCTCTCTCTCGTGTTCTTGATTTGGCACGATCTTGATGTATCGCGAGCTTTGTTAATATAGTTGGATCATATGATGTTTCTTCCCTCTCTATCCTTGTTGTGATGAATCGAATCTTTTCCCTTTGAGGTTTCGTTATTGTCGGATTGAATATTTGAGATTTGAGAACACTTGATGTATGTCTTGCATATGAATACCCGTCGTGACAATGGGGTATTATATTGATTCACTTGATGTATGTTTTGGCACTCAACTCGCGGATTCCCGAGGTGACATTGGGGTAATCTATGCATAGGGGTTGATGCACGTTTTCATTATCTTTTCACCGATAGAAACTTTGGGGTGCTCCTTGGAGTTCTTTGTGTGGATTGAATATTATGATTATGAAGTTGTTTGATGCATATCGTATAATCAACTCACAGATACTTGTGGTGACATTGGAGTATCTAGGTGACATTAGAGTTGGTTGATGTGTATCATATGGTGTTATTTTAGTACGAACTCTAGGGCTGTTCGTGACACTTATAGGAATAGCTCAATAGATCGATCGGAAAGGATAACTTTGAGGTGGTTTCGTACCCTACAACAATTTCTATCTTATGTTCTCCGCTAATAGGAACTTTGGAGTGATTCTTTGTCGCACGTTGAGGGATTGTTATATGATCCAATTATGTTAGCATTGTTGAGAGATTGCACTAGTGAAAGTATGAACCCTAGGCCTTCTTTTTAAGCATTGCAATACCTTTTGTGCTCACTTTTGTTACTAGTCACCTTGCTGTTTTTATATTTTTCAGATTACAAAACCTATATCTACTATCCTTACTACACTTGTATCACCATCTCTTCGCCGAACTAGTGCACCTATACAATTAACCATTGTATTGGGTGTGTTGGGGACACAAGAGATTTCTTGTATTTGGTTGCAGGATTGTTTGAGAGAGACCATCTTCATCCTACGCCTCCCACGGATTGATAAACCTTAGGTCATCCACTTGAGGGAAATTGCCGCTGTCCTACAAAACTCTGCGCTTGGAGGTCCAACAGGAGTCTACAAGAATAAAGTTGCGTAGTAGACATCAAGCTCTTTTCTGGCGCCGTTGCCGGGGAGGTGAGTGCTTGAAATTATATCTTTAGATCTTGAAATCGAATCTTTTAGTTTCTTGTTTTATCACTAGTTTGGTTTATAAAAGAAAACTACAAAAAAATGGAATTGAGGTTGCCTCATATTATTCATCTTTATAATGTCTTTCTTGAAAATGATGGAGCGGAAAATTGTGCTCAATTATTAGAAGAAGAATTCAATAAAATGTTTGGCATAAAATCTTTAAATGATGAGCATGATTGCAATATTGCTAGTATGAATTCCTTGAATATCCATGATGCTAATGATATACCAAGCCATAAGCTTGGGGATGCTATGTTTGATGAAGATGATATTTTTTGCCCTCCAAGTTTTGATGAGCAAATTCATTATGATGATTGCATGCCTCCTATTTATGATGAATCCACTATTTTGGAAGAGGTTCCAATTGATTGTGGCAATAAAGTTGCTATCTATGATGATTATTGTGATGACAATTATGCTATAAAGAATAATGATAACTATGAAACTTGTCATCATGATTTTAATTTTCAATTGGATTATGTCAATCAAGTATCTCATGATAGCTATTTTGTTGAGTTTGCTCCCACTATTATGAGAAATTTGCGTATGTGGAGAGTAACAAAATTTCTATGCTTGTGGATCATGAAAAGAATGCTTTATGTGATAGCTATATTATTGAATTCATTCATGATGCTACTGAAAATTATTATGAGAGAGGAACGTATTCTTTTAGGAGTTGCAATAATATTAAGTTTCCTCTCTATGTGTTGAAAGTTTTGAAGTTGCACTTGTTTTGCCTTCCTATGCTAGTTGATTCTTGCTCCCATAAATTATTTGCTCACAAAATCCTTATGCATAGGAAGTGAGTTATACTTAAATGAGCTTGCCATGTGATTCATGATGCTCTCTTCGTGTTTCAATTCTTATCTTTTATGTGAGCATCATTAAAATCATCATGCCTAGCTAAAAAGGCATTAAAGAAAAGCGCTTGTTGGGAGCCAACCCAATATTTATACCTACTGTTTTTGTGTGTTCACATGATTAATCTACTGTAGTAATCATGTTTTATATGTTTTCTTTCAATAATGTGCCAAGTAAAGCCTTTGGGATAGTGTGGATACTTGTTGATTTGATTCTGTGCAAAAACAGAAACTTTTGCGTCCAGTGCTGGAATTTCTATTCTGTACTGGAGCGTGAAAAAATTCTGAAATTTTTACACAGTATTTTGTTACAAATTATTTACGTTTTCCTAATTTTTAAGAATTTTTGGAGTTACATAAGTATTGTTTTTAAATCGCTCACTACATGCTGTTCTGTTTTTGACAGATTCTGTTTTCGGTGCATCCTTTGCTTGTTTTAGTGTTTCCATAGCTTATATTGAGTAATATAAATTGTGGAAATGATAGAATACAGTAGGTATTATTTGAGAACAATTATGAATCTTCTCTTGACAGTACCAAAGTGGATGATTTATTTTTATCATACTAACCTATCTCACAAGTTCCGTTAAGTTTTGTATGATTGAAGTTTTCAAGTTTTGGGTGAGATATCGATATGAGGAGAATACGGAGTGTCAAGAACCTAAGCTTGGGGATGCCCAAGGCACCCCAAGGTAATACTCAAGGAAGACTCAAGCGTCTAAGCTTGGGGATGCCCCGGATGGTATCCCCTCTTTCGTCTTCAACATTATCGGTATACCTCACTTGGAGCTATATTTTTATTCGTCACATAATATGAGTTTTGCTTGGACCGTCATTTTATTTTGTTTGGGTTTGCTTGCTGTTATCAATAACCATGTTTTGTATCTTCTAGTTCAATAAAATTCCAAGTATAGCCTTTACCATACTCAGTTTGCAAGTTCATGTGTTGCTGTTTGAAAACACAAAGTTTTCTGTTATGTCCTGATTTTTTATGAATAGTCAGAACATGATAAAAATCTGAACTTTTTACACAGTAAGCATGCATGAGTTCTCTGTCACGTGGTAATTTTTCAGAATTTTTGGAGTTAGGTAAGTATGGATTCTTATTCCCCTTTTACAGACTGTTCTGTTTTGACAGATTGCTGTTATAGTTGCATTGTTTGCGTGTTTAATGTTTCTATTTGTGGATAGGAGTATTAGATATGTAGAGGCATTTAGTATGCAATGTTTAATTATAATTTTTGTGATTTGCTACAGTAGAGAATGTTAAGGTTTTGAGTTGATTTATACTAACTTATCTCACGGGTTCTTGTTGAGTTTTGTGTGGATGAAGTTTTTAAGATTTAGGAGAAGCCATGATATGAGAGGAATTAAGGAGACACAAGAGCTCAAGCTTGGGGATGCCCAAGGCACCCCAAGATAACATTCTAAGAAGTCTCGAGCAACTAAGCTTGGGGATGCCCCGGTTGGCATCCCACCTTTCTTCATCAACACATATCGGTTAAGCTAAATTTTTACTTGTTCACATGATATGTGCTATTCTTGGAGTGTCCTTTTATTTTCATTTTGTTTGTTGTTTTAATAAAATTATCAAGATCTGAAATCTTAAATGAGAGATAGTCCTCACATAGCTACCTATTTACTTAACTACTCATTTGATCTTCACTTATATCTTTTTGGAGTAGTTTATCATTTACTCTTGTGCTTCACTTATATCCTATGAGTAAATTGTGAAAGAATTGAATATCATAAAGTTGAAATTATATGTGCTTCATATGCTTGTATCATGCCTAATAGTAGTTTCACATTGGGTTTAGAAAGTGAAATCTATTGAAGCTTGACAATCACAATATTGGTCATACAAGCAATTCATGAATGATTACTATAAGGAAGAGAACTTTCACATATAAATATATTATCTTGGACATCTTTTATGATTGTGAATACCCATTAATTATTTTCAAACTTGAGCAAATTAGTTGAAGTTGGACAAGGAAGACAACGTAATGAGTTATGTTTGGGTATATTTGCATAGAAGTTATATTGTTATGGATCCTCTAACATGTGGTGCTTGCTTGGGATCTTTTGCTAGCCAAAAATTCGTACTAAGTAGAGATACTACTTGTGCATCCAAAAACCCTTAAACCCAGTTTCTTGCCATGAGTGTCCACTATATCTACCTATGGATTGAATAAGATCCTTCAAGTAAGTTGTCATCGGTGCAAAAAGCAATAAAAATTGCTCCTAAAATATGTATGATCTTTTATTGCAAGGGAAAATAAGCGTTGTACGAACTTGTGATGGTAAAGAAATAAAAGCGACGGACTGCATAATAAAGGTTGCTATCACAAGGGGCAATATAACGTGACATTCCTTTGCATTAAGGGCTTGCACATCCAAAAATCAAAAGCGCATGACAACCTCTGCTTCCCTATGCGAAGGGCCTATCTTTTACTTTATGTATTTACTTTTATGCAACAGTCAATAGTATTGCTTCTCATTTCAACCTCAATTATTCTCTAGTTGGTAAGCATCATGTGGTGGGGAAAGATCCAGGCACATATGGCCAGTCAAATATATCTGATCATGAATTATTATTGTTGACAATTATCTCTATGATAAATAAGTTGGGAGGCGAAACATTAAGCCCCTATCTTTCTCTGTGTTCGATGGATGCCATTTGTTCTAAAAATATGCTTTGAGTACTAGCAATCATAGAAGACTATATGATAATTGAGTACGTGGAGCTCTTACTTAGACTTTGTTGAAATTAAGTTGAATTGCAATTGTTTGGTGACTAAGAACATAGGTTGTTAAGTTTCAAGAGATTGCATTGTTTGAACCATAACATGTGAATTGATTGCTACTTTATCATGATGAGTTTTATGAGAAAAAGTTGCTGTTATGATGCTAGGAAAAGTGATTGAAATTATCATTGATCAAACATATGCACTATGCTAGCATTCACACTTCATAAATTATTTATTTTATAATTTACCTACTCGAGGACGAGTAGGAATTAAGCTTGGGGATGCTGATACGTCTCCAACGTATCTATAATTTATGAAGTATTCATGCCATGTTTATTATAGTTTTGTATGATTTTGGTGCACTTTTATATGGGTTTTATATGATTTTCATGGACTAACATATTGACCTAGTGCCAAGTGCCAGTTGTTGTTTTTTGCTTATTTTTGGTTTTCCAGAAAATCCATATCAAATGAAGTCCAAATGCAGCGAAACTTTTTGACGATTTTTTCTGGAAGGAAACAGACCCAGGAAGCTTCGGAGGAGCAGCAGAAGAGCCACAGGGGCCCCACGAGCCACCTAGGCATGCCTGCCCCCCCCCCCCAGGCGTGCCCTGGTGCCTCGTGGGCCCCCTGTGGCACCTCTTTGTGTGATTCCAACACTGAAAAATTCTATATATTCAGAAACCCCTGAAAGTTAACGTAGATGAGTTTTTACGCCGCCGCAAGCCTCTGTACCTCCATGATCTCATCTATAGCCCTTTTTCGGCAAACTGTCGGAGGGGGGAAAGCATCACCGGAGGCCATCTTCATCATCCCGGCGGTCTCCATGACGAGGAGGGAGTAGTTCACCCTCGGGGCTGAGGGTTTGTACCAGTAGCTATGTGTTTGATCTCTCTCTCTTGTGTTCTTGATTTGGCACGATCTTGATGTATCGCGAGCTTTGTTAATATAGTTGGATCATATGGTGTTTCTTCCCTCTCTATCCTTATTGTGATGAATCGAATCTTTTCCCTTTGAGGTTTCGTTATTGTCGGATTGAATATTTCAGATTTGAGAACACTTGATGTATGTCTTGCATATGAATACCCGTGATGACAATGGGGTATTATATTGATTCACTTGATGTATGTTTTGGCACTCAACTCGCGGATTCCCGAGGTGACATTGGGGTAATCTATGCATAGGGGTTGATGCACGTTTTCATTATCTTTTCTCCGATAGAAACTTTGGGGTGCTCCTTGGAGTTCTTTGTGTGGATTGAATATTATGATTATGAAGTTGTTTGATGCATATCGTATAATCAACTCACGGATACTTGTGGTGACATTGGAGTATCTAGGTGACATTAGAGTTGGTTGATGTGTATCATATGGTGTTATTTTAGTACGAACTCTAGGGCTGTTCGTGACACTTATAGGAATAGCTCAATAGATCGATCGGAAAGGATAACCTTGAGGTGGTTTCGTACCCTACAACAATTTCTATCTTATGTTCTCCGCTAATAGGAACTTTGGAGTGATTCTTTGTCGCACGTTGAGGGATTGTTATATGATCCAATTATGTTAGCATTGTTGAGAGATTGCACTAGTGAAAGTATGAACCCTAGGCCTTGTTTTTAAGCATTGCAATACCTTTTGTGCTCACTTTTGTTACTAGTTACCTTGCTGTTTTTATATTTTGAGATTACAAAAACCTATATCTACTATCCTTACAATACTTGTATCACCATCTCTTCACCGAACTAGTGCACCTATACGATTTACCATTGTATTGGGTGTGTTGGGGACACAAGAGATTTCTTGTATTTGGTTGCAGGGTTGTTTGAGAGAGACCATCTTCATCCTACGCCTCCCACGAATTGATAAACCTTAGGTCATCCACTTGAGGGAAAATTGCCGCTGTCCTACAAAACTCTGCGCTTGGAGGCCCAACACGAGTCTACAAGAATAAAGTTGCGTAGTAGACATCAGCTGCCAGCAGTCAGTGCAGGGATACATCCAGAGTACATCCTTTACCCGCGCAGGACGGAGTTGCCACCAGGTCTTGAGTGGCCTGCTGTTGGAGGTTGTACTCGTCCACGTGGTCCTCTTCTTCCAGTTCGGGACCAGGTTCTGCACCAGAGTGTTCACGGAGCGCAGGATCCTTGTATCGAGGGCACCCTGCGTCGTCACTTGCAGCTGCCTGGCTTCAGTGGTTTTCTCCGACGTTGATGTAGCTATCGCTATGTCCCGTTGTTGTATCCCTCCACCACGTGCCTGCGTGCCGCCTAGATGTCTAGCTTTTCCTTTTCCGAACTCATACCGCTGGCTTGTAACCGAATCTATGTATGGATCTGTATGTCATGTTTGACTATGATGTTGTATCTATTGCACTTATTATGTTGTGCGTGTTACTTCATGAATGATTCCATACACCTGCAATACTCGTTGCTAAACTACCCCCTGTTGATTTTAGCAGGATGGTTAGACCAGCAAGTCGTGGTCGTGGCCGTGGTGCCAACAATCCACCACCGCCCGACTATATGGCAGGAATGATGTAGCAGGTTGAACAGAATCGCCAATTCATGCAAGGGCTTATGGATCAGTTTCCTCGTCCTAATGCTAACCAGCAGCCAACCCTAATAACTTTGCAAGACTTTGTGCGCCTCAACCCAACAATCTTCCGCAACTCAGTTCAGCCTCTTGATGCTGATGACTGGCTCCGCGACATCACATATGAGATGGAGTCGGCTAATGTTGCCCCTGCCAGCTATGTCACTTTTGCGTCCTACTTTCTGAAGGGTCCCGCTGCTCAATGGTTGGACAGCCACAGGCGTACCCTAGCTGTTGGAACTATCATCACCTGGGTGGAGTTCCAGGCTGCTTTCCGTGCCCGCTATATTCCCCAGGGAGTCATGGACCGGAAGAAACGTGAGTTTCGCAATCTCTCTCAGGGCAGCAAGACTGTGGAAGTTTATCAGCGGGAGTTTCTTGAACTATCTCGCTATGCTGAAAAGGATATTGCTACTGATGCTCGCAGACAGGAGAAGTTCCGTGAAGGGCTCAACCCTGATATCAAGCTGGCACTCCTTGTCCAAGACTTTGCTGATTTCGCCACCTTGGTGGACAAGGCCATACAGGTTGAGACTGGTCTGAAGGATCACAAGGACGCACTCAAGCGCACCCGTGAAGCGGGTTCATCTTCGGGCTCATCCTCGCAGAAGCGCCACATTTGGATCCCTCACAGCATGTACCGTCCGTCTGCACCTGCTCCAAGGCCATCCTATGCTGCACCTCGTCTGCCTCCTCCACCACTGAGGCAGCCAAGACCTCATGCTCCACTGCTTCGAGCTCCTGCTCCCCGTCTCGATGACGGGCTGTGCTTCACATGTGGACGTCCAGGTCATCGTGCCAAAGACTGCCGTCAGAATCAGAATCAGTTGGCACTTCCATCTGCTGGCCGAGGTAATGGCCGTGGCAACAATCAGCCTCGCAACTTCAATGCCAGACCTTCTTATGGTCGTGGTCAGGCTTATCATGTTTACATGAATGAAGATCAAGACCAACCAGCTACTGTGATGGGTACACTTCCTATTAATTCAGTAGCAGCTTCTGTTTTATTTGATTCAGGAGCATCGCATTCTTTCATATCAGAAAATTTTGCACGCATGCATGACATTAAATGCGAAGAGCTGCACCAATCGCTAGTGGTTAACACTCCCGCGGGCCAATGTCGAACTTCCATGTTCAGTCCCAATGTCACCATTGAGATTGAAGGGTTGGACTTCCATGCATTTGTAGGGTAACGCAGCAGAAAACAAAAAATTTCCGACCTACGTACCAGCCCAGGACCACTATGGATACTGCATACAAGGTTTGATCATTTTCGTTACCGACTCGTAGCGCAGCAGAAGTAGAGTCGATGACGATCGGCGGTGCAGATCCCCGCAGCTAGGATTTACAACCTCCCAACCGCGAGGATGAATACCCTCATCCGCCCCCGGACAGCCCTCCGGGAGGCGGTCGGACAGTCCCCCGGACGGTGTCACGGACAGCCCTTCGGGAGGACCATCGAAACTCGGACAGTCACTCGGACAGCCCTTCGGGAGGACCATCGAAACTCGGACAGTCACTCGGACAGCCCTTCGGGAGGACCATCGAAACTCGGACAGTCACTCGGACAGCCCTTCGGGAGGCACTCTCGAACTAAGACCGAAACTACGATCTCTCTACAGAGTTGCACACATACGGTGTCATCTATCCGGCAGGGCTTCGCCGTCCAGAACTAGTTCCCACAGGAACCTAGACAGCCTTTCGGCTCTACGAAACTATTTCGCTGGGAGGGAGAGAGAAAGCCAGATCATGCATGGCACTTGTATGTGAGAAGGGATCAGATTTGGGCTGCCCCCTCCACCTCTATTTATAGGAGAAGGAGGGGTGGAGGGGCTGAAATTTCAGCCACATCCATCCATGTCATCTCCAAGATATTTTGGAGCAAAAGCCCAAAAAGGTGGCTTTCCAAAAAGTAATCCAAAAAGCACTTTCACTATTCACGACGACATATTTCAGCGTCCGTTCGAACTGAAAATATTCATGTGGGCTTAGAACATTTCCAGTACCCACTAAAATAATTTTCAACACGATCCGAAACAATTCCGGTTTAGTGATTTTCATCTGCGAAAAGCATCTGAAGCGGTTCCGGCAGCTCCGGAACATTTCCGGTTTTCATCCCGGAAAATTCCAGAAAGTTTCCAGAACGATTCTGGCACCCTCCAAGAATTATCAGGCATGTGCCGAAACCATTTTGACTTTATGGTGTACTCCGAAACAACTTTTCGGTTTAGTGATTTTCATCTGTGAAAAGCAACTAAAGCGGTTCCGGCAGTCCAGAACATTTCCGGTTTTTGTCTCTGAAAAATCTCAGAAGTTACCGGAACAATTCTGGTACCTTCCAATAATTTCCAGGCATGTGCCGAAACCAATTTGACTTTATGGAATACCCTGAAACAACTTTTCAGTTTCACCGGAACTATTCCGATATCCTCTCCGGAACGTTTCCGTTTCGTCCGAAACTTTTTCGGTGATTTTCTCTCAGACTCCCCGTCTAGTATTCAGCAGATAGATGACCCTTAAGCGTGTGACCCTATAGGTTCGGTGAAGTATAGACATGACCCGGAACCCCTTCCGATCAATGATCAACATCGGAGCCGTGGACACCCATATTGACCCCTATACCCACACGAATGAATATTCGAGTGAACCTCCAGTTGCCGTGTGCTATTCCTGTTGCTTCGCGATATGTTAAAAATACCCGAGGTGAGACATGTTGGCATCCCCGTGGATCAACATCTTGTCCACTATGCCAGTTACCTCGTTACCGGTATTGTTCTCTTTTCTCGTTCCCGTGTTCCGGCATCCCCGTGATCAAATCACAAAGTGTCTGGCCAGACGATGATGGATACCGTAACACCGAGAGGGCCCAGAGATATCTCTCCATCGTCGGAGGAGCAAATCCCAATCTTGAGCTATCAAGTTACTTGACATACTTTTCCGTGAACCCGTAAGCCGCCGTAATAGCCACCCAGTAACGGATGACGTTTAACAAACCCCAAAGTTCACGAAGCAAGCACGAAGGAACTCGATACTCTCATGGTCTAAGGAATTATGCAAACATTAACTATCTCTGTGTTATAAACCATTAACTAGTGACGAATGTATCTCATAGCATAACATCAATTCGGGTCGATTCAACACAAGTGTTCTACCAACATTGCGCCCTCAAAATTGTCGGCATAGCCATGCCCATGATCAGGAAAACAGGATCATCATGCAATACTTGAGCCAGTCTTAGAGGCCAGACTAGGAATACATTTTACCGTTTATTATTCCACACGTGTATATGAGTCTTCCTCCGAGCCTCGTGGTTATTGCAGACTCGAGAACCATAGCAGTTATAGCATGGAACATAAACCTAATTATGAACAGGGAGATAATCAATAACATTTATTATTGCCTCTAGGGCATATCTCCTACAGCATTTCCCATTAATTTAAAGTCTTCCAAAGTTGACCTCATTCTGGGAATGGATTGGTTGAAGGCTCATACTGCCTTAATCAATTGTGCCACTAAGGTCGTTCAACTTCTGCACCCCTCGGATGAGATAGTAAACTACCATGCTCATCTGGTTCAAAATGCCGATGCTCAGATTTATGCCCTGAATGCGTTGAACGCTTCTCCTCTTGAGGGGATCGAAAATGTTCCAGTCGTTCGCGACTTCCAAGATGTCTTTCCAGAAGAACTTCCAGGAGTACCCCCTGTTAGAGCTGTCGAGTTTGTCATCGACTTAAAACCTGGCACAACTCCTATTGCGAAGCGTCCCTACAAGATGCCGCCGCATGAACTCCTTGAGCTTAAGGAGGAAATTGATAAATCACTTCGCAAGGGTTTCATTCGCCCCAGTTCTTCTGCCTGGGGAGCACCTTCTCTCTTTGTCAAGAAGAAAGATGGTACGAACCGATTGGTCTAAGATTACCGACCTATCAACCAGGCAACCATTCAGAATAAATATCCTCTTCCTCGGATCAATGATCTGTATGATCAACTGGCTGGTTCCTCAGTATTCTCTAAACTCGACTTGAGGTTGGGTTACCACCAGATCCGAGTTCGCGAAGAGGATATTCCCAAGACTGCATTCGTTACTCGCTATGGTTCATACGAGTATACCGTCATGTCATTTGGCTTAACAAATGCTCCAGCAACGTTCTCCCGCCTGATGAACTATATCTTCATGGATTACCTCGACAAATTTGTCGTGGTCTATCTGGATTATATTCTGGTATATTCCAAGAATAAGGAGGAACATGCTGAACATCTTCGTCTTGTTCTGGAAAAGCTTCGAGAGCATCAGCTGTATGCCAAGTATTCCAAGTGTGGATTTTGGTTATCCGAAGTAACCTACCTTGGTCATGTGATTTCCAAGGATGGTATTGCTATCAACCCAGAACGAGTTTAGGCTATTCTTGACTGGACTCCCCCGAAGAATGTCAAGCAAGTCAGAAGTTTTCTCGGACTCGCAAGCTATTGCCGTCGATTTGTCGAGAACTTTTCAAAGATTGCCAAGCCTCTGACTAATCTGCTTCACAAAGGCGTTAAGTTTGAGTGGACAGATAAATGTCAGGAAAGTTTCCAGACACTCAAGGACAAGCTGACCTCTGCTCCAGTGCTTGCTCCTCCGGATTCTCGCAAGGAATTCATCATTTATTGCGATGCCTCTCGTCAAGGGTTAGGCTGTATCCTAATGCAAGATCGCAAGGTGATTGCTTATGCCTCGCGACAGTTGCGCCCTCATGAAGAGAACTACCCAGTGCATGATCTTGAACTTGCTGTAGTTATTTATGCACTGAAGTTGTGGCGTCATTACCTTCTCGGTAATCGGTGCGAGATCTACACGGATCATCAAAGTCTGAAATATCTGTTTACTCAGCCAGACTTGAATCTTCGTCAGCAAAGGTGGATGGAAACCATTACAGACTATGACTGCGGTATTACATATACCCCTGGCAAGGCTAATGTAATGGCCGATGCTTTGAGTCGCAAGTCTTATTGCAACAATCTCATGGTTCAGCGAGCTCAACCCCATCTTTATGAAGAACTTCGCAAGTTGAACCTTCATATCGTTCCACAGGGTTTTATCAATACTCTTGTTCTATAGCCAGATCTTGAGAAAGCTGTAAAGTCTGCGCAAGCAAAGGATGCTGAAGTTGATCAGATGAAAAGGGATCTTGTCCTTGAAAAGGCCAGAGATTTCTCGCTTGCTGAAGACGGAACCTTGTATTTCAGAGACCGCATTGTAGTACCTCGGTTCGAACTTATGACCGATAAAGTTATGAAGGAGGCACATGATACACCACTGTCCATTCATCCGGGTAGCACCAAGATGTATCGCGACCTCTGTCAAAGGTACTGGTGGTCTAAAATGAAGCAAGACATTGCTCGCTATGTTGCCGAATGTGACGTTTGCCGTCGCATCAAAGCAGAACATCAGAAGCCTGCCGGAATTCTGCAACCGCTTCCTATTACTGAATGGAAATGGGATAAGGTTCATATGGACCTCATTACTGGTCTTCCCAAGTCACAGAAAGGCCACGATGCAATTCTTGTCGTCATCAATCAACTCTCCAAAGTTGCACATTTTCTGCCAGTCAAGGAGACGATCACTGCTAGTCAGTTAGCAGATTTGTATATCTCTAGAATTGTGACACTCCACGGTATTCCGAAGGAGATCAGTTCAGACCGTGGTAGCCTTTTCACCTCAAAGTTCTGGGCAAGTTTCCAAGAAGCTATGAGAACTCATATAACCTGGAGCTCAGCTTATCACCCCCAGTCCCAAGGCCAAGTTGAACGAGTTAATCAAGTGCTTGAAGATATGCTGCGTGCTTGTGTCATCTCATTTGGCAAGAAGTGGGAGGAATCTCTTTCGTATGCTGAATTCTCGTACAACAACAGCTATCAAGCTAGCTTGAAGATGGTCCCCTTCGAGGTACTATATGGACGTAAGTGTTGAACCCCTCTGAATTGGTCAGAAACTGGGGAACGGCTGCTCATTGGTCTGGATATTATCCAACACGCTGAAGAGCAAGTCCGTATTGTTCGAGAAAATCTCAAGGCGGCTCAATCTCGCTAGAAGAGCAATTATGATCGAAAACACTGGGGATCGATCTATCAACCTAGTGAGCAAGCTTATCTGCGTGTCACTCCTATGAAGGGCACTCATCGCTTTGGAATTAAGGGCAAGTTAGCTCCCCGCTACATCGGCCCCTTCCGCACTCTCGCCAGACGTGGACATGTGGCTTATAAATTGGAGTTGCCGCCGCAATTCTCTGACATCCACGACGTCTTCCATGTGTCGCAACTTCGTCGTTGCTTCAAGGATCCGCACCGTGCAGTGGATCATGAGATGCTCGAATTGCAAGATGATCTCTCTTATAAAGAGCATCCGATCCGCATTCTGGATCAAGCGGAACGTCGAACCCGTCAGAAGACAACCAAGTTCCTTAAAGTGCAGTGGTCGAATCACACTGAAAAGGAAGCCACTTGGGAACGCGAGGATCGTCTTCGTGAAGAATATCCCGATCTTTTCCCTTCTACCTCCTGAATTCTCGGGACGAGAATTTCTTTTAGAGGAGGAGAATTGTAACACCCCTGTGTAATGAGCTACAGTAATCCATAATGATAATGCCAAGTCACCTTGATTTGCAATTCATGATCACAGTGGATTCATATCTCATTTCAAATTCCACCACTGAATTCAATTCAAATTGCAAGTGAATTTTAAAGTTGCACAAAAGTTGCTGCAAAATAGTTCATGTTTTAGCAAATATTCCAAAACAAATATTTGTTCAGGAAAACAACATCACCACAGTGCTAAAATGAGCTATAGCAATTTAATCAGTGCCAAAAGAAGCATTTTACATGCTTTTCCAATTATGAAAAATTCAAATGGATTCATCTTGCCTCCAAACTTTTTGTGGCAGTGCAGTATATTGCATTGTATTTATGTGGCCAATTCCCACATTTTACAAAAGTCATTTTGGCAGCTCAAATTTTCAAAACCATTTCTGTAAAAAGAAACAGAAAAAATATATGGAAAAAGGCCTAAAAACTACTGTGGACTGGGCCTAAGTGCACAGTGCACCGGCCCAGCCCACCTCCCTCTCTCTCTTCCTCCTCCCGCTCTCTCTCTGCGCGTGTCGACGCGCCCGTGGACGCGCGCGCGCGCTCCCGCGACTGGGCGACACGGCAGCGCTACAGGGCGGCGAGGGGATAAGGGCGACGCCCCTCGGCCTCGTCACCGTCCTCGCCCACTTCTCCCCCTCTCTCCCTCGCCCACTCACTCTCCCTCACCCTCACCCGACGCGGTCGTCGCCGTCGCCGCGTCGATCCCGCGCCCACTGACCTCGCCTCGCCTCGCCACCGTGCCCATCATATTCACCGTAGTCCGCTACGTCGTCCCCGCCCACGAACCAGAGCCGGAAGCCGCCGCAGCCTCGCCCACGCCATCGTCTTCCTCCTCGGATCGCCGGTGTTCGTCGTCGATTCCGGCGAGTCTGCTGCTACTAACCTCTCGCCGGCCTTTCTTGCGCCTCCCGGTGAGCTCCTGCTCCTCTCCCTTCCCCATCTGTGCTCGCTCTCGAGCTGCAGCTGCTGCCGCCATCGCTGCCGTGCTCGTCGCCGCTGCCGTGCTCGCCGCCGTAGCCACTCTCGCCGCAGCTCGCGTCTGAGCACGTAAACGTGCTCAGCGCGCTCTCAGGAGCCCAACGCACCTAGCCCTGCCGCTTGCCGTGCCCTGCTTCGCCGTAACCACCATTGCCCAAACTCCGGCGCCGCCTCCGCTCGTCGCCGTCGATTCCGGCCACCCCAGCTTATGCCGCCACCACCGTTCGACGCGGCGTCGAACGCATGTTCGAACGCCGCAAACCGCGCGTCAAACGGCTCGCCATAGCCGATTTCCGACGAGGGCAGTGGCCCTCCGCCGCGTTTGCGGGTCGCCGGTGTTTAAACGCCGGCGCCGCTGACCTGACCTGCCACGTGGGCACCCCTGGGTCACTGACCAGTGGGCCCAGGGGCCCAGTTGACTGGGTTGACTAGTCAACCATGCTGACTGGGCAACCCCAGTCGCTGACAAGCGGGCCCCACCCGTTAATTAACTGGTTTTATAATTTAACTTAATCTGTAATTAGATTAGTCACTAACACATGGGGCCCACCTGCTAGTTAATCTCTATTTAGTATAATTAATCCCTGTTTAGCTTCTGTGTATGACATGTGGGAGCCAGCGGTCAGGTTTGACCTGGACCGGCTGGGTTGACTGCTGATGTCACGCTGACTCACTGCTGACGCAATAAAGCTTTTTCTGTTATTTTTGAATTAAAATTAATTCCAGCAATTTCAGAAAATTGTTTAAAACTTTGAAAATTCGTAGAAAATAAACCGTAGCTCGGATGAAAAAGTTTTATACATGAAAGTTGATCAGAAAAACGATACGAATCCGAATATGCCCTCCATGTAGCTGTCACATGCCCACAATGCTGCAAACATGGAACCTTCCCCTCCGGATCACCTGTCCGAAAACTGCCTAAGGCCGGGAAAATATCCCTAGATATTTTCCCGCTCCGCCTGCAACGTGTAGCATTGCATTAGGTCACCCCCAGCACTACATATTGCCATGCCATGCGTTGTGTTGCATTTGTTTGCTTTGTATTTATTGTTTCTTCCCCCTCTTCTCTCCGGTAGACCCCGTGACCGACGCTGCCCCTGAGGACTGCTACACCATCGACGACCCCTCTTTCACTGCAGAGCTTCCAGGCAAGCAAACCCCCTTGAACATGCCTATATCACCCATTCTTTCTCTCTTATGCTTGCATTAGAATTGCTACAGTTGTTGTTCCGAAAATACCTATTCTGATGCATAGCCTGTTTTGTAACCGTTGTTGATACCATTCCCGTTATCCTAAATGCTTAGTATAGGTTGGAAAGTGAACCATCTGTGACCCCTCATCCTTGTCCTTGTTGCCCCGCTTTGTTACCAGTGCCCCGATCAGTGTGATCGATGGGCTGAGACCGACACTTCACCGCACACCCCTTAGTTGTACGACTCTGCAGAGCTACTATCGAGTGCCGAGGGTGATACCTCTTACATCACTCCTGATGATGTCTCTGTAGCCTAGCTAGTCGGTTGTGGGTTACCGAGGGTGATTCCTCTTTCACCACCTCCGATGATGCCCTTGTTGTACAACCCCTCAAGTGTGAACCCATCGAGGGTGATTCCTCCGAGTTCTCCTTGACGGATACATCTAGTGGGAATCCATCGAGGGTGATTCCTCGGGTTCCCCCTTGATGTGATGGACACACGGATACCTTGACCTTTATCTCAGTCCCTGATTAAAGTCGGGTCGGCCCCGAGGGGTACCCGCGAGTAATGTGGAGACGGGTTGACCGTGAGGGTACCCGCAAGATGATTACGAGGCGCGGCCGGGCAGGCAGATTGCCTCAGGAGAGGGAGGAGAGGGATTGGGCCTGGCCCTTGCCGCAAGTCCTCGAGACGGGGCGACGGGATCACAGATCGTGGAGCACTGATCGTCACCGTGAGCTCCCAACACACTATGGGTTAGGATATGTGATCTGAGTAGGCCTCTGGCCTTTTCTTACTAACCACCACGCGGGAATAGTATGGGCACTCGGCGTCGTATGTTTCAGCCGAAGTTCTTCAGATGTCAGTGATTGAGCGACGCGCGCCCGGGTGGACCGCGAAAGCATGCGTGTGTATACAGGGGCTAGGTCTGGTCCCGGCCGCCCACGCAACGCGCAGGAGTGCAAAGGGCGATGGGCCCAAGACCCCTGAGCGCTTAGGGTGTAGACCGGTGTGATGGCCTCTCTGTTGAGCCAAGGTAGGGCTACGGCATGTCGATCAGCCGAGGCCGGGCATGACCCGAGCAAGTGTGTCCGGCCAGAGTTAATCGAGCGTGTTGGGTAAGTTGGTGCACCCCTGCAGGGAAGTATATATATTCGAATAGCCGTGTCCACGGTAACAGGACGCTCGAAAAGTACCCCGATCTACTACAACTAGAACTGGATACTTGAGTTGCTTAAATAATTTGATAGCTCCGGGATCGCTTTCTCGCAGGGAGTCGAGGAAGGATCTCTGGGCATGGTTACTATTATACTTGTTGCTACTACTATACTTATGTACTAATCTACACTCTTCTAATGCTGCAAGATGCTGCAAGTTGCTAGTCTTCGATAGGCTAGAACCTCTCTCTATTCTGGCATTTCTGCAGTCTAGTCCACAGATACAGCCCCTTCATTTGATACCGATGCTTAAATAGAATAGTTCTGATGTAAGTCTTGCGAGTACTTTGGATGAGTACTCACGGTTGCTTTGCTACCTCTTTTTCTCATACCCGATTGCTGCGATCAGATGACGGAGCCCCGGAGCCAGCTGCCCCCATCGACGACTACTACTACCCCACCGGCGGAGCCTACTACTACGTGGAGGCCGACGATCAGGAGTAGATAGGAGGCTCCCAGGCAGGAGGCCTGCGCCTTTTCGATCCATTGTCGTTGTTTTGCTCAGCCTTCTTAAGGCAACCTTTGTCTAATTATGTCTGTACTCAGATACTAATGCTTTCGGCCTTTCGTTGATGCTTGTGTAACTCGAGCTTATGTATTCGAGCCCTCGAGCCCCCAGGCTTGTAATATAAAGCTTGTATGACTTTAATTTGTGTCTAGAGTTGTGTTGTGATATCTTCCCGTGAGTCTCTGATCTTGATCGTATGCATTTGCGTGTATGATTAGTGCATGATTGAGTCGGGGGCGTCACACATGGTGGCCTGATCTCGAGCTTCTTGAGTTGAGCGGCCTCCTCGATGTCAAGCTTCCTCCTCTTCGCGGCCTCCTCCATGTCAAGCTTCCTCCTCTCAGCGGCCTCCACCATGGCAAGCTTCTTCGTTTGGAGCTCTAGATATATCTTCATTTGCTCCTCCTTCCCTTTGTTCCTCCTCTCATCCCTCACTTCCTTTTGGCTCATCATGTTTTCCAAAGTTCCTTGCAAGGCAATGGAAGACGCATCACGCCTGTCGTCGGCCTTCGAGCTTGTCTTGCCCCTCGGCCTCTGGAGCAAGTCTCCCTCATCAGCCACGGCCGCCTTCCCTCTTTTCTTCTTACGAGCGGCATATTGGTCTTTGAACTTGGGACAATCTTTGATGAGCACCCAACAATGCGTGAGAGTGAATGGCTTGTTCTTGTGCCGGGCCTTGAAGGCTTCCAAAGATTGGAATGCCTACACAATCATAGATGCTGACGCAAATGTAATAGCGAAGGACACAAGATGCATGAAAGTAAATGGCATGCCAACATGAATGGACACAAAATGAAAAAACGAGAGGTTCATACCAAGTCACCAAGCGCGGCACAATACTTGTTGCACTCTTGTTGAATGAACCCCCATCTCTTTTGGATTGAGTTGATTGGTAAGGGGCAAACTTCCGTCGCTCATGGAAGGTTTTGTGAACTCTCGACCAAAATACGGATCCTTTTTGCTCGGCACCTCTCAACGGATCTTGGCCTATCTCCATCCAACTCTCGCAAATCAAAGTGTCCTCCTCTTGGGAATATGATCCTGTGCGAATGCTTTGCCTCCTCTTTTGTGCCTCGGCCCTTTGGGTGAGCTCATCGATAAACATCAATGGCTCCTCCGCAATGTCGACCTCCTCTTCCTCATCTTCACAATACAAGTCATCTTCTTCATGCCAAGAGTTGCCTTGGCCGTCGACGTGGAAGGCCTTGCCACGCCCCTCGAAGATGACGTTCTCCATGAACGCCGAGTAGTCAGGGTCGTCGGCTGTGGGCGTTGGCTGTGGCATTTCGTCAAACAGCTTGCGGGTGCCGGCCATGCTGGCCGAAGGAAACGACCGAGGCTGCTTCCTTTGTGTCCCGTCGGACGGGTGGACAGCGGCAGTGTACCCCGGCGTCACGTTGAGGTCGATGACACCCGCGGGCGTGGCCGGAGCGACCACGCTGCAGTCCGGCGATGTGGAGAACCGTGTCTGCCCATGGCCATGCAGCGGTGGCGCACGGTACCCTGGTGTCTCGGGTGTGGTGGACGAGCTCGAGGACCGGTACTGAGGAGGACGAGCGACCGACGATCCCGCTAGCCGCGGCCATGGCAGCGACCGAGAGGGTGGCCGGGGGGGGGGGCGTGCCAACCCGAGCATGAGGAGGGCGTGCGCCTTGGTGACGATGGATTCCTTCTCGTCGATGTCGGCAAGATGCTGTGCTTGACGCCGCGCGGCGACCTCGGCGGCGTTGTTGGCAGCGGCCTTCATCTCCGCCACCTTTGTCCGCCGGCCCCTCCTCTTGGCCGATTCGGCGTCGAGTTTGGCGAGCTCCGCCGGCGTGAGCTCCGACCGAAGCTTCCTGGGACCCTTCTTCTTCGCCGCGGGGCGCGCGGCCGCGGCCGGTTCGCCGGGATTCGTCGGGCCGCCGTCCATGGAGAAGGGAGGGGAGGGGGCACGCGGGAGGGTTTTGACGAAATGGAGGGAAAGTGGGAGGGGTGTGTCCCCGACGTGCGGGCCAGGGGAGGACAAGGGCGCGCGTCCTGCCCGTCCGCGCGCTGTCCGTTTCGACGCAAGCGCGGCCGAAATTTGTATCAGGAATGGGTCGAAAGCGGATCGAAAACGGACATTTACCCGTTTGCTCCCGCGCGTTGTGCCGTCTGTTCTGTCCGTTTACCCCGAAACGGACGCGGACGGACCAGTTGAGGTCGCGCGTTGGAGTTGCCCTACGCACGCACCCAAACCCTGCACGCCCGCAGACCGACCGCAATCATCATCGTCTAGCCTCAGCCCGGGCCAGCTCCCGACAGAGGCGAGGCAAGAAAAAGCATCCATGATTTACTTCAGAAAGGCTCATAATGCGCGTCATTGCTTAATCTTCGATAATGATCCACAAGGCCATGCATGCTTGCTGAAAAGCTCTGCAGCTGGCTTATATATTTGGCGAAGCGTGACCTGATGTGGGAGAGACTAGTATACAATCTGGGCTTACGGTGGAAGAATAGAAAAAAGATCATGGGCCATTGGATTTGGGATGTACGCCATAGATTAGAGAGAGGGATCAGTACGAATTACGTGCAAAACTTTCCCTTTGCTCCCCACGAATTTGCTTCAGGTCCTTCTTCTCCTTCAAACGACACATTTCTCTATCGCTCTCCTATTCCCCTATCGCTCGCCGAACCTGGCGGCTGCCCAGATCTGGTGATTCCCTGGTGGACGACGACTACTCCCACGACTGCTCCCTGCCCCCCCCCCCCCCTCCCACTCCAGCATTCAGGTCGGTTGCCTCCGTCTCCCGGTCTGCTGCACATCGTCGTTAGGGAACAGGCCACTGCCGCCATGGTGTCCTCCTTCCCCGGTGGCCGCGGGTGCCCCGCCCGCTAAGATGTCCATTGTTATCTTTCCGGAGGCAATCTGGTAGTGCTCGAGCGCGCGGTGATGCCGCCACAGTATCCTCCTCCCCGGTGCTCCTAGGTCCAGCATTAGCTCACTGGAGGCCAGCCGGTGGTGCTCGATCTGCTCGCCTCCTTCACTTCGCAGGCTCAGCAAGCAGCTTCGAGGTTAGCTCCGTTTCTCTCACTCCCTTCCCCCTGTCCCTCCTATAGATTTCTCTCTGTAATTGGTTGATTCTAGTTAGTATTCTTTTTCTGTAGGGGAGGTATGGATTTGGATGTAGCTCACTGGCCAGGAGAACTTGCGGCGCCAGCGGACCAATCTAGATCCGTACGTGCTGAATAGGCATACAATTATGTAGTATGTGCACTTTACTTGTTCTGTTTTTATGGGGATTTTGGAATTGTTCATACGTGCATGATCCATATCCATTCTGCGATTTCTGTTGTCTATTTCCTGGTGACCCAAGTGCGTTTTAATTTCATCTTTCTTTGTCTTCATATAGCTGAAGGTCAACTGCTAGCCATTTGTGCAATTCACTAATTTAATTGTGCCTGCTTGCTCAAAGTCTATTTTATAGATGATCCAAAGCACTGTCCAGGACAAGTCGCCGGCTGCGCTGCTTGTAGATGAAATTAAACTGCTCCACGGACTTGACCCGGAGCATGCAATAAAGCATGTATGTCGCGAACAAAATGTTGTCAGCCATAGGCTAGGGCAGATGGGTAGATCAGGTCCCAGAACTGTTGTATGGCTCACGAAAGGACCTGATGAGATAAAGCAGTTGTGCTCCTTAGACTGTAATGCAGCCGGTTAATTAATGGGAAAAAATTCTCTCGGAAAAAAAAACTATTTTATAGATGGCCGACATATTATCGTGGGAAAGTGTTCAACTATTTTTGTGGAATGAACCGAAAGCTGATTATTTTGAAAATGCATCATACCGCGCTGATTTATTATAACATTGTTACGCGTCATCAGGTTTTGGCATATACTTTTTAGTTATATATCGCCATGCCAACTAACTGATACATGGTTATGGTTGAAGTACAATGTTGAGCAGTGCAAGGTTACACCATCACAGTTCAAACACGTCTTTTTTTTTCTTGATAGGTTTTGAGATAGCTTACTGCTTATGCCCAATGGTAGGTTGCTGGCTGCTAGTTAGGAACAAAAGGTGCATAAAGGTCCAAAAGCAAGAAATGATTTGAGTCGTAGTGCATAAAGGTGCTTAATTTTGATATCTTGAATATTAGGCCATTTCAAGATATTTTTCTATGTCTGGTTGAAACAGCGGACCGATACAACTCTCTGATTCTCCATTGTGAGGCCATAAATATACCTGTAAAAGTTGGATATACACTTGAACAAGTTCAATAAATCATGGAGGAGCGATAATATACAAATTTCTCCCTTATTCATTGCTAAGATCATTCCCTAAGATATTATTGCTATTGTAAGACAAGTATTACTTTGAGATTGTAGTGGTTGAGTAAGTATATCATTTTTGTTTTCAGTTTGCATTCATTGTAACCTTTCGCCTGTAAGAAATAATACTCTTGTTGTGTGTACCTTCTAATTTGCAACCTTGCAATTGGAGATGAATTTTCAGTTTGTTATGTTTTAGGAGACTAAGCTTTGGGTACGATGGTTAGATGAGAGCTCATTGACCAGTACTAAGCTCCGCCCCTGTCGTTCTACTGCTGCATCTCGATCTGAAATGGAGGAAATTAGCGCGACGTCGCCTTTAGGAGGGATCATGGTTCCAAAAACGGAAACTGTGTACCAACACTATCAGAGGAGAACAATAGTCCAACTAGGTCAAGAAATCTTGTTATTAGAAGGGATACTATGATGCATGCCATGAAATTCTTTGGTTACAACTATTTTTTCAAGGCTTTGTTTAAAACTATGGAACTAGAATACTAATCCGAATGACAGTCATAGAACCCCCTTTGAAATATCTCTGAAAGAGCTCTTAAGAAGGCAAAAATTGATCCTGTTGAGCCATGTTCATACTGGCAAGTATTTGCTGCATCACTAGGAGCAATTGAATTGTCAAAGTATGCTGCACTTTAATTGTTTTGCACACCATGAAGTGGTTTACTTTGTTCATTTTGTGATAAGACTTATTCATCTTCAGCATACCACTACTAGGGAAAAAATGTTTTCTTATAGCTGTGGGGTTGAGTAAAATTATGATTGAAGCAAGCCTTTTTTTTGGAATCTCTAGTCTCTGCATACAAGAGCAGAATAATGCTTCTCTTCCATGTATTTGATTCATGGTTTTGCTTTGGATCAGGTGCAGATGTGCCTTTGTGCCATCATAATATTTGTTTGTTTACTGTTAGAGTTTCATTTTTCCTTTCTTAGAAGCCAAATTTTAGGTCAAACGTATTATGCAACATACTATTGATTGTGGCCAGTAATGAGAAAGTGCTGGGATTGCATTGTCATATCAGTGCTGCAAAAAGTGCTCCTTCTAATTTTTAACCATGAATAATTTTTTTTAAAGTAATGCTTGGTGTCCGATGGAATCAATCAGAATAACAATTTTGGTGTAATGAAGGATAAAGCACTTTTACTTGCACCTCCTCCCCGTGCTTGTGATGTCTTGGTCCGTTATCTGTCAATTTCTTCATTTCAAATTGAAGTACTGCCCATTAAGCTTAATATTTCATCTCTTTGGTTAGGCAATCATTCCTGCTACGCAACTTGCAGATTTCTTCCCGCTAGTACAATGATTTGTTCTTGTGCTCAAAACTGAATGATTTGTTCGGTATCATCTTTTTCCAGCACATGAAGATTGACGAGCAAGAAGCAATATCAATGGAAGCAAAGGAATAACTTTTCTTTCATGTGCTATCAAGATAGCAAACCTGATGCAAGCTTTGGTAGCGATGCTTATTCAGCGGGGATCACTTCGGTCCTTCATACTCGGGGTTTGCTGTTCATATCGTCGAAAAATGATGTCATGTTATGTACCAAGTAATATATGTATGTGTCTTGTGCACTCAAATTAGGATGGATGTCATGCACTAAAAAGTTTCTGCCTAGGATGATCCACTTAAGACATGTATTCAAAAATTCGTGCTGGACATATACTCCCATATTTGTGTCTGGGTCCATCTTTGGATTTACTAGGAACAGAATGGTTGTGTTGATTTGAAGTAGAAAATGATCATGTCATGATATGTACCAAGTTATATATGTATGTGTATTGTGTACTCAAATTAGGATGGATGACATGCACTGAAATTTTTCTGCCTAGGATGGGATCCACTTGGAAATGTATTCAAAAATTCGTGCTTGACATATACTCCCTACCATATTTGTGTCTGGGGTGGTCCAACTTTTGATTACTAGGAACAGAATGGTTGTGAAGATTTGAAGTTGTCCAGATTGAATATGAGAAAGGTGGGGTTCTTACTGCAAAAAGTAGCCTGAGACTCCTCCACTCCAATCTGTACCGACCATATTCAATCCAACAGCCAAGGATGCTTTTTTCTATTCTTTCACTGTAAGCTCATTTTCTATTCTAGTTGCTCCCACCTGATGTGATTTCATGAAGATCACTGCTTGCTTCCTGACGACAGGACTAACTGCCAAGGGAGCATGCATCATAATCTGGCATGCTGGTCGATGTTATAGGTTACTACTCCGATCTGCATCGTCGGTAATTATGCATGTGTCGTCGAGTTTGGCGGCAATGGCCGGTTGCCTGCTTCTGTGAGCCATCAGCAAGGCGATCATCGCACTGATCTGTCATGTGCATTACACCGGACATGGTGATTGCTCCAGAAGAGCTAGATCCATTTGCACGTTGCTCGCATGTCTCTGCAGAGAGAAATAGCTGCGGGGAAAAGTTACCCTCCTGCGGCCCATGGAGTTATTCCATGTCATTACTTTGAGATTCGTGCGCAGAATCGCATGCACCACGTAGATTCTCGAAAGAAAAAAAAGGAACCACTCTGAAAAAACTTCGGTTCTATAGCATTTTCGTTTGTTTGTTTGTTTTTGGACTGCATTTTCGTTTATTTTTACCTCTTCCTTTTTTGTCTCGGTTTAGCTTTTACCGTGGCTTAGAACCCGTCGGTCGTCGGAAATGATGGTGGGCCTGGGCCGGTGGCTGCTTGGCCCAGTTGGTACTGTACAGTGAGCTGCAGCAGTGATGTGATGATGAGGTTGAGGTAGCATGAAGCCAAGAAGGTGAAACGGAACCACCTCTGCCGCTGCCTGAATCAGATGAATGCAATGCCGGCAACAGCCCACTGACAGTCTGAAACGTTTTGACTGCTTGTCCAAGGTCCCATTCTTTACGCACCTCACAGTGCGCCCCGTACGTACGTACATACCGGGGAATTATGTCTGTACGATCCCTGTATGGCGCCTTCTGGTACGTACATCTGGAGTTTCCCGGCGATGAACGGGCTGATTTTCAAACGAGGTAGTCACAGCAAAGGGTCGTCAAAAGCCAGCGTTTTTTTTTTCTTTTTTCGTGAATACGCATTGTTGCGTATCTTTGTATTGATAGGGTGGAAGAGAAGTTATAGTGTGCAGCCCTAGGGGTCGTACGCTAGCAATTGAGCATGGAAGAGGTTGCTCAGCCTCGATACAATACGCTCAGGATGCGGGAATCACTACTTCTAATCCTTTGGCTCCGGACGAGCCCACAAGCGAGCCTCGTCCCGGATAGTGCGAGCAAGGTCATCGTTCGATGGTCGGAGGTTGTCGAAGACCGCGGCGTTACGATGCTTCCAGAGGGACCAAGCGACGAGAGCTATGAGGGAGTTGGCTCCCTTGCGTAGGCTGGGCGGTGAAAGCGCTGGCTTCCTCTCTTGGTGCCGGCTTATAATTTTTTTTGAGACTATCGGGCCTATGCATAATAAACATAAAATCGGTGATGGACACCCTAATGACAGTGTGGACACAACTGTTCCCTAATGACGGTGTGGACACAACTGTTCACTAATAACTGTTACTCTCTCCGTACCAGTGCATTAGACACATTATGAAAACCAAATAATCCCAAATTAGTTCGCTAATTAGCATGTATTGATCTAATGAAAACTGTTCGCTAATTAGCATGTATTAATTAACAAATGGAAGTGTGTTAAATAATCCTACCAAAAATAATAGCTGCTCAACCAGGCCAAAGATCTATGAGAATATGTGATGTGTGAGAAACCATCAACCCGAGTATTCAACAAAAAAACTACCAAATTTAGGGCCATCCTACTGAACTACCAGTTTCAAAAAGGTAACCAAAAACTACCATTTTTTTTTAATTTTGTGCCTAAAAACTACCACTTTCAGATAATGGCCAGTTTAGAGATTTTATAAACACGTTTATAACATGTAGAACCCATCCGCCAGGCTAACGTGGCGGCAAAGTCATCTCCGTTTATTTTGACCATTAAGTTGACCGTTATGACAGGTGAGACCCACACGTCAGCATCAACCTTCTTCTTCTTCCTCCTCCTCTCTCTGTTTTGGCATTTCAACAAACACCTCTTGTGCATTGTGCATGGGAGGGAAGCGGGGGAGCTCCAGCGGCGTGCTCGCTGTACACCACGTCAGACCCCAGCACGAGCTCCGGGTGCACCAGCTTTGAGTCGGGCTCGGCCTTGCACTGCACGGCGGCAGTGGCGGCGGCCTTTGCGGCAACGTCGATGTCGATGTCACGAGCTACTGCTCGATGGTGATGCAGGCCCGGGCAGCAGGGAGCAGCGGTGGTGGAGGAGCTCCACGGGCGAACAGAGGAGCCTTGGTGTGCAGGGGATGGGCAGCCTGCAAGCTTGGTCAGCGGAAGCGTAGGCGACGGCATCGTGGAGGTGTAGCACGGCAGCGAGCTGCGCGAGGAGCTACAGGGGCTAGGCCATGGCAGCTGCAGGGGTCAGCCCCGCGACTAGCAACGGAGGCCAAAGAGCATGGACGGGGCGCACGGCAAAACGAGCGAGGAGCTGCGTCGACGGGCGAGGGCCAGCAGCAGGCAGCGGCAGCCATGGTGGCATGAGCGGCCAGAGAAGAAAGAGACGCGTGGGAGCTCAGGGGTGAGAGGAAACAAGGAAGGTGCAGGGCGACTGCTTACTGGTTAGAGCGAACGACGTGGAGTTCGGGCCGGGTAGCTCGTGGCGAGCTCCGGGAAGTTGAGGTGCGCGGAGCGGCCCTTGATGGTGTGGTGTCCCTTGCAGAGAGGGGAAATCACAGGATGAACTCAAGAGAGAGAACAGGTGTTGACCGAAGAGAACGAAGGAGCTGGTGGCTCATTTCTTTCTTTTTTCATTCGATGCCGTAGTACAGACCAGAGGGTTGGGTAGATAAGCACCCCACACACCCACGCGCGCACACACGCACACACCTACTACTCAGTCCACATGGCAGCAGGTGGACCTGCCCTGTCATACACCACCCTGTATTAGGTGGACTGTGACAATTGCCCCTCCTTGAGCGGCAGGCTAGTCCCAAAATACTTGCATCGCTACAACGAGTTGAAAGACAAGGTGATCTTCAGCAACATATTGTCCATGCTCCCACCAAAATTGATACTATCAGGCCATGGTTTTAGCTCAACCAGCTGGTGCTGGCTCCTCCAACAACTCCAAAGCATGAACTGTATCCTCAGAGAGAATTTCGCCACGGTCACCCACTTGAATGGTCAATAGTTGGGCGGTCGGTTTGCACTTGTGCTTGCGGCTATACTTGTCTCCACACCGGAAACAAAGGCCATTAGCTTGTCTGAAGTCTCGCAAGGCACGCTCCCGAGCAAACTCATCATTGTCGCGATGGGGTTCCACTGGCCCCTGAGGTGAATGGACCATATGGTGTTTGATTGCTGCAGCAGGGCCTGCTCGTGGACGGTGGCAATTGTCATTTTCTTCCTCCTGAATTTGTGCTAGATGAGCTGCCTTAGTTACACTAGCTAGATGCTGCAATCTGACTGCTGCTCTAAATTCATCACGCAAGCCATGGATGAAATGAGAAACAAACCATTTTGAGTTGAGAGCAGCATCAACAGATAAGAGGTGGTACATGCAGGACTCGAATTTGTGCTTGTATTCGGCCACTGCTCCAGTCTGCTTGAGCTGCAACAGACTTGACATTTGGCCGTCGTAGTCATCGCTGCCAAACTCAGCAACCAAGGCTGTGATGAAGGAATCCCAATTCATCTGCCGATGCGTACGCTTGTATGCTTGCAGCCATAGAGCAGCGTGATCTTCGAAGTACAAGGTTGCAGTACTAACCCAATGGCGATCCGGCACATTGTACATCTCAAAATAATTGTAGCAATTGTCGATCCAGAGTAACGGAAACGGCCCTTTAAAGACTGGAAAGGAATGCTTGGGAGGCTTGAGTTGAAAGCTATCGCGGCGGTCATACCAGCCGGTGTCGTCGCGGCAGACGGGGCGCTCGTGGTAGGTGTCGTCGTCGTTGAGATGGGCCACACGGTGTGGCAACCCGTTGCCAGGAGGCGCGTACTCCAGGTCGAAGTTGACGCCGTGCCGCGGCGGTCGTGGTAGTGGTCGCCGTCGCGACGGAAACGGCGCTCGTGGCCGCCATCGATGTCGCGGTGGACCTGGTCGCGGCCGCGCGGGACCTCGTCGCCCTGAGGTGCGAACTGCAGGTTGTCGTCGTGGCGGACGCCGTGGCGGCCGCGCGACACCTTGCCGCCACGATGCGCGTACTCGGGGCCTAACTCCTGGCCGACGTGGCTCGGGAGATGGTCCTCGGTTTCCGCCGTCGCACGGGTTGGCAGCTGGAGCACGCGGTGGCTCGTGCCGCTGACGTGGGCCTGGACGGGGTCGCGCGGAGAGGCCGCTGGGGCGCGCGCGTGGACCGCCTCCAGATCCGTAGCGATGGCGTCGACTCGCGCGTGGAGGTCGCGGAGGTCGGTCACCAGCGGTTCGAGCTTAGCCTCGAGCGGTGTGAGCTTGGCCTCCAGCTTCTGCTCAAGCATCGTGGCGAAGAACTCCTGCATATTTTTTTGCATCGTCTCCATCTCCGTCAAGAGGAATCGGGTCTGTGGATTGGGGATGGGGGGCTTGCATGGTGCCGTGGTGTGGTGTAGATCGAAGCTAGTGGGATAGATCGGAACCAAAATCTGATACCAATTGTGGTGTCCCTTGCAGAGAGGGGAAATCACAGGATGAACTCAAGAGAGAGAACAGGGGTTGACCGAAGAGAACGAAGGAGCTAGTGGCTCAGTTCATTCTTTTTTCATTCGATGCCGTAGTACAGACCAGAGGGTTGGGTAGATAAGCACCCCACACACACGCGCGCACACACGCACACACCTACTACTCAGTCCACATGGCAGCAGGTGGACCTGCCCTGTCATACACCACCCTGTATTAGGTGGGGTGTGACAGATGGCTAGCGCGGCCACGTCGTGGGCATGCCGGCGTCGGCCGAGCCAGGCTCTGAGGGCTGGTGCGGCGGCTCGCCGCCGGAGCTCCCCTGCTGCTGCTAGGCTCTGTCCGATTCAGTAGCCGGCATGGCGCGTCGCTGAGCTCCCTGCTTCCATGCACACGATGTGTTCGAGAAAATGCCAGAGAGAGGGGGGGGAGGGGAGGTTGATGCCGACGTGTGGGGTGCATCTGTTATAACGGTCAACTTAACAGTGAAAATAAACGGAGTTGACTTTGCCACCCCGTCATCCCTGACGGGTGGGACCCACATGTCATAAAAGCGTTTAAATCGTCTAAACTGGCCATGATATGAAAGTGGTAGTTTTTTGGCACAAAGTTAGAAAAAAATGACACTTTTTGTCACTTTTTTAAAAGTGATAGTTCTGTGGGACGGCGACCCCAAATGTGATATTTTTTTTTGTTAAATACTCCATCAACCCGGATGGACGTCGCCCGTGTCACCATCGAGCGAGACTACATTAGTCAAAATAAAATATGTTTTCCAATCCAAGTACACGTATGTAACATAAATGTCAATCAATCAGCAGGTTGGTTATTTTTTATCAAACGGCCATGGAAATGTTGCCTTCCCTATAAAAAAGGAATTGCACAACATGTCACTGCCAGAGCAAGAAACTTGACTAATTTGTGCAAAAGCTAAGCAAATAATTTGCACAAATGTCCTTGACAACATAATAATTTGAAAGTGTAGAGAGATCCCTGCTGGTGTAGCTGAATCCTGAGTAGTAGCCCGATTGATAATTTAAAATACACATATGCATCTCATTCCGCAATTAAAATGGTCCATGTGTTCCCTATCCTATAAAATTCCCTTCGGGATCTCGTTGACACGGTAGCTGAGCTTTGCGTATAAATGTTGCAACAGTAATATTAAGAGCCATAGAGCGAACCAACCTGTGGTTTAATGGTTAGGAGGACAATGGTATTCCCAACCCACCAGGGTTCAAGTCCTGGTGCTCGCATTATTCCTGTATTTCAGGATTTTCGGCGATCTCAAGATGGTATGCCGGCTCAGTCTCTTGAAGGTGCTCATAGGGGTAGGGTCTCTGTGTGTGTATTCACAGGGATGGAGTTGTAGAGTTTTTAGGTTGGCGAAGTCATCGCAGGTGCCTCACTATCGACTCTGATTGAAATAATAATCCACATTCACTAGTACAAAAACAAGCATGAGAACTTAAGCAACCCCTCGAAAGCCGTTGCCACCAAGGAGATTGAAGCCGCTTGTAATATCCACATCGGAGATGGTTATTCTTGTTATAGAAAGTGTCGAAGGCGGTTCAACTTCTGAAACCTCCCGCGGAAAACTTTGAGGCGGTTGGTACAACATTGTCTCTAGTTTTTCATCAATGCAGGTGATTTTGTTCTCAAAACCACCTCGGGTGAGTGAGTACCTCGGGGCACAACCATTTCCCTTCTCTTTTTCTTCGGGTTCTTTTTCACCCCTCTTCATTTTCTATTCATTTCCCTTCCTTTCCCCGGTCCATGGTCGACCCCTAGCATCATCGTTGCAATGTTCACCTAAATGAGCACGCGGGATCTTCAACATTTCTTCATGAGTGACCGCCATCGACCGAATCCTCCGCCGAATTGGGGCTGCGTAGTGGCATATCCGCCCGTCCACGCCATTGATCGAGTCCTCCACCAGACCAGGGTGGTGTGGTGGCAGATCCAGTCCCGCCATGCCATCGATCAAGGTCTCCATCGAACCGCGACGATGCGCTGGCAGATCTATTCTGACCACACCATCGAGCAATGCCTCTGCAAACCACGATGGTAGATCCAATCCGACCACGCCATCGGGCAAGGCCTCCGCCCAATCGGGGTGGCGCCATCGCACAGCCGGTGGGATACGCCGTCGACCGAGGCAGATCGGCGATGGGGCGGGATGGCGACAGCCGGGACGAGAATGCAACCGGCACAGACCTCCACTAAGGCCTCCCTCCTGCAGAGTACATCTCATGGGAGGACCCCTTACGACGGCATGGTCCCGGATCTCCGGAGCGGTCAGATCCCAAGTGTTACTGGCCTTCGCGACGAAGGATTTTGTATGATTAGTTGTTGTTTTTAGGATCAGAGATCACTGTTTAGGGTTTAGAGTCTAGTCCTTCGAATTTAGAATCACATAAAACTTGTAAATTTTACACATACGAAAGGTTTGGCTAGTTTTGGCAGATGTATGTTGAAGAATAACTAAAATTGTTTAACTCATGCTGCTAGAGCAGTTATACCTTTTATGTCGAAAATGAATGTTCATTGTGTTATCATATGTCTATATGTTTTCTCTCTTGCCTCCAGATAGTATACCTCATATGATGTAGCAAAGTCAAACACCTATTACACAACTTTATCGAACACTTTTCTCATGCGCTTGTGTTAGACTTGTTCTTCGTGTTGATACATAGATCATGTCTAACACAAGCGTGGAGAGAACAATTGTTGACATGCCTACATATCGATGTCTAAGGGCAACTCAACTAGGTCTAAATGAAATATTTATCTTGCAGTTGCTTTATGTTGGTGACACTGTAAAAAATTATAGCTTAGTAGTTTTTGCCCACTACCTTTTATGTTCTCCGAAAGACTTGATTTATTTAGGTGGTCATACTTTTAAAATTTAAAAATCATATTACCAAGCTGGAAGTACAAACATAAAAAAGTTTTTCCCTATTGTTAATTGGCATATCAGAGGAGACATGTAATTGGTCTCATCGCCATTGTGACATTGTGGTCCCTGTACTACACACCTTCTTTAAGAAAGAGTGTTTTGTACTGTTTTACCAAAATGTCAAGACAGTGACGACATTATTTTTGGTTGCACTTCACAAAAAACTTCCAAGGAAGAGGAAGGCTCAGAGCAGACACCAGCTACTCCAGGCAATGATTCCTGTCTTCGGGATTCATAAGTTTGTCTTCAGGACTCATAAGTGCACCTTCATTTTGGATGCGGGTTTTGTGTTTGCTGTCTTCTGGATTCATTTAATCAACTTCTTATGCAGAGGCAAAAATGATCCTGTAGATGAAGACGTTGCCCACAATAGGTCTTGGAAGTATAATTATCCTAATCAAGCTTCATGCAGTTCAATCATACTCATGTTTTTATTGCAAATCATAACTTGTTTATGTATTTTTCTTGAAACACATTACATTTTAAGGGAACTGCACAAAACTACAAGGTCAGAGTTCCTCCACCATGCGCCTCTCCTAATATACATATTTTATGCACATCACAAAAGATTTACAAGGAGATCTACTAGAGACTATGTGAAAAGGTGAGATAAGTAGACTACTCGGGAAGACGACATAGTATGAGCGCATCACAATAGACTTATCATTCTGAGGTTTTAGAAGTATGTTTTATATGTTGGTTGTGAAGTGTGTAAATGTACAAGTTGGCTTTGAATTTTCGATTATATATGCATGTGTGTTATGAGACGCAAAGTGCCTATGCAAATGAATGACGTATGTTGCTTATTTGTATTCGAATGCTTTTGTCCATTACATTTGCACGGCTGATTACGAAAAAGGAATAATGCGCAACCCTGAAAAAGAAGTGGAGGCATTTGTAAAGAGAAAACTGCTTCGATTGATAACATATTACAGGCGGTTGAGACAGAGAAGCCGCTTCAAACGCAAGCGGTTGTTCTGGAGGAACCGCCTGCAGATGAAAGCATTCGAGGCGATTCTGAAATCGATTCCTTTATGCCGAATATTAGCGACACATGCTTAATTTGAGGCGGAATGGGGAACAAGAACATGCCCATGTACCAAAACCGCCTCCAATGCCTGATTATGTAGTAGTGATTAATGAGACACCAAACATTAAATCTAGGTATGTCACCACCCACCTACCTACAATTACTCATACCACTATCTCCTAATTTGTGTTGCGAGCTACTCTTTTCCTAGTTTGGAATTGAGAACATACAACCTTCCTGCATATATGCTGCAGCTGCGGTAAATATGAGCTTGATTTTAATCGAATTTGTCCATCATACACAATCATTGGCTTATTTATAGGAAAAAACTACTTTACATATGTGTGCATGTGTACACTTGTGCTGCGACATTCCAGTGGGATTTGGCCGATATAGAGAGAGCATATGCATGGACGCAAGAATTTCCACCTCATGTTGATATCACTACATTAATTTCTTTTTTGAATTTTTAAAATGATTTATCTCACAAATTGATAGTCCGATTAGTGACGCATCATGCGTCTTCAATGATAGGTTTGCCTCAACAAGGGCTTCAAAACAAGATCGCATGTTGACATATTTCGACAATTTTTTCGTCGTTACTGGCTGCGAGATTATGTCATCATAGTTGCCATATTACACATATACATTTGCCACAAAGGTTGTATATAGTTAGCAAACAATAACTTTGTATGTTTTTTAACATTGCAATGTTATGGAGAGCTAGATAGTGGGTATTCAGGTGTTAACAATAAGTAAGAAAATGCATCAACCAAGAAAAATGCCATGAATAAGTCTTTTAGTCGCGTATATTGTTGTTGAACAACCTGGCAATCAAGTTAACTTAGCCTGAGAACTAAGTGACTAATAATGTGGCAAGTACAGACGAAAAAAGATTTTGAAACATGCTGTCATGGGATCTAGTTTCGAAAATCTTGTCAAGAGAAAGCCAATGGTGACAACAGATCATCAATCGAGATAATGGTCTAGGAGACAGAAATTATTTGAAACACGAAATCAAAAGAATCTTTGTTGATGTCTGTTTATGCGTTGTTACATGCATGCAAGAGAGGGATAAGAGCATGGTTAATAGCATAGCCAACAACGGGCTATATGGAGTTGTCATGTCACATATAGTCAACCTAATAGCCAACATGTATAATAGCTAGTTGCTAAGTAGTATTACTTTATTAATGCATGCCCCACCGTACACTCTCACAATGTTTCTTGGACTCCGTGTTGCAGCTGGCTGTTAATCTACAGCCCACGTCCTTTCTCTCACCTCTTCTCTCTCCTCTTCTCTCTCATCCAACTCATCATAAATATAATTATTTAATCCTTACAGTCTGCTGGCTGTACCTTATTATACTTGCTCTAAGTAGGAGCCGCCACACGAGAAGACAAAAATGCGTCTCCTCTCCCAAGTACACTCATTTCTAAGAGCAAGTACAATAAGGTGATGTAGGCGGGCTGTAAGGCTTTAAATATTATATTAGAGGAGGAGAGAGAAGAGAAGCGGGCTACTAGTTAACAGCCGGCTGCAGCACGTGCTCCTAGATACTTTGTGAGAGAGTGAGATGGGCCATGTATCAACAAAGTAGTACATATTTATATCCCACTATTGTACTTGTTGGCTATAAGTTTGGCTATAGATGACATGACAACATCATATAGCCAGCTGCTGGCTGTATTATTAACCATGCTCACCACAAATCCTGTGATTATGTGTATAGTATAGCAATAAATGATACTCCCCGGTTCCCAATTATTTAAAGCTATCAATTTTTCATGAGCTAAGCTTCTTTAAGTGCGCTATAAAAAAATCAGCATCAACACCATCAGTTAGTTTCATTTGGTGCATCGTAAATATATTTTCTCACTATGTATATTTGATGTTGTATTATCATTCTCACAACGGATCGACGGAGCAATATCTAGGTATAGGCTTCTGCTTTTTTGTCCATGTCCCGATGTACGCACCATACATCATTGCACAATTATTACTGTCGCTGATGTTTGGATTGTACAATTTAAATGAAACAAATAGAAAGGAAACATCTAGATCTTGGTCAGTTGTATCCAGTATAGGCCTGTCTCATCCTTAGGGGGGCGGTACGAGCGAAAACCCTACCTGGTGTTGCCCCCGCCCATCTCCTCCTCCTCTATTCTCCCTCGGAGGACCCCCCCCCCCTAGGAAACAAAAAAGCTCGTTCGAACAACGGTGGTGGTGATGCCTATTCTTCTCTTGCGACAAGGGGACAACCCTAACTGGCCCGGTAGCTTGAGGCGACACTTTTGGGGCGTTTGCCCTACTCCTTAACAGGCTATGGGACGACCTACTAGAGAGGTGCAACAACATTGACAACAATGTGTCGTGTTCATTCGGAGTGCGATAGTGGTTGGTTTGTTCTCCAGATCACATCGACGGGTGCTTGAATGCATAATCCAAGGTGGCTCGAGAGGCAATATGCTTCCTCCGGTTCCTTCACCTCCGAACGGCTGACGATGGTGATGAGATTCAGATGGATGTGAGGCAGCTTCGGTGAAGCGTCATCGACAATAGCGGCAAGAAGCAGCGCAATGGACGAGAGTTGATGGTGCAACTATGGCTTGCGGCGGCCACTAAGTCGTCACCTATTAGCGTGTCGTCACTGTCGTCGGCCTCTACCACAATGTTTGTGGAGCATGTGTGCACGGGTTGTTGACGATGTTCTCCGCTCCCCGCATGGTGCGATTGTGTGTACACAAACATGGCTCTGGTCGCGTGGTGATGTCCACGACATGGATGTGCACATGAGTTTCTCTCTTGGGAGCACATATGCCAAGGAACGGCTTGGATTCCAGTTTCCCATGACCATGTTTGCCTGCCCCTCCATGCAGCATCGTCTTCTTCGACAAGTGGCGGCGCCAAGAGAAGGTGACTTCGGCTAGGTGGTGCTCGTCGAGTACCGGGTCTCGAGCTCCATGATGAAAACCTAGATCCAACCTTTGATGGTTGACCTGGCAATGGCGGTGCTTTACGCGCTATAACCTCGTTAAAGGTATTGCTTTGGATTGCTCACACATGTTCATCGGGATGAAACCCTACGATCTGACTTCATTGGCTAGGCCCGGTGAAGATGGTGCTCACACGTCGTTTCTTTCCTAGAGGCATTGTTTTCAGAAAACATTTATCGTATGTGTGTGGGGTCAAGGGCGATGGATAATGTTGCTACTTACTCCCTTCATCCCATAATATAGTGCATATTGATTTACGTGAAAGTCAAACTTCATAAGTTTTGACCAAAAATATTGAGACAATTATCTATATCTACAATACCGAATATATACCATACGAAAATATATTTTGTGATGAATCGAATGGTTTTGATTTGGTATTCTAGATGCTGAGTATATTTTTCTATATAATATAGTTTGTCAAATTTTATGAATACGTATACCGATAGAAGGATCACATGACTACACATACTAACAAGTTACTAGTAAAAAAACACTATCAAGTACTCCCTCCATTGCATAAATTTCTTGTTGTCGTATTAGTTTAAAGTTGAATTGAGACAACGACAAGAATTATGGAAAGAGGGAATAGATATTACCAAACGATTGGTAATCGCTATCGATGGATCGCCAACCAAAACTCTATCTCTCCGGCACGTACTTGCCGCATACGTGGAAAACATTGTCGCGCTCAACTAAGGATTAATTGCCCATCGATCATATTCAGACGCGTCGCGTGGATAAGTCTTTGAACACGGCGATGGGCTAGTACGTGTTCACATGTATAAACGCAGATATAATTTCTTATGTTCGTTCCCCGCCGGCCCTAGCTTAGTTTATCCGTCGTTGTGATCTCATCGATCGACTTGGCCGGCTATGGTGCAAGGTGCACAATACAATAACATGCATGCTCAAAGGTTTTCATAGAAATATAAAAGTATAAATCTAGTTAATTAACGATCGTGAAAGAAATTCTAATTTAATTCCTCGGGACAACGAGCAGGTGCGCGATTTTCTCGCGGTACTGTACGAGTCTACTCCTCAGAATCAACAAGATATGGAGGTTCTTCACACCGGACGTGCGTGCGTGCGTGCGTCATGTTCATGACGAGAGACGTCTGTGAAACTCGGCGAGTTGTGCGTGCGGCGTGCCTGACCAGCCATGTAAAGCCATCAACACGGAACACGATGCGCATGCCATGTCACACACATTGGCATGCATATGCCGATGCGCCCATGAAACACACAAGCAAACACAAATGCAAAAACAAAACGAGAGACACTAGACGCAGTCACGCACGGTGGGTCGATGGCATGCCTAGCAACCTCTTCGGCCTCGGCTGTTGGTACACGGACAAACGGTTTTTCCCAAAATTTACTAAGCATCACAGCCTAGCTAGAGAGGACGGTCAAGGTCAATGGAAATGGCAGGGGAGGAATGATGAGCAAGCGACCCCCACATGGCCCAGCTAAACCCGACCGCTCCCCTCAATTAACTATCCCATCCACTAGAGGACGGAGCGTCGACCCGTTGGCTGAGCTCTGCTGGAGTTGCAGCCAGCCCGTCCGGGTTCGAGCCTCGGCTCTTACTCGCGGCGCTCGCGGAGTTTCTTCTATAAAAAAAACTAACGAGGGTTAGCCCTTGGGTTGGTCTCATTAACTATCTCATCCACTCTCTTAGTCAGATTACAGCATATATAAACAACACGCGGCGTATCACCATCACACACGAGAAAATATACCAACAGCACACTCGCATCGTCACATTTGTGAGCTTTGCGAAACCGCCGTGCACGCAATCAATCCCAACTCGCCTGGCGCCTGCACACCACCACCGGAACCAAGCTTTATACACCCCTCTCCAGCGTACACGCCGACGTAGCCACGCAGAGCTAAGCTGAACTATATATCCTAGCGTACCGGCGATGTCGTCGACGGGAGCGCGCAGGGGCGTTGGCAGCGGCGGGCACTTCCCGGTGGGCCGGCGCCGCCACGTGGCGGTGGTCGACACCGGGTGCAGCTGCCGCCCGCGCCGCCCCAGGATGCTGCTCAGCCTGCCGTCCTTCCTCAAGCCTTCCTCCGCGAGCAAGACACCGGCGGCGCCGGCGAGGAGCACCAGCTCGTCCAGCCTCTTCCCGTCGTCCTCCTCCACCGCCTCCTTCTCCACCAGCTACGCCTCCTCCAACTGCTCCAACTACTACTCCTCCTACCATGGCTTCGGCGCCGCTCCAAAGCTGCATCAGCAGCAAGAACGCCTTACCCCCGCCAAGGAGGTGCCGGCTGTGACGCCGGCCTCGCCCGTCAGGAGGCAGCCGGCGAGCATGAAGAAGAAGCAGAAGAAGAGGTATTATGTGGAGAAGAAAGCAGCTATGGCGGAAGCGGAGCCGGAGGAGGACGTGGGGCTGGCAGTGGAGAAAGACTCGTCGGACCCGCGCGCCGACTTCCGGGAGAGCATGGTGCAGATGGTGGTGGAGACGGGGCTGTGCAGCTGGGACGACCTCCGCAGCATACTCCGCCGCCTGCTCGCCCTCAACTCACCGCGCCACCACGCCGCCATCCTCACCGCCTTCGCCGAGCTCTGCGCCCAGCTCGCATCGCCGCCCCCGCCGGCGGCATCGTCGTACCACTACCAGCTCTAGTCTATCTAGCAAGCTAGCTAGCCAGCTGAGGTCTCGAGATCCTGGTACCACCCGGCGTGCGAGCGCCGGCGTCGACCATTCCCGGTCAGGCTACCGGGTGGTGATAGGATCTCGTAGAAGAAACAAAGGTCGCTAGTACCGCTCGTACGAGCACTAGGACAAAAGCTCATTAAAAAATGTAGCAGTACCAGGTGTTTGATTTCTGGAGTCTGTTCTTGTTGGTGGTAATTACTAGTTTCTTAAATGTTTAGTTTGCTTGCAAGTTATTATTAGTGCTTAGTATTGGGAGGAGTTTGTGCTAGTGTGTGCCTAGTTAGTGTATGGCCTTTGGTTTTGTGTGAAGGTCCATGCATATGCACAAGTGTTACAATAATTTGTAGGGTTTGCTAATTACAGAGTGAGTAACTAAACTATGTACGTCAAGTCTCCAAGTGTAGTGTTTTGTGTTATATGAAGCCCTTGTAACTTTGCTAGTGAATGAGACTGTGTTCTAGCTTCCAATGAATTTAGCGGAGTAAATTGCCAAAAACCACCACAATTGCGTCTCTTGGTGCAAAAAACCACCGTTTTCATAAAAGTTTGCAGAAACCACCGTTTTTCAGTAATTTCGGTGCACGAAGCACTAACTGGTCGCTTGACCGCGTTTTGACAGGAAAGCTGACGGGCCGGGCCTAGCCGTCAGGCCACGTGGCACGGGGCAGACGGCGCGGTGCGGACGGCCGTTAACACCGCATGCTTCACCTGGTTCGACCGGACCAGGTCGTGCCCGCGCCCCCGTTCGCCCCCTCTTCCTCGTGACCTAGTTCCTCTCTCGCGGCCTCCATGGCGACACGCAGCGACGGCGGCGGCGGCGGCGCAGGCGGCGGCGAAGGAGAGAAGGAGCACCGGAGGCCGGAGGGCGACGACGCGGTGAAGATGACGGGCGGCGGCGCTGAAGTTCCTGCCGCATCTAGCCAGTCATCGGCGCCGTACGACGTGGAAGCCAGGTCGGCGGCGGCATTGGCTAAGATCTGGAAGGCCAACCCTAGCCAGAGCCACCATTTTACCTCTGGTCTTGGCGGTGTTGAGTAAGATCCCCTTCTCCTACCTCTATGTATCTGCCACCTCTCTGAAATGTAGAATTAGGGTTAGCTAGCTTGTTTAATTAGTAGTGCTGTTGAATGTGTTAGATGTAATTATTGTTGTTTAAGATGTAGCAATTTTTTGGTTGTGCAAAATCCTAGTTCTGAAATGCTGTAAATAATTATGTTATATGCTCTGTGTAGGTTTGTAGTCATTTAAATACTTCTGAAATGCTGTAAATAATTCTGTTATATGCTCTGTATACGGTTGTAGTCATTTAAATACTTCTGTAATGCTGTAAATAATTCTTTGTGTTGTACATGTTTGATCTTAATTATTGTTTGCTGTCAAATTCATTGGTACTGTAAATAAAGAGCTCTTTTTGTTTAGTTCTGTAAACATTTGTGCTGTAAATAATATGTAGTGACTTTTAAATTTGTGTTATGTTTAGATTTTTAAATATGGATGAAGTCTGTTTAAATATGGATGAAGTCTGTTTAGTGGAGGACAGCTGAAGATATTGTACATGTGTGCTGTAAATAATACCTGGAAAAGGTTGTAGTCCTAACCACTGTTATTTTCTTTTGCTTTTGTAGCTTGGATGATGAAATTTGGGATGTCAGGTTTAATTTCATTGGAGAAGACAATCATGAGAGGCAGATAGGGGAGTCTGACATAACATTCAGTCATTTGGTAGTTATTAAAGAGGAACAAGGTTATGATGGAAGTTATTCAATGTACTATCCAAAGGTGGTAGGTGCTGGGCATGCAGGGATGGACCTGATTATGTCAGATGACAATGTGGAGGAGATGCTTCATTTGTATGCAGAGAAAAAAGTAGTGAACATAACTGTGATCAGTGGCAGCAAACATGACTTGTTGTCATTACAAGAACTTAACAAAGGAGATGCATGTGAAGCTCAAGTCCCCATTTCTGAGATTGGCAATCCAATTGTATATGAGATAAATGATGATGGGGTGTTGTTTCCATCACAAGGCAGTTCTGAAGCTGATGCACATGAGTGTACCCCAATGGAGCCAGATGACTCTCAAGCAGAGTATCTGATAACTCAGCAGAGTTGCAATTTGCAGAATGAGATAGATAAAGAACTTGTCATTCTAAATGACAATGTAGATGCTCTCAATCAATTTTTGGAGCAATATGGTGATCCTCAAGATGATGGACAGCCTATGGAAGAGGAAGCAGCCAATGCAGAACCGGTTGAAGGAGAAGAGGAGTATGAGTTTGCAGAAACAGATAGTTCAGAAGGAGAAGAACTTGATGACCCAGAACTGAAGCAAAAGATTTGTGAGCTAAAGAGGAAGAGAAAAAAATCCTAAGTACCACATGGAAGGTGATACAGATCCAGAAGATCTTTTCTGTGAAGAGGGCAGTTCAGATGAGGATGAGGTGATTGTGGAGCAAGCTCCACCAAATAAACTACCAGTTAGAAGAGGGCCAATTGACAGATCTCACAGCAGTTCTGCAGGAACAACATAACCAGATTTTGTGCCCCCCTCTGATGAGGACATGGAAGATGTCAAGTGTGAATTATCAGATGAGGAGGAGATAAGCTATGTCCCAAATACATGCAAGAGATCAAGAGCTAAGAAGAGAGTAGTGAGGAAGTGGTATAATGAGGAAAGGCAGCAACCTGAAGATCAAATTTGTTGGCAGATGTGTTTTGAGGATGTGTATCAGTTCAGAAGGGCTCTGGTCAACTTGCATGTAACTCAGAGGAGGAATTTCCACTATCATAGGAATTGCAAGGACAGGATAATAGGTGACTGTCTTGAAGAGGGTTGCAATTTTCATATGACAGCCTCACAAGTTGGGAAAGAAAAAACCTTCTGCATAAAGAAACTCCAACTGCAGCACACATGTCCTGTAATTGGTGAAAACTGCAAAGTTCCAATTAAGTATGTGGCAAAGTCAATTGAGAGTAGCTTAAGGATAGATCCTAGGACATGTGTTGATACTGTGATTGAGAACACTAAGGAAAAGTTTGGTGTGGAGGTAGGCAAGAACAAGGCATATAGGGCAAGGAAACTAGCTTTGTCAGTGGTCCTTGGTGATCAGGAAAGGCAGTATACAAGGATCAGGGACTACCTTCAGACAGTGCTTGACACAAACCCTGGATCTAGATGTATAGTTACTACTAGAGTTGTCAAAGAGCACCCAAGTACCAATCCCATATTTCATAGGTTGTTCATGTGTCTTGGAGCATCAATTGAGGGTTTCTTGAAAGGATGCAGGCCATTCATTGGTATGTTCATTGTTTATCGTTTCCTAATTATTTTCATTGCCCATTTATCCATCTTTGTAGTATTAAAAATGTGTATTGTTTCAGGTTTGGATGGGTGCTTTGTAAAGCTGAGCACAGGACAGCAAGTTCTAGCTACCACTGCAAGGGATGGTAATAACAATATCTATCCTATTGCTTTTGGAGTGGTAGAAGTAGAGGACACACCTAGCTGGAGTTGGTTTTTGACCCAGTTGAAGATAGCTATTGGTGGAGAAAAAGGGCAGTTTGGGTACTATACAATCATCTCTGATAGGCAGAAGGTCAGTTAAATTGTTGTAATTAATAATGCTGCTCTATTTTGTTGTGAATGCTGTCATATATACAATCATCTCATGTACTATGCATTTGCATGTGAACCAGGGACTTCTAAATGCTATAAATACAATATTTCCAAACTGTCCTCAGAGATACTGTTTAAGACATATATATGCTAATTTTCAAAGTGCTGGGTTTAGAGGGGAGGAACTAAAAAAGTATATGGATGGTGCTGCATATTCTTATACAAAACATGGTTTAGAGGTTAACATGGAGAACTTGAAACAAGAGAGCCAAGAGGCTTGGGAGTGGCTAAGTAACATAGAGGTGAAAACATGGGCTAGGTGGGCAATGGACACTAATTGTAAGACAGACCTAATTGTCAACAATTTAAGTGAAGTGTACAACAGAATGATCTTGGATGTCAGGGGCAAACCAATACAGACCATGTGTGATGGTATTAGGACCAAGTTGATGGTTAAGTACAATGACAAAAGAATAGGGGGCCAGAATGCTAGGTGGGAGATAACCCCAACCTACTCAGAGAAGTTGGAGGAGTCAAAGAAATATGCTAGGAACTGCAAGACACAAATGGCTGGTCCAGATCTTTACCAGGTTCAGAGTGGGGAAACTATTTATCCTGTAGATTTGGCAAAAAGGACTTGTGGGTGTAGAAGATGGGACATGACAGCAATCCCCTGCCACCATGCTGTGTCTGCCATCTATAAATCAAAGCAGCATCTAGAGGATTTTGTCTCTGCATTCTTCAAGAAAGAAATGTACATGGCAGCATACAATCCAGTTATATTCCCAGTTCCTGGCCCTGATCTTTGGACAAAAACAACTACTAGAGACATTGACCCCCCAGTTTTCAAGAGGAAGAAGGGAAGAAATCAGACCAAGAGAAGGAAGGGTAAGTTTGAGGTGCCCAAGCCTAAAGATACCTCTAGAGTTGGCACTATATCATGCAGCAATTGTGGTAAAGAGGGTCATAGGTACACCAACTGTGGAGATGCACTTAAGCCTGCACTTCTGATGAGAAAGAACAAGCATCAGGTACACTACTTTTCTGTCATTTCTTTTTACATTGAACATTATTTATTTGTACTAACTTTCCTCTATCTTTTCAGCCCAACAGGAGCAACCTGAGCACTGGTTCAACAGGAGCAACCAAGGCTCCAGCTGCTCCTAAGCCCCCAAGAACTGCTGCAACAAGAGCTCCTGCTCAACCATCTCCTGCTCCCACAGCTGCTGCTCCCAAAGCTGCTGCTAGAGCTGCTGCCAAGACTCCTGCTCCCAGAGCTGCTGCAAGAGCTGCTGCCAAGTCAACCAGATCAACACCCAACACAAGAGCTGCTGCTAGGGCTCCATATTCTGCTCCAAGAGCTGCTACAAGTCATGCTCAAGCTGGACCTTCTCATGGACAGAAGAGGAAGAGGAAGCCTACAAGGTGGGATGATTACTTCACAGCAAGTGGAAATCACTAAAATTTGTGTGTTGTGTTGCTGTTAGATCATGAGTGTTTTGCTATTAGATCATGAGTGTTGTGTTGCACTTTCAAACAGTTAAGTGTTTTGCTGTTAGATCGGTTGTGGTACTTGAACCAGTGTGTTGCTGTTTTAACTTGTTGAACTTGGTGGTTAAGAATTAGTGCTAAGTTGCACTTTGAACTTCACTTGCTGGATATTGCATACATGTTGCACTTTGGTAATTGGTAATTGGTGCTGGATGATGATAAAGTTACAAATCATGAGAAAATTTTAAATTGTTGGTAATTGGTGCTGAATGATGCTAAAGTATCAAATCTTTGATAATTGGTGGATCATCATGAGATATTTTTAAAATGTTGGTAATCTTTGAAAATGGGTGGCATCGACAAAATGAGACGACAAGATGACCCCTACCCTATAAAAGGGTGGCATCCACAAAACGACACGACAAGATGACCCCTACCCTATAAATGGGTGGCATCGACAAAACGACACAACAAGATGACCCCTACCCTATAAAAGGGTGGCATCGACAAAACGACACGACAAGATGACCCCTACCCTATAAATGGGTGGCATCGACAAAACGACACGACAAGATGACCCCTACCCTATAAAAAGGTCGCATCGACAAAACGACACGACAAAATGACCCCTACCCTATAAATGGGTGGCATCGACAATATGACACGACAAGATGACCCTTACCCTATAAATCGGTGGCATCGACAAAATGACACGACAAGATGACCCCTACCCTATAAATGGGTGGCATCGACAAAATGACAAAAGCAAATGAACCCAACACTAAAATTGGGTGGCATAGACAAGATAGGATCAAACCAACAAACCAACATAGTCTCATACATAAATCATAGTCTCCAACATAGTCTCATACATAAATCATAGTCTCCAACATAGTCTCATACATAAACCAAAGTAATACATGATTCATCATAGTTCAACATCTAGCATGAGAAACAACAAGACAACATAGCTCAACATAGCCTAAAGCAACATCACACCATAGTCTCCATCATACATCATGACTACATTCACTCCTCCAAGATTGCCTTCATCATCTTTATCTTCCTCTTGTTCTCTTCCCCAGCCTTCCAAAGGTCATGTAAGTTATATTCAAGTTTTTTCTTCTCCTTTTTGAGCTCAGCTGCAACCTCTTCAGCCACTTCAACCTCCTTCTTTAGATCAAAGTTCTCTTTCTCTAACTTGATCATCTTTTCAGCTGCATCAAGAGGTATCTTCTCCTCATCCACATCCATCATTATTTTTCTGTAATTCTCCTTGTGCACAGACTTCTGAACAGATTCACAAAAGTCCTTGGTAAGCTGAATGTGCTGGTTGTACTTCTCCTGTACCATCTTCATTTCTGCTTCTAAATTAGAGATCTTCTCCTCATTAGCTAAATTATCTCTAATTCTGCCTGCCTTGGCCTCCTTATACAAAGCCCAGAGTTTTGTCAATGAATTCTTTAGTGCATAAGGCCATTCATTGTCCACACATTCCACAACACCACAATTGCTACCCTCCTGCAACCAATTTTTTTTCTTCTTTTAGTTAACAATACAATAAACAGAGAAGTAGATTCAATTACATAGATGTACCATTTGCATGTGAATTAGAAAGAAGTGCATTACAAACTTTTTTAAGTTAATTCAATACAATAAAACAGAGCATTGAATTGCATTACCTATATCTAAATCATTTATACACATTTCAATACAATAAAACAGAGCATCTCTCAGTTCTATCAAGTTTATATCTAAATCATTCCTAAAACAGAGCCATTACATTACCTATATCTAAATCAATTAGTTCTAATCTAAAAAACAGAGCTATGTCTAGGAATTCCAACAAAAAACAGAGCTATATTTATATCTAAATCTTATTTGCTACTAACCTTCTCGGCGCAACCATAAAATCTACGGCCAGTGTTCAGCCCATCGAACACAACAAGCCTGTCAGGAGCATTCCCATGCTTGCAAAGGTGCTTTCCAGTGGCATCAATGCCTGACCAATCCCTGTCCTCTATTGTTGCTGGGCGCTAAGCGGAGCAAAGGGGAGAAAATCAAAACAAATGCAATGTCTCATCTGAAAATCGAAAATCGCAAACCCTAACCCTAGCCAGAGAGGTAATGATACTCACATATGGTTCCTCATCGACCTCGTGTGGCAGCGGCGACACCGAATCCGAGCTCGTCTCGCCGTCTTTCCACGACACCATGGCTGCGGCGGCCGCCGGCGACTGATTTCAGCTGGCAACGGCGGCGGCGTCGTCGGGGAAGATGAACTAGGTCACGGGGAAGAGAGGAAGAGGGGGGGGGGGGGGGGGGGGGCGCGGGCGCGGGCACGACCTGGTCCGGTCGAACCAGGTGAAGCGTGCGGCGTTAACGACCGTCCGCACCGCGCCGTCTGCCCCGTGCCACGTGGCCTGACGGCTGGGCCCAGCCCGTCAGCTTTCCTGTTAAAACGCGGTCAAGCGACCAGTTAGTGCTTCGTGCACCGAAATTACTGAAAAACGGTGGTTTCTGCAAACTTTTATGAAAACGGTGGTTTTTCGCACCAAGAGACGCAATTGTGGTGGTTTTTGGCAATTTACTCGAAATTAGCGACCTGCTATATGTAAGTCATCTGAGAATTTGCATTGGGTAAGTCAATTGTCTAGACCATTAGATTAAAATCCAACGTCGTCCTTTTTCCTTTTTCCTCGAGCTTTCTTCCTCCAACCATTCCTCCTCCCATAAAATAGACTTGCGCAAATTGTAAATTCAGTTAACTTACATATAACTATGGTGGTGAAATTAACTTCACCGTCTTCTCTGAAACAGAAGCAGTGCGTATGATACTTTCAGGTTCTTTCTCGCTTAATTTCTTACGCGAGGGTGGATATCTCCTCAACAAAAACAGGCCCAAGTTACCAAACGTGGCACTGTAGCAAGGAAGTAGAAGTAGAGGTAGATCACACCAGGGCCCATCTGGATCACACCAGGGGTGCATCTGGGCTAGATCGAGTTGCTGGGAAACGGAAAGAACAAGCATACAGGTCATGCAGATCTCATGACCACCAGAGGCTCCCCATACATACCTAGCTTTCTGTGTGTGTGTGTGCGGGCTCGCAAGTTGCTTCTGTTCATCAACATTTATGTACGTACGCACGCCACTGTTTGGGCTCTGATCCATCTCTCATTTATGTTGGTGCGTGTCCTGTTGTGCCTGTGACTGACTGCCAAAGTTTCCCTGTGCCAATCGATCGAGTACTTGCTTTGCTTGGATCACGGGCGTCCTTCAACAGTTGGATGTATAATACTGTACTGCTACTGGACCACGGATGGGATCTCGCTCGCTCGCTCGGTATTTACGCTCTTCTGACATAGCTACGTACGTGTCTACGTGCGGATTATCTTCATGAGTATTTTCCTATTTCAAAATCTGAAAAATATAGTTATTTCTAAATCAAAAGTTTTACAAAGTCGCCGGGAGAAATCATCACACGTAGCAGCATAAAAATCAACGGTTGTAACACTTTGCAGCATGAACACACCAATTATAGAATCATCGCAGCGTGTCGACTGTGCGATGTGTCGCAAATCGAAAATGGGCTCGTAACATGTCGAAAGAACGTTACATAACGTTGAAAAAACAAAAATCCCTATCACCGTGAAACATTTTGATTGAACTCGCTGATTTAGGCTCGTCACAGCCCTGTCGGAGCGAGATCGGATGCGCATGGGTCAATTTCTCCCCGTCTCCCATCTTCCTCGAGCTCGATGGTGCAAGAATCCTAAATCTCGAGCTCTACCTCAAGACCTTTTCTCGAGACGTGGGATGAAAGAACTAATTATTGAGCAGAAGGTCACTGGTGACGGTGGGTGGAGCTTGAGCCGGAGTGGAGAGCAGCATGGGGCGAGCGACGCGGTTCAATGCAGCGCTAGGATGGAAATGTTGAGGGGTGATGGGGGAAAAGGAAAGCATGACGTGAGCACAACATTGGCGGCTAGTCCAATGTGACACCTCTGATTCGACCGTGCACTAATCATACACGCAAACGTGCACGTTCAAGATCAGAGACTCACGGGAAGATATCACAACACAACTCTAAACTCAAATTTAAACATAAATCTTCATATTACAAACCAGGGGTCACGAGGACCCGAATACATAAGTCATACACACAAATAATATCTGGGTACAGACATAGTTAGTCAAGTTTGCCTTAAGAAGGCTAGCACAAACAGCGACACTGATCGAAAAGGCGAATGCCTCATGCCTAGGGCCTCCGAACTACTCCTGGTCGGCTAGCTCAACCCAGTAGTACGTGCCTCCGGGGCTCTCCTAGTAATAGTCTCCTGAGGTGGCGTCTGGCTCCTGGACTCCGTCATCTGGTCGCAAATATCGGGTATAGGGGAAAAGGGAAGCAAAGCAACCGTGAGTACTCATCCAAAGTACTCGCAAGACTGACATCAGAACTATACTAAATATGCATCGGTATCAAAGGAATGTGGCTATATCTTTGGACTGAACTGCAGAATGCCAGAATAGAGGGGGAGAAACCTAGTCTATCGAAGACTAGCATCTTCAAGCAATCTTGCAGCATTAGAAGAGTGCAGATTAGCATATTATAAATTAACAAGCATGTTGAAGCAAGCCCAGAGATCCTTCCTCGACTCCCTGCGAGAAAGCGATCCCGGAGCTTATAATTAATTAACATGTATTCAGTTCAAATAGTGATAGATCGGGATACAACACTGAGCGTCCTGTTACCGTGGACACGGCTATTCGAATAGATAACTTCCCTGCAGGGGTGCACTACTGTTACACAACACGCTCGATCACATCTGGCCGGACACACTTGCTGGGTAATGCCCGGCCTCGGGTGATCGACACGACGCAGTCCTACCTAGGCTCAGCAGAGAGGTCAGCACGCCGGTCTAAATCCTAAGTGCGAAGGGGTCTTGGGCCATCGCCCTTTGCACTACTGCATGTTGCGTGACTGGCCTGGGCCCAGGCGCGACACTGAATACACCAGTGACGTAACCAGCCCACCCCAACAGTCAGCCCGCATCTCTGAGCTGTGACGTCTGAAGAGCTTTCGACTGATACATACGACGTAGAGGGTCCCATAACCATTATCCCACGTGGTGGTAGTGCGTATAGGGCCAACGACCCACTCAGATCAAATATCCAAATCCGTTAGGCGTATTTAGTAACTCGCAGAGACGATCAGATTCCCTGTCGCTCCGACTTGGTAACACACGGATCACGACCAGGGTGGTCTCCGCCTGCCCTATAGTTCCGCCACAGTATCTCTTTTGGGGTGCCCTCCTGGCAAACCCGACTTCATATATCCCCGCGGGTACCCCTCGGGGTCGACCCGCCTGCAACAAGGCCAAAGTAACCGTGTGTCCAAAGTATCGAGAAGGAATCCGAGGAATCACCCTCGATGGATTCCCACTCGAGGAGTTGCACGACGGAAGCTTTATCGGAAGTGATGAAAGAGGAATCACCCTCGGTAACTCACAACCGGATAGCTATTCTACAGAGGCATCATCAGTAGTGAGATAAGAGGTATCACCCTCGGCACTCGATGCCAGCTCTGCAGAGTCGGACAACTTAGAGGGAATGTGCGGTGATGTGCTGTTTTCAGCCCGTTCGATCACATCAATCGGGGCACAGGTACTAAAGCGGGGCAACTACAGCAAGGAAGAGGGGCCACAGATGGTTTACCATCCAACCTATACTAAGCATTTCGGATAACAGGCAGGTATCAATAACAGTTACAAGGACAGGCTATGCATCAGAATAGGATAAAACAATAGCAGCAGCAAATTCTAATGCAAGCAGAAGGAAGAGAGAATAGGTGATATAGGCATGCGTCAAGGGGGGTTGCTTGCCTGGAAGCTCTGCTGAAAGGGGCTGGTCGTCTGAAGGCTGCTCGTCTGGAGCGTGGTCGTACTCAGCTGCGTCGTCGGCGATCTCGGCGTCTATCGGTAGAGAAGAAGGGGGAAGAAAACAATAAATTCAGGGCAATAAGGCAACAGCGATGCAAGACATGCCTAAATGCTATGCAGAGGTGATATATTGCCTATCTAACTGCTTTCGATAATTTAGAAATTTATTTGGATTTATTTTATTAAGGTCATGCACTATTCATTTATCGAAACCGGGCAAAAAGTTTCATGTTCGGTATGTTAGAGTGGTGTGGCAGGTATGTGGGTAGGATATTCGGATTTTTTATATTTTTCTGATCATTTTTTATATATAAATTATTTTCATCCGAGTTACGGTTTAATTTATATGATTTTTCAAAGTTTTATTGATTTTCTGGAATTTCTGAAATTATTTAATTCCGAATTATCCGAAACAGTAGTTGTGATGTCAGCATGACGTCATGATGACGTCAGCAGTCAACAGACCGACTGACCAGTCAAACCTGACCAGTGGGTCCCACTGGTCAGTGACTGTGCTAATTAACAGTGGTTAATTTAACTAAAATAATCTAATTAACTTGTGGGACCCATCTGTCAGTGGCTATACTAATTAACAGTTTAATTTAAATTTTAATTAGTTTAACTTAATCGGGTGGGGCCCGCATATCAGTGGCTGGGCCGGCCCAGTCAGCATAGTTGACTGGGTCAACCCAGTCAATTGGACCCACGGGCCCACCAGTCAGCCTCACAGCAGGCAGCCACGTGGGCGCCACGTTGCCATCGCCGGAGTGTCGCCGGCGTCGACCATTTCCGCGGCAGAGCTCGCCGGATTTGGCCGGAATCTCGCTACGGTGGTCCGTTCGGTGCGTGCTTAGGCTCGTTCGATCGGGCGTTCAACGCCGCATCCATCTACGGTGGCGGCGCGGCCGGAAACGGCTGGAAACTACGGCGGCGAGCGGCGAGGCGGACGCCGGAGTTCGGCCAAGTGCGGGATCGGCGCTAGAGGCTACGGCGAGGCGAGCTAATGGGCGCTTTCGACTCGCATGCGTACGCGGAGCACGAAGCCGTGCTCGGACGCCCACGGCAGTGACTACATCGACGGCGGCGAGCTCGCGGCGGAGCTGCGTTCGGGCGGCGATGGCAGCTACGGCTACGGGAAGAGGCCGGAGAGAGGGGAGAAGACGGCGACTGCTCACCGGGCCCTGCAGGTGTGCTTAAGCGGGCTCGGGGTAGCTCGTCGTCGCCGGAATCATCGCCGGAGTCGCGGTGGCCGAAGGTTGAAGACGGGCTCATGGGGCTCGTTGCGGCGTCTCTGAGCTCCGACGAGTCGGCGCAACCGACGTAGACGAGGACGGGGAGGCCCTACGGCATGTCGGCGAGTCGTGGGGAGGCCGGTGGCCGCGGGATCGAGCGGTGGCGGCGACAGCGTCTCGGCCGATGTGCGAGACAGAGAGAGGCGAGGCGAGTGGGGGGCGAATGGGGTAGGCTGGGGTTTCGGGGAGGGCGCGAGCAGCTCGGGGATGGTCTTATCCACGACGGGGAGGCGCGGGATGGCCGACAGCGCGGCGCTCGGCGCTGGGATGCGCGCGCGCGCTGACGCGTGCGAGAGGAGGACGACGACAGCCGTGGTGGGCTGGGCCGGTTACTGTTTGACTAGAGCCCAGCCGCACAGTGTCTCCTTCCCTTTTTCTTTATTCATTTTCTGTTTCATTATTTCTGTACTATTTTGCAAAATGTTTAACCACAAATTGTCTTTGGTAAAATATGTGACTTGGCTCAATAAATATTGGGCAATATCTAGTACTGTCAGAAATTGGTTTGGTGCATAAATGATTTCATTTGATTTTTAATTAAATGAAATGGATTAAATATTCCTGTTTTTGTTACTATTTTAGGATGTTAGACTCATCTAGGGATTTTAGGTGATGTTGTTTTTCTTAACATAATTAGTTATGGATTATTTGCTATTTACTGAACATTTTAGTTTCCAAATTGGAACAACTTTTATTTTCACTTTAAATTTGAATTGGAATTTGAATTTCAATTTGAATTTCAATTTGAATTTCAAAACCCAGACACGTGGTCATGCTGAGTTCACCAGTGAGGAGGTCAAGGCTGCTCTTGATCATATCGGCGATCTGAAAGCGCCGGGACCGGATGGAATGCCGTCCATCGTCTATAAGAAGCATTGGCACTTCATGGGAGATCGGATCATGGAGGAGGTGCTCGCTGTGCTCAATGGGGGTGATATCCCGGCTGGGTGGAACGACACGGTGGTCGTGCTAATTCCGAAAGTCAAGAACCCAAACAGAATCAAAGACTTGAGGCCAATCTCACTCTGCAATGTATTGTACAAGCTAATCTCCAAAGTGATAGCTAACCGTCTCAAGGTCATCATGCCTGCGATCATCTCTGAAAATCAAAGCGCATTTGTGCCAGGGAGGCTCATCACCGATAACGTCTTAGTGGCGTATGAGCTATCACACTTCCTATTGAACAAGAGGAATGGCAAGGAGGGGTATGCAGCGGTAAAGGCAGATATGAGCAAGGCATACGATCGTGTAGAGTGGAGTTTTTTGCAAGCAATGCTCGTGAGACTCGGATTCAGCAGGAACTGGGTGGAGCTGATTATGAAGTGCGTGACATCAGTCCGCTACCAAATTAAAGTGAACGGTAATTTGACAGAACAATTCTGCCCTTCACGGGGATTAAGACAAGGCGACCCGCTGTCACCATATTTGTTTGTGATTTGTGCTGAAGGACTTTCGGCTTTGCTACAAGCTGCGGAGAGGGAGGGAAAAATAAGTGGAGTAAAAATCTGTCAGGCGGCGCCGGTGGTATCACATCTTTTTTTCGCTGACGACTCAGTGCTCATGCTTAAATCAAACCAGGAGGAAGCTACTGCTTTGAGAGAGATCCTGAACCTATACGAAGCATGCTCTCGGCAGTGCATCAATGTGGAAAAATCTGCTGTCATGTTCAGTCCAAACACTCCAACAACGGTAAGGAATACAGTGAAGAATTCCCTCCAAATTCAGAGTGAAACTTGGAACAACAAGTACCTGGGACTCCCTGTACACGTTGGCAGATCCAGAAAACGCGCCTTTGCATACATAAAGGGTGCAATTGCAGGGCGAGTCTATGGATGGAAGGAGAAGCTTATAGCAAAGGCTGGTAAAGAAAGTCTTGTGACAGCCGTAGCGCAAGCCATCCCCACTTTTGCCATGTCCTGCTTCGACTTGACAAAAAGTTTCTGCCAAGAGCTTAGCTCCCTAATTGGTAACTACTGGTGGAGCCAACAAGATAAGGAGAACACTGTCCATTGGATCGGCTGGGAGAAACTTATCATGCCAAAGGCAAAGGGAGGATTGGGGTTTCGAGACATGCATAGTTTCAATGTGGCAATGCTCTCGAGACAGGCTTGGAGACTTGTACAAAACCCAGACACGTTGTGCGGTAGGGTCCTTAAATCTCGATATTTCCCTAATTGCGACGTACTGGAAGCTGTGGCCAGAGATGGGATTTCCTATACATGGAGGAGCTTGCTTAAAGGACTCGAGCTAGTACGCGAGGGGTATATCTGGCGCATTGGAGACGGAGCCAGTGTCAATATCTGGACGGACCCCTGGATTCCACGGCCATGGTCGCGAAGGGTGATTACCCCGAGAGGGAACAATCTGCTGCAGTATGTTAGTGACCTTCTAGACCCGGCCACTGGACAATGGGATGAACGTCTTGTGCGAGACACATTCTGCGCGGATGATGCCAGGCACATTATGCAGATGCCGTTGCGAGAGGGGGTGCATGATTTCATAGCCTGGCAATATGACAGCAAGGGCCTTCACTCGGTTAAAAGTGCGTATAAACTATACGTCGAGTTAAACACAATGAGGAAGAGTGGGGGAGTTGGAAGGAGCTCCAATGAAGCGGGCAATCTGAACAGTTGCAAGGACGAGTCTTCAAAAAGGATCTGGAAGCTGCCGTGCCCGCGGAATGTTCAGATGTTTACATGGAGGGTGAGGCATGAATCGCTGGCACTTCTAACAAATATGCAGAAGAGAGGATTTAAGCTGGAAAGCACGAAATGCTTGTTTTGTGGACGTGCTGATGAAGATGGAGGGCACCTTTTCATCAAATGTAAATCTGTTAAGAGGATTTGGAGGGAGCTTGCCCTTGAGAAAGAAAGAATGGAGCTGGAAACTATCTCCTCTGTACATGCTATGATGGATTACCTGTGGTGTTTGAATGAAACAAAACGCATGCATGTTCTCACGTTCTGGTGGATGTGGTGGAGCGCCCGGAATAAACTCAGGAAGGGGGAGCTTGTTGCGTCCGCCGATGAGCTAGCAAGGCGCACACGTAGTTGCGTTCTGGAGTACCTGCAAGTCTATTTCCCATCACCCAAGAAGCCATGTGCTGATAAGTGGAGGCCACCAGCAGAGGACATGGTGAAAATCAACGTTGATGGAGCCTTTGTCCCAGGGGATGATCATGCTGGATGAGGCGTTGTGGCGCGAACCACGGATGGCGCCGTGGTGGGAGCTCGAGCTGGAAGACAGGAGCATGTTCAGGATGCCTTTGCGGCGGAGGCGGTAGCTATGTCACACGCCTTGTCAATGGCAGCAGATCTGGGAATACTGAGGGTGGAGTTCGAGACTGACTCGCAGCTGCTGGCAGAGGCATTGGATCTCGGAAGAGCTGACTCATCACCCTACGCTACTGTCATTGAGGACTTGAAGTATCAGCTGAAGATGTGGTTCTCCAAACATGTAATAAAAGTCTGTCGTCGGAGTGCCAATTCGGTTGCACATGAGTTAGCTAGTCTTGGTCGCATGTACCCTGAAAACTCTATTGTGGAGTGGGAGTCTGATGTACCAGCCCAAGTGGCTGTTTGTGTCTCGGGTGATATACCCAAGCGCCGTTAAGTTATAAAGCTGTTGCTTTGCCTTCAAAAAAAAAAATCACAGAGTGGGCCATACAAAAACATCCAACGCACTGAAACGTAAATACAAAGGTTTCGATAAGGATCACCCAGACCAACGTGCATGCATAACAACACTACAGATTATTGGCGTATCATTTTCTCGGAAATTCCTATATAGCGCTTCAGGCGCCAGTTCGCCACCATAGCACCTGAGGCGCCTGTATGGGCCGGCCCATGTGGTGCTAGCGCCTGAAACTATACTAGTTTGATTTACACTTTTTTTTTTCCTTTCGCTTGCTCCAGTGAAAAAATAGGCGGCTATTTATGGGAAAAGTCAGCTACCAAGTTTTTTTACAAAATAAAAAATCATACATTTCAAAAATCTTCACAAATTAAAACATACTCCGTCTATTTGAATGAATGTTCACAATAAAAAGTATTAATAAATTTGAAATTTCTTCATGAAATTTTTAAAATGTTGATGTATTTTAAAAATGTTTGTGTATTTGAATGAATGTTCATGAATTTAAGGAATAATTGAAGTTTCAAAAAATGTTTGCAAATTCAAAAAAATGTAAACAATTTTTTTTAAAAAAATATTCATGAATTTTGGAAAAGTTCATAAATTAGTATAACGTTCACCTATTTGATATTTTTTAGAAAATATTCATAATTTTTATATACAATTAAAAAACCGAACAAAAAAGAAATACAAACTAAAAAAAATCTAGTGAAAAGCGAGTAAAAGCATTGTGTGTGTGTGTGTGGGGGGGGGGGGGGGGGGGGGGGTTGGACCCCTCTGGATGCTTCTAGAAGCTTCATAAAATCGGTTGAAGGGGTCTCTACATGGGCCGGCTTGGTGAAAAGAGAGTTCGCTGGAGAGTTTTCTTTAGGCATACACACGCTCTTTACTAATTATAAATCACAATGTTTACCGGTACAGTGATAGGGTCATAGGAGAGACCAAGCCAGACATGGCGACCTATGCCCAAAGAAGTAGTGTGCTTGGCAAGGCTATGACCCTCAAATTTAAAATTTATTCGTTTTGTTCTTGAACGAAACGAGAGCTACTAAGCGTTGTCCTCCGACCATAGATCTCTCTAGTGATTGCACCGTAGCTTTCATTCGATCCTTGCTCAAAATATGGGATTCCAAGTTTTCCGGAGCGAGCAGCGCATGGACGCTATACAAGAAGCACCAGTTTCTTAAACTGGGCCTTATCTGCGCCCTGCTCTCTTTGCTTCCGTGTTTCGGATTGATTTTGTGGGGCGGACAAGGTTTGCTCATTAGGCCCGTTAGCTCTCGGCCCATCCAGAGTGTAGTGTTGTGTACTCCCTCCGTCCGGTGAAAAGTGTATATATAGAAATTTTAGGACAAATTATGAAGTGAAGTAAACAATGCATTGGAAAGGTGCAAGCCACCATCTCCCTCCTCTTTAATTACTCAACCCCCAATAAGCTAAGCGCATGTAGAAATTAAGGAGACCATGTGTAGAATGTTATTGGTCTTGATTATCGTGTGATGAGAGAGAGGTAATTTTTCCTACTTTAAAGTGCATTGGGAAGATAGATGTACACTCTTTTGTGGACAAATTTTAAAGCCAAACGTACACTTTTCACCGGACGGAGGGAGTAGTGTAGAGTACGAGTAGTGGAGTTCTGTTCAGCTTGTGTAATCTAAAGAAAAACAGAAAGAGTATTCATGTTCAGCCCACCGTCTCGGCCGGGCCCCACTAATTAATCTTGCTAGTAATAAATTACGAATCCCCATTCAATCAACACATTAACTGGACAAGATCGTTGCATTGACTTCCAACTCAAGTGTGGAGTTCACTCTCTCTGCCCACAAATTTTGAATCGTTGCTGTGCATGTACTTCTCGCAAGATCCACGGTAGGAGTACAGCTTCACGCTCACATCACATGGCTGAGGTCTTCTAACAACAGCCTCCGTTTTGAGCTTGGCGGTCTTAAATGCGGCACCGGAATAGGGGCCGGCCCGGGCGCTAGAAAATTCATGGATGGATGCACCAACAACAAATGGTGGTGGATCCATGTCCGCCCTTGGAAGGCTCAATTGCCCTGAAACCCGATGCTGTTGTAGGCTAGGCATGCAGGGAGGGCAAATAATCCTCTCGCGCGCACTCTATGGCAAACCTATTAATTGGATCTTCGGTTTTTAACCGCCGTTTTACCCCCACTGCGACTACAGCTTCGGTTTTAATATTTCATGTGAACGAAATACTACTCCCTCTGTAAAAATATATATAAAAGCATTTAGGCTACTTTAGTGATCTAAATGCTCTTATATTTCTTTACGGAGGGAGTACCTTAGGTTTCTCTAACGTCAGTAGTAAGTACGTGCTTCTACCCTGTCCGTAATTTGTTTTGGAGTTGACCGAGTCGAATATTACAGTGTTACTCCCCGGTATATTTTCGAACGGGAAGGGTCGATGGCCTAGTCGGAAGTACCACTGTCACTAGCACGGCCGACTGTTTTGATTGCATTCTATCTGGATGAAATGGAGTGTGGTACACCACGGAGTACTATTATGAAGCTTGATTCCTGCATAGATAGTGCCTTGTGAAGAACTTGCAGTGCTAGTACAAAAATTTCGGTCAGTCTACTCTAGGACAACGTAAAATAAGCGGTAGACGGGTACCTTAAAATGAGAGAAAAGCACGCACGCATCGCCCAAGATTAACTAGTAGCTATACACAGATACAGACGGTTTAGAAGGTTCGTCCACGTAGTGACAAACCCTGCGGTGCAGTGGAAGCGTGCGTTATCCAGGGAAGAATCTCTCTTTTTCCGTCCACTGCACGGGGATCGATCGATTGCAAAGCAGGAGCGGCTTATTGTTTGACCATTTCGGCGTCCCCAACATGCGCGGATTTCGGAGTAGCACTATTCAACTGAGTTCGATTCAAAAACGATCTGTGCATTTTCAGGACGACGACGTACGGAGGCAGATAATAATGTGATCTTCAAACTGAATGCAGATTTAGCAATCTACCGATAAGTTTGAACTGCAAGGTCCTCGGATGATAACGAGTAAGAGTGAGGAAACTGTCGGAAATTCATAGGGGCCCGGCCGCACTTTAAGATCCTGGCCATCAACATTATACGGAAAGCATGGGAATGCACGGAATACAGGGAGGAGCACCGAAGAGACGGGCCGCATTCAAATTCGCCGCCCAGTCGTCAGTCACAGGCTCGCTCATCACACACCACCACGATCGACGGCGACCTGTCATCGACGCAACGTCGGCCTCTCGTCTCGCCTGCTAATCAATATACTGTACTACGTGTACCACTAGCACCGGCTTTCTGATGTTCACGTACTTCGTCTTTTTTTTCCCCAGACAGAGGACACCGCAATTAGGTACTTCGTCTAATCACATCACCACGTAGGAGTAGTAGTGGTTAGTAGTCCTACTGCCAAGCGTGCATGTGTACGCAGGCACATGCATGTGTGTACATTGATCAAATTGATTGGTTTGTGGTGCTGTACACATTAAATATGTCTGTGCATCGACCTGCCCTGCCCACCAGCACGTCGCTGTGCGCGTATTTGCACCGCCAAAATGCGCAGCTTTGTTTCGGATTCACGTTAACCAGCGGTCGGTGCCTCATCTGTAGTAGTAACTCGCAGTAATTGATGGATGGATGAATGGATGAACAGCTGTTTAAGCTTGCGACAGTATTGATTTCAGTGGAAGTACTCCTGTTTGGAGGATCCCTCCAGGCTCCAACGATGCCCCCGAAATGTTTGTAAATACTCCGTATGATTGTGGTGTCATCAACATTTAAAAAATTGAAGGAGAGGTGAACAAATAAACATGAATTGGTGCGATTGTTTGGAAAGCGAAAATTTCACGAGAATTTGGTGGAAACTAACACAAATTCTTGGGAAATTCCGGCGTTCCAAGTGGGCCGCTAATCAAACAGGGCCGCAGTAGTGCTTTCGAGATCTCGAATAACCGACGACATTTTGCCGGTTAACTAACCAAGAAGCTAATGTGCACTCCTGATGAGGCTAAGATCGTCACCTGCCTTGTCGCCGACGAGGTCCTCCTCCTCCTCCTCGTCCTTGCCCTGCAGGCTCTGGCTTGATGAAGCAGGCGAGCACGAGGCGTCGTCGTTCCGGCCGCCGCATTGCTCCTCTGTCGTTGCGGTGGCGGGAGTGACGTCGCCTTCGCAGCCACATGTGCTGCTGGACGTGCTGGTGCTGGAGGTGCTCCCGCTGCCGCCGCTGGCGCTGGTGGTCGTCATCGTCGTCGCTGTGGTGGTGGTGGTTGGTGCGGCGGAAGAGGACGACGCCGGCGAGGCCGCGAGACCGACCAGGAGGTCGACGAAGGCGCCGACGATGAGGGCGTGGTTGTGCTTTCCGTTGATCCGGAGGTACCACACGAGGAGCTCCTCGAGCGCTTCCCAGCCACGCAGCCCGTGCGCCGCCACCATCTCCTCCATGGACGCCCGGAAGTCCCCGTACGGGTCCTCCGAGTCCACCGCCACCGCCACGCTCTCCTCCACCAGCGACGTCGACGCAACCGGCTCCGACTGCGGCCTCTCCTCGGCCTCATCCGCCGGTGCTGCCGACTGCTTCCCCGAAGACAGCGCCAAGATGGAGTTGGACGCCGGGCCCGGAGGGTCGACGAAGAAGCGGTCGGTGGACGTGCGGCCGAGGCTGCGGATCACCGCCTCCGACCACTCCTCCGACGCGGTCGTCGTCGAGAAACCATCATCATCATCCAGCTCCAGCACGCCCTGCCCCTCCTCCTCCTCCTCCTCGTCGAAGCAGGAGCCGTCGGCGGAGATGTAGTCGAGCTGGTAGACGGAGTTGACCGTCTTGTACATTTCCCCGGCGCCGCCGTGGATGAGCCTCGCCGCAGCCGCGGGGCTCCTGCTGACGGCGGCGGCGGTTATGCAGGGCCGGCGACGGACTTCCTCGCGGAAGGAGGCCGTCTGTGGATTCCGGCACGAAGGCCACGGCCACGGCGGAGAAGAGTCGTCGGCGCCGGCGGGGAGCTTGGAGAAGATGGAGGTGAGGCCTTTCTTGCCCATTGGAACCCCACACGGGAGACGAACGAATTGAGGAAGGAGATGAGCTCGAGCGAGCGGTACTGTAGAGAGAGAAAGTAGAGCTGCTGTGGTAATGGAGGGAAACGGGGGCAGCGTGAGGTAGAGAGTAGAGCTGCTGCAATTAAGAGAGAGGGAGAGCGCACGACCCATGGGGATGGGACCGCGGATCATGTGCCCGTATTTATCTACTCTGTCTCACTCTCTGCGTAGAGTTGTAGAGTGTGATGCAAATGCAACAAATATTATTTTTAGCGGGAAGCCAATGCAACAGTTGATAGTTGATTTTTTTCTTTTTGCGAGGAACTGTAGTTGATACCGTGTCAGCTAGCTTCAGTTTATTTATCCTACCGGTGGTTACCCAAGTCAGCTCTTCAATTCTCCCAATTTGGAATGAGGAAATTCCTTTTGGAAAATTCTCCCAATTCAGAATGCGGAATTTCTTTTTGGAAAATTCCTAATGTCCTTTTTTTTTGCGAGAAAACATCCGATCTATTCATCTTCAATTATGGCAGTACAACGAACACCAGAAATAATAAAAATTACATCCAGATCCGTAGACCACCTAGAGACGACTACAAGCACTGAAGCGAGCCGAAGGCGCGCCGCCGTCATTGCCCCTCCCTCGCCGGAGCCGGGCAAAACTTGTTGTAATAGACAGTCGGGAAGTCGTCATGCTAAGGCCCCATAGAACCAGCGCAGCAGAACAGCAACCGCCGCCGATGAAGTGTAGCGTAGATCGGAAGGATCCAACCTGAAAACACATGAACGTAGACGAACTACGACTAGATCCGAGCAAATCCACCAAGGACAGATCCGCCGGAGACACACCTCCACATGCCCACCGATGATGCTAGACACACCATCTGGACGGAGCCTAGACGGGGAGAACCTTATTCCATCTTCAGGGGGCCGCCGCCGTCTTGTCTTCCTAAGCAGGACACAAACCCTAACAAAACGCGAAGAAACAACTGAAAACATAGCCCTCCCGCTGGCAAGGGCCGAGATCCACCGTGCCGCCATGGCCCTAAGGCCACCGGAGGCGAGGCAGACCGCCGGCGGTGCCGGCAGGAGGCAGGGGAGGCTAGACTTTTCTTGGGGAGGAGGCAGCCCGCTTGGGCTCTTTTGATGAACGGTCCTAATGTCCTTTTGAAATGAAGAATTTCGTATGTGTTCGTAGGCTTTTTTTTTAAATGTGCCCTATCTAGACTGTTTCGATCATAGCATTTTATCCTATTCCTACGTACTGCCATTTTAAATCTCGAAAAGGTCTTTTCGACAAAGGACACTTTTATTAAATCAAAACGTAGCATCAAGCGGATACAAACATATTGGGCGATATCGGGCCTCTGCATAGATAAGATACACACAACCAACCTACAGAAACAAATTCAACAAAAATAAATAACTAAAACAACGCAATGGCAACAGTAAAGTCCTATGAGGCCGACACTATGTCTATGTCAAAGGAGAAGGTGAACCAATCCAAAGATCATGCTGTCATTTGTGTTGGGTAAAAACTTCCTTGGCCACCCGCTCCAATCGCGTACACACCACCTTAAACAACGGTTGGTACTCCGTTCGTTACATCGTATTGTTGGAAATATGCCCTAAAGGTAATAATAAATGTTATTATTTATTTCCATGTTCATAATTATGTTTATATTTTGTTCTGTAATTGCAATGGTCTTTGAGTCAGTATATCCAAGAGGTTCAGAGGAAAACTTATGTGCATGTGTGGAATAATAAACGGTAATATAGATTCCTAGTCATGCCTCTAAGATTAGCTCAAGTGTTGCATGATGGTCACGTTTTCCTGATCATGGGAAACCAAGTCAGCTCTTCCCAATTTGGAATGAGGAAATTCTTTTTGGAAAATTCTCCCAATTCGGAATGCCGAATTTCTTTTTAAATTCCTATGTCATTTTGAAATGAAGATTATGGTGAAAAGTCAAACAAAAGGGTACGCGAACGCAGTGAAATTATGACAAATACTATGACTACGACACATAACTAAGAGTAAAAAGTGATGCAATTTTGGGCTCAACTCCCTCAAGCTTAGAGTTTTGCTCACCACGTGCAGATACCGCAACTTGAAAGAAAAAGGTCATCATGTTCATGAGGTGCGGATAAACATAAATGAATGAATCCTTTGCATCGTGTCAACATTCACATAAGATACAAGATCATGATGAACCCTAGCATATCGTTACCATCAAGAAAATTATGAAGACTTCCACACCTTTAGTGATCGATTCATAGCAGAGGTATACCAACTTTTTGCGATAAGTCATCTATACTTCAACCAAGCAAGTTGCAAGGGTCTCTCATTACTCTTTAGGAAGCGTTTGTACACTTGATTTATTTTCAAATTTTGTGTTAATTTACATACTCAGCAATTTTCTCATACAAAAACATGGCAATTTTTAGTTGGAATACCATGTCAAAATTCGATACAAATCTGCCATCGCAATTAGAAGCTTATGTTGCCATGTTTTTTTGTTATTTTTTGTAGGTGTGTTTTGCCATGGCTACTAGAAGCTTATGTTGCCATGACGGCAACATTTGTGTTGTGTCTTTTGCCCTATCTATCTGAAGAAATGTTGCCATGACAATTACAATTTTTGTTAGAACATGGCATTTTTTGAACTTCTAACTTTGTTTTGCCATGGATAAACTAATGATGTTTTTGCTATGTTGTTCTCTTGCATGATAAATTCAGAGGTAATATGTTTCATAAGTCAGGGCAAATCTACTTTTTATACTATGGTAATCCAATATAACATGGTAATTGTTGCTTATGTTTCGTGCCAAATTTGCCTTGCGTCCATGAAAAATATAGCCTATGCAATATGGCAGTTTTTTGAACTAATCATTCTAAATTCCTAAACTTAATATGTAGTGTGGCAATTTTGATGACTTAAGCCATGTTTGATATTAGGTCCATTTTTTTGCCATGCTTCACCTAGCAATTTTTTTTTGGTATTCATCCCACGACAAATTTGTAGGGAATGACAAAATTGATATCAGCTAATGGGCATGGCAACTTAAGTTCATGGAGCATGACAATTAATTTTTAATATAACCATGGCAACTTAAGTTAATGTAGCATGGCAAATGTAGGTTATGGGTCATGGCATTTTTTACTACATGCATACATACATGGCAAATTTTGCTCACACAAAGCATGACAATTATAATTAAATCACCATGGCAAATCTTAATATGCATTTGCCATGGCAATTATTTTGTGTGTGTTTTCACGTGCACGTCATTTTTTTATATCAATTATCATACAAACACGACATTTTGTACATGGCAATTTACCCTTTTTGGCATCGCAAATTTAGCTACATTGCCATGGCTTTACTTTAACATACATGGCAAATTTAATTTTGAACGCTCACGGCCTATTTTTACTTTTATTTTTTTGCCATGGCAAATGTAGTTTATACAAGATGGCAATTTTTCACTTTTTTGGACGATGGCACATTTCATTGCTTTTCAACCATGACAAAATTTACTTTTTATTTTGCCATGGCAAATTTACCTTCATTTTGCCATGGCAAATTTACTTCAACACATGGAAAATTTAATTTAAGCGCTCATGGCAAATTTTACTTTCTATTTTGCCATGGCATATTTACTTTTGTGGACATTGGCAAATTTAATATACATATGTGGCAAATCTTAGTCATTCAAGGTAATTTTTTGCCTTCATGGGACCATGGTAAATCTTAGTTGTTCACGGGAATGGCAACATTGATTTAAGTTAATGGGCATGGCAACTTAAATTCATGGAGCATGACAAATTCTTTATGTTTTGCAAATAAGGGAAAATGTTTTTAATATAACCATGACAACTTAAGTTAATGTAGCATGGCAAATATAGGTTATGGGCCATGGCAATTTTTACTACATCATAGATACATGGCAATTTTTCCTCACACAAAACATGACAATTATAATTAAAACAACATGGCAAATCTTAATATGCATTTGCCATGACAATTATTTTGTGTGTGTTTTCACATGCACGACATTTTTTTTATCAATTATCACACAAACATGACATTTTGTACATGGCGATTTACCCTTTTTTTGGCATGGCAAATTTAGCTATATAGCCATGCCAATTTTGCTTTAACATACATGGCAAATTTAATTTTAAATGCTCATTGCATATTTTTTACTTTTATTTTTTGCCATGGCAAATATAGTTTACAGAAGATGGCAATTTTTCACTTTTTTGGACCATGGCACATTTCATTGCTTTTCAACCATGACAAAATTTACTTTTTATTTTGACATGCCAAATTTACGTCAGCATACATGGAAAATTTAATTTAAGCGCTCATGGAAAATTTTACTTTCTATTTTGCCACGGCAAATTTACTTTTATGGACATTGGCAAATTTAATATACATATGTGGCAAATCTTAGTCGTTCAAGGGAATTTTTGCCTTCATGGGACCATGGTAAATTTACTTATCAAAACACGACAATTACATATATTATACACTTTTTTTTTCTGTTCTACATGTTTGGAATTTTTAATCCACATTTTATTGTCTTCACTTACATATTAAAAATACCTTACAAATTTTAATCGACATTTTTTCGCCACCATGTATGTATAGATGGAAAATGCCATGATTTTTTTCTTTTGGGTCATTGCAAAAAAAAACTTTTACCCATGGCAATTTTCTGCTTTTAAAGTTGATGCATTTTTTGTCTTAGCACAGCAAAAAATGGGCTTTTATTTGTCACAGCAAAAAAAAAAATACAAACCTGGGCTTTTATTTTGTTTCACTACTGGGCTTTTTTTTCCTTTTTGTTTTCATAGGGAAAAGGCTTGTAGGGGCGATGGGAAGGCATTCGGGCTGTGGGTGGTTTCCTACCGGACGAAATCGTACATCTGGGAGGAATGATCGTACTGAATGTTTTGTTCGGTCTGGCGCTTCCCTAGACTGAACGTTCAGGCGTTATTGGGGTCCTTAATTTATCATGTTCTCGAAACAGGCTTTCCCCCGCTTTATATATAAAGCAACGAACCAAAGTTCATGGCCGAACGATACAATATGGTGGGGAGGTCCCCTTACAAAGCAGATCAAAAGATACAACATGAACCTAGAACTAGCCTAACACCTCGCCGAGGATCAACCACAGATCCCCTGAGCTCAATGACAACGCCCCCAAGAGGGTGACGGCGCGAAGCGTCGCAGCAGCCAAGTCTGTGAACAGACAAAGGTTTTCACCGTGAGCCCTAGCACAGAGACGAGATCCACGACGCCGTCTTCAAGAAGCAAGTGGCACCCACGGGCGTCACCGGCGCCAGCGCCAGAAGCGCGGAGCTTTCACTCGGACTCTCGCCTGCACCACCAAGAGGAGTCCCGGCCGCCACCTCAAAAAGGGCCAACCTGTCCACCCCAGATCTGGGCACTGCCAGAGCAGGCCTGAACCACCCGCCACTGTAGGGGAAAGCGACAAAAAACAAAAAAAATCGGTACAGCGAGCACGCCTAGGATCACTATGGAGATGTCATACAAGGTTTGATCTGATCCGTACCGACTCGAAACGCAGCGGAAGAAGAGTCGGTGTAGATCGTCGGTGCAGATCCCCGCAGCTAGGATTTACAACCTCCCAACCGCGAGGATGTACTCCCTCGCCGGACAGCCCTTCGGGAGGCGGTCGGACAGTCCCTCGGACGATGTCGCGGACAGCCCTTCGGGAGGACCCTCGAAACCCGAACGGGAACTCGGACAGCCCTTCGGGAGGACACTCGAACATCCCCTCGGGCAAAAGATCGAAACTACGAACTCTCTACGGGGTTGCACACATACGGTGTCAGCTATCCGGCAGGGCTTCACCGTCCAGAGCTAGTTCTTACCGGAACCCAGACAGCCTTTCGACTCTACGAAACTATTTCGTGGGAGGGAGAGAGAGAGAGCCAGACGAGCATGGCATGTGTATGAGAGCAAGGATGAGTTTTGGGGCAGCCCCAACCCCTCTATTTATAGGAAAGCCAAGGTGAAAGAACATGTGCTGCCCCCATGTTTGGTTTTGGTAATTGATGACAATCTCTATGGACTAATGGTTGCCTTGAGTTATATTTGAAGGGTTTGTCCATAGGCATTGCTTGAAGTCCATTTGTTGGTTTCAAGGTTATTAGAAGAAGAATATGTGTTGACAAAGGTGCTATTCAAGGATTTATCCAAAGATTGGTCATGTGAGTGTTGAGCCTATTGCAAGCATGTCTTGAAGAAGAAGATTGTGTGAACATTCATGTTTACCTTCAAGACATCGTCCTAATGAAGAGAGTTGGAAAGATTCAAGGTTGATCAAGAATAAGTACAACGAGTGATTCAAGTTGATCAACACACAAGGCGTAGAAGATGTACCGAGAGGGATCAAGTGATCCCATGGTATGGTAAGCATTGTCCAGTACGCTTTGTGTACTAACCCATTGTCTACGTGAGAGTTCTATGTGGGGTTAGGTATGTTTCCATGGGCTTGCGTCAAGAGGAAGATCTCATTCAACCCATGGAGGATGACATCAAGTGGTGATCGTCATCAAGTTTGCGGTGTGCAAGCTCAAGAGGTGCATCACGAAGAGATCAAGAGCTTGAAGCTTGCCGTCCATTGTGGTGGCAATGGACTTGTGAAGATGTGCCGAAGAGTGGCTCACCCATAGTGGAGTATGGGGGAGCAATCTACTAGTCTTCATCGAGCCGGCGCAATCAAGAAAGGTGGTCCAACTTGAGGAGGTCAAGATCGTCATCATCTAGCTCAAGTGGACTATGCGCAAGGCAAAGGTTTGCCCTTGATAGGTTTTCTATTTTACCGGTCTCATGGTGGTAGTTGGGAGACCGGGTTATAGGATCGATAGCCGTACTATCAAGGGGGGCTCTCGGATGAGTAGCTTAATCGTATCTTTCGTAGAGAGCTCAAACCATTGCATTCTTGCATCATATTTCTTGGTTCTTGTTTGGCCTTTTTGCTTTGGGAGTCTTTGAGCTTTTGGTCATCTTCATGACAAGCTCGAGTTCATCGAAAACGGAGTTCATGTGCATCTTCTATAATGTTTTCGATGTTGGAGTGTTTGCCGGTTCTTCATTCATAGAGGTTTCACATCTCTATATCATTGGCATCTTCTATGATGTACTCGTCGTCTTCTATACAACAAGCTTGAGTTTGCTCAATTCGAAGCTCTTTTGCAGAAGTTATGGCAGTTCTGGCTTTATTGTATCCTCTGTTTTCTATGGATTTTCAGTGGCATGCAAGCGGTAGTACCGCTGGTGCCCACGGTAGTACCGCTTATGCGGTAGTACCGCTGGGTACTTCCGTGGCACTGCCGCTTGGGGTTTCCCCGAGCGTGCAACTCTCTGTTGCTGGTCTGCAATTCACGGTAGTAGCGCGGTAGTAGCATGGTAGTACCGCTCTGGCGGTACTACCGCCCGTACTACCGCCGCCACTACCGCTTGCGGGGTTTCCTCCGTGCGCGCTTCTGTTTCCATTTTACCCTTTGCGGTAGTAGTGCGGCACTAGGACGGTAGTACCGCTTCGCACGGTACTACCACCCTGGCTGCCTCTACTACTGCTGCCTCGCCTGGTCTAAAACCCCCTAAGCGGTAGTACCGCTCCGGCGGCACTACCGTTGTACACTCAGTGTATTTCAGGCTTGTGCGAGGTAGTACCGCCTAAGTGGTAGTACCGCTCCTAGGAGCGGTAGTACCGCTTGGCTGCGGGCACAGGGCAGATAACGGTTGGATTCGAGGGCTCCTATAAAAGGGGGTCTTCTTCCCCAATGGTTCTTATCCCTTCGAGCTCGTGTTCTTCCCCCATTGTTGACCTTCTTCGAGCTTGCTATCTCTCAATCCCTCGAATGATTCTTGCCAGTTCTTGAGGGAAAAGAGAGAGGAGATCTAGATCTACGTTTCCACCAATCACTTTCTCCTCTATGTGAGGGGAACCCCTCGGATCTAGATCTTGGAGTTCTTCGTGTTCTCTTCTTTGTTCTTCCTCTCATTTTCCTCCCTAGCATTAGTTGCTTTGGTGGGATTTGGGAGAGAAGGACTTGGGCACTCCGTGTGCCCTTGCCAGTGCATTTGGTGCATTGGTTTGAGTTCTCCACGGTGATACGTGGAAGTGAAAGTTGAGAAGCTTGTTACTCTTGGGTGTTTTGGCACCCTAGAGCTTGTTCCTCTTGGGTGCCTTGGTGCCCTAGACGGTTGGTGTTGTCAGAGCTCAATCATTGTGGTGTAAAGCTCCGGGCAAGCGTCGGAGTCTCCAATTAGGTTGTGGAGATTGCCCCGAGCAATTTGACGGGTACCGGTGACCGCCCCCAAGGGTTGCCAAAGTGTACGGGTTCGGTGACCGCCCCCAAGGGTTGCCATTTGTACGGGTTCGGTGACCGCCCTCAAGGGTCCCTTAGTGGAATCACGGCATCTTGCATTGTGCGAGGGCGTGAGGAGATTACAGTGGTCCTAGTGGCTTCTTGGGGAGCATTGTGCCTCCACACCGCTCCAAACGGAGATTAGCATCCGCAAGGGTGTGAAATTCGGGATACATCGTCGTCTCCGCGTGCCTCGGTTATCTCTTACCTGAGCCCCTTTACTTATGCAATTTACTTTGTGATAGCCATATTGTTTCATGTTATATATCTTGCTATCACTTAGTTGTTCATCTTGCTTAGCATAAGTTGTTGGTGCACATAGGCGAGCCTAGTCGATTTAGGTTTTGTGCTTGACAAATTAAACGCTAGTTTTATTCCGCATTTGTTCAAGCCTAAACCGTAATTATTTTAAAGCGCCTATTCACCCCCCCCTCTAGGCGACATCCACGATCTTTCACAAGGGGTAAAGTTGGCATTCAAAAATCCCAAAAGTACCCCCACTTTATGCCTTTTCATAAAAGAATAAAGCTAAAAGGGATGGCAATTGGAGCTCCAAGGAGCCCCACCTCCCTTGGCCGGCCACTCTTGGGGGCCCCCCCATGAGGGGGCTTCCTTGGCTCCCAAGTCCTTCTAGAAGCCTTTTGGAAAATATCCCAAAAGGTGCTTTCCAAAAAATATCCATAAAGCACTTTTACTATTCATGAAGACATTTTTCTGCGTCCGTTAAATCCCAAATTATTTCTGTGTGCCCAGAATAATTCCAGTACCCACTAAAATAATTTTGAACGCATTCCGAAACAATTCCGGAATAATGTTTTTCTTCAGCGAAAAGCAACCAAATCGGTTCCGGCAGCTCTGGGCCATTTCCGGTTTTTATCCCGGAAAATTCCCAGAAGTTTCCAGAACACTTCTGGCATCCTCCAAGAATTTCCAGGCGTGTGCCGAAACCAATTTGACTTAATGGAATACCCTGAAACAACTTTTCAGTTTCACCGAAACTATTTCGGTGTTCTCTCCGGAACGTTTCCGTTTCGTCGGAAACTTTTTCGGTGATTTTCTCTCAGACTCCCCGTCTAGTATTCAGCAGATAGATGACCCATAAGCGTGTGACCCTATAGGTTCGGTGAAGTATAGACATGACTCGGAACACTTTCGGATCAATGATCAACATCGGAGCCATGGACACCCATATTGACCCCTATACCCGCACGAATGAATATTCGAGTGAACCTCCTGTTGCCGTGTGCTATTCCTGTTGCTTCACGATATATTACAAATACCCAAGGTGAGATTTATTGCATCCCCGTGGATCAACAACTTGTCCACCATGCAAGTTACCTCGTTACCAGTTTTGTTCTCTTTTCTCGTTTCCGTGCTCCGGCATCCCAGTGATCAAATCACAATGTGTCTGGCCAGACGATGATGGATACCGTAACACCGAGAGGGCCCGAGAATATCTCTCCATCGTCGGAGGAGCAAAGCCCAATCTTGAGCTATCTCGTCACTTGTCATACTTTTCCGTGAACCCGTAAGCCGCCGTAATAGCCACCCATTTACGGATGACGTTTAACAAACCTCAAAGTTCACGAAGCAAGTACGAAGGAACTCGATACTCTGATGGTCTAAGGAATTATGCAAACATTAACTATCTCTGTGTTATTAACCATTAACTTGTGACGAATGTATCTCATAGCATAACATCAATTTGGGTCGATTCAACACAAGTGTTCTACTAACATTGTGCCCTCAAAATTGCCGGCATAGACATGCCCATGATCAGGAAAACAGGATCATCATGCAATACTTGAGCCAGTCTTAGAGGCATGACCAGGAATACATTTTACCGTTTATTATACCACACGTGCACATGAGTTTCCCTCCGAGACTCGTGGATATTGCAGACTCGAGAATCATTGCAGTTATAGCATGGAACATAAACATTCATTACAAACTCGGAGATACAAATAACTGTTATTATTGCCTCTAGGGCATATCTCCTACAGACTCTCACTTGCACTAGAGTCATAATCCAGTTACATGGCTTCCCTAACACCAATGGCTATCCGGTGCTGCTCATGCTTTGCTCGTGGTAGAGGCTTTGTCATCGGGTCTGACACGTTCAGATCCGTGTGAACTTTGCGTACTTTCACTAAACCCGCTTCGACATGATGTCGAATGAGTTTATATTTGCGTTCAATATGTCTTGTCTTATGGTGCGAACTTGGCTCCCTTGCCTGAGCCACGGCGCCACTATTATCACAATAGATCTCCGTCGGGTCCAGAGCACTTGGAACCACACCAAGGTCTTCAAGAAATTGCTTGATCCATACCGCCTCCTTGGAGGCTTCTGAAGCAGCAACATATTCTGCCTCCGTCGTAGAATCCGCTATAGTCTTTTGTTTGGAACTTTTCCAATCAACTGCGCTGCCGTTCAATATGAAAACATAGCCTGATTGAGATTTGAAGTCATCTGGGTCAGTCATGAAGCCTGCATCAGCGTAACCACTTACAATGAGCTCTTCATCACCTCCGTACACAATTAGTAAATCCTTGGTCCTTCTGAGGTACTTAAGAATACCCTTGACTGCGGCCCAGTGTTCCAATCCTGGATCACTTTGGTACCGGCTGCTAACACTTAGCGCATAGGAAACGCCCGGTCTTGTACATAGCATGGCATGCATAATAGAACCAACTGCCGAGGCATATGGAACATCATTCATTTGTACTCACTCATCGAGAGTCCGAGGACACCGATTCTTGCAAAGCACTGTGCCAGGTGACATGGGGAGTAGGCCTTTCTTGGAGTTCTCCATGTTGAACCTTTTCAACACCTTGTCAATGTACGTGCTTTGGCTAAGCGCTATCAGGCGTCATGATCTATCTCTATAGATTCTAATGCCCAATACATATGCCGCTTCGCCTAAGTCTTTCATTGAAAATCTCTTTTTCAATGAGTCTTTTATTTCGTTAAGAAAATTCACGTCATTTCCAATCAACAATATGTCATCCACATATAAGATTAGAAATGCTTTTGCACTCCCACTAAACTTCTTGTAAACACAAGATTCTTTGTCATTCCTGATGAAGCCAAACTGTTTGACTACTTCATCAAAACGAATGTTCCAGCTCCTTGATGCTTGCTTCAGACCATAAATGGTTTTCTGAAGTTTGCATACCTTTCCAGCATCCTTATGAACGACAAAACCTTCTGGCTGTATCATGTATACATCCTCTTTGAGGTTTCCATTTAGGAAAGCCATTTTGACGTCCATCTGCCATATTTCATAATCGAAATAAGCAGCAATTGCTAGTAATATCCGAACAGACCTAAGCATAGCTACGGGCGAGAAAGTCTCATCGTAGTCCACTCCTGGAACTTGCGTGAACCCTTTCGCGACAAGTCTAGCTTTGTGGATAGTAATGTTACCATCCGCGTCCGTCTTTCTTTTGAAAATCCATTTACAACCAATGGGTTTTACGCCCTCTGGAAGTTCTTCCAAGTTCCAAACTTGGTTTTCGTACATGGATTCCATCTCGGATTTCATGGCTTTGTGCCATTCCTTTGAGCTGGGCCCCGCCATTGCTTCCTTGTAGTGCGCAGGTTCATCATCTTCAAGAATGAAGATTTCGTTATGAAACCACTCAGGTGGCTGGATAGCCCTACCTGATCTGCGCGGTTCAGTTACAACATTGTCTGAAGTTTCCGCATCACATGCGACAACTTCCGGCTCGGTTGTAGGGATGATTTGCGGAATTACTTCCGGTTCCTCAGCCATATCAACTGTCGCCGAAGATTCACTAATCTCATTAAGTTGTACTGTCCTCCCACTTGGTTCTTTAGCGAGAAACTCTTTCTCGAGAAAGTGTCCAACTTTTGCGACAAACACTTTGCCCTCGGACTGGTTGTAGAAGGAATATCCAATGGTGTTATTGGGATAACCTACAAAGTAACATTTGTCTGATCTGGGATCGAGTTTGCTTGGCTGTAAACGCTTTACGTATGCCTCACAACCCCAAACTTTAAGATGCGACACACTAGGAATCTTCCCATGCCACATCTCATGTGGTGTCGTCTTAACAGACTTAGACGGTGCTCTGTTTAATGTATAAGCGGCAGTTTCTAGTGCGTGATCCCAAAAAGATATCGGCAGATCTGTAAGAGACATCATCAACCTTACCATGTCTAACAGGGTTCGGTTACATCTTTCCGACACTCCGTTTCGCTGTGGAGTTCCGGGAGGCGTAAGCTGTGAAACGATTTCATGGTCACTCATATGTTGGCCAAACTCATGACTAAGGTATTCGCCTCCGCGATCAGACCGCAGAAACTTAATCTTTTTGTCACGATGATTTTCTACCTCATTCTGAAATTCTTTGAACTTTTCAAAGGTTTCCGACTTATGCTTCATCAAGTAGATATAGCCATACCGACTTAAATAATCAGTAAAAATCACGAAGTAGAAATACCCACCCCGTGCGGCTGTGCTCATTGGACCACATACATCACTATGTATTATTTCCAATAATTCACCCGCCCATTCAGGATGACCCGTGAACGGCGTCTTGGTCATTTTCCCCATCAAGCAAGCTTCACATGTGTCAAATGATTCAAAATCAAGGGACGGTAAAACTCCATCTTTATGGAGTCTTTGCATGCGTTTCTTTCCGATGTGGTCAAGTCGACAGTGCCACAAGAAAGTGGTGGTGGTATCAGCCTTCTTAAGGCGTTTAGCATTCACGTTAAAGACATCATTTCCACATTCAAGATTTAGTATGAAAAAGCCCCCAACAATGGGTGCAAATCCATAAAACATATCCTTACAATAAAGTGAACAACCATTGTTCTCAGACTTGTACGAATACCCATCGTGTACTAAACATGATCCGGAGATAATGTTTCTACACAATAGTGGAACAAAATAACAGTTATTTAGTTCTAAGATAAATCCTGAAGGGAGACGTAGAGGCATAATGCCGACGGCTTGAGCGGCGATCCCATTGCCGTTCCCGACGCGCATCACGACTTCATTCTTTGCTAGTTTGCGCACCTTCTGAAGCCCTTGTATCGAGATGCAAATGTGAGCAACCGATCCGGTATCAAATACCCAAGACTTAGAATTTTCGCTAGCAAGCAAAACGTCAATGACATTAACTTGTATAACAATTATACCTTTTCCAGTTTTTCCGGACTTCTTATCTTCCAGATACTTCTTGCAGTTTCTCTTCCAGTGTCCTGTGCCCTTGCAGTAGAAGCACTCAGTTTCATTCTTGGCTCCGCCCTTAGAGTTGCTTTGGGAGCCGGTCTTACCGGCGCCCTTGCCCTTCTTTGGCTTGCCTTTCCTTTTGAAACTGGCGGTTTTATTCACAAGCAACACTTGCTTGCGATTTTTCCGCAGTCCTCCTTCCGCAGTTTTCAGCATGGCGAGCACCTCTTTCGGTGTTTTCTCCATCCCACTCATGTTGTAGTTCATGACAAAACTGTCGTAAGACGGGGGAGTGAAGAAAGCATCATGTCCATCATATGGCTAGGCGGAATTGGAAATTCCAGGATTTTAAGCCTTTCAGCATAGCCAATCATTTTGACTACGTGTTCGCCAAATGAACTACCCTCAGCCATCTTGCATTCCATCAAGGTCTTCATGATATCAAATCGTTCAGACCTTGCGGTTTCCTTGTACAGAGCATCCAATTCCCGGATCATATCGCGGTGTTTATGGAATTCAAAACGTTTTTGAAGCCCTGCACTCATGCAAGCTAACATGAGGCACTGCACTAAGTTGTGATCATCATCCTTAGTGGCCTAGACATTTTGTTCATCTTCCGGGGCATCCGCCACCGGTTTAGCTGGAAGAGCATTTTCAAGCACATACATTTTCTTAGCGCCCCTGAGGACAATCCTCAGGTTACGGACCCAGTCCGCATAGTTGTTTCCAGTCGCTGCTAACTTCTCTTTCTCTAACATCGGGCCTAAGTTGAACGCGGTGTTGCGAGCCATTTTATCTACAACGGAAAACACAAGTTTCACTTAGACTTTGTTCATAATGATTTTTGGCACTAGTGAATAAAACAATTTTATTCTAAAGTGCGCTCCCACTCAAATCAATATCTCTCAAAATTGATTATGAGTGATTCAAGATCCGAATTGTAATTCAACGCCAAGGATGTATCCATCTCAAGTGACGAGAATTTCAATTTGGTAGGCCAACTTGCCAATCACATCTCTATGTGACTCTTGTTCATCTTTCGATGGGCGTGTTCCGAGCTCAGGACGATCCTCCGGAGCGTCAAGACAGCCAAGTGATCTTGCTGCGAGGTCTCAACTCACCCGCCTCACACTTCACTAATCGTTCGTACCCATGTATCCATGTGGTACCCCGAAAAGATAGGTGCCGTGACGGTGCTACACTTGGGAGAACACTAACTGTAGGAGATATGCCCTAGAGGCAATAATAAATGTTATTGATTATCTCCCTGTTCATAATTAGGTTTATGTTCCATGCTATAACTGCTATGGTTCTCAAGTCTACAATAACCACGAGGCTCGGAGTAAGACTCATATGCACGTGTGGGATAATAAACGGTAAAATGTATTCCTAGTCAAGCCTCTATGACTGGCTCAAGTATTGCATGATGATCCTGTTTTCCTGATCATGGGCATGGCTATGCCGGCAATTTTGAGGGCACAATTGTTGGTAGAACACTTGTGTTGAATCGACCCGATTGATGTTATGCTATGAGATACATTCGTCATAAGTTTATGGTTAATAACACAGAGAAGTTAATGTTTGCATAATTCCTTAGACCATGAGAGTGTCGAGTTTCTTCATGCTTGCTTCATGAACTTTGGGGTTTGTTAAACGTCATCCGTAAATGGGTGGCTATTACGGCGGCTTACGGGTTCATGGAAAAGTATGTCAAGGGACTTGATAGCTCAAGATTGGGATTTGCTCCTCCGACGATGGAGAGATATCTCTGGGCCCTCTCGGTGTTACGGTATTCATCATCGTCTGGCCAGACACAGGGTGATTTGATCACAGGGATGCCGGAACACGGGAACGAGAAAAGAGAACAATACCGGCAACGAGGTAACTGGCATTGTGGACAAGTGTTGATCCACGAGGATGCCGATGTTTCTCACCTCGGGTAATTGTAACATATCGCGAAGCAACAGGAATAGCTCACGGCAACTGGAGGTTCACTCGAATATTTATTCGTGTGGGTATAGGGATCGATATGGGTGTCCACGGCTCCGATGTTGATCATTGATCGGAAGGGGTTCCGGGTCATGTCTATGCTTCACCGAACCTATAGGGTCACACGCTTAAGGGTCATCTATCTGCTGAATACTAGACAGGGAGTCTGAGAGAAAAACACCGAAAAAGTTTCGGACACCGGAAAAGTTTCGGACAGCGGAAAAGTTTCGCAGAGAGGTCACCGGATGAGTTCCGGTGAAACTGAAAAGTTGTTTCAGAGGATACCATAAAGTCAAATTGGTTTTGGCACATGCCTGATAATTCTTGGAGGGTGCCAGAATCATTCTGGAAACTTTCTGGAATTTTCCGGTATGAAAACCGGAAATGTTCCGGAGCTGCCGAAACCGCTTCAGATGCTTTTCGCAGATGAAATCACTAAACCGGAATTGTTCCGGCTCGCGTTGAAAATTATTTTGGTGGGTACTAGCATTGTTCTAAGCCCACATGAATATTTTCAGTTCGATCAGACGCTGAAAAATGTCGTCGTGAATAGTGAAAGTGCTTTTTGGGATATTTTTGGAAAGCCACCTTTTGGGGCTTTGCTCCAAAAGATCTTGGGGATGACATGGATGGATAGGGGCCAATTTTGGGGCCCCACATGAGGGTGTGGCCAGCCACATGGTGGACTCCTTCATGGAGTCCCCCTTGTTCCTTGGTTTCACCTTTTAGGTCCTTGGGAAGGACTTCTTTCCATGTGGGTTTTGGGTCTTCTTGTAAAACCACCCTACCCCTTGGGTTTCCTATAAATAGGAGGTGTGTGGGCTGCCATAAGACACACTCTTGCTCTCATACACAAAGCCATGCATGATCTGGCATTCTTCTCTCCCTCCCAGCGAAATAGTTTCGTAGAGCCGAAAGGCTGTCTGGGTTCCGGCAGGAACTAGTTCTGGACGGCGAAGCCCTGCCGGATAGATGACACCGTATGTGTGCAACTCTGTAGAGAGATCGTAGTTTCGGTCTTAGTTCGAGAGTGCCTCCCGAAGGGCTGTCCGTGTGACCGTCCGAGTTTTGGAGGTCCTCCCGAAGGGCTGTCCGAGTGACAGTCCGAGTTTCGGAGGTCCTCCCGAAGGGCTGTCCGCGACACCGTCCGGGGGACTGTGTGACCGCCTCCCGGAGGGCTGTCCGCGGGGCAGATGAGGGTATACATCCTCGCGGTTGGGAGGTTGTAAAATCCTAGCTGCGGGGATCTGCACCGCCGATCGTCATCGACTCTACTTCTGCTGCGCTACGAGTCGGTAACGATAATGATCAAACCTTGTATGCAGTCTCCATAGTGGTCCTGGGCTGGTGCGTAGGTCAGAAAATTTTTGTTTTCTGCTGCGTTCCCCAACACTAACTACTTGATATTTTTAAGTGAGAGATCACCCTAATAAAAAGCAACTACCGCGCATTCAAAAGGGTGCATCATAAGGGATAAATATCTCAGGCAATTCATAATAGCATGATATGGTATAGCCCTTTCTGATGGAGAAGTCAAGTATTTCTTCGTCTTCGGCATTTGCGTCGGTGTTCACCTTCGCGAAGATTGCCACCACCTTGTCGATGCACCAGATAATATTGGTATCTCTATAGCTAATAAAATAAGTGCATTACTTAAGGTTGACACGCAGGTCATTAAAGTGACAATCATATGGCTCCAGCCATCATGCCGAATCATGACCCGCAGGTCATGTTAATAAATTTACATCATATAGTCATCTCATACATAATCGAATTAATATGAGCATTGCTATACCACATCACATGCACATCCTGCAAAAACAAGTTAGACGCCTCTAATCGGTTTATGCAAAATTTTATTTTACGTGGCTTCTAAGGTTTTGACTTAAACCGCAGCTACCAACGTTTTATCATCAAGTATGCTTATTCAAGTCGCTAGATTAACTTTCCAGGGTGTATGAAACACGAGATAATAAAATCTCGAGCCCCATACTAAACTTTGTCATACGCATGACCCCCGTGTAGATCATATCTGCATTGCCCTTTCATCTGTGAATTTCATCTTTCTTTTGACTATGGTGGAACCCAAAGAACTGATAGCACTTCGTTGATCAACCAGGATCGCGGATTGCCAGAACTTTGTGAAATTCCACCATGCTGTCTCGAGATCACAAATACGCAAATTCTAGGAAAGCAACAAGAACATCGGGTAACAGACTTCATCTGCTACCCGCATAAATAATTTTCAGCAATAGATCTCATCTACTCCAAAATTATATTATGCAATACCCATACATCTCCATGTAATCTAGATCGTAACCTGCATCTACGCATAGAACGGCTCATGATGCCACTGTAGGGGAACGCGACAGAAAACAAAAAAATTCGGTACAGCGAGCACGCCCAGGATCACTATGGAGATGTCATACAAGGTTTGATCTGATCCGTACCGACTCGAAACGCAGCGGAAGAAGAGTCGGTGTAGATCGTCGGTGCAGATCCCCGCAGTTAGGATTTACAACCTCCCAACCGCGAGGATGTACTCCCTCGCCGGACAGCCCTTCTCGAGGCGGTCGGACAGTCCCTTGGACGATGTCGCGGACAGCCCTTCGGGAGGACCCTCGAAACCCGAACGGGAACTCGGACAGCCCTTCGGGAGGACACTCGAACAGCCCCTCGGGCAAAAGATCGAAACTACAAACTCTCTACGGGGTTGCACACATACAGTGTCAGCTATCCGGCAGGGCTTCGCCGTCCAGAGCTAGTTCCTGCCGGAACCCAGACAGCCTTTCGGCTCTACGAAACTATTTCGTGGGAGGGAGAGAGAGAGCCAGACGAGCATGGCATGTGTATGAGAGCAAGGATGAGTTTTGGGGCAGCCCCAACCCCTCTATTTATAGGAAAGCCAAGGGGTAAAGTTGGCATTCAAAAATCCCAAAAGTACCCCCACTTTATGCCTTTTCATAAAAGAATAAAGCTAAAAGGGATGGCAAGTGGAGCTCCAAGGAGCCCCACCTCCCTTGGCCGGCCACTCTTGGCCCCCCCCCCCATGAGGGGGCTTCCTTGGCTCCTAAGTCCTTCTAGAAGCCTTTTGGAAAATATCCCAAAAGGTGGTTTTCAAAAAATATACATAAAGCACTTTTACTATTCACGAAGACATTTTTCTGCGTCCGTTAAATCCCAAATTATTTCTGTGTGCCCAGAATAATTCCAGTACCCACTAAAATAATTTTGAACGCATTCCGAAACAATTCCGGAATAATGTTTTTCTTCAGCGAAAAGCAACCAAAGCGGTTCCGGCAGCTCCGGAACATTTTCGGTTTTTATCCCGGAAAATTCCCAGAAGTTTCCAGAACACTTCTGGCATCCTCCGAGAATTTCCAGGCGTGTGCCGAAACCAATTTGACTTAATGGAATACCCTGAAACAACTTTTCAGTTTCACCGAAACTATTTCGGTGTTCTCTCCGGAACGTTTCCGTTTCGTCCGAAACTTTTTCGGTGATTTTCTCTCAGACTCCCCGTCTAGCATTCAGCAGATAGATGACCCTTAAGCGTGTGACCCTATAGGTTCGGTGAAGTATCGACATGACTCGGAACACTTTCGGATCAATGATCAACATCGGAGCCGTGGACACCCATATTGACCCCTATACCCAAACGAATGAATATTCGAGTGAACCTCCAGTTGCCGTGTGCTATTCCTGTCGCTTCACAATATATTACAAATACCCGAGGTGGGATTTATTGCATCCCCGTGGATCAACAACTTGTCCACCATGCAAGTTACCTCGTTACCGGTTTTGTTCTCTTTTCTCGTTTCCGTGTTCCGGCATCCCAGTGATCAAATCACAATGCGTCTGGCCAGACGATGATGGATACCGTAACACCGAGAGGGCCCGAGAATATCTCTCCATCGTCGGAGGAGCAAATCCCAATCTTGAGCTATCTCGTCACTTGTCATACTTTTCCGTGAACCCGTAAGCCGCCGTAATAGCCACCCATTTACGGATGACGTTTAACAAACCTCAAAGTTCACGAAGCAAGTACGAAGGAACTCGATACTCTCGTGGTGTAAGGAATTATGCAAACATTAACTATCTCTGTGTTATTAACCATTAACTTGTGACGAATGTATCTCATCGCATAACATCAATTCGGGTCGATTCAACACAAGTGTTCTACTAACATTGTGCCCTCAAAATTGCCGGCATAGACATGCCCATGATCAGGAAAACAGGATCATCATGCAATACTTGAGCCAGTCTTAGAGGCATGACCAGGAATACATTTTACCGTTTATTATACCACACGTGCACATGAGTTTCCCTCCAAGCCTCGTGGATATTGCAGACTCGAGAATCATTGTAGTTATAGCATGGAACATAAACATTCATTACAAACTCGGAGATACAAATAACTGTTATTACTGCCTCTAGGGCATATCTCCTACAGCCACTGCATCCCTAGTCGCCCACACGACCAAAAGATGAAGCCACCACCGCCACCACGAAGCCTGCCGGAAAGCCAACCGTGGAGCCCGCCGTCCGGGACCGCCGTCCCGGCATTGATGCCCCTGGGAACCGCCTACCATCCACGTCACGATCACCCAACCACAGTAGTAAGAGTGAAAGGGACCACCTTTCACTCCCAGCCCGGCATCAGCCACCGAGTTTGGGTCGGCCCCTCCACAGTAGGAAGCGCACACGCCTGTGTCCCCAGCCGGTCCCGGTGGACCGGGGGGGAAACAACCCAGTGACTACCGACGGCCACCGCCGAGCACGCTCGAACGCCGCCATGTCCATGGTCATTGGCGCCGATCCGTACGACGACACAGCAACGCCCGGAGAGCAACCCTCGGATCGACGCCACAACAGGCACCAAGCAAGAAGGGCACAACGCGAAGGCATCCAACGCGGACCAAGTCAACCCCCCGTAGTTGAGCACCGCCGGGCGTCGTCCACCACCACGAACCTGATCCGCGTCGCCCGCCGAACGTCAGCCACCCGGATTACACCGCCACCCAACAAAAGCAACCGTGCCGCCCCATCACCTCCCACAAGCACCTCCCAGACCGCACCTGACCTCGCATACCCGGAGCGCCCGCGCCGACATGCCTCGGTCCCAAATCTGGCCCGCCCGAGCGCACACCCTAGGTCATAGCCACCCCCGACGCACGAGCGCCGTCGGCATGGACCTAGGAGAAGGGAGGCCACCTCCACCCCCTACACCCCGCCGTCGAGCCCAGTCGCCGAGCCGCGACCACACCGACAACCAGCGCCACCACCAGATGCTGTCCCCACCGCGAAGACCAGCTGGAGCATCAGGGAGCCCCCAGCCGGAGGCAGCAGCCGCCAACCGAGGGGCACACCAGCCTGGGCCAGCCGCAGCCGCCGGAGGGCTGCCTCGCGCCACCCGGGACGCGGGCGACCAGATCTGGCCGCACCAGATCGAAGGCCGCGGACACCACGGGCACGCCCGCGCGCAACCATCCCTGCGTTCACCAGGGGCCACATCGGCCGTGGGGCACGCACAGGAACCCGCCGTCGCCGCCCGAGTCCGCGCCGTCGCGCCCCGCCGCCAGCGCGCCGCCACCCGCCAGGAAGACCGCCCGCGTCAATCCCACCAGCAGAGGGGAGAGAGGGTCCCGCCGCCGCCGACGCCGACCGGCCTTTGCCCGGCGGCGGCGAGGAGGAAAGGAGGGAGGAGGGCCGCGGGGCCGGCGGCGCTAGGGTTTCCACCCTCGGCCGCCGCGGGAGCGACGCGAGAGGGTGAGGGGGCGCGGGGTCACATGGAAGATCAGCCAAAAGTCTTCCATTAATTTATCATGTTGAAACATTCGTTTGATATGTCTAACTTGAGCTTTGATTACCCGCGCTTTTTTTGAAGACAACGGCAATGAAAAACAGAAGAAGAAAAAGATGAATGCCACATTATGGTTCGGTGATTGAGGACACCCGTCGCGGTCATCATATTCAGACGATTCAGATGAAGCGCGCTCCATACGACGAATGACGATCCCTCATACGACGGCTCTGCTAGAGTTGCTCTAAAGTCTAAACGAGTGCTTAAGATATTCTACCCGGGTTCCATTCGGATTCGAATTGCTCGCTTCCTGAAAAAGTCCCGTGAATTCGGAATTTCTGCGACATGGAAACCGATGAATTGTAATGTTTGGGTATGCACCTTTTCCGACCGCCACATGCAGCTGGATCTGTATGCGCTGCACTGCGAGAACAACAAAGGTTGTTAACGACGTCACATCGACCGGTTGGTGAGAGCAGTAAATATTTGGCCCACAACGTGTAGTTTTGTAGTGCTTGTGCAGAAGCCCGCCAACCAATCACCCCGAGCTGACTCCAGGCAGCGGATCTATCGATGTATGGGCGCCGAGAGCGCGCTGCTGACTGCTGTAAAAAAGTGAAACAACGGGTGAATGAAACAGCGACGTGCACCGCTGACTGAAAAAGGAAATCCCCTGTTTCAGTCCAGGGTCTGCGACGCCGCACTGCATCATCGCGCCATGGGTACGCGCGCGCGTGTGTATTTGCCCGTTCGAGATGTTTACGTGCCCGCATATTTTAGACCGTATATTGGGTTTGACTTGGTGCTTAGTTAATTAACTTCGATATATTCCCTTTCGCCCTGGCTTCAACTCTCTCCATGCTGTACCTTCAAACATCGCGAGAGGCCATGAGCTCATTCATGGTTCATCTTAGACGGTACGTCCCCTCCGTGCGCGCGGGACAGACGGGGCAGTCGGCAGGCGTGCAACGGCTAGTCGGCTAGCGCTAGAGGTGGTTATTTTCCTTCTTGTTTGAAACAGCTAGAGGGTAAGATACAACATGCAATCTCTGAATTAACTGACCGATTCAGAACATCCCCACTTCTACGATCCCTTGCTTTGTTTGTACTACCAGAACTGATTCTCCATACGGCCACGACCGCTTCGTAATTAGGCTGGGCTGCTCCGACTTCATACATGATCGAGCGGTTACGTACGGAGATGCTCATCGATCATCATAATACTAGTCCTGAGATACGTGTCTCCCTAACACCCAGCACGCAGCAGGGAGTCATGACGGTGCCGTTCCCGCCCGCGTGATCCATCATCACATGTTCACATGGACACAGTTGACCATATGCTACTTTACAAGCTAACGGCCGATTCGATCTTTGCTCATGAATCAGTCACCGTACGTTACAGTACGTGTTGGCCCGAGACTTCCCGGAGCTCTCGATCTAGCTATATACTCCACCTGTATTTGCAATACGCTTGTAGTATTAATTTACTTGCTCTGACAAATAAACCGATAAAATACAGGCGTAAGATTATTTCCCTTCACGGGAGCCACTAGGAAACAATACCCTTGTAGTTTCACTTACAGTTCCCCTAGCACGCCACCACCATCACCATGAAATCGACATCGCCAGCTGCGACTAACTCGTAATCTCAGCTTCCTTGCTTCCCGCTCCCCTTGATACAAATCAGTCCATGGATGTGACTAAGCACCTCCACCTTGCCTTCCTGCCATGCCAAGAATAAGTCAACCGGGCTGTGACGAATCATGGCGGCGAGGCCGTGGACAGGAGAACCAGATACATGGGGATCTTCGCGGCGGCTTCCAGCAGGACCTCGCCAACCGTCTCGCACGCATGTGTCCTTGGCCAGCTGTGTCTTGACGAGCTTGGTCACCGGCGGCGGCGTCTCACCTGCAGAACAATTTGTAAAAACACATTGAGCATTTTTGTGATATACGCTGAACAAGTTTTCAAAATACACAATGAACATTTTGTAGTATACGTTGAACAATTTCTTAATATATGATGAACAAGTTTAAAATACAAGGTGAAAAATTTCTTAATATATGATGAATGTTTTTATAATGCATGGTGAACTTTTTCCTAATATTAGGTGAATATTTTTTTTAGTATACGATGAGCATTTTTTAATACGCGGTGGACCTTTTATATACTACAAAATGGAAAACAGAGAAAAGAAATAGCAAAAAGAAAAAAAAAGAATAGAAAAGAAAGAAATAAGCAGAGGAAAAGAAAAAGAAAAAGAAAAAAGAAATCGAAAAAAGAATAAAACCCAGTTAAAACAAAACAGGAAAAACCGGCGAGGAACCTTCCAGAAGACGAATCGTGGGCCGGCCCAAGTGGAAACGACGGGTTGCTCGCTCTCAGCGAAGCTGCGAAGATTTGACGCTAACGAGGGTCATATAGGAACCACCCGATTGGTCGCTCGATTTGGTTTCAGACCGTGGGCGGTCTCTCTCCACACCAAACCAATCCAGCCCGGAAATAAGTAAAGCGCAGACCGATATAAATTAAACTAGTGTGTGAGCCCATTTCGTCCAATCAAATGCGGCCCAATAGGAAAACCAAACTGAAACTGTAGTTTGAATCCAAACTGTAGTAGGCCTCCTCCAGTAGTCCGCCAGGTGGGGCGCATGCACTCGCGTAGGTCGAGATAGAGAAAAAAAGGAAGGGGGTACCGGGAAAAAACTTATTGTTTGAGTTGATACCCGGCAAAAACGGGAGCTGCTAGGCATCGCTCGTAGCGAGCGGTACCACTCGCTTCCCCCCTCCCCCTCCCCGTGATGTGAGCCTGACCCAGTGAGGCAAGCGGAGCCAAGGACAGAGCTCACGTTGATGTTTTTTCTTGTTTATTTATATTTATATTTTGCTCAACTTATTTTTAATTTGAAAAAAATGTCATAAATACAAAAATATTGTACATTTAGAAATATTCACACGAATTTAGAGAAATTTAGTGAATTATAAAAATGTTCGCACATTCAAATAATATTCGCAAATGCAAAATATGTGCAGGAATTCAAAAATTGTTTGTGAAAAATGTTCACGAATTAAAAATATGTTGGAAAAATTTAGAAATGACCACACATTCAAAAAATGTTCGTGGATTCAAAAAATGTTAGCACATTCAAAAAATGTTCGTGGATTCAAAACATGTTCTGTAATTAAAATATGTTCACAGAATTTAAAAAATGCTCACTAGATTACAAAAATATTCACGAGTTTAAAAAATGTTGGCAAAATTCAGAAATGATCGCACATGCAAAAAATGTTCGTGGATTCAAAAAATGTTCACAAATTCAAAAATGTACATGGAATTCAAAAAAATAATGGATTAAAAAACTGTTTGCGGAATTCAAAATATATTCGTGGATTCAAAACATGTTCGCAAATTTGAAAAGATATTCAGGAATTAAAAGCAGCATACAGAAAATAAATAAGAATTAAAAAATGTTCAAGAATTAAAAAGAACCACAAATTTAAAATGACGTTCATGAAAGTGAAAAATGTTCATACATTTTAGAAGCAAAGGAAAAATAAAAATCGAAAAACCACAAATAACAAAAAAACAGAAGGCAGGAGAACCAGCAGAAAAAGGCTGAGAAGCTTCCCAATCCTTCCTAAAATGGCTCGGAAAATGCATGATGGGCCAGCCCCCTTGCGTGTGCACTAGTACTTGCAGCGGGCGACACATATAATGAAACCTCCTAATCTGCCCCTTATACGCCGATTAGGGGTTATGACACCCATGCGCCCTCAGCCATGGGCCAACCCATTCACACGTGTGACGCGGGTTTCTTCCCTAGGGCGCACTCGATTGGGTCGGTCAATCGTTGAACGGTCGACGATTGACCAGGTGGCCAGTCAACCATTGACTTTTAACGCAAGAAAAAATTAAAAAGCAAAGAAATGAATAAAGTTCATGATTTATTTTTTCAAAAACTCAAAAATGTTTACAAATTCAAAAAATAGTTTATGATTTTGAAAAAAATCACGAAATTCAAAAAAATAACTAATTTGCAAAAAGGTCACGAATTTGGAAATAGTTCATGGATTTTTTTAAAAAAGTTCACGCATTTTAAAAAAAATTCATTGATTTTTGAAAGAATCACGAGATGTGAAAAAAGTTCACAAAATTTGGAAAAGAATCACAGAAATTTTGAAGAAGGAAATGAATTTGAAAAAAGTTGACAGATTTGTGAAAAAGGTTCACGAATTTTATTAAAATAATTTAAAAAAGGTAAAAAGAGAAAAAAAAAAGGAGAAGGGAAAAACAAAATGAGTAAGCAAGCAAAAACCGTGATGAAAAAAAAACAGAAGAAAAAAAGGCTCAGAAAACCGCCAGTCATTCATTGGAAATGTTCTTGAAAAACCGGTGGAAAAAAACGCTACATGCCCTGCCCATGTGCATACATAGTGTAATGGAGGGTGTTCGCCGGTTAGTGGATTGTACTCTAATCTGTACTTAAGGCGCGGAATAAGAACCGGTACATATCATTGCGGGCAAACACTGATTTGTCGAGAAGGTTTTCATAAACCGGCCATATACGGGTGTATTTTTGAAAACCGGCGTACAATTTGTACAGTGCAAAAACGGCAACCGAAGCATCTGTTTGAAGCCCATCCCATTTTTTTACGGGGCTGTATTTTACAAAGGATTATGCTTGGAAAAACAATCAAATCAGGGCCATAAGCCGACTTCATACTATTTGGGGATTTTTTTTTTGAGGAGAAAGGCACGAGCTTTGCCCAATTCATTAAGAGAGGAAAACAAAATTTATAGAATGACCATGTTTATGAGGGAAACAAGGCCGAAAACCACAACAATCGTGCAAAGCCCCAAAAAGAGAAGAGAAACAAAAAAGAAACAATAATGCCGACACCGGCCAACTCGAAACTCCACCACCAACTTGCCCACAACCCAGAGATGAGTGGGTGAACTCTTCCGAGACACCTTCAAGAAGGATAACAGCACCCAAGGGCACCGCCACCGCGGGCATCGACCCCCGTCGAAGACTTAAGCTTTCGCCCAGAGTGACCCACAATGGCCTCACCAAACCTCGGGAGAAAGCCGACCACACCAACAGCCCCTAAGGCAACCCTTGAAACCAGTAAGCCATGGTCTAGTGAAGAGAAGGAACTCATCGACGACGACTCCAAAGAGGAAGGCGCCACAACGCCATCGTCATCAGTATCCTTCGACCCCCATCGAACAAAAGCTTTTGCCCTGAACCCTAAGCCCCCCACCTAACCGAGCCCCGGGGAAGGAACCCAGCCACCGCCAACAGAGAGCAAGCCGAGATCGCGCTATACCGGCATTAGCAAACCATGACCGCCAGATCCGAGAGCCCTCCGATCGAGCCACACTAACACCATGGAGGACAGACAACACCGACGAACAACACACCACAGCCAAGCCTCAGATCCACCGCAAAAGCCAAAGCTCACGCAGGAAGCACAGCCTAACCGCAGTCCAACCATGCCCAAATCGGGTCTGCCACCTCCACTGCGTGCACGCGGTGCCGCACATGTTGCGTGCCTCCGTGCCGATCCGCCAGCCGGAGCACCGACCACCCCGTCGCAAGCCCCGACGGCCAGCCCCGTTGCCGGAGCGGACAGATCAAGACCGCCCCGATCTAAGCCATTGAGCCTGCTCCCGGGCAGCCGCCGCCGCAGCCGAGCCGCCCAGCTCACCCCATCCGTCGACGCAAGAGGCGCGACGCCGCGCCGGCCGTCACCCTCCGCTCGCCACCTACCGCCATGAGCACCCCAACTCGTGGAGGACGCCGCCGCGGGAGAAAATGAACCGACCCCGCCGCCGCCCGCTCCACACGAGCTTTGCTCGTGGGAGGCACCGACGGTGGCGTGGGGAGGAGGAGGGTGGGGGTCGCCGGGCGCTCGGTGGCTGGGGTCGCCGCCCGTGTCGCCCCTGGGAAGGAAGCGGCGCAGTGGCAGAGCACGCCCCACTAACGTTTCTCTCGTGTGATGGCACTATTTGGGGAATGGATATGGTGATTTTGTCTTTTCAAAAAAGGGCGTCTTTTGATGGTGATTTTGTCTATACTATTGCATTTCACTTCAACTTTTCTTTTTTTCAAAAAGAATCTCTTGTTGTAAAATATTGAGTGTATTGCATGGCTGTGCGTAAGCTTCCTGGTTGTCCGATCACCATCGCCGCATCGCGTGGTCGGTTGGTCTAGGCAAACTGGTGCCGCGTCGCGTGTACTGGGGTCGGCTGCTCTGCTCATACGCTCGTTCCCTTAAGGCCTTGGATCCAGTAATATGCATACGTGATGGGCGAGTGCACTATCATGATTTTGGTATAGGGCAACTCCAACGCCAATCCTAAATCGGACACCCCATCCGTACGCCGGACCGGGGACATTGATGCAGTAGCCGGTCATCCAAAACTAGCCGCATACATACGTCACCATTTTTTTTTTAAGTCCGCACGCTTAAAATAGCTGCATATCTAGTTCCAGTTTAGCTAAAAAATGTTCAAATGCAGCAGTAGTTCTAATTTAAATATTACAATCCAAAAATATATTCAAATTATAACAGTTCAAACTTGAATTTATCTAGCATATATGTGCTAATTGTCCCCTTAACCACCCACAGAGGCTCAAACAAATTTTCCTTCAGTTGCTCATGAGTTGCTCGATGTCAAATTTGTTGATGTATTTGAACAAACTCATCAAGTGTGGCCGGATTCTGCTCTGGAAGTTCGATAGGAACACCCATGTTCTTGAATTCAAGAGCTACGGGGGCATCTTCACCCACACCCTCCACGATCATTTTGTGCATGATCACACAACATGCCATCACCTACCACAAGGTCTCCGGATCGCATTCTTTAGCAGGTCCATAAACAACTACAAAATATGGCTAATTTTTTTTAAATAATACATTTTTTTGATAAATTACAGAAATAATATACAAATTTGAAAAATTACAAAAATATTACCCAGTCGGCTGGGGCTAAGCCGACAGGGCCTAATCGGCCTAGCCGTGGCCGACTGGACCCAATCGGCTTAGGCAGAGCCGACTGCATGGCGCACGGCCCCTGTCGGCCACGGCCAAGCCGACAGGCCAGTCAGCCACGCCTAAGCCGACAGGCCGCCAGCCTACCAGCCATTCCTCCTTTCTCCTTGCCGACCAGCCCTTTCTCTTTTCTCCTTGCCAGTGCAACTTTCGGTCGTGAGTTTGACACTGATTGCGTTAACTCCGAGGAGAGCATCTGCGCGTCCCACCACGTGTGGACTGTGGAAGCACCAAAGCCGTACGCTGTCCAGCCCCTGCTCCTCCTGTCCAGCGCTGCTCCTCGCGTGGTCCTCGTGACCCTTGCTGCCCACGCGCTGTCCAGCCTGCTCTCTGCTCCCTTTATTCCCTTTCTCTTTTCTCCTTGCTCAGCCATTCCTTCTTCCTCCAGCCTGCTCTCTGCTCCCTTTATTCCCAACAGCAACACTGCACACCGCACGCTGTGAAACCGATTTAGACGGCACTGATTCCGAGACTTACGGCGCTGATTCCCACAATGCTCATTCCGAGGCCTGCTGAGCCGACAACGCTGCTTTTTTAAAGGATGCTGATTCCCGCTGCTGGTTCGAGACAGCGTTGCTGTTGCTGCGGCGGACGCGAGAGCAAATTCTAACGCGGTGTGCCGACACTACAGTGCCTGTATTCTTTTTATACACGATGCCAGCTCTCTCTCGCACACACACCCTGTCTGCTCTCTCGCACACATACCCTGTCTGCTCTCTCGCACAGACACATTGCGTACTCTCTCGCGCGCACACACTGCTCCCTCTCCTATCTTCGTCCATCGTCCAGCCACACTTCAAAACACCAACGCGCTAGTCAGGATGAGTTTGCCTTGCTCGGATCAAAGCATTAGGCCTAAGAAAATGAAGAGTGCGACTTTGCCTCGGGGGGTGGAAGTACTTCGTTGTTGGTATGTCGATCTCTGCAAGGTGAAGGAGGTGACGGATTTTTCAGATTGGTTGGGCATGAAGTTTTTTATGTGCGCTAATTATGAGGAAGATCCACCCGTTTCTATTTCACCGTACATCAGGCCTCCAGTATGTTTCAGTCATCAAGAATAAACACGTTGTTTATATTATTGTTGATTTAATATTTATATTTCTATTTTTGTTGTAGTCTCCTCCGCCTCTGTGCATGTACTATCGTTGGATTGACACGAAAAAACCGGACTGGGCGGTGACCGAGATTCGTGAAAGAGGTCGTCATGCATGGGCAAGTTTGGACGCGGAAGAGCGCCGCGCGAAGGCGGCAGCAGATGAGAAAGCAGAGCAGGAGAGAGAGTGGCAAGAGTATTGTGTGAAGCAGAGGGCTTTTCTTGATGAGATGAAGAAGAAAAACCGAGAAGAGGGAGTTCGACTGGCGGAGGTCTACCGACAGCGAGAGGAGGCCCGTGAGGCTGAGAGGCAGATGAAGAAAGAAAGGGCTCGTGCAGCCAAGGCAGCAGAAGAAGCTGGTGATGGAAAAGGAAAATATCCACGTTGGACTCAGTAGATTTATGTTATTGTATCCTAAAATTCGCATTGCAGCAAGTTGTATCTTAAAATTCGTAGCAAGTTGTATCTTAATTTGAACATGTATCTTATTTTATGTATCTTATTTTATGCATGTTATTTTGTGAATTGTAGAGATACAATGTGGACGTTAAAGAAATGAACCACGATGTCAGTATGTTGGCATGGTTCAAGCTTTTATTTGGGTCTGTTCCGACTGTTAACGGAAGACCGCCGCCGAAATATGTATCAACTCATGATGGCTCAAGCTCGAAGAAGAAGAAATGCAACGATGCATCACCAAAGCCCGGTGATGATGGTTACGCTTCCAGCGATGAGTTTATGTCAGCCAAGACAAAATCAAAGTCGAAGAAACATGTTAGTGAGAATAGTGATGATGACTTTATGTAGTGTTAGCGAGAAGCACGATGATGTCTTCATGTAGTTTTTATGCAGTATTATTTAAGGTCAGTCGTACCGTTTAATTCAGATGTACTTGTATCTTAATTATCTGCAGCAGTCTCTCCGGAAATGTAACTCGATTAACAAAGCGAATGAATAGAAATATGTCTCTCGCATACATAGGTAGAATATGTCTCTCGCATACATAGGCAGATATATGTCTATCGCATACATAGCTAGATATAAGTGACACACAAGCATCAGCCACGTCGTCCGCCACGTCGTGGAGGTGGTGTCTCCGGCGTCGGCCACATATACCTGTGGGGTGGCCGGACGTTACGGGGAGGAAGCTCGGACCCGTCCAGGTCATACTGTGTTTCCTGTGTGGGAGGTGGTGCAGGAGTCGAAAACATGTCCATTCACTCGTTGTGCCGCGACAAGTATTCCTGTGTGTTATGCCCATCTTCATGGTCACTATCCCACCTGGATTCAGACATAGACACGTCATGTCCGGACATAGACGCCATATATCCGTAGCCTGCTGCGGGAGGGATGGAACATAAGTAATGACGAAATACGTAGTCCCAATCGGTATTGAAAAGAATTAATATGAAGAAACATACCTGTAGGAGGGGGTTGCATCACGTAGCCTGGTGTGGGACCCTGCTGGTGTGGTCCTGGCCGAAACACGTAGCCTGACGTGGGATCCTGCTGGTGATGCCACGCCGAACTACCAGCCTGGTCAGGACGTGGTGGCCTGGGCGTCCATTGCTCTGCTAGACGTGGACGCGGGTCATGTCGGTGATGTGTGGGGTCTACCTGACCAGTCGAGTGACGCGGCTGCTGCTGCTGCGTGGAGTGACGCTGGGGGCGTTGTACGGGCTGCTGATGAAGAACGTCCGAAGTGCGTGTGCACGTGATAGCCCGATACACAGCTCGTAGCCTCCCCTCAATGCGCGCCATCCAGTTCTGCATCTGAGGCCGAGGAACGAGTAGTGGTGCATCCGAAAGTGAACGCCGATAGTTGGACACCTCCTCGCCAAGTCCGTAAGTCAACTCAGCCTGAAATTGTCACGACGATTATTAAGTATGCACGGCAAAGTATGTAACAACTAGATGCATTACATAAAGAGAATATATCTTACCGCGTACTGCCTAGAGCCCGAAATATCATAGCTCGGGTACATATCGGACGTACTAGGGGCAGGTATATCATCTGGGTGAGTGTGTTGAGCGATGCATAACCGTGTTCTGCTCATGTATCGCTGCAAATAGAGATCGAATTCATCGAGATCAAACTCGACATTCTCCTGCCACACATGTGTGTTCGCGGTCTCCCATTGTGTAACGTACGGCTGAACCCTAAGTAGCCACTCAGCAGCAGTCCTGTGAATCCCCTTCCTTGTGATCCTAAAATTATGGTGTTTGTTAAACAATTAACTAATGCTTCACTATGGACAATTGTGAAAGACAATTCAATATTGAATAACAAGACAATACCTGTGGATGTGTCCTGGCACCGGGTCCTCTATAGGGGGAGGCACCTCCAACTGCTGAAGACCAAATTGCCTCATAACCCTCTGCTGGGCCATCTCCTCGACGAAGACATCGAATATGATCTTCGATTTCATCATCCAGTAATCACTATCTCTGAAGCATAGCTCAGACATACCGCCGGGGTATCTTGCATTCATGACTTCTTGCGTGTACGGCTGCCAGATCACCCCAGTGTACAAATCAAACTGCTCGTTTAATGCCCTGTATGCTCGCCTAGTCTGATCACCAGCATAGCGTCTCTGCGGCAAACACAAGTTAGTTTCAGCCATAGTGTACACAAAGAAGAAAATTATAACACGAGACATACCGTGCGACGTGTCCAACACAGACCGAAAGAAGGCATGTCGATGCCTTCAGCATCGAACATTACGGGCATAGGCTCATGAATACGTATGTCCGGTCGTCCTATAGAGAACCTCTCCCACAACCACAGTTGTAGAAATAGAGGGCATCCAAGAAGAGCTGACTTGGGTGCCGTCAGCTGGCAGGCGTTGCACATACCTTGATATGTAGCCGCTAAGACCGCCGAACCCCAACTCCTCTGTGTGATCTGATCCAGCGTCTGAGCGCTCGCGATCTCTAGTGCAATAGGGATGTAGAGCGCGCTTATAGTGGTGACATGGTTCTCTGTGAACATCACCTTACCGAGAAGCCACAGTATATATGCCTCCAGGCTGCGAGTGATCTGTGTCGCATTCAACGGGACCTGCGGATACCCCGGGAACTTCTGGATCTGTATTGAGCAAAGATAAAGCATTAGTACATAGCGAAGGTATCTTCTGTAAAACCAGATGCACGACAACTGAAAGATATGAGGCAGGGGAACTAACCTGGAAATGGAGCAACCAATCATACTTAGGTCCGTGATGCTCCGATGCCAGAGCCGGAGCACCGTCACGAAGACCCGCGAAACGTTGTGCAAAACCTTGCTGCCAACGAGCCGGTGCCTCCAACGGTCCGATGGCATGACCTGCCAACGGTAGTCCCAGCAAAAGTGACACATCCTGCAGAGTAGGAGCCATCTCTCCCCAGCGGAAGTGAAACGTGTGGGTCTCAGGCCTCCACCGGTCCACTAAGCACGTGAGCAAAGAGGTGTCGATGGCGACGCGTCTGGAGGTATCCGTGCGCTCAACCAGCCGCGCGAAAGTTAATAGGCCAGCCCATTTCAACCTGCATGTCAGGGCAATTCAGTTAGTGTGTCCCATCAATATACATGATTGAAACAAATAAATAAAGCACGTACCGTTCAACCCATCACTGGTGTATCATCCAGTCTTCCCTTTGAGTGCGAGTGGACAGGGGCTCAAGCTGGCGCTCATAACCTATCGCCGCACGATGTTTACTATCAATTTCCAGATTAAGCAACGACATTCCCGCCATTCCTGCACATACAAATTTCAAACATAGTGCCACAATTAATACAAATTTCAAACTTAGTGCCACATTTAATACAAATTTTAAACATAGTCCACACTTAATACAAATTTCAACATAGTGCCACAATTAATACAAATTTCAAACATAGTGCCACACTTAATACAAAGTTCAACATAGTTCCACACTGAATACAAATTTAGAACTTAGTGTCACACTTAATACAAATTTAGAACTTAATGCCGCACTGAATACAAATTTAGAACTTAGTGTCGCACTGAATACAAATTTAGAACTTAGTGCAGCCTAGCTTCTTCCTCTCCCTCTTCCTCCTCTTCCTCCTCTTCCTCCTCTGCCTCCTCGTCCCCGGTTGCCTCGTCCACGCCCAGTACCACTGGCAGTGACGAAAGTGGGACAATTAGTGTCCCTATGGCCAAATTCATTGCATAAAATGCATTGCATAGTGGGGCCTCCCGCTTCAGATTCATCCATATCATTCCGGATGCGCTGACATTGTCATCTACCTCTACTTGTACGCATATTCCCTGGGTCTGGAATGTACCGCCTTTCAATAGGATTAACGGTGTTGAAGTTACCCATTGAGCGAAATCCCAGCAACTCACCTGTCCAGGTATTGAGGACAGACTCTTTCAGAAAATATGGAGACACAAACGAGATTGCGTCCATTCCAAGCTGCCCGCAAGCAGCAAGTACATGGGAGCATGGTAGGTGAAGCAACTTCGGTTTGTTGCATGTGCACTCACACGTTGGCCAGACTTCATTTCCAATTTTCACCTCATGCGTCCTCAGCTCATTTGCACATCCGAATTTGTTGTTAGCTAAGCGGACCTCAAACCTTCTTTCTTGATTACCAATGGGGACTACAGTGTGTGACCTGGCTTTTTCCATCTTTTCTTCCATGTACTTCATAATCCTTTCACAGTAACGTGTGCTTGGGTTGTTCAAGATATGTTGCTCTGCTTTTTGACGTCTATCTCTGAAGTACTTCACGGTGCCATAGAAAATACCCTCAACGATGGCTGTAAGTGGCAATGCCCGGTTTCCTCTGAGGAGAAAGTTGTATGTTTCTGCGAGGTTGGTAGTCATGACACTGTACCTTGCTCCATGTGTGTCATGCAGCAAAGACCACCTCTCCAGAGGCTCATGCTCTATCCACTGCTCGAAGGTTTTAATCGACCTCCCGAGCCTTCTCCTAGTACCAGGTGGGTCAAATCCTGGCAAGTCACAAAGCCCAACAGGCTCCTCCTCCACGGCCGATGTTCCTGTTGCTAACTGTGCTGCTACTGCTTCAACATGTGCCCTCACCGCTGCATCTCTTGCAGCTTTCCTGTCCCTAATGTGTCTCTGCGTGCACACATTAAGTCTGTCACGTATCAAATTGTACTTCCATAGCTGGTTCTGCTTGCAGAGTTTTTTGAATAGATTCATCAGGCTCTTATTTCTGAACTGCGAGAAGAAATTAGCCCCCAGATGGCGCATGCACCAACGGCTCTGCAAGTCCTGCCATGGAGTTTGTTCCTCAGGGCCAGGGTTTGTCAGTGTCTTTATTGCACTGAGTATACCTGCATGCCTGTCATGAAGGATGCACACATTGGGCTTATCCTTCACAACTGATATTTTCAGTTGCCTGAAGAACCATGTCCAACTTCCAATGTTCTCACTCTCAACAAAAGCAAATGCGAGTGGGACTACTTGATTTTGGCCGTCTTGACCAATGGCTGTCAGGATCTGATCCTTGTACTTGCCAGTGAGAAAAGTGCCATCTACACATATCACCGGTCGACAGTGCCTGAAAGCTTCGATGCATACACCGAAAGAGAAGAACAGTCGATGCAGCACCCTCACAGTTGGGAACTCTGGCATGAAGAGGTCTTCGATGTCGACATAGGTGCCCGGATTCCGGTCCTTCAGCGTGTGGAGGAGCCCGACAACTGAGTCATATGCATCGAAATAAGAACCAAATCTGCTCTCAAGCACCCTTTGCTTAGCCCTCCAAGCCTTGCCGTAAGAAATTCTGTACTTGAACCTGACGAAGACTTTTGTCTGGATAGCCTTAACTTCCATCGCTTTGCTCTCCACTATCTCACTGTAAAACCACCTCGCAATAAGCGTGGATGAAAGGTTGGGATGATCTTGAGGGATGCAGGGAATAAGACATGTGTGATGAACTAGGTCACTGATCACCCAACTTGTGCCATACTTAGGGAGATAGCCGTGCACCCTGGCAGGACAACCTGCATTCTTGCATACCATTGTCAAGTTTTTCTGACTGGACACCTCAGCTATGAAAACCCTTTGCGTGGACATTGCCCAATTTATTATTGCGTCCTTCAGAGCTTCTTTGTTGGGATACATAGCACCCGTCGCAATGTTGTTTTGGTGATATTGCCAGGCAGAATCATGACCATCGTTCACGGTCATTGCAGATGAGAAGTCATGATTCCAATAAGTAGGAATCGGGACCTCCTCTGCATTTTCTTCTTCATCTGACTCGTCAGAATTATCTGCATGACCACTATCAATATCGGTGTCTTCTTCTTCCATGATGTTCTGCATGTGCCCATCTACCTCGTCAGCGTCCGCCTCGCCACTGTAATAACCATCGGCATTTCCTCCTTCTACCTGACTACTCTGCCCTTGTTCGTAACCATCATCTCCAGCATTTGACATAGATAACATCATCCCATCACTGCTTTGCCCAGGATCGTTACCACCCTGGCCTTCAGGCGCAATTACCTCCTTCACAACGGGAAGCACTAAGGCACAAGGATTGCATCCCCTGCTTTCGCAACCTTGTAACCAGCGCACCCACTGAGAATCCCGCTCTACTGGCCTCAAATAGAAGAAAACGTTCGAACTTGACCGGGTCCACAATGCATGAACACCCACGGTGTGCGTTTCAGTATTCAGCCCTAAACATGCTGTCACCCATTCTTTCAACTGACTAAGAGACCATGTTTGAGGGTCGGTCAGTGCCACCTCTATGTGCTCAAATTCACTCAGATCAACCCCAATCTCATTTGTTTGGACATTACCAGGACCGTAGAAAAATATGAACTTCACTAAATCAGACATCTCGGCTCACCTATAAAATTATTTAACATGGACAGACAACTGTTAAACAACATGACAAACAACAAATATTCGCACTCCTAAATATTTGACAAGTACATATATTACGGAATATTAACGAAGCTAAATATTGAAACAACTTAATATATTATGGATATTACCGGAGCAACTAAAAATACTGACAGACCTAAATATTTGACATGCACATATAACACGGAATATTACCGGAGCAACTAAAAATACTGACAGACCTAAATATTTGACATGCACATATAACACGGAATATTACCGGAGCAACTAAAAATACGGACAGACCTAAATATTTGACATGCACATATAACACGGAATATTACCGGAGCAACTAAAAATACCGACAGACCTAAATATTTGACATGCACATATAACACGGAATATTACCGGAGCAACTAAAAATACTGACAGACCTAAATATTTGACATGCACGTATAATACGGAATATTACCGAAGCAACTAAAAATACTGACAGACCTAAACATTATTTTTTCAAAATATCTACAACCAAGAGAAATTTTTTGACGACATAGTTATACCTTCGACGCGTGTGCCACTGCTTCTTGCTCCTCTCTTCAACTCAGCCGCACCTCCTCCTCCTCCTCACCACCTCTTCCTCCCCAGCAGCACCTCCTCCTCACCACCACCTCCACCATGGCTCCTCCTCACCACCACCTCCACCATGGCTCCTCCTCACCTCACTTGTACGAGAAAAAAAACTATCCCATTGGAAAAAAAATACCGTAGGCCGTCGGGGTTGGCTATGATCTACTCTTTCTGTGGGTTGGATGCAAAAATGGATGGACCAGCGAGGAGATCGATGCGGGGTTGCGAGAGACAGAGAGAGAGAGCATGCACGAAGAGGAAGAAGAAGAGGCCAAAGAAGAGCTCACGGGGCAGTGGGGAAGGAGAAAAGGAGAAAAGGGGCCCTGTCGGCCACGCTCCGGCTGATTGGATGGCCTGTCGGCTGCGCCGGGGCCGACTGGAGGCCTGTCGGCTGGGCCCCAGCTGACTGCAGCTGCCCAGGCTGACTGGCGAAGGAAATGCGAGGGGCGACGTGTTCGGGCAAATCAAAGGATGCCATGTGGCCTGTCGGCTTAGCTCCAGCCGACTGAATCCAGTCGGCTTAGCCCCAGCCGACTGGGTAATATTTTTGAAAATTTTCAAATTTGTATATTATTTGTGTAATTTATCAAAAAAAGTGTATTATTTAAAAAAAATTAGCCAAAATATGCTTGCAAAACTCCAAATGCCATCTAAACATCCTTTCTAGTTGCTTCTTGTTTTGGGCGAAGTGAGACTTTTTCTGACCAAATGAGTCAGAGATAGTCTTGACAAAGGTAACCCATGGAGGATAAATACCATTAACCAGATAGTAGCCCATGTTGTATTCATGCGCATTTACAGTATAGTGGTAAGAGGAGCTTTCCTTTCAGTCAGCCTAGCAAACAATGGTGATCGCTGCAGCACATTGATATCATTGTGAGACCCGGACATGCTAAAGAAAGCGTGTCAAATCCAAAGATCTTGTGATGCAACTGCTTCAAAAATGATGGTGAACTTCTTAACATGACCCCGATATTGCCCTTGTAGAGCTTTTGGGCAGTTCTTCCATCTCCAATGCATGCAGTCAACAGATCCGAGCAAACCTGGCCACCCTCTAGCTTCAGACATTGCCAAGATCCTCTCTGTGTCTGCGACAATTGGTTCTCTCAGGTACTGAGGTCCAAACACCGAGACCACGGCAGTAGCAAATCTTACCATGGCATCTCCGCATGTGCTCTCAGATATCCGTAGGTATTCGTCCCACGATTCAACGGCCGTGCCATATGCAAGCAAACACAGCGTGGCCGTGCACTTCTGGTAACCAGAGAACTCAATCCTTCCCACGACATCTGTTAGGGCATATTTCTCCCTTAGTGGTTTTGGTGATTGATGACAATGCAATTTGTAGACTAACTGTGGGCATTGAGCATTTCAGATATTATCACATATGACACAAGACGGTTTATTCCCCTCAGTGATATAGAGTGAAGACGGTTGTTTTCGGCGTTTCTTTTTCGGTGGATTTGAGTCGTAGGAAAACCGTACTATTAAGAGGGGGTCCGCTTTGGAAATGTTTGGGTGGAATCAACACATACACATTCCCTTTGCACCCACATACCCTTCCCGCAACATTCGAGGTCTTACTGTTCTCCCAAGTGGTAGTACTGTCTTGGGTAGCAGTAGTACCACTTCAGCAGTACTGCTGCATTCCAGTGCTGCGGTCACTACTGCTTGTTTTAGAGCTATTGTGGTCTTATTTGCTCTTGCGGTAGTAGGGCGTTAGTAGCAAGCGGTAGTACCGCTTGAGCGGTATTACTACGTGCTAGTACTACCCCACTACCACAGCCTCTCTGTAGCTCTGGAGTTTTTAGCGGCAGTAGAGCAGTAGTAGGGTGGTAGTACCGCCAGAGCGGTACTTCCGCGTTCTCTACCGCACTCACTACCGCCTATTTAGGTGCTTCTGTAACCCAGTTTCACATTCACGATAGTAGGGCGGTAGTACCGCTTGGTGCGGTACTTCCATTCTATCCTTCCTCTACTACCGCTAGTTCTCTGTATCCCGAGACACTTAGCGGTAGTACCGCTGGTGAGGACGGCAGTACCGCTCCGGCGGCACTACCGCTCTTGTATGCATATACTCGCAAGCGTCAGCTCGAACTACCACACTAAGCGGTAGTAGCGCTTGAGTGTGACTTTTGGGCAGATAACAGTTGGATTTGTCCCACCTATATAAAGGGGGTCTTCTTCCCCAAGAAGACTTACCTCTTATCGTTCCAAGCTCCATTGTTGCCCTAAAGCTCATTTTCGCCCGATCTCTCTGCTTAGCCAACAAACTCTTTGTTGCTCTAGGGTTTGGAGGAGAAGGCCTTGATCTACACTTCCACCAAGAGATATTTGATTCCCCCCACTAATCCCTTGCGGATCTTGTTACTCTTGGGTGTTTGGGCACCCTAGACGGAAGAGGTCACCTCGGAGCCACAATCCATTGTGGTGAAGCTTCGTGCTGGTGTTGGGAGACTCCAATTAAGTTGTGGAGAGAGTCCCAACCTTGTGTGTAAAGGTTCAGTCGGCGTCTTCAAGGGCACCACTAGTGGAATCACGACATCTTGCGTTTTTACGAGGGCGTGAGGAGAATACATTGGCCCTAATGGTTTCTTGGGGAGCATTGTGCCTCCACACCGCTCCAACGAATACGTACTTCCCCTAAAGGGAAGGAACTTCGGTAACACATCCTTGTCTTCACCGACTCCACTTGTGGTTATTTCTATCCTTTACTTTGTGCAAGCTATATTGTGTTCGTATCGTGTGCTTGCTTGTGAGCTTGTTATTGTGCTTGTCATATAGGTTGTCCACCTAGTTGCATATCTAGACAACCTACTTTATTGTCAAGCCTAATTTGATAAAAACAACTAAAATTTGATAGTTGCCTATTCACACACCCCCTCTAGTCAAACCATATCGATCCTTTCAATTGGTATTAGAGCCTCGTCTCTTTATTAAAAGCTTTACCGTCTAAAGAGTATGGTTGACGACGGGATGAGGGATGAGGAAGTACTCGCGGCCATGGACCCGACCATGGTCACCCGAGATGCCTTAAATGAGGCTTTGGCCACGCTTAAGACATCTATGAAGGATGAGGTTAATCTCATGTTAAAAGAACTCCTTGGGGGCATAAAACAACCACCCACCGATCCCAAGGTAGTAGTTGATCCTACTTCCTCGGACACGGATGCCAACTCCGTCAAGGATGCGGCTAATAACACTAAACCTCCTACTCCTCAAGGAAAGAATGGGTCGGACACCCATGCCACGGTTTCCCCTCCCCCGGTCTATGAGGAAGAGCAAGGTCTTCGAGTGGCTATTGAGGAGTCACAAAATGATGACCTTGCTAAATTAAAGAAAGCTCATGATCATGCTCAAGTTCTTGCTCGTGTGCTTAAATCCGAGAATGATGAGCTTGGGGTTGGCCATGCTAGACTCAAAGAGGAGTTTGAATTACTTGACAAGGCTCACAAGGCTTTGAAAAGTGCTCATGCTAAGCTCAAGGAGTCTCATGATCAACTCCAAGTGAAGCTAACTAAGGAGATAGCCACGTGTCCTCCTTTTGTTTTAATCGATAATGCACATGCAGCTAACCCTTGTTGTGAGCATGTTCATCTTGTGGAGGAGAATGCCAAGTTGAAAGAGCAACTTGAGAAGGGCCTTGTTTCGTGCATTCAAGGTGAGAAGAACATCAACGAACTTTTGAGCAATCAAAAGGAAGTTGTGGCAAAAGAGGGACTTGGGTTTGTTCCCAAGTCAAACAAGAGAAGAAGCTAAAGAAGAAAAGCAAGATCAAACAAGCTCTCCCTCTCAAAGAGGTATTTATCAAGGAGGGAGAAGGTGCTCCTAGGGAGAAGAAGAACAAGGTGGTGGGTGGTGATGCCAAAAGGGCCAAAACCACTCCTCCCAACAAAGTTGGCGACTTTAACCCTTCTTATGTTTTATGTCGTGCTAGTAATGAGCATGTTTATGCCAAATTTGTTGGTTCTTATTATGAGTGTATTGAATGGTATATTTGGGTTTCTAAGACCCTTATTACTAACATCAAAGGACCCATTCAAATATGGGTACCTAAATCCAAGCATTGATCTTATGTAGGAGTTTGCTTCCGGTGGAGTGTCATGGTTGCTTGATAGTGGAGCGACAAATCATATGACCGGAAGCAAGGACTTGGTAGTGGACGTGCAACCAAGCCCATATATGCCCACCCATGTTCAATTTGGTGATGCCTCATTATCTAAGGTATTGGGTCTTGGCAAGGTTGTCATTTCTCAAGATTTAACCATTGAGAAGGTCATGCTTGTTGAGACCCTTGCATACAATTTACTTTCCGTTCATCAACTTGCACTTATGGGCTTTGCTACATTCTTTGATCTTGATACCGTGGCCCTTTTGTGGAGCAAGACTCTTAAAGTAGCCTTTGGGGATGTCGAGAACGGTCTCTATGTGGTTAACTTTTCGGAGAGACCCACTAAGACCGTGACTTTCTTAATAGCTAAAGTTGACGTGGGGCGACTTTGGCATCGCCGTTTAGCCCACGTCAATATGAGATCTTTGCAAAGTCTCCTCAAGGGGGACCATGTCCGTGGACTAACAAATGTTAGTTTTGCCAAAGATCGTGCTTGCAGTGCTTGTATTGAAGGAAAGCTACATGAGACGGCTCACCGACCCACGACTATTATATCTTCCAAGAGGCGTTTGGAGCTCCTTCACATGGATTTCTTTGGACCTCCATCATTTGATAGTCTTGGGGAAAGAAAGTATTGCTTGGTGATTGTGGATGATTATTCAAGACACGCATGGGATATTTCTTCAAGAGGAAGAGTGAGACCCAACAAACCGTCATCGACTTTGCAAATGAAGCTCAACGTCAACATGATGCGAAGATATTGATGGTTAGAAACGACAACGGGACCGAGTTCAAGAACTACACCTTGGATGAGTTTCTTAGTGACGAGGGGATCAAGCATCAATATTCCGCACCATATGCCCCTCAACAAAATGGTGTAGCGGAGAGGAAGAACCGGACGTTGATGGATGCGGCAAGGACCATGATGGCGGAATTCAAATCTTTGTACAACTTTTGGGCCGAAGCTATCGACACCGCATGTCATGCATCCAATCGACTCTACCTCCGCAAAAGCTTGAACAAGACTCCATATGAGATACTTACCGGCAACAAGCCCAACTTCAAGTACTTCCGGGTGTTCGGTTGTAAGTGTTTCATTCTCAAGAAGGGTGCTCGTTTGTCTAAATTCGAACCTAGAGCTCAAGAGGGCATATTTGTTGGTTATGCTACAAACTCTCATGCTTACCGTGTTCTCAACAAGTCCAATGGACTCATTGAGGAGACGTGTAACGTGGAGTTTGATGAAAATAATGGCTCCCAAGTGGAGCAAAGTGGTCTTTGTGATGTAGGTGATGAAATTCTTCCCTATGTCATAAGAAGAATGGGAGTTGGTCAAATCCTACCCATTGAGGAACCCCTTGTGGCTGAAGGAGAAGGACAATGTTCTACGCAAGTGGAACCATCACCGACACTTGACCCACACGCTTCCGAAGAACAAAGTGAAGGCCCTCAACCAAGTGAACAAGATCAAGGGCAAGATCAACCTCATGATGATGGTGATGCACCAAGTGATGCCCAAGATCAAGTTCATGACACCGAGCAAGCTCAAGATCAAGAGCAAGCTCAAGACGACGCTCAAGATGATCAAGATGTTGATCCTCAAATTCCACTTGAAGAGCAATTGGAGCGTCGTGCCGCCAAGATAGCTTCCGATCTCAAGCATAAAGGCCATATCTTGGAGAACGTCATTGGAAGCTTAAGAAAGGGGGTATCTACTCGTAAACAATTAACAAACTTTTGTGAGCATCACGCGTTTGTTTCTTGTGTTGAACCCCAAAAGGTCTATGAGGCGCTCGAGGACCCGGATTGGCTAGAAGCCATGCATGAAAAACTCAACAACTTCGAGTGCAACAAGGTGTGGTAATTGGTGGAAAGGCCAAAGGGTCATAATATCATCGGAACCAAGTGGATATTCAAGAACAAGCAAGATGCACGTAGTATCGTCATTTGAAACAAGGCGAGATTGGTGGCTCAAGGTTACTCCCAAGTCGAAGGAGTCGACTACGATGAAACTTTTGCTCCCGTTGCTCGTCTTGAATCTATTCGCATGTTGCTTGCATATGCATCTCATCATGATTTCAAGTTGGAACAAATGGATGTGAAGAGTGCATTTCTTAATGGTCCTATTCATGAGTTGGTATATGTCAAACAACCCCAGGGGTTCGAGGATCCCAAGTTCCCCAATCATGTAAGGCACTCTATGGCCTTAAATAAGCCCCACGTGCATGGTATGAGCACCTTACTGAGTTGTTGCAAGATCGTGGGTTTGAAATTGAGAAAATCGACCCCACTCTTTTTACTAAGAGGGTTAAAGGGGATTTGTTCGTATGCCAACTATATGTTCATGATATCATCTTTGGTTCTCCTAACAAAGCTTTCAATGATGAGTTTGCCACACTAATGATCGCGAAGTTTAAGATGTCTATGATGGGAGAGTTGAAGTTCTTTCTCGGGTTTGAAGTCAAGCTAAGAAGAGAAGGAACCTTCATCGACCAACCCAAATATACCCAAGATATGCTTAAAAGATTCAAATTGGAGGATGTCAAGTCGACCAAGACTCCAATGCCAACCAAGTGCCAACTTGACATTGTCCCAATGGTAAAGCGGTGAATCAAAAGGTATATCGCTCCATGATTGGATCATTGCTTTACCTTTGTGCATCTAGACCGGATATCATGTTGAGTGTGGGAATGTGTGCACAGTTTCAAGCCGCACCTAAGGAAATCCACTTTGTGGCGGCCAAGCGAATCTTTCGATATTTGGCTCATACCACAATCTTTGGCTTATGGTACCCCAAAAGAGCAATCTTTGATCTCATGGGATATTCAGACTCGGATTGGGCGGGAAACCGTGTGGATAGGAAGTCCACTTCCAGAGGGTGCCAATTCCTTGGTTGCTCTTTGGTGAGTTGGTCTTCGAAGAAGCAAAATTGTGTGTCTCTCTCCACCACCGAGGCCGAGTATGTAGCCGCCGCAAGTTGTTGTGCATAATTGCTATGGATGAGGCAAACTTTAAAGGATTAAGGTGTCAATTGTGACAAAGTGCCTCTTCTATGTGACAATGAAAGTGCAATCAAGATCTCCTACAACCCCGTGCAACATAGCAAGATGAAGCATATTGAGATACGTCATCACTTCATTCGAGATCACATCAAGCGTGGGGAGATTGACCTTATCTTTGTAGGGACTCACGAGCAACTAGCAGATATATTCATGAAGCCATTGGATGAAGCAAGATTTCGCGAGTTAAGGCATGAGCTAAATATCATTGATTTGAGCAATGTGGCTTGAGGCAATGCACATCCCACCGCACTCATCATTTTATCTTGTTCTAGATGTAGGCATGGACATAGAGGGGTGTTGTTCTTTTCATGAACTCACACTCACCTTATTATGCATAAATAGAATCAATCTTTCACATTAGCCATTTTTTATAGTACTTGTGCTTCAAAGATGAGTTTTGGTCATGGACCCAAGGTTAAATTTTTTGTGGTGCCATACTAATTGACTCAAACATAGGTGGCTCCGGCCACCGCCCCTCCTCTCTTGGAAGAGGTTTGGTTCCTGGCTCTCGGTTGCGATTTGGCTCACTCCAAGGTTGCTCTTGTCTTTTGCTCTCTTTTTGCCTTGGAGTGTTCCTTCCCATTTGCTGTATTTCGAGTCTTCAACCCAAGCCATCTCATCTACAACCATCTCAGATTTGCATAAGCCACCATTCCAAAGTGTTGATCTTGGAAATTTTATGCACTGCAAGCGGCACTACCGTTGGACTTGGGACAGTACTACCACTTATTGCGGTACTACCGCTCCAGCCCACGGTACTACCGCTCCTCGGAGCGGTACTACCGCTTAGGAGTCTGCTGGGAGGGTTAAGAGTCGGGCAGGGGGAGTTCTAACTCCCCCATACCCATTCACTTCTCTCCCTCCCCACGAACTCCTCCAACGGGCGACGAAAACTGCTCTGACCATTGTCCCCGGCTCACCAATTCCGTGCCGTCTTCCGCGATTCCGTCCGGTGGGATCGATCCCCACCATCTCCTCTCGCCATGGAACCCGGTATTGCCCTCGTTCGTCTATCCTACTGTTCTATTTCTTGAATCTAGGTTTCTTAGGGCAATGCGTGGTGGTTCTTCGATTTTTGGCTAAATCGGGGCATGAGTAGGACGTGGAATGACTGCTATGGGAGGGTAGGAACTTTTTGCCGCATTTTTGAAATTTGGGGTCTCTGGTACTACCGGATCTAAGCCGCGGTTGTGCGCCTGTGATGCAAACGGTACTACCACTTGGTCAGGGACGGTACTACCGCTTTAAGCGGTACTACCGCCCAGTGACCCACGGTACTACCGCTTGACTCCCAGGCGGTACTACCACTGCAACTCTGGTACTACCGCTTGAGATCCCAACTTTCTGAAATATTGCAAACTCTGTTCCTCTCTCACATAGTACTCCTTTTGGCTTATGCATATTCATTTACACCTGCTTTCTCTCGTGCTTTTGTGTCTGGTTCAGGTGGTAGTGGCTTCGCTCAGCATCAGGCACGTCGCAAGAACCCAGATCGCCAGAGCTCAAAGCGCGGTCGTACCTCGAGTGATGCAGGTGATGCTTCCGGTGCTCAGGCTAGGCAGAGGCTGCCAGGGAGCACCAAGTCAGTTGCGAAGAAGCAGAAAGAGAAGGCCAAGGCAGTGTCCGAGATGAACAACCAAAAGTTTTGGGCCTATCGTCAGCGCAATCCCTATCGTCGTCCTCAGAACCCGACTCTGGTGAACCGTCCGATCTGGACCAGGGATCAGGCCTCTGTATATATCATGATGTGCTCAAGACCAAGAAGAATCTTTATGTCCAGACCAAGTCTATTGACCTTACCCACATGGATAAGGATCCATCATACATTGGAGAGGCTCTAGCACTTTGTCAGCAGTTTGACATCATCAATATTATGATCTTCAACAATGACTTTGATCCAGAGTTGGTGGCTCAGTTCTATGCCATGGTGCATTTTGGCTCTGATGAAGCCAGGACTATGACTTGGATGACTCATGGCAGATAACTGCATGCTACATGGAAGACATTGTGACACCCTGATTTTTGGCAACGTTTTCTTTTCAATTTTTTTTCTGGTTTTAATTGCCATTTGTTGGTTTTTGGAACCAAATCATTTGACTTTGGACTTGAGGATTCCTTGGATTTCTCTTTAAGTGATCCAACACCCTCAACATCTTGCCAAAATCTTGTCTTATACCCTCTGATCCAAACCCTAATTTTTATTCTTCCTATATAATTCATTTCCTTCTCTGAAAATGCTTATTCTCACTATGGGTTGTGAAGCAACCTATTGATATGTTGATCAGAAAAAATCCAAATTAATCCCACATCTTCTTGAGATCGTCTACTTCCATAATCCCCAAAAATATTTCATTGCCCAGTACAAAATTTTGTCCAGAATATTCCTTTTACCTTCTGGACAGAATTGACCCTTTGTGAAGCAACATATATTTCTATGCCTCAGAAAACTCCCAAATAAATCCCTGGGATACTAGGAGTCATATCTTTCCACAATATCCAAAAACATCTCCTAGTCTAGTACAAATTTTCAGCAAAAATATTCTGCCAATTTTCTGCTCATTTCAAACCTCTGTGAAGGAAGTACCAGCTAGAGGTACCCATTTGAGCTGAAATTTTTATCGCATCTTGTACTTGCCAAATAACCTCCGAATACTCAATTTCACTTCCAGGAGCCAAGCCATGTGAGTGCATCTTCATCAACTAGTTTCTGGACCAGAACATGGCTTATACATGAACCATGTTCAAAACTTGATGAAAGTTTCTCAAAACTTGCCAGCGGATAGTCCTTCCAACCTAGATCATCCCAGACAAGTCACTTGGCTTCATTCACAACTCATCCATGCCCTGGATCCCTCTCAAGCTTCTGTTCAGAAACTATACTTCATGCTACCACTCGATTCAGAGTGTGTCTAGCCGATTCAGTGGCATAGAGAGGCTGCATGACCTAGGGTCGATGCACTGGACAAGGTGTGCCAGGCGTGCGTGGCCTCCAGGTGCCAGCACCCGTGGTGAGCACGGCACTGGCATGCCTGTGCACGCGCTCTGCGCGCCGACCGCGTCGGACGCGACCACTCCAGCCGTCCCGCGTCGCCGTACCTTGTCTGGTGGTGCTGACATCGTCGCCGCCACCCACGTACCCCGCTCCAGAGGCTTCCCCTCGCCGGAATCGCCCTCGCCGGTCGCCACCGCAGCGCCGCACTGTGGCGCCCGTGCGGCCACAATGGGTGAGCTGGCCGTCTTCTTCCTCGCGAGCTGTCGCCTCGCCCATTTAATGCTCTGCCCTCCTCCATCACTTCGCCCGCGCCGCGATAGCCACCTCGCCGTCCTTGCTCCGGCGACGTGGCCACAGCGCCGCCCGGCTCGGGAACTCTCCTCCCCGCCTATAAATAGCTTGCCCTGCCCTTCCTAGCTCCTCACCGTACCTCCTCCACCTCCAATCAAGCTCTGCTCGCCGCGCCAAGGCCGAGAGGCCCTCTGGCCTCGCATCTCGCAAGCATTCTGCCGCCGAGCCAGCTACACCACCCACCCACTTCCATACCACCCCAGCCTCACCCATGCCCATGGTTGAGCTCAGGGCATTCCCCTGACCCCGCCTGACCTCTTCCCTGGCTGAGGCGCCACCGAAAACGTCGTCGCCGACGACACCCGAAGCCAGCTGCCACCGGAGAGGAAGGGGGCGACGCCGTTAGGCCGTCTCCGGAGACGCTGCGGGTATAGGGAGACTCGTCGTCGACTGCTCGTTCCATCCCCGCAGTCGCCTGACCTCGCCGCCGTCGCTATCGCCGGCTATCGCCGTCGGTGAGCTGCCCTCTCTCTGCCCCCTCCTGTTCCTTTTAAATTTGACCGAAGGGCCCCACCCGTCAGCGGCTCAGGCCCGCGCCCGAAGCGGTATAAGTGGAGGCGCCCCTCCACTTTACGTCTTCGACGTGGCCCGCTGTGGGTTTTTCTGTTTTTAGTTTAAATTCAATTTTTAAATCAGATTTGACCAGAAACTTTGACCAGCTCGATCTGTTAAACTACAAGTCCAAATCAAGTGATTCTTTTTGTTGTGGTTTTGTCTTGAGCCCCTCTATTTTCTGATAAATTTTGGTATTTTTCTAATGTTCACAGAATTTTTGGCAAACAAAAAGGCTTTATGTAACATTTTCTTTTGCCATTTAAAAATGCTTTCAGAAGGAAATTGTTGTGGATTTGAAGACCAGGAGTTTGTAGACACTCCACTTGAGCAAGGCAAGCCACATCATCCATTGCATAAGGCATAACAACAGTATTGGCTTTATAATGAATTATATTGCATTTAATTTAATTTAAATATGCTAAGTTCCATATGGTTGATATTTTGCACAAATTCAACATAGTTAAATGTGACCAGTAACTTTGCATGTTAAATTCACTTTGATGGTTGATCAAGTGCCACCGACCCGGACTTACCCGTGCAGCCACATATGCCGGAATGGGACGGCCTTGACTTGGTCTGACCGTTTGGGATAGTTTAGTTGGCCACGACGGTGGCAGGTGTCAGGAGTACACAGGGGCCACCCAGGGCATGACTCGGACGGGGGATGATTGTCGGTGGTACGATAGAGGAGTCACGGGTTAGACAAGTTTCGTTGGACGAATGTCCATGGTGTGGGTAACGTGCGCAACCTCTGCAGAGTGTAAGAATCTATTTGAATAGCCGCGTCCATGGTATTGGACACAGTCCCCACTAGGTCACACTGTGTGGTCAACCGTAATTAATAATAATGATGGAAGAACTCTTCTCATGCCCTGAAGTGACCGATGGGTCACGATTGCTCCGCGTGTCATGAAGTGAACCCGAAAGAGAGTAAGTTGATAACCGGCAATAGTGAGTGAGCATATTAAAGCATTTAACATAATCTTTGCGATGCTGTTGTTTGCTGCACTGTTTTGGTTGCTGTGAGCTTGCGAGTACATTCCAAGTACTCACCTGGCGTATCATACCAGATGCAGGAGAAGCCGGTGATGGAGATCCTAAAGGTTCGTGCTACGCTAACTAGGCCGTGTCCCAGCAGTGTCCCTATGGGATGGAGTGTTCCACACGATGTTCCGCTACGCTGTAGTCTTCCCACTAGTATTGAGGCCCTGAGGTGTTCCATAAATAATGTAGATACTGTCATAGCACGAGTAGTGCTTCTGGCCTCGCTATCCCATGTAATATCCAAGCTTGTACTTGTATAATATCAATAAAGATCAGTTCAGTTCTGTTCCAAGTTGTTGTGTGTTTCCAGAAGACATGATCTCTGGGTTGGGAACACAAGGTAAACCGGTCCTCTGAGCCGGGGTGCCACAACGCTTGGTATCAGAGCCGCGCTGACTGTAGGACACCCTAGTTAACCCCGCGTTAGAATCCCGATTAGTGTAGAGTCTTGGTGTGTGTTTTGCTTGCTGCATTTTCTTGTTGCATAGCATGCATCTCGATTCATTTGTTTTACTAACCGTTGGTCTGATGAGTGTAGATGGCACCCGTTCCGTACCCCTACAACCATGAGCCGGCACCGTTCACCTTTCCGGTACTACTTCGCAGCGTCTGGCTTCGACTGTATCCCAATAGCGAAGACCCAGTGTATCAGGTGTTCCGAGTGCAGTTTCAGATTCGGTGTTCGAGTACCACGCTGAGGCTTTCCTTACTGCAAGTTCGGAGATCGGCAGCTACTCCCGCTCTTCCAAGGGCGGAACTGCTTCTACTCCCGATCTGGCGATCCAGTTTGCTGCGATGGAGGCTCTCACTGACTTGCGCTTCCACGAGGTCGAGATGCAGACCCACCCAGGTTTCTTTCACTACCCCACCCTGTCGCCTACGACAGGGCGAGTCCTTTTTTCACCTGTTGATCCAGTGAGTGATCGTGCGACTGGTGTCTTATCCCGTTATCTGAACGCCAGTTATCGTATGATCATCTCCTTGGCTGAGGAGTTGTCCCGTGCCCAGGAGGCACTTGCAGCTGCTACTGTAGCACAGTCTCCTCCTCCTCCTGCGTTCTCACCTATGTATACACCGCCTGTTCCACCTCCACGTATGCCTGAGACTCCTTCTAGCTTGTTCGGACAGCCAAGCACTTCGTCTGGTACCCGACGTGAGACCCCAGCTGAGTGGGCCTTGCTGCTAGCCACTCCAGCTGCTCTGATGCTGAGGCGTCATGCTTCTTCTTCCTCAGAGGGAGAACCTTCCCGTCAGCGCCGTCGTGTTTCCTTTGATCCAGAGGACGTGATCCATATCATCAGTTCCGATTCCGAGTCAGGATCAGACGACGAGGAGTCTTCGGTCTGCCAGTGTCCATGCCACCCGCGCTACTAGAGTGGATGCTTGAGTTTCGGCATGTGTATGCATCGTAGCATCTTTGCATATGTCAACTGCCGTATGAGCAGTACCAGTCATGATAACCCCCTACTAGTTTGCCATGTATGATGTTGGAAAGCCTTGTATAATTATGTTGCTTTTCTCGTTTTTCCTTTGATTTTGCTTTCTCGGTGTCATTTTGCCATATTTCCCCTATGGATGTTGCTCATCAATTCGGTGTTTTGCAATGGGAACGGATATAGGATGAAGAGGTGTAGCAATCAAGGCGGCGATGGAACTCCGGTTCGTCGATCCGCCAGACAGGCAGGACAACCGCCAGAAGATTTGCCACCTCCTCCACCACAACCACCGACTACTGATCAGATAATGAGGATGTTTGAGGAGAAACGAAATCAGGATCTGATGGAGTTTCTAAAAAGTATGCAGACTATGGTAGGGCAGAATCAGAACGACGGGACGCACTCCAAGCTGTCTGATTTCCAGCGTACTAAGCCACCCAATTTTGGCCAAGCTGTTGATCCAATTGAAGCTGATGACTGGCTAAGGACCATGGAAAAGAAGCTGGAAATAACTCGCTGTGATGAGTCAGACAAGGTTCCTTTTGTTACTCACTACCTAGAAGGACCGGCAGCTATCTGGTGGGACAATGCAAAAATGGCATGGTCTCCTGGGGAAGACATTTCCTGGGAGAAATTCAAGGAAGTGTTCCGAAGGTATCATATCCCCACCGGCATCATGAAGGTGAAGCAGAGGGAATTTCTTGCTCTTACTCAAGGAAACATGTCTGTTGGTGAGTACCTGAACAAATTTAATAATCTAGCACAATACTCCACCCATGACGTGTCCACAGAGGAAAGAAAGATAGACTGATTCCTAGGAGGACTCAACCATGCCCTCCGTTGTCAGCTCTGCATGCTGGATTTTCCGGACTTCTAGACCTTGATAAACAAAGCTTTCATAGCTAAATGAGAGCATAAGTCTGGATACGATGACCGCAAGCGTAAGTTTGAGCCCAAGAAGGATGCCCAAGTGCAGTTTGCGCAGAAGCCGCGTGTATGGCAACCAGTTCAGTCTGAGTACAAGCCCACGTGGAATGGCAGCAACAATAACAACAAGCCAAGTAACCAGGACAAGCAGCCCATGATGGAAGATTGCCACCGCAATAACACTTGCTTCACTTGTGGACAAGGCGGGCATTATTCAAAGCAGTGCCCCACAAGAGCTGGAAAGTCACAGTCCGACTTCAAGCCACAAGTCAACACTATTGGGCACCGCCCTAATCAGAACTTCTGCCGTGGTCAAGTCGATCATATCTCTGCTGAGGAAGCCCGCGAAGCACCAGATGTGGTCCTTGGTATGTTTTCTGTTAACGACATACCCGCAAAAATTTTATTTGATTGCGGGCCTTCCCATTCGTTTATTTCGCGGAGTTTTGCCACCATACACAAATTTTCCCCTTCTCTTTTGGATAAAATCATGGTGGTACAATCCCCTGGCTCCATGCTCAGAACAAATGTGATATATAAGGACCTGGAAATCTTGATACATGGAGTTAAATTTCCAGCCACCCTTGTTGCCATTGAATCCCTTGGACTGGACATAATACTGGGGATGGACTGGTTGACACCGCATCAAGTTTGCATCAACTGCGCCACCAGAACAGTAACACTGGTTAACCCGGCACGACAAACAGTTCAGTTTATTGCTAGCAAAATGATGTCAAAGAAAGGAATGGCATTTAAGTCTACCGCCACGGACATGAACTTGATTCCAGTAGTCAGTGAATTTCCGGACGTATTCCCTGAGGAATTACCAGGAATGCCACCTGACCGAGAACTGGAATTTGCTATTGAGGTTATTCCCGGAACTGCTCCGATTTACAAGAAGTACTACCGCATGCCATCCCCAGAGCTGGTGGAATTAAAGAAATAGTTGGATGAATTGTTACAAAAAGGGTACATTCGCCCAAGCATCTCGCCATGGGGATCACATGTTCTGTTTGTTAAGAAGAAGGATGGCAGTCTACGAATGTGTGTGGACTATCGCCAATTGAATGAGGTCACCATCAAAAATAAGTACCCACTTCCTCGCATTGATGATTTGTTTGACCAGTTGAACGGAGCCCGGGTATTTTCCAAGATTGATCTCCGAACAGGATATCACCAGTTGAAAATCAGGAAAGAGGATATCCCCAAGACAGCCTTTACCACTCGATATGGTCTGTATGAATTTACAGTCATGTCGTTCGGGCTGACTAATGCTCCAGCTTATTTCATGAGCATGATGAACAAGGTCTTCATGGACTTTCTGGACAAGTTTGTAGTGGTGTTCATCCATGATATCCTTATATACTCCAAGGATGAAGAGGAGCACAAACAACATCTTCGTGCTGTCCTGGAAAGATTAAGGACCCATCGCTTGTATGCCAAGTTCATCAAGTGTGAATTTTGGCTAAGAGAGGTGGGATTTCTGGGGCACATTCTGTCAGAACAGGGTGTGGCCGTCGACCCCAGCAAAGTGACTGATGTATTAAATTGGAAGACACCAGCCTCAGTAATAGAAGTTCGCAGTTTCCTGGGTTTGGCAGGCTACTACCGTCGTTTCATTGAAGGCTTCTCTAAGATAGTCAAGCCACTGACATAATTGTTGAAGAAGAATCACAAGTTTGTCTGGACGAAAGAATGCGATAGCAGCTTTATGGAGCTAAAGACGAGGCTAACTACGGCCCCTGTCTTAATTCTTCCAGATATCCATAAAAGCTTTGACATATACTGTGATGCTTCCAGGTGTGGAATCGGCTGCGTATTAATGCAAGAAGGGAAGGTTGTAGCATATGCATCCAGACAACTACGACCCCATGAAGAGAATTACCCCACTCATGACTTAGAATTGGCAGCCGTGATTCATGCCCTGAAGATTTGGAGGCATTATCTCATTGGGCAACGCTGTGAGATATACACAGACCACAAGAGTCTCAAGTATATTTTCACACAACCCGATCTCAACCTCAGACAAAGAAGATGGCTTGAACTGGTCAAGGACTATGACCTTGGGATCAATTACCATCCGGGAAAAGCCAATGTGGTCGTAGATGCCCTCAGCAGGAAACCAGGCACTGTAAATGCAATAATGGAGGGTATCCATCCAAGGTTACAAGAAGAGTTTGCCAAGCTCAACTTGGTACTTTGTGGCCCAATTAGCCCGGATACGTTGGAAATCACTCCAACACTTATGGCAAAAATTAAGGAAGCTCAGAAAACAGACAAGGGCATACATGAGATCAAGGAGAACATACAGCAAGGAAAGGCCAAGTCCTTCCATGTTGACGAGCAAGGGACATTATGGTTTGACAGCCGAATATGCGTGCCTGACCAGGAAAACCTGAGGCAGCAGATATTGCGAGAGGCACATGAATCCGCATATTCCATTCACCCGGGAGGAACAAAAATGTATCAGGACCTAAGAGAAACCTTTTGGTGGCCAGGAATGCGAAGAGATATTGCGTACTATGTCGCGTGTTGCGACGTATGCAATAAGGTTAAGGCTGAGCACCAGAAGCCAGCTGGGCTGTTACAACCCTTACAAGTTCCCCAGTGGAAATGGGATGATATATGCATGGACTTCATTGTCGGACTACCCAAGTCAACAAGAGGCCATGATGCCATTTGGGTTATCGTGGATATACTTACCAAAGTGGCCCATTTCATTCCAGTAAAGACTACTTTCCGGGCCGATCAACTCGCACAACTCTATATGTCCCGAATAGTCAGTCTTCATGGAGTACCCAAATCCATCACATCAGATAGAGGATCCCTGTTTACCTCGGCATTCTGGCTACGCTTGCACCAAGCTTTGGGAACCGTGCGGAAGCATAGCACAGTGTATCATCCACAAACAGACGGGCAGACCGAACGAGTGAACCAAATATTGGAAGATATGCTTCGGTCTTGTGCCCTCACCTATGGACCCAAGTGGGAGGATAGTCTACCCTATGCAGAATTTTCCTACAACAACAGTTATCAGTCAAGCCTTAAGATGTCACCATTTGAGGCACTGTATGGGCGGAAATGCCGCACTCCCTTAAATTGGTCACAGACAGGAGACAGCCATATCTTCGGCACGGATTTGATGCTCGAGGCTAAGAAGCAAGTTAAGGAGATTCAAGAGCGTCTTCGAGCAGCTAAATCCCGCCAAAAGAGTTATTATGATCCAAAACACCGAGAAGTAACTTTCGAGCCCGGGGAGTATGCTTACCTCCAAGTAACTCCCATGAAAGGGGTAAAGAGGTTTCATACTCGAGGAAAACTTGCACCCAGATATATTGGTCCCTTTCCAGTGATTGCTAGAAGAGGCAGAGTGGCATATCAGTTGGAGTTACCACCGGAACTGTCCGAAGTTCATGATGTCTTTCACATATCACAGCTGAGGAAGTGCATTGCACCTCTGATCAAACAGGCAGATATGAGTGAATTAGAGCTGACCAAGGATTTGACCTAGGAGGAGAAACCTGTTAGAATTCTGGATGAGATGGAAAGAACCACTAGGAGCAAGGTGATGAGATTTTACAAGGTACTGTGGGATCACCATACTGAAGAAGAAGCTACAAGGGAAATAGAGGATTTTCTGAGATCAGCATATCCGTATTTGTTCCCTGAGCAACCGAATCTCGAGGACGAGATTCATCCTAAGGGGGGTAGGTTTGTGACACCCTGATTTTTGGCAACTTTTTCTTTTCAAAATTTTTCTGGTTTTAATTGCCATTTGTTGGTTTTTGGAACCAAATCATTTGACTTTGGACTTGAGGATTCCTTGGATTTCTCTTTAAGTGATCCAACACCCTCAACATCTTGCCAAAATCTTGTCTTATACCCTCTGATCCAAACCCTAATTTTTATTCTTCCTATATAATTCATTTTCTTCTCTGAAAATGCCTATTCTCACTATGGGTTGTGAAGCAACCTATTGATATGTTGATCAGAAAAATTCCAAATTAATCCCACATCTTCTTGAGATCATCTACTTCCATAATCCCCAAAAATATTTCATTGTCTAGTACAAAATTTTGTCCAGAATATTCCTTTTACCTTCTGGACAGAATTGACCCTTTGTGAAGCAACATATATTTCTATGCCTCAGAAAACTCCCAAATAAATCCCTGGGATACTAGGAGTCATATCTTTCCACAATATCCAAAAACATCTCCTAGTCCAGTACAAATTTTCAGCAAAAATATTCTGCCAAGTTTCTGCTCATTTCAAACCTCTGTGAAGGAAGTACCAGCTAGAAGTACCCATTTGAGCTGAAATTTTTATAGCATCTTGTACTTGCCAAATAACCTCCCAATACTCAATTTCACTTCCAGGAGCCAAGCCATGTGAGTGTATCTTCATCAACTAGTTTCTGGACCAGAACATGGCTTATACATGAACCATGTTCAAAACTTGATGAAAGTTTCTCAAAACTTGCTAGCAGATAGTCCTTCCAACCTAGATCATCCCAGACAAGTCACTTGGCTTCATTCACAACTCATCCATGCTCTGGATCCCTCTCAAGCTTCTGTTCAGAAACTATACTTGATGCTACCACTCGATTCAGAGTGTATCTAGCCGATTCAGTGGCATAGAGAGGCTGCATGACCTGGGGTCGATGCACTGGACAAGGTGTGCCAAGCGTGCGTGCCCTCCAGGTGCCAGCACCCGTGGTGAGCATGGCACTGGCATGCCTGTGCACGCGCTCTGCGCGCCGACCGCGTCGGACGCGACCACTCCGGCCGTCCCGCGTCGCCGTACCTTGTCTGGTGGTGCCGACATCGTCGCCGCCACCCACGTACCCCGCTCCAGAGGCTTCCCCTCGCCGGAATCGCCCTCGCTGGCTGCCACTGCAGCGCCGCACTGTGGCGCCCGTGCGGCCACAGTGGGTGAGCTGGCCGTCTTCTTCCTCGCGAGCTGTCGCCTCGCCCATTTAATGCTCTACCCTCCTCCATCACTTCGCCCGCGCCGTGACAGCCACCTCGTCGTCCTTGCTCTGGCGACGTGGCCATAGCGCCGCCTGGCTCGGGAACTCTCGTCCCCGCCTATAAATAGCTTGCCCCGCCCTTCCTAGATTCTCACCGCACCTCCTCCACCTCCAATCGAGCTCTGCTCGCCGCGCCAAGGCCGAGAGTCCCTCTGGCCTCGCATCTCGCCGGCGTTCTGCCGCCGAGCCAGCTCCGCCACCCACCCACTTCCAGACCACCCCAGCCTCACCCAAGCCCACGGTCGAGCTCAGGGCATTCCCCTGACCCCGCCTGACCTCTTCCCTGGCCGAGGCGCCGTCGGAAACGCTGTCGCCGATGACACCCGAAGCCAGCTGCCGCCGGAGAGGAAGGGGGCGACACCGTTAGGCCGTCTCCGAAGACGCTGCTGGTACAGGGAGACTCGCCGTCGACTGCTCGTTTCATCCTTGCAGTCGCCTGACCTCGGCACAGTCGCTATCGCCGGCTATCGCCGTCGGTGAGCCGCCCTCTCTCTGCTCCCTCCTGTTCCTTTTAAATCTGATCGAAGGGCCCCACCCATCAGCGGCTCAGGCCCGCGCCCGAAGCGGTATAAGTGGAGGCGCCCCTCCACTTTACGTCTTCGACGTGGCCCGCTGTGGGTTTTTCTGTTTTTAGTTTAAATTCAATTTTTAAATCAGATTTGACCAGAAACTTTGACCAGCTCTATCTTTTAAACTACAAGTCCAAATCAGGTGATTCTTTTTGCTGTGGTTTTGTCTTGAGCCCCTCTACTTTCTGATAAATTTTGGTATTTTTCTAATGTTCACAAAAGTTTTGGCAAACAAAAAGGCTTTATGTAACATTTTCTTTTGCCATTTAAAAATGCTTTCAGAAGGAAATTGCTGTGGATTTGAAGACCAGGAGTTTGTAGACACTCCACTTGAGCAAGGCAAGCCACATCATCCATTGCATAAGGCATAACAACAATATTGGCTTTATAATGAATTATATTGCATTTAATTTAATTTAAATATGCTAAGTTCCATATGGTTGATATTTTGCACAAATTCAACATAGTTAAATGTGACCAGTAACTTTGCATGTTAAATTCACTTTGATGGTTGATCAATTGCCACCGACCCGGACTTACCCGTGCAGCCACATCTGCCGGAATGGGACGGCCTTGACTTGGTCTGACCGCGTGCTCTTTTACCGGTACCACCAAAGAGGGGAGGTTATGCGTGCGTGCTGCCCTGATCAGGTAGGCGACGATAACCTTATGAGCCCAAGTTGAGTTATTTGCCGGCGTCCCCGTTTGGGATAGTTTAGTTGGCCACGACGGTGGCAGGTGTCAGGAGTACACAGGGGCCACCTAGGGCATGACTCGGACGGGGGATGATTGTCGGTGGTACGATAGAGGAGTCACGGGTTAGACAAGTTTCGTTGGATGAATGTCCATGGTGTGGGTAACGTGCGCAACCTCTGCAGAGTGTAAGAATCTATTTGAATAGCCGCGTCCACGGTATTGGACACAGTCCGCACTAGGTCACACTGTGTGGTCAACCGTAATTAATAATAATGATGTAAGAACTCTTCTCATGCCCAGAAGTGACCGATGGGTCACGATTGCTCCGCGTGTCATGATGTGAACCCGGAAGAGAGTAAGTTGATAACCGGCAATAGTGAGTGAGCATATTAAAGCATTTAACATAATCTTTGCCATGCTGTTGTTTGCTGCACTGTTTTGGTTGCTGTGAGCTTGCGAGTACATTCCAAGTACTCACCTGGCGTATCATGCCAGATGCAGGAGAAGCCGGTGATGGAGATCCTGAAGGTTTGCGCTACGCTAACTAGGTCATGTCCCAGCAGTGTCCCTATGGGATGGAGTGTTCCACACGATGTTCCGCTATGCTATAGTCTTCCCACTAGTATTGAGGCCCTTGAGGTGTTCCATAAATAATATAGATACTGTCATAGCACGAGTAGTGCTTCTGGCCTCGTTATCCCATGTAATATCCAAGCTTGTACTTGTATAATATCAATAAAGATCAGTTCAGTTCTGTTCCAAGTTGTTGTGTGTTTCCAGAAGACATGATCTCTGGTTGGGAACACAAGGTAAACCGGTCCTCTGAGCCGGGGTGCCACAGACATTCATGAACAGCTTAGGCTACGGTGATGACGGTCTAGAGAACACCCTTGGACTTCGCCCTCACAAGGAGACTGTTGCTACTCATAAGTCCAAGTTGTATCGCTACATGGTCATCAAGAAGACTGCCAAGGCAGAGGTCAAGGAGTTGATCCCATTTCTGGATATCATGCATCACATCTTCAGGCACACTCTTTTCCCTCGCATTGGGAACCTTGATATGGTGCATTCTTATCTCGTGGACATGCTCCTTATGTGTCAGATGGAGAAGAACAAGACCTGTGTCCTGGATGTGTCCCACGTCATGTGGTTCGAGCTCTTGTCTGCAGTATATGACCGGAAGGTGCCCATCTACGCACCCTTCATCTACAAGCTCATTGTGGACACTTGGCACTCTCAGTTCCCAGGGGAGCTCCTAGAGACTGGCGATCTTGTCTCTCATGAGGTGATCAGGTTGAGGCAGAAGGAGCACTTGGGCGCTGCACCGGCCCCGCCTGAGATTGAGATTCCGGCAGCTGATTCTGATGAGTCTGATGAGCCAAACTATGTGCCACCTACCGAGCAGCCATCTTGGGCTTCCAAGCTCAAGAAGAAGGTCAAGAAGCTCTTCTGCCTTCAGACTGACATCCAACATAAGATGTACAAGGCTCATGTGGCAGAGAAGGTGTCTCGACAGCGTCAGATATTGATGATGAGGAAGTTGGACCTTGCAGTGGAAAGTGGCTCTGAGAAGAAGATTACTTGAGAGGAGGAGTGGATCTCCAAGAACAGCCGCTGGACCGATTCTGATGACTCCAACGTTGCAACCTTTGCTCGTCTGCTCCTGTTGCTGGTGATAATGTGGAGATCGAGGAGGATCGCGAGGATGATGATGATGAGGAGCCTGAGGATTCCATGGATGATGACATGGAGTAGAGCTACCACCTCGGGTCTCTTAGTCACTCTTTGCCTTTTTGGCGTCTCGATGCCAAAGGGGGAGAGAGTTTAGGACCGGGGATTTGTAGGGTATTGCCGAGTCACAAGCTCATTTTATTTGCTTTGGTTTCATCGCTTGTGAACTCTTTATCTTATTTGCTTTGGTTTGTGAGACTTGGAGACTATGCTAGTATGGTGTGAGACATACGTTATCTTTTCTATATTATTATATCTTATTATCTTAGTATGTGATGCTATGCCTATTGTGCCTTTATCTTCATGCTCACATGCTCTTACTTGCAACCATGATTAATGTTCATATTATGTTTGTTGCAAGTATTGCCTAGTCTATAAAATATAGGGGGAGTGTTGATCCTAGTGTGTGTGCTTTGCATTCCGAAAGCATATTCAAATAGTACACACATCTAGGGGGGCGTCTATGTTTTGTAGATTCTCGGTTTGCATATTATTCTTGATATCCTTTGCGCAAATCTGGTGTTGTCATCAATCCACCAAAAAGGGGGAGATTATTAGGGCATATTTCTCCCTTAGTGGTTTTGGTGATTGATGACAATGCAATTTGTGGAGTGCTACTTGTAGTCTGCGTTGGTATTTCCCCGAAGAGGAGAGGATGATGCAGTACAGTAGAGATAAGTATTTCCCTCAGTAAAGAACCAAGGTTATCAATCCAGTAGGAGAACCAAGCAAAATTCCGTTAAGCGCACCTGCACACAAAAGAGCAAACACTTGCACCCAACGCAAATAAGAGGGTTGTCAATCCTCTTAGCGGTTATTTGCAAGAATTAAATCTTATAGAGATAAATAGATAAACTAAAATACTAAATAAAATAAAAGTAAACAAATTGCAGCAAGGTATTTTTAGGTTTTTAATATATGATAAAGTAGACCGGGGGCCATAGTTTTCACTAGAGGCTTCTCTCTCGAACACATAGCATACGGTGGGTAAACAAATTACTGTTGGGCAATTGATAGAAAAGCAAATAATTATGACGGATTCATGGCAATGATCATGTATATAGGCATCACGTCCGAGACAAGTAGACCGACTCCTGCCTGCATCTACTACTATTACTCCACCCATCGACCGCTATCCAGCATGCATCTAGGGTATTAAGTATGAAACAGAGTAACGCCTTAAGCAAGATGACATGATGTAGACAAAGTAAACTCAAGCAATATGATTAAACCCCATCTTTTTATCCTTAATGGCAACAATACAAATACGTGTCATGTCCCCTTCTTTCACTGGGATTGAGCACCGCAAGATTGAACCCATCACAAAGCACCTCTCCCATTGCAAGATAAATCAATCTAGTAGGCCAAACCAAATCGATAGATCGTAGAGAAATACAAAGCTATAATAATCATGCATAAAAGAGTTCAGAGAAGACTCAAATATTTCTCATGAATAATCTGATCATAAACTCACAATTCATCGGATCCCAACAAACACACCGCAAAACAAGATTACATCGGATAGAACTCCAGGAACATCGAGGAGAACATGGTATTGAAGATCAAAGAGAGAGAAGAAGCCATCTAGCTACTAGCTATGGACCCGTAGGTCTGTGGTAAACTACTCACACATCATCGGAAGGGCAGCAAGGTTGATGAAGAAGCCCTCCGTGATCGATTCCCCCTCCGGCAGATTACCGGAAAAGGCCTCCAGATGGGATCGCAGAAGAACAGAGGCTTGCGGCGGCGAAAAGGTTTTCTCTTCTGGCTCTCTGTTGGTTTTGGAATATTTGTGAATTTATAGCGTTGAAATTAGGTCAAGAGGTGCCACGAGGGGCCCACAAGCCTGGGGGCGCGCCTACCCCCCTGGGCGCGCCCTCCAGGCTTGCCGCCTCCTCGTGGCTCTTCTGGTCTTCTCCCGAAGCTTCCTGGGTCTCTTCTGGTCCAGAAAAAATTAATCCAAAGTTTTTTTCTCGTTTGGACACTTTTTGATATTGATTTTCTGAAAAGGCAAAAACATGCAGAAAACAACAACTGGCACTGGGCACTGGGTTAATAGGTTAGTCCCAAAAAATGATATATAATGGCATATAATTGCATATAAAACATTCAAGATTGATACTATAATAGCATGGAACAATCAAAAATTATAGATACGTTGGAGACGTATCATGGACTAACCGTGTGGATTGAGCATTTCAGATATTATCACATATGACACAAGATAGTTTATTCCCCTCGATGATATAGAGTGAAGACGGTTGTTTTTGGCGTTTCTTTTTCGGTGGATTTGAGTCGTAGGAAAACTGTACTATTAAGAGGGGGTCCACTTTGGAAAGGTTTGGGTGGAATCAACACGTACACATTCCCTTTGCACCCACATACCCTTCCCGCAACATTGGAGGTCTTACTGTTCTTTGCTTGGGCCATCTTGAAGCACCCAAGCGGTAGTACCGCTTCAGCGGTACTGCCGCATTCCTGTGTTGCGGTCACTACCGCTTGTTTTAGAACTACTGTGGTCTTATTTGCTCTTGCGATAGTAGGGAGGTAGTAGCAAGCGGTAGTACCGCTTGAGTGGTACTACTGCGCGCTAGTACTACCCCACTACTGCAGCCTCTCTGTAGCTCTGGAGTTTTTAGCGGCAGTAGAGCAGTACGTCCGCGTTCTACTACTGCACTCACTACCGCCTATTTAGGTGATTCTGTAACCCAGTTTCACATTCACGGTAGTAGAGCAGTAGTAGGGCGGTAGTACCGCTTGGTGCGGTACTTCTGTTCTACCCTTCCTCTACTACCGCTAGTTCTCTGTATCCTGAGACACTTAGCAGTAGTACCGCTGGTGAGGACGGTAGTACCGCTCCAGCGGCACTACCGCTCTTGTATGCATATACTCGCAGGCGTCAGCTCGAACTATCACACTAAGCGGTAGTACCGCTCCTCTGAGCGGTAGTATCGCTTCCTTGAGTGGTAGTACCGCTTGAGTGCGACTTGTGGGCAGATAACGGTTGGATTTGTCCCACCTATATAAAGGGGGTCTTCTTCCCCAAGAAGACTTACCTCTTATCCTCCCAAGCTCCATTGTTGCCCTAAAGCTCATTTTCGCCCGATGTCTCTCCCTAGCCAACAAAACTCGTTGTTGCTCTAGGGTTTGGAGGAGAAGGCCTTGATCTACACTTCTACTAAGAGATATTTGATTCCCCCACTAATCCCTTGCGGATCTTGTTACTCTTGGGTGTTTGGGCACCCTAGACGGAAGAGATCACCTCGGAGCAACAATCAATTGTGGTGAAGCTTCGCGGTGGTGTTGGGAGCCTCCAATTAAGTTGTGGAGAGAGCCCCAACCTTGTTTGTAAAGGTTCGGTCGCCGCCTTCAAGGGCACCCCTAGTGGAATCACGACATCTTGCATTGTGCGAGGGCGTAAGGAGAATACGGTGGCCCTAGTGGCTTCTTGGGGAGCATTGTGCCTCCACACCGCTCCAATAGAGACGTGCTTCCCTCTAAAGGGAAGGAACTTCGGTAACACATCCTTTTCTTCACTGACTCCAGTTGTGGTTATTTGTATCGTTTACTTTGTGCAAGCTATATTGTGTTCGTATCTTGTGCTTGCTTGTAAGCTTGTTATTGTGCTTGTCATATAGGTTGTCCACCTAGTTGCATATCTAGACAACCTACGTTATTGTCAAGCCTAATTTGATAAAAACAACTAAAATTTGGTAGTTTCCTATTCACCCCGCCCCCCCTCTAGTCAACCATATCGATCCTTTCAACATCCTTCTTCAAGATGAAGTAGTCATCAAAGGACCGGACGCCATGGTACAGACGATCGAAAACATTTTTACGTATCCAAAAGCACCAGTGAAATTTGTCAGTGAATAGGGCATCAGGAGCAAAGTAGTCATCCATCAGCGTCAAATGTCTACGCGCCCTGTTGCGGTTGAGCACTCGATGACCCTTGATCGATCCCTTGAAATTGAGAACATGCTCTTCCACACGCTCCGCGTCTGCAAGGACCGTCTGCATCATCGCCGTCCCATTCGTGTAGTCCTCCTCATCGGACGACTCAACATAGTGCTCGTATATGTATTCCATATCCGAATCCATTGCTTCAAAGAAGAAGGGACAAAAAAATTAGCATGGGCATTTCACCGAACACTTGCTGAGCATGGTGAGTACCGTAGGGACGGATGGTACCTGCGTGGTGGACAGAGGAGAGGTGGAGCCTGGGTGTAGCGTTGGAGGAGACGGAGTCGTCAAGTTCCGACAAGGGTGTGGTGGGGCGGCCGGGGTGGTGGAGCGGCGGCGGAGGCAAGAGAGAAAACGGATGCAGAGAAAGATGGGAGGATGGTGGCGCTGGACCTGGAAGGGTTTTGGGTGGGCCGGGTGTCGGAGTCCTACGTGGCTGTTGTCCAGACTCCCGCAAAGCCCACCCCCAGTTTGCTTCGACTTTGCGGGAAAAGGTGCGTCCGGACCGGCCGGCAGGACGATACAGGTCCGTATTGGATGGCTAAACACGTCTGGACCGTGCAGTCCGGACGGTTACGAGCGTTTTGAGGGTCCTCTTTGGAGATGCCCTTAATAATCGTTTTGCAACTTGGGTCTGGAAGGTCAAAAGTCTGTGTTGTACCATCACTTTCTTAGGGGTTAGGACATCTCCAATGCTAATCTCTAAATCGGACACCTTATCCGTCCGTGGACCAATGGAGACCAGTCCATGGACACTGATGCGAGAGTCGGCCATCCATGTCCGCATACATTTCAAACCGGATTTCAACCAACCGAACGAAATTCATGCAAACACGACGGAATTCAACAAAGTTCAGACATAATTTATACAAAATAGACCGCAACACTCAAAGTAATTATAGAAATAGCACAATTAATCCATGCAAATATCTTTAGTACGACAATAGTTCAAATTCAACGAGATAACCGATGGTTCAACAAGTTTTTCGGAATCATCTATTCCAAATTCAACGATACTAGATTCGGAACCGGCACATGTCGTCCCACACAAACTGCCCCTTGAGCTTGCCCTCGGTCCTGTAGTACATGATGGCAGCGTGCATGTTATACAACATGTACAACAACATTAAGTGAATGAATGAATTAACCAACATGTATGTAGAATTGTAGAGTAAACAGGAAGCAACACTTGCGATCTACATGGTTGACGAGCCCAATGGCCACCTTGTCTCCACTTGGTGAATCGCACCGCAAAACTTCATGACGGAGTTGCAGATGTTATACCACTGATTACGTTAGCAACTTCACATTGAGTGCATGGATGACGTGCATGTTGTAGGGCGCGAAGTTTTTTCGTTCATGAAACAAAGCATGCAAGCTTTGCCAAAAGGCCGGACCCTTGTTCATGCCTACAAAGTCCTCAGAAACGGCCAACCATGATCGCACAACAATTCATCCTTGAACACCGAGTACCCTGCCATCATACTTCTCTAGAAAACAACATGAAGTTAAAAAAAAGGCTCAATGACAATTGACCGAACACCTGCCAGCGCGGTGTCCGCCATGGACAGCGTCGGCAGGGGTGCAGAGGGTACCTGGCTGCAGAGGGTTTCCTGGATGGACAACAGCATAGTCCAAGGCGGACAGCGGCGTAGTCTACGGAAGTCCGAGGATGACTGGGCGGCGCCCAGAGAGGTACAACGGCGACGGCGGATGACGAGGGTGCGGATGAAAGGAAGGGGGGAGCAGGGGTTGAGTGGAAGAAAATAGGACTAGGAGGTGGATTTCAGTGGGGCGGGGGTGTCGGAGTCCTACGTGGCTGGTGCCTGGACTCACGCAAAGCCCCCCCTCCCCCCCCGGAGTTTGCCTCCAGTTTGCGGGAAAAAAGACGTCCAGACCGGCCGACGGACAGATGCAGGACATCGTTGTATGACAAAACACGTCCGAACCGCGCGATCCGGACGGATGGGGGCGGTTTGAGGGTCCGCGTTGGAGATGCCCTTAGAGCATCTTTAACTAGACCCCCACTTCATTTCTATATCTTGGTACGGACAGACCACACACCACAAAAAAAAAACAATGTCGAACCCAATCGATATGTACGGGTTGCTCGGCACCCCTCGAACTCAGCCCATATATAAGGTGGATTTGGGGCCGTCTAGATGTGCCGAGACGCGTCTGTCATGTCGGATCTGGCAGGCCGGATCCATCACAAATCCCTTCAAATCATCCCCAATCCTTGTCTGACCTACCCTCTTTATCTATTCTACCTTGTCTGCATCGCCCCTTTGCTTAACTCTGCCACTGTACCCAATCCTTGTCACGCGCACCATCGCTTCCTACCATGTCCACCTCGTAGAAGAAAAGCACAACGGGACGCTCGCTCAACAACAACTTCATCTCGTGGCCGTGCGGCCTCGCCGACCATGTTGCTTGCTACTTCATTAATTGGCCTCCTCTTTCAGCACGATAGTCTTCTAGTCCCTGCGACCACCGTTGACGTAGTCCATCCCACGCTACAACAACCACGAGGGTTGTTGCGACCGGCACCTACCGATGTTGCAGACAACGGGCTGGGATGTTGCGACCGACACTCACCGGTGCTGGAGACAATCCGCCACCGGACGTCGCGTGCTGCAAGAGGCACCCGCCGGTGCTGGCGCCGTTGCCACCGGGTGCTATAACGGGGCAACGAAGGAGCTGCAAACAACCATGGACGAAGCTGTGATCGTGGAGTGATGTTGTAAGGAGTGCGTCCAGGCTGCGCGACTGCATGGTGAGCGACGCTGACGCCCCGACAATGATTTGCGGTGGGTGCTGCGACCTGCTGCGTCTGCTACCGACAGGTAGTTGCGCGGGGAATAGCCACATGGGAGGCCGGACGGTCACCGTGTCGTGCGTGCACGAAGGAGGTGGTGTGCGTGCGAGTCAGTTGGGATAGGAACGAATCGCACAACTGAGGTTGCATGCTCGAACGAACGGGGAGGCTACTGATTTTTGTTATGATCTGTCGAGTGATGGGTATTATTGCCCAAAAGAAATAGGATTATTTTGAGTGCAGAAAAGGAGATAGTAAAGGGCGACTTATCAGTATCTGGGCCAAAACTAATGCTTGGGACACCAAAACATTTAGGGACAATCAAAACATGGCATAATGAGTTTTGTAAATAAAAAACTACTAAATGTTGCTCACAAAACGTACATCACAATTGCGAGGGACCTCCTATTTAGGGATGCCTCTATACGTCGCCTCACACGAGTTCGAACGAACAATCGCCAACAACGAGTGTCAATTTGGGCCGACCCAGTTAGCATCCTGCAGGTTAGTTCATTTTCCTTTATTTTTCATTCGTTTTTATTTCCTTTTGCTCATATTTTTGAAAAAATATATTAAATACAAATAGTTGAAATTTTATATTTACTAATAAACTTTAAAAAGCGAATTCCAAGAATGTTAACGCAACGAACAAAAATTGTCAGTGTAATTAAAAAAATGTTGGTGACATTTGAAAAATGTTCGTCCGTTTCAAAAAATGTATGTGACATTTCTAAAAAATGTTTATACAATGTAAATAAAATGTTTGTGAAATTCAAAACTAATGTTTCATACCGTTAAAAAAGAATGCATGTTACATTTAAAAAAATGTTCATATGTTTCCAAAAAAGGTATGTGACATTTTAATAAATGTAGAAAAAATGTTCGCATAGTTTTTTTAAAATCAACGTGTGACTGAAAAGGTTTAACATGCTCATTTTTTTTCTTCAAAACACGTATTTAAAAAATGTTAATCATGTATTTAAAAAATGTTTAAGGTATATAAAAAATTTACGATGCGTACGAAAAGTAGACATCAAAATATATAATTTAAAAATGTAATCATGTATTTGAAAAATATTAAATTTGTATAAAAATACTGGTGTATACGAAAAATGTACATTGTATATTTGAAAAAATGTTAAACTGGTATAAAAAATGTTGCTGACTTATATGAAAAATGTTCATTTCCCTCAGAAAAAAAAATGTAATTGTCATCGTGTATTTGGAAAACGTTTAACGTGCATAAAAAAATGATCCATGATTACACTAAATATGTACATGTGTACTAAAAAGACATGTGTTGAAAAATTAGAAAAAAAACAGTTGAAGAAACAAAAAAAGAAAGAAAACAAGAAAACCAAAAAGAAACAAAAACCAAAGAAACCGATGCACAACACTGAAACACAGTGATAATGAGAGTAAACAGAAGAAACTCAATGAAAACCAAGAAAGAAACAAAAGATTAAAAAGAAAAAAAAGAAACAGCTAAAAAACAAAAAATTGAAAAATTCCTAGGAAAAAACGGTACTAAAAAACCCACTGTGCAGTAATCCTGAATTGGGCCGGCCCGCACTGCAGCTACCTGAAAACCCTTGAGACGAGGGGAGCTTCTATCTCGCTATCTTCTTTTAGTCTGTAGCCACCAGTTGCCCACTAATGACATGACCCAAGCATTCTATCTGTGGTTGAGCAAATGAACAATTATTCAACTTCACATATAGTTGATTCTGCTTCAGAAGGTCAAATACTTGCTGCAAATGGGTGACATGATCTTGCACGGATTTGTTGTAGATTAAGATGCCATCAACAAAAACAAGTACACAATGAAGAGTCCCTCACCTACGGATCACTGAAATAGCCTAGCTTTCCAAGTCAAGTGACCTTACTTACTGTAGTGTAAGACCCACGGGGAGAAGCTATAGCTTTGAGAGTTGCTGAATTAGTAGCTGTAGCTATGAGAAAGGAGTAGTGTTGGAGGAAGATTTAGGCTCAGTCAATATAAGCAGGGAGCAACTATCCAGGGGTTACGCCTTACAGGTCTCCCGCGAGGGTCAGTTTCTTGGCATGCGAGCGTGCCAAGTGGTGAGCCCAGCCGCCGTCACGTGTCGCGTGCTGGGCACTCCCTCTGAATTTTGATTTTTCTATTTTTCTATATGAGTTTTAGGATTTTAGAAGTTTTTTTTTGCTTTTCGGTTTTTCCTGGTTTTAACTATGATTTGGTGTAATTTTTTTTTGCGAAGCACAGCTATGTTTCACGGAAAAAATATGTGCTTCCACAAGAAGTACAAATTTGCTTCTCATGGAAGCACATATTTGGTTTCGCGAGAAGCACATCTATGCTTCTCGAAAAAGAATCTACACTTTCATGAGAAGCGCATATTTGCTTCCGCGAGAAGTACAGCTATGCTTCTCGGAAAGAGAAAAAATATGTGCTTTCACGAGAAGCACAAATTTACCACCACAAGAAGCATTGGGAAAAAAAATATGTGCATCTCAAAAAGAGAAAAAGTAAAAACTGCAACCGTGCTTCCAGGCTCCGTTTTTTTTGTTGCCGTTTTTTTCAGTTTTTTTAGCAATTTTTTTTTTGTTTCCTGTGTTTTTTCCGGTTTCGGTTTTTTTGTGATTTTTTTTCGTCGAAATATATTAACATGGGATCTAGTGTTGAAAATCTCAACGTGAAAAATCTAAAGATGAAAAACGGTTCAGGATATGGGCGCATGGTTGAGAGATAAAACGTTTTGAATAAACGAAACTACGAAAAAAAAAGGAAAGCACTCAGAATGCGACAAGTGATGTATATGGAGTGCACCATTTATCAACATCTGAGAAGGTGAGGGTGATCTTTGCAAGAGATACCCCGTAACTAGTGATTTCACAATGAGCGAGATATACCTCTCGCACCTATTTATTAGCGCTCCAGGTACCGAATCTGCGCGCGCTCGAGCGGACGCTAGGCGAACCGCTCGCTCGCTAGCTTAGAAAAGAAAAGGATCGTGCACAACTCACTCGCCAGCCAACAGCTCATGCTCATGGTTCAAGTGAAAAAACCCAATCTGGTTTGTCAATAGATTTAAAAGTCTACACATAAAAAAAATCACAAATTTCAAAAAAATAAAGGATTTTAAAAATTATGAATTTTAAGAATGTTTGTGCATTTTTATAAAGTTCATGAATTTTAAAAAGTTCATTAACTTAAAATGACTGCAAAATTTTAAAATTTCATGAATATCGAAAAATTCCACGGATTTTAAACTGTATTCAAATAAAAAAAGTTCATGAATTTGTAAAAAAAAGTATGAATTTGGAAAATGTTTGACAATATTATTTTTCAAAGTTGTGAGACTTTTAAAATTCAAAAAAAATATTCTTGAAAATTTTAAAATACATGACCATTTTTTAATTTATGACCTTTTTAAAATTTGCAAACTTTTTAAAAATTTATGAACATATTTAAAAATTGACAAACATTTGTTAATTCATGAATATTTCTAAATATTTAGAATGTTTTCAAATAAATTTACAAATATTTTAAATCCCTGATCTATTTAAAATTCTTAAATATATAACAAAAGAAAATAAAACAGACCGATTGAAATAAAACATGTTACTACAAAACCATGCGTGTGTGGCTCCTGTGAGAGACACGACTCGCCGCCTCGTGTGGTCAGCCGGTCCATGTATACCGCGTTGTGAGTGATCCTTCAGTCGCTCTCGCTTTAAGCAATACTAGATCATTGATGGCGCGTGTTGCTGCGCCCCTTTGTTTCTACGCTATAATGTTAGAGATTGACGCAAATATGTGGAGGGATTTTACTTGACAACAGGCTGGACTAAAATATTATGGTGGTGCTTGGTTCTCATCTAAGAATTAGATCACTTTATTGGAACGTTACGTGTCTATGGTGGGGAGTAAAAAAGAGTTGACATTTCATCCATGTATCCTGATGCATCTGAACATTTTTAACGTAATACCATATATTTGTCTCATTTATTTCCCTCTCTTTTGGTTTTAGATAGCAACAATTCATATGCAATCCAGCTTGTAATCTGGCTTTGTATTTCCCCTCACCTGCTTTTAGTGAAGGAAAGCCTAAAATTGCAGTACAGAGGCTTTGAATATCTACTTGACAACGTGTAACCTCTATGAATATTTTATTTGACTCCTAAGTAGTATTCTAATTGCACTGTTCACTTGGTCAAAGAGTAATACGGCAGAGTTGCAAGGGATAAAGTATAGAAATCGGTGCATCACCTTCCAATTGGGGTAATGCCTAAACCTTCTAATCTAGCAGAATGAGGTAACCCAGCAGAATGAACCAGCATTGTTTCTGAGCATAAAGAACAGTGTGAATAAACAGATTCTAAAAAGGGATGAAGAATTGGGGGAAGAGAGGATGTAGGAAGGAGGGAGGATTGGAACGAATTAGAGAGGAAGTGAGGAGATTGGGCAAGGATCAGCGGCAAGGTTGTGATTATATTGTCGTGCGTGAATTAATAAAGTCTTAAAGGGAAAGAAATAAATCGGCAATTGAAACTGACCTACAATTATTGGCAGACGCCTCATCTACTGCTACTAATGGCCAACTAACCTCTCAATCAATCTTGAAGATATAACTCCAATAGACATATGCCTGTTCACCGCCATGGCACTGTCCCGTCGCGCCATGCAACCGGCATGGTAACTGAGTAGACCTCATGTCATATCCAGCGCCGTCTCCATGAGGTCATAGCTCCCGCGTCGATTGGAATCCAGGTCGGTCACTCATTGAAGGAGCCACCACGCGAAGGAACAAAATGAGGATTTCCGGTTCTTCTGGGTGCACGAACATGGGGTTGGTACATGCCCACGTGAAGGAAGGAAACGATCATCTATTTTTTTGGAAAGTCTCCTGTTCGTGTTCCATAAGATAGGTTGATGAAAGGTCCAAGTCAAAGTTCAAGCACGTAATTACAACTATAGGCAAATGGCACAAATCTTTCAGAAGTAAAACACCACATTAAAGAGGGTTTAGGTATAAGCAATCATTCCAAGCATTTTTCTCTGTTGTGCTTAGAATTAAAGCAATTGGAAATTGATAGTGTAAGGAGTTGTCAACATTTTAGCAGTATTGCTCTCATGGCTACAAAGAGCAGGAGGCATCAAAGAGAACACCTATGGCAGGAACGAACAGGCACATAAAAAAGATAGTGAATCACCAATGCACTACAGACTACATAGTGTTCAAATTGAGAAACCAAAACTTCCACGACCTGAATCTCTAAGTATAGATGCAGCAAACAGACTGATGAACGCACCACCAATTCCAACCATCAACACAGGCGAGCTTCAAACCGAAGTAAAATAAATTAAGGGGCGTGAATCAAGTACCTGAACACCCAATCGAAGTTGTGTCTGCCCGGAGGAAACATCAGATCAGCACCTGCAATACAATAGGCAGCAGGCAAACAACTCTGGAAATGAGAACGGGGGCAAAATCAAAGCGGAAAAGGCAGCGGTGAAGATTAAATCCACGACGCCAAAGCACAATATCAACCCACCTCAACCGAAGTCATAGTAGGAAACTTCCATGGCTCACCGATCAACAACATCCGACAGGAGAAACGGCGACGGCGGACGGCGGGGCGGAGGCGGACCGAGGGGAATAACATGAAACACTGACTGAATATCAATCCCAGATACACGATTTGGTTTAGAGGAAGAGAATTTGGGGATCTCGGAGAACAGAGGGAGGAAGAGGAACGGAGAGAGAGAGAGAGACGCTGCTGCACGGATGGGGGTTTCGTACAGCCCATTAAGCCCAATTCAATCCCAGAAGTCGAAAAAAGTTACCAGAGCAGCGGCCCAGTAGCGTAAGCGCGTGTTAGCAGTGAATGAAGCGAGCTTAGGTGTGATTCTGAGCTAATCGGGCGGCTAGAAACTCCCAAAACTGACGATCCAACGGCTGTGAACGCTGATGCCTTGGGAGGGCTGGAAAGGTGCTCGGTTGTAATGTATCTAAATATAGCAGTACCCTACATCCAACATACATGGTGTTTGTTTACCACAAAAAATAGGCCAACGCTAGGGCAAGTGGCCCAAATTTCGGCCGGTCACCACGCGCGCGTTGGATCAGCCTCCATGTAGCTATCAGATCTGATTTAGCCCCTGCCGTCTTCTCCTTTTAACCACGAGCTCGTGCTGGATGGAGAAAAAAAAATCCTCCCCGAGGCCCAGTCTCTGCTCCCACCACACGCACATGGGGAGAAGGGGTGGTGGGCTAGCTCCGGTGAGAGAACCCGCAGGCGAGAACCAACTGTTGTGCTACCCCGCGGTCCCCCCATCTCCCTGCTCGCAGCATCGCGCATGACCGCCTGCTGTTGCATCCCTCGCTGCCGGGTGTAACATCCACCGTTGCCGGTTTCTACAAAATCCTCCGTGTGTTGCGGCCCCATCGCAGCAAAATCAGTCGCCGGGTCCAACAAAAAATGAGCTGCCGGCTGTAGCATCCCTCGCCAACGGGGTGCACGGGTGTCGCCGGGGTAGCAACAACCATGATCGTGGGGGGTCCAGCAACTTACTCTGTCGTTTCCAACAATTTTCGCTGACAACAAAAAAATATGCCCCCCCAGTCGTCTCCCAGCAAAACGCGACCGAGGATGTTGGAACCAGCAAGACGATTTGCTGGAACCACACTCGCATTTATGGAATCGACCCCGCTGTCTCTACTAAAAACACGCCCAAGGATGTTGGAACCAGCGAGATGATGTGCTGCAATCGGCATTCGCGTTTACTGGAACTAGTAGTCGCATTTGCTGGAATCGGCCGCGGTGATTGTGGTGACCGATGAGCAAGGCTGCTCCACCGACAGGGTGTCGCAGCTTCTCCACGCTGATGTTCCAGCTTCAGGCTTCAGTGGTGCCAACATCCCACCACGGCGAGGGCGTGCGGTGAGCTGCCTCCTCCCATGCTCGTAGTAGTGCCTCGTAGCAGCACCCCAGTGGCAGCCCATGGCGGTGTGTGTCAAGGAGCATTGGGATTTGCTATGCAGCGTGGCACGGGTGATCTCAAGCATGACGCGAGCTTCGTTTGGATTGGAGGAGAAGGTGGAAATGCAACAACTCGCAGGGAGGAGGCCATGGAGTCGAGCGATGCGGCAATGTGGAAGAGATAGTGCGAGCGAGATTACCCACACAAAAAATTGTGTTCTACGAAACTAAACCAGATCACTATGAAGATTGCACATCTACTCATAGATCGCTCATGATGCCACTGTTGGTAATCGTAGTAGAAAACAAAAAATTGTCCTATGAAACTAAACTGGATCACTATGAAGATTGTGCATACAAGGTTAGATCTGATCTTATGAACAACGAGTTGCAGCAGAATAAGAGTTGGTGAAGATCGTGTTCTTGAAGTCCCACGAACAGATTCCTCGAACTAGAACCGAACATGCGGTCCCTCTGTGGATTGCACACGTACGACACCTTTGATCTGGCAGTGCTTCGCCGTCCAGAGCTTCACGATGTCGAAGAAGAAGTAGAGGGAGGATCAGCCCTTCGGGGAGAGCTTTGGAGGAGAACTAGAGAGAGGGGGCGCCCGAACCTTCGCGGGGAACTTGTATGTTCTTGGGGGTGTCCCTTGGGTATTTATACGAGGGACAGAGGCTGACTTGGAGAAGGGGCTCCCTCCCCCTAGGGCGGCGGCCAAGGAGGTGCGGCCCCTTCCTCCAAGGGCGGCGACCAAGGAGGTGCGGCCCCTTCCTCCAAACCTAGCCGCACCCTCCACTTGGAGGGCAAGGCAAGAGAGGGGGGCGCCACCTATATGGGCCTCAAGGCCCATGTGGTTGCCCCCCTAATAGGCCTAGCCTATTTGGGGCAGCCCATGGCGCCTATAATTATTCCGGGGGGCTCCTAGTAAATTCCGGAGCCCTCCTAAATTATTCTTAAGTCCTCCGGAACTTTTTCCACCTATCCGATTTACCCGGTTTTCTGCGAAATGCTTTCGGTTTTCCTGAAACACTTTCGGTTCTCTCTCGAAACAATTTTCGTTATCTACGAAACTTTTCGATGATATTCTCCAATACTCCTAACTCAATTACTACTCAACAAATCAAAGATTTTTAAGTGTGTGACCCTGTAGGTTCGATGAAATATAGACATGACCGAAAAACCTTTCAGTCAATGATCAATAGCGGAACCATGGACATCCGTCCCTATACTCACACAAAAGTTTATCGTGTGAACCTGTAGTTCCCATATGTCATTCCTTTTGCTTCGCGATACTTTACAAAACACGAGGTGAGATATGTCGGTATCCCCGTGAGTCAAACACATGCTCACTATACCGGTCTTCTCGTTATCGGTTTTGTTCTCTTTTCTTGTTCTCATGTTCCGCCATCCCCGTGATCAAGTCACGTCGTGTCTGGCCAGATGATGACGAACGCTGTTACATCGAGAGGGCTCTAAGAATATCTCTCCATTGTCAGAGGAGCAAAATACCAGTCTCGAGCTATCTAGTCCCTCATCATACGTTTCTGATGAACCCGTAAGTTGCCTTTATGATCACTCTGTTACCGTTAACGGTAGAACAACCCCAAATTGAACCATCTGGTATGGAGTGACTAGATACTCTCATTCTGTAAGGAATCATACATACGTTAACTTCCTGTGTTATGGACTATAGACTTTATATGATTTCATCTCTTAGTATAACATATAACTTGTGTCAATTCAATATGAATGTTCTACCAACATCGTACTCTCAAATGTTGTCGGCATTATTTTCATGCCCATGTTCAGGAAAACAGAAACATCAATCAACACTCGAGCTAGTCCTAGAGGCAAGACTAGGAATCTTGTTTTGCCGTTTATAACTCTACACATGCTTATGAGTTTTCCTCTGAATCGCATATTCAAGAACCATAACAGTTATAACATAGAATATAAACATTAATTCTAAACTTGGAAATAAATAATACTCAAATATTATTGTCTGTAGGAAATATTTCCAACATTTGGGACCCACCACTCTGCCATGTCGTCGACAATGGAGAGAAGACAATTTTGACCCTTTGGGTCCCACCACTTTACCATATCATCGACATCAAAGAGAAAACCTATTTGACCCTTTGGGACCCATGAGTCGGGTGTGCATGTGAAAAAAATCCACTCCCACTACTGGAATCAGAGAATTTGCCGTCTGCTGTCTCTTTGCCGTCTGCCAGCTGACGGCAAAGACTGTCTTTGCCGTCAACTTTGGGGAAGCTGACGGGAAAGAAAAAACTCATGGCAATGATAGTTTTTGCCGTCAGTTCTTTCTTTGCCGTCCGCTCGCTGACGGCAAAGAGCAATATGGCAGACGGCAAAGAGAAGGGTGGGCCCCACCGAAGAGTGGCGTTGGCTAGGTCAACTCTTTGCCGTCTGCTAGCAGACGGCAAAGAGTAGACATAGCAGACGGCCCACCCGCCGCGCGGTACCGTTTAGGGCTAACGGCCGGCCTCTATGCCGTCTGCTAGCAGACGGCAAAGAGGAATATGCCTTAACGGCTACTCCGCGCCCGAAACCCCCCCACTCGCCCACTCATCCCCTCCCCCCGCGCCCCTCTCTCTCTCTCTCTCTCACTCTCCGTCGCCGCCGCCGCGCCCGTCGCCGCCGCCGCCCCGCGCCGCCGCCCCGCCGCCCCTCCGCTCCCCCGCCCCGCCGCCCAACCACCCCGCCGCCCCACCACGCCCCTGCCCAGCCCGCCCCTCTGCCCAGCCCGCCCCTGCCCAGCCCGCCCCGCCGCCCTCTGCCCCGCCCCCCGACGGTGCTCTACTTCGGCCACAACACTCCAATGTGAGCTCCTTCTCCTCTGATCTCTCTACTGCATGCTCCTTCTCCTCTGATCTCTGTACTGCATGATCCTGGCCATGATTTAGTTGGATGTGGAGCTCTACTAGTTGCTGCTAGATATTGTAGATGAGCATCAACTCCTGTTGGAGCTCTCTATGATGGATTTATGTAATTTTTTTAGGGTTTGGTCAGTGGCTGCTCCTGTGTGTAGTTGCTCTTGTATTGTTCTGGTGCACATGTGGTGGCTCTGTTTATCTAGATGACCCCCTGGATTTGCTAAATTGGTTATGCTATGTTGCTGCTCTAGTTGTTCCTAAGTGAGGCTTGCTGTGTTTGATCTAGTCAGTGGCTAAATCCTGTACTTGGCTGTGGGTGCAATGTCCTATTTGCAGAAAATTACCACGTGCATGTGTGGTGCTGTGTTCTAGAAAAGTAGATGATCAGTTGGGTGCTACCCTCACTATTTCTTCTATGCCATTGCTATTCCATGTAGAATAGACATGTAGCAAGATCGGATCGGACAAGTTGCGTATTAAAGATGCACAAGCAACTAGGTTGAAATGGAAGTCGTATGCCAAAATTAGACATACAACTGAATTTAGGTTAGTGGGTGCCTCGGCATCGACGGAACACTAAATGAAAGATATTTAGGTTAGGGGTGCCTCGACGTCGACGGAACCCTGAATGACAGCTATTTCGGTTAGGGGGTACCTCGGCGTCGATGGAACTCTAAATGATGGCTATTTAGGTTAGGGGTGCCTTGGCGTCGACGAAACCCTAAATGACAGCTATATAGGTTAGGGGTGCCTCGGCGTCAATGAAACCCTAAATTACAACTATTTAGGTTAGGGGGTGCCTCGGCGTCGACGGAACAATAAATGACAGCTATTTAGGTTAGGGGTGCCTCGACATCGACGGAACCCTGAATGACAGCTATTTCGGTTAGGGGGTACCTCGGCGTCGATGGAACCCTAAATGACTGCTATTTCGGTTAGGGGGTGCCTTGGCGTCGATGGAACCCATTTGGTCATTATGCCGTCCGCTGGCAAACGGCAAAGGACAGTGGCCAAGAAGACGGCAAAGGGCAGTGGCCAAGCAGACGGCAAAGGACAGTGGCCAAGCAGACGGCAAAGGGCAGTGGCCAAGCAGACGGCAAAGGGCAGTGGCCAAGCAGACGGCAAAGGACAGTGGCCAAGCAGACGGCAAAGGGCAGTGGCCAGGCAGACGGCAAAGTCTCCCGTTAGCCACCTAACGTGGCTAACGTCTATTCTTTGCCGTCCACTTTCTTTGCCGTCTGCTTGTCCAGGAAAGCTGACGGCAAAGGTCTTTGCCGTCCGCTGTACGAATGCAGACGGTAAAGAAGCTCATTACTGTAGCATCCAGTGCCGGAAGCGTTTGCCGTCTGCGGCAGACGGCAAAGACCTTTGCCGTCCGCTTTCTGGTCATTTGCCGTCTGCCAAGGCAGACGGCAAATCAGCTGATTCCTGTAGTGTCCATTCCATTCCATCTAGTACGCCGCCCCATCTAGTCCATTGTGATACGTGTCTGCCGCTGCCACCTCGCCTCACCAGCCCGCCCCACCCCGCCCCCGCCTTCTCTGACAATGGAAGTAGCCGAGCGGGAGAGGGCTTCACTGGCTTGCAGGGTGAGGCCCGTGTTTCCGATGTGTGGATGGTTGTAGCAAGAGTTGAGTGCCACATTTGCGGGGCTTGTCATTCGGTTCATGTTGGAGATGCCTGAGGAGCATGCTCACTGGATTATAAGGAGGTCCACACAGGTGAGGAGCGCATTTGCGGGGCGGATTTATGTGAAGGAGAAGCCGGAGGGGCCGCATCACATGATGCAGCGCCACGAAGGTCCCCCAATCTTGGTTGAAGGAATGTCACGTTGGAATTTCCTCGTTGATTAGAATCCGCGCGCCCATGAGCATCTAGGGCCATGGATTTTGGATGAATCTGATTGTCTAAAGTTCCTGTTGTATGCTTGTGCGAAGAAGAGTAGACTCCTTTGAACAATTTCTGCACATGTAAAAATTGGGATGTATGTTGTATGAACTTCATCGGTGATCCTGAGTTTTTAGTTAATTTATTAGTTTTAGTTTGTGATCTGTTCTACATGTCAACTATGTAATTCATATTTTACTTATTTTTAATTTGGGGAGAGGCGACTCCTTTGACCAGTCCAATTTGGGCCCCACTAGTCGGGTGGTTGTCATACATATTCGAAGGAAAACCCTCACCCCTTGGTATTGCCCATTGTGATGCGTGTCCACCACCGCCTCCTCACATCCCGCACCTCCCTCACCTTCCCATCCTAACCTACCTCCCCACCTCACCTGCCTCCTCTGGCTATGGAACCAAGAGAGCTAGAGAGGGTGAAATGAGCTTGCGAGATAAGGCTCCTATTTTTTATGTGGGGATGGTTGCAAACGTAAAAGGAGGCCACCAATAGGATGCTAATGCAGCGGTTCATGTCAGCTTTGCCTGAGGATGCCCTTGCAGCGAGACTTTGAAAGTATTTTATTCCCCATAAGTTGAAAAGAGGTGGGAAGATAAATATTTTGCAAGCAAAGTCAAGTGATAATCTCGGTGATTTGTTCACGAAATCTTTACCAAGTTCTTCATTTCTGAAATATGTTAATGGAATTGGTAGGAGATGACTTTGTTATTTGCAGGGTTCAAGGTGAGTGCTCTCTTAAACGATAACCTACTTGAGATCCTCAAATCCTTGATATTGCACTCTTTTTCCGTTATGAGTTTTATCCTATATGATTCCTCATAGAAGGTTTTTAATGAGGCAATAGTAATACAAGCATTTTGACATGTCATTTTCTACTTATTTTCCAATGGATTTTGGAAAGACTTTTTGATGGCATACTATGTATATCTCCTCATACTTTTCCAACATGGTTTTGGAAGGAGTCTTTATGAAGACAATGATGTCGTTTACAACGATAACATAGATTAGGGGGAGTGTTGAGATTTAATTAACCCATGACTTAATTAAGGATAAATTATACTATGCTAACTGCCATGCAGTTACTAATCTAAGGCTCACGATAATTTGCCAGCAGCTATCCAAAACAACACACCTATACAAGGCATCCCCTCAATCCAAAACAACACACTTATACAAGGCATCCCTCAAGGATTGAGATATACTAGAGGAATAGGCACGCTCCGCCGTGCCCGATTGCAATGTTATTTGCTCTTTCATGCGTACCTATCAACTGCCTCATCAAACATCATAGTAATTTAATGTTACATGCCAGCAACATTGACAGGGTTGCATGCATGTTTATTCACAACATACCACTTTCCACCATGCTAGCAAACATTTGAAAGAACGGGGATAAATAAGCTATAAAGCTATCTTCATGAATTTTATCTTCAAACTACATGACCAATAGCCTGTCCATCTGACGACAACCAGTGCATGAAAACTGCTAGCCTCTGGGTTATTCTTCTTTTGAAATTCTCTACCCAGCAATGAACAACAAGTGAATCATCATGCATTAAGTATTCTATCAAACAAGAAAACTGGGAACACCCTTTGGGTAAACAAAAGCATGATAAATTTTAAAAATTCATAGATGAACATGACAAATTTTAAACAAACAGTTTAGCATGTTAGACATGTATTTTTGTCCTTAAGAGCAAGCAAGCCAACTAAAAACGAGAGCAAGCAAGCCTAGTGGCTTCAATAGCTAAAGAACGGATGAAAATTCGAATGAAGTGTTCTATAAGAAAAACTAAACCAAGGTGCAATTTAGTAATGGAGCAACTATGAGTCATGGTCCATAAAATAAAAGCTAGATATAGCACAAAGTAGAAAATGTTGCCTCTTTACAAACTAGAGAAGCAAAGAAAACCACTACCAACCAATGCATACATCTCTCTGTATTTTTTCCGAGCAAAACTCCCTCCTATACCAACATCAGTAGCCGTAGACGACATCGAAGAGTCATCGGACAGCAAAACCGATACGACACAAAAAGAAAATGTAAGCCGCCAAAGCACGCCCAGACAGATAGCCCAAGAACCTATGAAGACGGCGACACAAATGGAAAATAACATAACCTAAGAATAACACACTATTAGGCTTTCGACCCCCGATCTAGGACCATCCACGGAAGACTTTATCTGCAGGCAACAAAAAAAAAGAAAATGCGGCCATGACCAGCCATCCATAATGTCAATATCCCTGTGATAGTATGTGCATAACATCTTCTTGACTAAAGTTTCTACAAAGCATCAACTTAAACGCTCACAGATTAGACCTAATTCCAATAATTCTTTATACAACAAAATTCTTTGCCCTGCCAACCTTGAGATGGAAAATTGCTCTATGTCAGCTCGGCTAATTTACTTATATTTCAGAGAATCAGTTCTAATTAACGCTAAAATAAAAAGAAAGCAACAAGAAAATGGTCTACTTGACGTTGTATCATATTGTGTGACTAATTGTAATATTTTTACGGCACAATGACATCTTCATTCATCTTTGCTTCAGAATAAAAAGGGAGCTCCTACTGGTGTTATATCTCTCTGCCAAAAGCTACATAACTAAGTTAACTTGGTTGGGATTATGCGACTGATAAAAAATGTGTGCGCTGCTTTTTGGCTGGGCTTGATCTACTCTTATCCAAAATGTCCAAGTAGAGCTCATGGGAGGAAAAAAAAACTATCAAGGTACATGATCACAGAGTTCCCATTCTATGATCTCTCACAACACCACCTCCACGCGCTACCACTGCCCCCCACTCGCTCCTCTGATTACTCTCAGAACCCAAAAGCCTCAACAAAGCAGCAGTTGAACTAAAAATTCCCTAATTCTATCCACTTTTAAAAATTTCTCTTGCTCCAACAAGGATGTATGATTCGGCCAGTCAACCGAGCAGTACTTCACATCAACACACTCCCCCCGGATCTAGTAGCAAAATGCCCTTCACAAAGGGCATGATATCTTTGCAAATAATAAGCAAGTTGACTTGCACTTCATGTTCATGAGTAAATAAACACCATTTCATATAAAAACAAAGCTAAGCATTGTGAAAAAGAGAACAAATAACAATTTTAATATAAAAATATAGATTAGAAATAGTTAAATACAGAATGCATTATGCTACCGATCAATTTACTTATCATAATACAAATTATGTATCCCATGATCCTTTCCCATTTTTAGAGGGAGTTTCAATTGTAACTACTTTGAAAACCAAATCTTTATATTCTACTCCCTCTGTAAAGAAATATAAGAGCGTTAAGATCACTAAATTAGTGATATAAATGCTCTTATATTTCTTTACGGAGGGAGTATTACAGAAATAGGAATGGGTCCACTGGCTTTACAGATGCCTCATAGCAAGATATAATAGGTATTGTAAGGGACATCACATATTGCTTACGTAAACAGCTGGAAGATCTATTGACGGGATAAGATAACATGACTGATAAAATTAGAGAAAGAAGGCTCGGAAGAAATCGATAGAAGAACTATGGACCTTGGTGCTAGGACGTCATACGCCGCACGGAACAGGTGGATACAACAACACCTCAGTGAAGCTTCGGCAGCGAGAGAGCTGGTTGTGAAGTGACGAAGGAGAGACCATGACGCAGATCGCGCCGGTCACCCTCAGTCGGTGGCCTGTTGCCCCTCCTTATCGCACCATCTGAAGGAAAGGAGGAGGGGTGGCATGGCCTATTCCCCCACAAAGCCTCGCCTTACCGGTTCGGGGTCAGGGAAGGGCAGCAACGAAACTCTTCATGGTCGTTTGTCCGACCACTCCTAGGAGTCTTCCATCGACGATGGCGCGAGCGTCGGAGGCAGGAAAGGATGAGAGGTGAATGCGGCGGCGGCAGGCAAAGCCCTAGAGCTGTGTCGTTTGGGGTGTTGTTTGCTCATGTGCGGTGCCGTGTCGTAGATGTCTCTGAAGGCACTGCCGAACGGGTCAAACCGACCAACACAAAAGCTGGCCCATATGGCAGTGGTAAACCAACGAGCCAATCACTAACAGGTGGGGCTACGAATGAGCACCACATCCTCGACGCACTAGAGGCCTTCGATTTTTGGGACTTTAGAGTTATACTAGAAGGGTTGGGTGCGCTTTGTGCGCCTTTGGTGTTGTTGGTTTCTTAAAAAAAATACTCATTCTATTTCAAAATATAAGGTGTATTACTTTAAAAAGAAACATTTTAAGTTTGATCAATTTTATAGAGAAATATATCAAAATCCATATTATCGAATCAGTATGATTAGATTCATCATGAAATGAGTTTCCATGTTTTTTTTGTTTAGTATTGTGGATGTCGATCTTTTTTTGTTTGAACTTGGGCAAAATTAAAGAAATTTGACTTTTCAAAAACCTAATACCCCTTATATTTTGTAACTGATGGAATATTTAGTTTGGCGGGTGGGCGAGATGATGGAGTGTTTTCATTTTTATTTATAATAGGTGATTTGGTGGCCTATCGTGGTGTGATTCTGTGTTATCCGCTAACTAACCTATATTTATGTGGGGAAATTTGTGCGCCGGCAGCTGCATGTACTATATTGGTGCTACAGTATTACATGGAGGCGTTTTTTTTCCTAGGTGGTGAGAGGGTGTGCAGAATTGATATGTTTTATAGGCCGGTTGCCATTCATTGATTTGAAAAATCGTTGGTCCGGTCAAAATCGAACCAAATCCAAGATTTAATACCTCAATTGAATGAAAGAGTTTCAAAATTAGGGGACATAGTAAATTAAAAGAATTAAATGGGAGAGCTCCTGGAGAAATTATTGACCCAGTCAAAATCGGGTGAACCAATTCTAAGTTGAAGATCTCAATTAAGTGTGAGGCCTTAAAAATTAGGAAGTATAGTATATAGTATAAAAGAATTGAATGAGAGAGCTTTGAGAAATTGTTGACCCGGTCAAAATCGGGTGACCCAATTTCAATTGAAGACCTCAATTAAATGTGGGCTCTTTAAAACTAGGAAGCATAGTGTTATAGAGGATATGTAATCATTAGTAATAGAGAATAACAATAATTGTTCATTTGTCATTTGCAATTGTTCACCAAAGTTTCGGTAGCAACGCATAGGGCTGGACCAAAAGCTCGTAGCTCGTGAGCTTGGTGAGCGCTCGATAGTTCGGCTCGTTAATCTCGTGGCTCGTTTCTTAATGAACAGAGCCAATCATCGATTATCCTTCTTAAAAACACACTCATCATGTAGACCGAAACACATCAGAATATGTTAACGAGCGCTCACGAGCTTAACGAGCTTCAAACGAACCGAGCCGAGCAGGGTTTTCTACTCGTTAAGCTTAACGAGCTTAACGAGACGAGCCTTAACGAGCACGAGCTTAACAAGCCGATTAGCTCGTTAGTCCACCCCTAGCAACGCAGGGGTGCGTAGCTAGCTACTTAGAATAAACAAACTATCACCGACAAAAAAGAAAGAATAAACAAACTGTATTATCCAGGGAAAAGCTCCATTATTAAGAGGCTCTTACATCTAAAAACGCAGACTTATGACAAGAAACAACTATCGAAGACACTGTTTAACACAGACTGGGCCATGAATCATGAAGGGAATTAACTACTAAGCTAGTAGCTAGCACTTGCCAGTGGACAATCTAATGGCTTTCAGTCCCCAGCCCGCGCCAAGATCTGTGCGCCAAAACTGAGCTAAACCATCTCTATGAGCAACAGCATCTACTGGGCACAGCGACTGAGTTCGATCGCCTCATTTACTGGCGCTTGCCACGCTTCTTGTCGTCGCCGGCAGGGAGGACGTCCACTAGGCAGGGCTGCTTGCAGTTGATGCAGATGGGGTACTCCTCCTTGGTCACCATGCAGTACAAGAGGCACCGCTCGCACGCTCCGATCACCATAGGCGACGACTCCCCGCCGCCAGAGCAATCATCCGTCGACACACACGAGCTAGGCGACGACGATCCATTGCTGTAGTCGTCGTCGTCTTCTTCATCATGACCGCCGTCCACCTCCATCCTCTCCGCTGCGGCCAGGGGCGGCGAAGGCGATTGGTTCAGGTTGAGCTCCAGCCCCCCGTTCCTGCCGCCGTTGTTGCCGCTGCTCATGGCTTGCCACCTCGATCTCACTGTGGACACGGACATGATGCAAGATCAGCAGATATCAACAGATCAAATCAAATAGTATCATATATGGAGAAGAATTTGCAAGGGGAACACAAACTATAAAAGATAATAATTGATGGATGTGAAAACCTGAATGGTTGGAAGATGGGCAGAGGAAGGAGTGTGATTTGGCTGTGAGGGCTCTGAGGGGCTTCATATAGGGAGGTGGAGGATGAGAGGTCCATGCGTTTTTTTCCCTCCACAGTATTGATGCGAAATCAAACAAATTTGAAGTCTCTTCGTCAATGCGCCCCCCCCCCCCCCCCCCCCGCGCCTCCTCTCTCTCTCTCCTCTCTCACTTTCTGCGATCATGCAGCATACATGTGGTTCTTGGCTGGAAGTTCATCAATCAATTAACTGAGCTTTAAGAGCTTTAGATGTGCTCTAATAACATCATTTTTATTATGGAGGCAACTTTATTTCACCGAAAATTCAGTCATTCCAGTACAAAATATTTCAGTCATTTCAGTGGAACCACACGACGTTCAGTGGAAAATTTGGAAAGAACAAAATTACTCTCTCGGAATTACAATACTCAAGTGTGTAGCCCTGAGAAAGCCCACAAATGGGCCTCCTCCTTGATCTTCGTTATAGTCAACGTCATCGAGGCATTGAGGTTGCGATTACGCTCTTTCCAAATTTCCCACGTAATAAGCATCGTCAAGGAGGCGATGACCTGTTTATTTTGGCCCCTGAAGTTCGCCATCTCGATCCACCACTCCTTCACCGAGGCCACTAGACCCGAATCCAAATCCATGATGTGATGGAGCCAAAGCCAAGTGGTGATTTCTGTTGGATTTTACTAGTAGGCCTTTGGCCCAAAGCCCAACTAAAATCTGAAATTCTCATGGCCCATTCATGCATGGCTGTGTGGTGTGAGTGGGACTAGAGTTTAGTCCCATACTGCTAGGTGAGAGTTAGTTGCACCACTTTATAAGGTGAGCTCTTCTAGCAGTTGTATGAGCATGAGAAGAGGAGACCTACACGCGCGCTCCTCCTCCTCGCTCGCCTCGTCACGCCGGGTCTGGTCGGGTCGGGTTTTGGGAATGAGCCGAGCCGAGGACAAAGCTCTGCATGTTGTCTATATTTTTTGCTGCTCGGGAAAAATTAATGAGTCATTAATTAGTAATTAACGGGCGCGTTAATTACTCAGCCGTTTCCGATTCTTTTGGATCGTGGGGCTGTTATTGACTTGGACGTGGGGTTTACTCCCACGACCTACCCGGCCCGCACTATATAGACAGGCAGACGTCTACCCTAGCCGCCGCCACAGCATATGGTTTCACACCGTTTCAGAACATTGCGCCGCCATCCAAGTCTTCTCCATCCCTCCTTCCGGCATGCGCCGCGAGAAGGGACAGCAGGCTTCCGGAACCCCGCCTCTCATGATCCTGTACGGGAGAGGGGCGATCAGGTTTTTGGGGAGCGCACTCGCGCGACTGCTGGCAGCGACGACTTCGCCAACGACGACTTCTTCCCCGATCTCGGCAACCTCTTCATCAACGACTTGGCCGACAACGTCAACGCCAACGGTTCTGCTCCCGCCGCACCGTATGTGATCTTGTCTTATTTGTTTGAGATCGTGCTAGAATTCCTATTCCTAGTCTGTGGCTTAGATTCGATCTATTCATCTACTATGCTAGTCCGCATGATTAGTTTAGTCTCTATTGCCGTCGTCATGATTTATTTACTGTTTATTCGGATTAAATCTCATAGTAATTTGCTCATATATTCAACAATCCAAAAACCTGATTATAGGCAATTTACTCCGAGTGGTTTTGCTGCGCATTTGAAGCCGCCTACTTTCAAGGGGGTGCAATATAAGAGGTGGCGCACGAGAGCAGTTTACTGGTTTCAGACCATGTACTGCTATGACGCCACTAAGGGCAAGCCTGAGGGCGATCTTAATCCTGCACAGCAGGAAGCTTTTGAGAAGATCGATACCCTCTTCAAGGGCGCCCTTTTGAGTGTTCTTGACGATTCCATTGTGGATTCGTATATGTCGTTTGACAACGGCAAGGACATGTGGGGTGCGCTCGAGGCCAAGTTTGGGGCCTCGGACGCTGGCAACGAGTTGTACGTCATGGAACAATTCTATGACTACAAGATGATTGATGAGCGCTCTGTTGTTCAGCAGGCTCATGAGATACAGTCGCTCGCAAAGGAACTTGATGTTGAAGAGAAGGCGAGAGCAAAAGACACACGTGCTCGAGTTGCCGAGGGAGCTTCCAGTGCCCACATGGTACAGAAGAAGAACTCTCAGCCCAACAAGTTCAAAAATAACAAGAACAAATCTCAGGGCAAAGGCAAGTTTGATGCAAAGAACAAGCTATCACATTCTACCAACTTCAAGAAGAATTCTCATAAGAAGGGGAAGGGACTATGCCATGTTTGCTGAAAGAACATGCGCTGCCCCCATGTTTGGTTTTGGTAATTGATGACAATCCCTATGGACTAATGGTTGCCTTGAGTTATATTTGAAGGGTTTGTCCATAGGCTTTTCTTGAAGTACATTTGTTGGTTTTAAGGAGATTTTGAGATGACCAAGGTGGTTATTCATGGAGTTATCCAAAGTTTGGTCATGTAAGAGATGAGCCTATTGCAAGCATGTCTTGAAGAAGAAGATTGTGTGGACATTCATGTTTACCTTCAAGACATCATCTTAATGAAGAGAATTGGAAAGATTCAAGGTTGATCAAGACTAAATATGAAGAGTGATTCAAGTTGATCAACACACAAAGCGTAGAAGATGTACCGAGTGGGATCAAGTGATCTCACGGTATGGTAAGCATTGTCCATTACGCTTTGTGTACTAACCCATGTTCTATGCGAGAGTTCTATGTGGGGTTAGGTATGTTTCCATGGGCTTGCGTCAAGAGGAAGATCTCATTCAACCCATGGAGGATGACATCAAGTGGTGATCGTCATCAAGTTTGCGGTGTGCAAGTTCAAGCGGAGCATCACTAAGAGATCACATGCTTGAAGCTTGCCGTCCATTGTGGTGACAATGGACTTATGAAGATGTGCCGAAGAGTGGCTCACCCATAGTGGAGTATGGGGGAGCAATCAACTAGTCTTCATCGAGCTAACATAATCAAGAAAGGTGGTCCAACTTGAGGAGGTCAAGATCGTCATCATCTAGCTCAAGTGGACTATGCGCAAGCCAAAGGTTTGCCCTTGATAGGTTTTCTATTTTACCGGTCTTGTGGTGGTAGTTTGGAGACCGGGTTATAGGATCGATAGTCGTACTATCAAGGGGGGCTCTCGGATGAGTAGCTTGATCGTATCTTTCGTAGAGAGCTCAAACCATTGCATCCTTGCATCATCTTTCTTGGTTCTTGTTTGGTGTTTCTCTTTGTGAGTTTTAGAGCTTTTAGTCATCTTCATGACAAGTTCAAGTTCATCGAGAACGGTTTTCGTTTTCTTCTTCTAGTATGTTCTCGTTGTTGGGGTTTATGCCGGATCTTCATTCATAGAGGTTTCACATCTCTATATCATTGGCTTTTTCTCTACTGCCTCTTCTTACTATAACATCTCTATATCGTTGTTGGATACTACTCGTCGTCCTCTATCCAACAAGCTTGAGTTTGCTCAATTCGGAGCTCATTTGCAGAAGTTGTGGCAGTTCAGGTTTTATTGTATCTTCTGTTCTCTGTGGCAGTGTTTTTGTTTGTACCGAGCGGTTGTACCGCTTGTAAAAGCGGTTGTACCGCTTGACCGGTTGTTCCGGCCCAGCACCGCTCCACTACCGGACTCCCTTCTGTAGTGGAGCTGTTGTTGGGCGGTGGTGGCCCGGTAGTTCCCGGACGGCTTCGGCAAACCGGTACTACCGGTGCCTGGAGCGGTTGTACCGCTCCGGACTTAGCCACCACAGGAACGTTGGTCTGGCGGTTGTACCGGCACAACCACCGCCCCAACTACCGCTATGGGGTGACTCCCTTCTGTTTATGAGGCGGTTTTTGGGCGGTGGTGGAGCGGTAGTTCCGGTTGGCTCCGGCCGACCGGTACTACCGGTGGCTCCACCGGTTGTACCGCCTGGGCATTTCTGCAGTAGGAACCCGTGAATACCGGTTGTACCAGTGCTTCAAGCGGTTGTACCACTGCAGTGCAAAAACGACTGTAACGGTTGGATTCGGGATGCCCTATAAAAGGGGGTCTTCTTCCCCAATGGACTTAATCCTTCTAGCTCGTGTTCTTCCCCCATTGTTGACCTTCTTCGAGCTTGCTAACTCTCAATCCCTCCAATGATTCTTGCTAGTTCTTGAGGAAAAAGAGAGAGGAGATCTAGATCTACATTTCCACCAATCACTTTTTCCTCTATGTGAGGGGAACCCCGTGGATCTAGATCTTGGAGTTCTTGGTGTTCTCCTTCTTGTTCTTCCTCTCATATTCCATAGCTTTCGTTGCTTTGGTGGGATTTGAGAGTGAGGGACTTGGGCACTCCGTGTGCCCTTGCCATTGCATTTGGTTCATCGGTTTGAGTTCTCCACGGTGATACGTGGAAGTGAAGTTTGAGAAGCTTTTTACTCTTGGGTGCTTAGTACCCTAGAGCTTGTTCCTCTTGGGTGCTTGGGCGCCCTAGACGGTTGGTGGTGCTTCGAGCTCAATCATTGTGGTGTAAAGCTCCGGGCAAGCGTCGGGGTCTCCAATTAGGTTGTGGAGATCGCCCCGAGCAATTTGACAGATACCGATGACCGCCCCCAAGGGTTGCCATTTGTACGGGTTCGGTGACCGCCCTCAAGGGTGAAAGAACATGTGCTGCCCCCATGTTTGGTTTTGGTAATTGATGACAATCTCTATGGACTAATGGTTGCCTTGAGTTATATTTGAAGGGTTTGTCCATAGGCATTGCTTGAAGACCATTTGTTGGTTTCAAGGTTATTAGAAAAAGAATATGTGTTGACCAAGGTTCTATTCAAGGATTTATCCAAAGATTGGTCATGTGAGTGTTGAGCCTATTGCAAGCATGTCTTGAAGAAGAAGATTGTGTGAACATTCATGTTTACCTTCAAGACATCATCCTAATGAAGAGAGTTGGAAAGATTCAAGGTTGATCAAGACTAAATATGAAGAGTGATTCAAGTTGATCAACACACAAAGCGTAGAAGATGTACCGAGTGGGATCAAGTGATCTCACGGTATGGTAAGCATTGTCCATTATGCTTTGTGTACTAACCCATGTTCTATGCGAGAGTTCTATGTGGGGTTAGGTATGTTTCCATGGGCTTGCGTCAAGAGGAAGATCTCATTCAACCCATGGAGGATGACATCAAGTGGTGATCGTCATCAAGATTGCGGTGTGCAAGTTCAAGTGGAGCATCACGAAGAGATCACTGTTTGAAGCTTGCCGTCCATTGTGGTGACAATGGACTTGTGAAGATGTGCCGAAGAGTGGCTCACCCATAGTGGAGTATGGGGAAGCAATCAACTAGTCTTCATCGAGCCGGCGCAATCAAAAAATGTGGTCCAACTTGAGGAGGTCAAGATCGTCATCATCTAGCTCAAGTGGATTATGTGCAAGGCAAAGGTTTGTCCTTGATAGGTTTTCTATCTTACCGGTCTCATGATGTTAGTTGGGAGACCGGGTTATAGGATCGATAGCCGTACTATCAAGGGGGGCTCTCGAGTGAGTAGCTTGATCGTATCATTCGTAGAGAGCTCAAACCATTGCATCCTTCGCATCATCTTTATTGGTTCTTATTTGGCTTTTCTCTATGTGGAGTTTTAGAGCTTGTCATGATCTTCAATACAAGCTCAAGTTCATCAAAAACGGATTCCGTATGAAAAACTTATTGCGTTTTTGATATTGGAGGTTTTGCCGGTTATTCTTTTTTTGAGAGGTCTAACCTTTCCCAATTTGGCTTTATCCTCCTTTGTTATTTTTTGGTGTTTCTCTGCATGAAGATTTAGTGCTTGTTGTTAGCTTCAAAACAAGCCCAAGATCATCGAAAACGGAGTTCGGATGCTCAAGTTATGATCGTTTTCGTTTGGGTGTCTCTGCCTGTTTTTAATGAGCGGTAGTAGAGAGGTAGTACCGCTTAAGCGGTACTTACGCTCGCTACTACCGCCTCTAGTACCGCTTAAGTTTGAGGCTGCGTGCAAGGTTCGGTTGCTCAATTTGCTTTAGCGGTAGTACCGCTTGGATGGACGGTAGTACCGCTTCGAGCGGCACTACCGCTCCAGTTCTTTCGTTCTCGCGGCTGGAACTACCGCTCTAAGCGGTAGTACCGCTCCCCCGAGCGGTAGTACCGCTTGAGCGCGTCCTGCACAGGTAACGGTTCGATTTTGTGGGGGCTATTTAAGGGGGTCTTCTTCCCCAATGGTTCTTATCTCTTGAGCTCGTGTTTGCCCCCCCATTGTTGACCTTCTTGAGCTTGCCTAACTCTAAATCCCTCCAATGATTCTTGCTAGTTCTTGAGGGAAAAGAGAGAGGAGATCTAGATCCACCTTTCCACCAATCACTTTCTCCTCTATGTGAGGGGAACCTTGTGGATCTAGGTCTTGGAGTTCTTGGTGTTCTCCTTGTTCTTCCTCTCACTTTCCTCCATAGCTTTTGTTGCTTTGGTGGGATTTGAGGGAGAGGGACTTGAGCACTTGGTGTGTTCTTGCCATTGCATTAGTTGCATCGGTTTGAGTTCTCCACGGTGATTCGTGGTGGTGAAAAAGTTGAGAAGCTTATTACTCTTGGGTGTTTGAGCACCCTAGAGCTTGTTACTCTTGGGTACTTGGTACCCTTGAGCTTGTTCCTCTTGGGTGCTTGGGCGCCCTAGACGGTTGGTGGTGCCTCGGAGCTCAATCACTGTGGTGTAAAGCTCCGGGCAAGCGTTGGGGTCTCCAATTAGGTTGTGGAGATCGCCCTGAGCAATTTGACGGGTACCGGTGACCACCCCCAAGGGTTGCCAAAGTGTACGGGTTCGGTGACCGCCCTCAAGGGTTGCCATTTGTACGGGTTCGGTGACCGCCCTCAAGGGTCCCTTAGTGGAATCACGGCACCTTGCATTGTGCGAGGGCGTGAGGAGAATACGGTGGCCCTAGTGGCATTGTTGGGGAGCATTGTGCCTCCACACCGCTCTAACGGAGATTAGCATCCGCAAGGGTGTGAACTTCGGGATACATCGTCGTCTCCGCGTGCCTCGGTTATCTCTTACCCGAGCCCTTTACTTATGCACTTTACTTTGTGATAGCCATATTGTTTCTAGTTATATATCTTGCTATCACTTAGTTGTTTATCTTGCTTAGCATAAGTTGTTGGTGCACATAGGTGAGCCTAGTCGATTTGGTTTTGTGCTTGACAAATTAAACGCTAGTTTTATTCCGCATTTGTTCAAGCCTAAACCGTAATTATTTTAAAGCGCCTATTCCCCCCCCCCTCTAGGCGACATCCACGATCTTTCAAAGGGTCTCTTAGTGGAATCACGGCATCTTGCATTGTGCGAGGGCGTGAGGAGATTATGGTGGCCCTAGTGGCTTCTTGGGGAGCATTGTGCCTCCACACTGCTCCAAACGGAGATTAGCATCCGCAAGGGTGTGAACTTCGGGATACATCGTCGTCTCCGCGTGCCTCGGTTATCTCTTACCCGAGCCCTTTACTTATGCACTTTACTTTGTGATAGCCATATTGTTTCTCGTTATATATCTTGCTATCACTTAGTTGTTTATCTTGCTTAGCATAAGTTGTTGGTGCACCTAGGTGAGCCTAGTTGTTGTAGGTTTTGTGCTTGTCAAATTAACCGCTAGGTTTATTCCGCATTTGTTCAAGCCTTAACCGTAATTATTTTAAAGCGCCTATTCACCCCCCCCCCTCTAGGCGACATCCACGATCTTTCATTTGCGGTGATCCTAATCACTGGGCTCCGAGATGTCCTAACCGCTTTGAGGAGCGCGAACTTGAGAAGAGCGGCAAGTCCGCTAATGTTGTCATCGGTGATACCGATATGAAGGAATCTGGGTACGGTATTTTTCGTACCATCCTTTCAGTATGTCATTCTCCTGATTGGTTAATAGACACCGGTGCCAATGTACATGTTTGTGCTGATGCCTCCATGTTTTCTTCTTATCAGGTCACAGGGACTTCTCCTGTGCTGATGGGGAACGGGTCACATGCCATTGTTCGAGGTGTTGGTATGGTCGATCTGAAATTTACTTCGGGGAAGATCGTGCGCCTGAAGAACGTTCATCATGTGCCCTCCATCAATAAGAATCTCATCAGCGAGATGGTTTTAAGTTGGTTTTTGAGTCCAATAAAGTTGTAATATCTAAGTATGGACAATTTGTTGGAAAAGGCTATGAGTGCGGAGGCTTGTTCCGCCTGTCTTTGTCAGATATTTGCACTAAAGTTATTAATCATGTTTGCCATGATAATGAGTCTAATATTTGGCATTCACGACTTTGTCATATTAACTTTGGTTGCATGACGCGGCTAGCCAATATGAGTTTAATTCCGAAATTAACTACTGTCAAGGGCTCCAAGTGCCAAGTGTGTGTGTGCAAGCTAAGCAACCTCGGAAGTCCCATAAGACTGCAGAGGCAAGAGACTTGGCGCCACTAGAGCTTATACATTTTGATCTTTGTGAGATGAATGGCGTGTTGACAAAAGGTGGAAAGAAATACTTCATGACGTTGATTGATGACTCCACCAGATATTGTTATGTGTATCTTCTGAAATCAAAAGATGAGGCTTTAAATTTCTTCTAAAACTATAAAGCTGAAGCAGAGAACCAACTTGATCGAAAAATTAAACGGCTTAGGTCTGATCGTGGTGGAGAGTATTTTTCCAATGATTTTGATTTGTTTTGTGCGGAACATGGTATAATCCATGAGAGGACGCATCCCTACTCACCTCAGTCAAATGGGGTGGCCGAAAGAAAGAGCCGAACTCTAACTGACTTGGTTAACGCCATGTTAGACACATTGGGTCTCTCCAAGGCATGGTGGGGGGAGGCGCTAATGACTGCATGTCATGTCCTAAATCGAGTTCCCACAAAGCATAAGACCATGACTCCATTTGAGGAATGGGAAAGGAAAAGGTTGAAACTCTCTTATCTACGTACTTGGGGTTGTTTGGCGAAAGTCAATATACCAATTCCCAAGAAGCGCAAGCTTGGACCAAAAACCGTGGATTGTGTTTTTCTGGGCTATGCTTTTCATAGCATTGGCTATAGATTTTTGATAATAAAATCTGAGGTATCCGACATGCATGTTGGTACAATTATGGAGTCGAATGATGCAACTTTCTTTGAGCACATATTTCCTATGAAGGATATGTCAAGTTCATCAAATCAGGAGATACCAACTCTATCCAGTCGGGAATTAGCTGTAATTCCTGAACCCACCATTGCTATGGAACACACTGAGAATCCTGTGGAGGGTGACAATGAAACTCCTGTAAGGAGTAAGAGACAGGGGACTGCAAAGTCCTTTGGTGATGATTTCATTGTGTACCTCGTGGATGACACACCCAGGACTATTTCAGAAGCCTATGCATCTCCTGATGCTGACTACTGGAAGGAAGTTGTTCGTAGCGAGATGGATTCCATCTTAGCTAACGGAACCTGGGAAATCATTGATCGTCCTTATGGGTGAAAACCTGTAGGATGTAAGTGGGTGTTCAAGAAAAAGCGTAGACCTGATGGTACGATTGAAAAGTACAAGGCACGGCTTGTAGCCAAGGGTTATACCCAGAAAGAAGGAGAAGACTTTTTTGATACTTACTCACATGTGGCTAGACTGTCCACTATTCGGGTGCTACTATCACTGGCTACCTCACACGGTCTTCTCGTTCATCAAATGGACGTTAAGACGGCTTTCCTCAATGGAGAGTTGAAGGAGGAAATTTACATGGATCAGCCAGATGGTTTTGTAGTACCTGGCCAGGAAGGAAAGGTGTGCAAATTATTAAAGTCTTTATATGGCCTTAAACAAGCTCCTATGGAGTGGCATGAGAAGTTCAAAAGAACGTTAACCGCTACAGGCTTTGTTGTAAATGAAGGTGACAAGTGTGTGTACTATCGCCATGGTGGGGGGCGAAGGAGTTATTCTTTGTATGTATGTCGACGACATACTGATATTTGGAACCAAACTTGATTTAATCAAGGAGGTTAAGGATTTTCTATCTCGTTGTTTTGAGATGAAGGATCTAGGAGTAGCTGATGTTATTCTGAACATCAAGCTGTTGAGAGATGAGAATGGTGGGATTCACTGCTTCAATCTCACTATGTGGAAAAGGTCTTGAGTCGTTTCGGGTATAGCGACTGCAAGCCCTCTCCAACTCCATATGATGCTAGTGTGTTGCTTCGAAAGAATCGACGGATTGCTAGAGATCAACTGGGGTATTCTCAGATTATTGGCTCGCTTATGTATTTGGCCAGTGCCACGAGGCCTGACATATCGTTTGCTGTGAGCAAACTGAGTCAGTTTGTGTCAAAATCGGGAGATGATCATTGGCATGCGCTTGAGAGAGTTATGCGCTATTTGAAAGGCACTGCGAGCTATGGGATTCATTACACCGGGTACCCGAGGGTACTGGAGGGTTATAGTGACTCAAACTGAATATCTGATGCTAGTGAGATTGAGGCCACGAGTGGTTATGTGTTTACACTTGGTGGTGGTGCTGTTTCCTGGAAGTCTTGCAAGCAGACCATCTTAACGAGGTCAACTATGGAAGCAGAACTCACAGCATTAGACACTGCCACTGTTGAAGCAGAGTGGCTTCGTGAGCTCTTGATGGACTTACCTATGGTTGAAAAACCAATCCCCCCTATCCCGATGAACTGTGATAATCAAACTGTGATCATCAAGATAAACGGTTCTAAGGATAATATGAAGTCCTCAAGGCATGTGAAGAGGAGATTAAAATCTGTCAGAAAATTGAAGAACTCCGGAGTTATTACCTTGGATTATATCCAAACGTTTAGAAATTTGGCAGATCCCTTCACAAAGGGTTTATCATGAAATGTGATAGATAATGCATCGATGGAGATGGGTTTGAGACCCACCGTATGAGTTGTCCACAGTGGTAACCCACTCTATGTGATCGGAGATCCCGTGAAGTAGAAGTGGGAGACAAGCTGTTGGTCAGCTGGGAGGAGAGTATCCCTATATTGATTATCCCACTCCGTGAAGATGCAACACTCTCCTGATCTGCATGGCAGGTTGATACTTATCTTAATGTGTTCCAAGTGGCTTATTTGTGTAAGCAGAGATGTTGTCCTGCAGAGCATCTCCTGAGGAACACACCTATATAAATTTGACTGTTAAATGTCGCAGTCTGTGAGAATTGGGTGTTCTCTAATAAATTCATGAAAGGCCCTGAAGTATGACGTATACGCTCCACCCGCGGGGAAGCCTTGCGGCAGCCCAGTATTGGTCAAGAATTTGTGTGAAACTAGTCTCGCAGAAAACTTGTAGTTCAAGGCACATTCCACTATTCAAGTTGTGATCTAGTGTAGCATAAATTTCTAAGTGGAAGTTCAACTTAACAGTCTCCACTAAGCATCGGTATATGAACAATGTTTTGGAACTAAATGATGAGATGCGCCAATGAGATTTTGTGGGGGATTGTTGGATTTTACTAGTAGGCCTTTGGCCCAAAGCCCAACTAAAATCTGAAATTCTCATGGCCCATTCATGCATGGCTGTGTGGTTTGAGTGGGACTAGAGTTTAGTCCTATACTGCTAGGTGAGAGTGAGTTGCACCACTTTATAAGGTGAGCTCTTCTAGCACTTGTATGAGCATGAGAAGAGGAGACCTACACGCGCGCTCCTCCTCGCTCGCCTCGCCTCGCCACACCTCGCCTTGCCATACCGCGTCGGGTTTCGGGAATGAGCCAAGCCGAGGACAAAGCTATGCATGTTGTCTATATTTTTTGCTGCTCGGGAAAAATTAATGAGTCATTAATTAGTAATTAACGGACGCATTAATTACTCAGCCGTTTCTGATTCTTTTGGATCGTGGGGCTGTTATTAACTTAGACATGGGATTTACTCCCACGACCTACCCGGCCCGCACTATATAGACAAGCAGACGTATACCCTAGCTGCCACCACAGCATATGGTTTCACATCGTTCCAGAACATTGCGCCGCCACCTAAGTCTTCTCCATCCCTCCTTCCGGCGTGCACCGCGAGAAGGGACAGCAGGCCTCCGGAACCCCGCCTCTCGTGATCCTGTACGGGAGAGGGGCGATCAAGTTTTTGGGGAGCACACTCGAGCGACTGCTAGCAGCGACGACTTCGCCAACAACGACTTCTTCCCCGATCTCGGCAACCTCTTCATCAACGACATGGCCGACAACGTCAATGCCAATGGTTCTGCTCCCGCCGCACCGTATGTGATCGTGTCTTATTTGTTTGAGATCATGCTAGAATTCCTATTCCTAGTCTGTGGCTTAGATTCGATCTATTCATCTACTATGCTAGTCCGCATGATTAGTTTAGTCTCTGTTGCCGTCGTCATGATTTATTTACTGTTTATTCAGATTAAATCTCGTAGTAATTTTCTCATATATTCAACAATTTCCGTCCAGACCCATCGTGTGTATCGGCATTGACAAATAAGGCGCACAACGAACTCCTGGACATGCTTACATGGTGGGCACATCCCACAATTCGGCCAAGCATGGCGGAGCAATCTATCTGTCATCCACACACGATCTTTTATGACAAGCTTGGCAAAGAACTTGCATTTGGGGAGCCCGGACCCGCCAACCTTAGGGACATTGCCACAGAGGTCAGCCTAGCAAATTACGCCTTGTACGCCGAGGACACAAAATACTCCCCATTTTTTTTCGAAACAGCCTCACGCCCCGCTTTATATATAAAGCAAACAACACAGTACACGGCCGAACGATACAAGGTAATGAGGAGACCCTCTTACAAAGCAGATCTTGGGATAACCGGACAACACCCACACACGTGCTAAAGCTGCCAAAAACTAATACAGGAAGGCCCGATAACAACGACACGACATGCACTAGAACACCTAGGCTCCACGACAACACCCTCAAGAGGGAAGACGGCGCTAAGTCTCACCGCTGCCGAGTCCAAGAAGGATAGAGGTCTTCACCCGTATCCCTGGCACGGAGAGGAGAACCACAACAACGACCTCAAGAGGTGAGCGGTGCCCACATGCATCGCCGTTGTCGGTGCCAAAGCGCGGAGCTTTCACTCGGCAGCTCACCCATGCCACGACGAGGCACCGAGGACCACCGCGGCGAGCACAAGCCTCCAGATCCGGATCTGGACACCGCCACTGCCAACGACAAGGAGCGAGCCCGAGCCCCCCACCGGCACACCCCTTGTCGCCCACACACCAAGAAGCATAACCATCACCGCCGCCATGATGCCCGCCGAAGAGCCAACCATACGGACCGCCACCCGGGGCCGCTGCCCCGGCATCCAAGTCCCGGGATATCACCAACCGCTCATGCCACAACGCACCAACCATGGTAGGAGGAGCAGAGGCACTCCATCCACTCCTTGCCCGGCATCAGCCACCGAATCTGGGTCAGCGTCTCCACCATAGGAAATGCCCATGCCGGCGTCCACACCAGTCCCAGTGGACTGGGGTCCGCGATCCAGTGACTGCCGACGGCCGCCGTCAAGCAAACCCTGGCCGTAGCCCTCTGGCCTCGTTCCAGGTGAGCTCACACGCCGCCATGCACGTGGCCAGCGGCGCCGAACCGACGGATGACATAACAGTCCCTCCTAAAGACGCCTCAATCCTTCACCGACACCATAACATGAAGACGCCACTCATCAAGCCCGCGATATCTTGCCTTGGCATGACCGAAAGTAGCACAGAGCCAGAAAAGTCAACTCCAAGGCGCCCGAGCGCCGGAGCACGCATGAGAACCAACCAGCCCCGGGTAGAAGGACCAAGTCAAACTTCTGCCCGACGGCTAGCCTGCGACGCCGACCTACTGCCAACGCGCGCAACTAGGAAGAACGGGCGCCCCATCTAATCTGGCATTCCAGATCCGGACGGGAGGCAGCCCAAGGCAGTCGGCCACACCGGCCACCAAGCAGCGGCAAACAGGCCGGCCACTTCCTTCGGCAGCTCCTCGTGAAGTGCACCCCCACCGCCGTCCCGCACCAAGACCACCTCCGTCATCCCCACGCCCATCGCCGCATGCCCGCGGGAAGAAATTGTAGGAGATATGCCCTAGAGGCAATAATAAATGTTATTGTTTATCTCCATGTTCATAATTATGTTTATGTTCCATGTTATAACTGTTACGGTTCTCGAGTCTACAATAACCACGAGGCTCGGAGGAAGACTCATATGCACGTGTGGAATAATAAACAGTAAAATGTATTCCTAGTCTGGCCTCTAAGATTAGCTCAAGTGTTGCATGATGGTTCTGTTTTCCTGATCATGGGCATGACTATGCCGGCAACTTTGAGGGCACAATGTTAGGAGAACACTTGTGTTGAATCGACCCGAATTGATGTTATGCTATGAGATACATTCGTCACAAGTTAATGGTTAATAACACAGAGAAAGTTAACGTTTGCATAATTCCTTAGACCATGAGAGTATTGAGTTCCTTCATGCTTGATTCATGAACTTTGAGGTTTGTTAAACGTCATCCGTAATTGGGTGGCTATTACGGCGGCTTACGGGTTCATGGAAAAGTATGACAAGGGACTTGATAGCTCAAGATTGGGATTTTCTCCTCCGACGATGGAGAGATATCTCTGGGCCCTCTCGGTGTTACGGTATCCACCATTGTCTGGCCAGATGATACATCCATTTTGCATCATGTTTTGCTACTGCTATTTATAGTGTTTTTAATCAATATAACACTTTGTGGAGCAATTCTAATGCCTTTTCTATCTTAATATGCAAGATTTACACAAGGAGGGAGAATGCCGGCAGCTGGAATTTTGGACCTGAAAAAGCTATGTCAAGATACATATTCTGCACATCTCCAAATGAGCTGAAATTTCACGGACTAACATATTTTACCACTTTCATATATATTTTCGTATCTATAATTTTTGATTGTTTCATGCCAATATTTTACCACTTTCATATATTTTTGGCAACCTTTTATATTATTTTTGGGACTAACATATTGATTCAGTGCCCAGTGTCAGTTCCTGTTTTCTGCTTGTTTTTTGTTTCGCAGAATATCCATATCAAACGAAGTCCAAATGCAATAAAATTTCACGAAGAATTATTTTGGAATATATGTGATTTTTGGGAGGTGGAATCAATGCAAGGCGGTGCTCGTGGACCCCACGAGGCACCAGGGGGGCCCGGCGCGCCGTGGTGCCTCGTGAGGCCCTCGTAGGTCGGTTGGTGCTATTCTTCAGGCGCAAGGAAGCTAATATCCGGAAAAAAAATCGTGTTAAAATTTCAGCGCAATCGGAGTTACGGATCTCCGGAAATTTAAGAAACGGTGAAAGGCCAGAAAACGGGAACGTGAAACAGAAGAGAACATAGAGAGAGAGATCCAATCTAGGAGGGGCTCCTACCCCTCCGCCGCCATGGCAGCCATGGACCAGAGGGGAAACTCTCCTCCCATCTAGGGGGGAGGTCAAGGAATAATAAGGAGGAGGGGGGCTCTCTCCCCCTCTCTTCCGGTGGCGCCGGAGCGCCGCTGGGGGAAACATCGTGACGGCGATCTACACCAACAACTTCGTCGCCGTCATCACCAACTCTCTCCCCCTCTATGTAGCGGTGTAACACCTCTTTTCCCGCTGTAATTCTCTACTTAAACATGGTGCTTAACGCTATATATTATAATCCAATGATATATGGCAATCCTATGATGTTTGAGTAGATTCGTTTTGTCCTATGGGTTGATTGATGATCGTGATTGGTTTGAGTTGTATGTTTTATTTTGAAGTTGTCCTATGGTGCCCTTCGTGTCGCGCAAGCGTGAGGGATTCCCGCTGTAGGGTTTGCAATACGTTCATAATTCTCTTATAGTGGACGGCTAGAGTGACAGAAGCTTACACCCGAGTAAGGGAGTTGTTGGGTATGGGAGTAAAGAGGACTTGATACTTAATGCTATGGTTGTGTTTTACCTTAATAATCTTTGGTAGTTGCGGATGCTTGCTAGAGTTCCAATCATAAGTGCATATGATCCAAGTACGGAAAGTATGTTAGCTCATGCCTCTCCCTCATATAAAATTGCAATAATGATTACCGGTCTAGTTATCGATTGCCTAGGGACAAATCATTCTCTTGTGTTACAAAAGCTTTCTACTAAACAACTAACTTTTATTATCTTGCAAATTACTCGTAGTTTTATTCTCGTTAAGTACTTCTAGTCTTATCCTTACACCCGCAAAATAGTTTCATACTTGTTCTAGTTAAAGCGAACGTTAAGTGCGCGTAGAGTTGTATCGGTGGTCGATAGAACTTGAAGGGAATATTAATTCTACCTTTAGCTCCTCGTTGGGTTCGACACTCTTATTTGTCGAAAAAGCTACAATTGATCCCCTATACTTGTGGGTTATCAAGATCGACCCTACCGGCTGGTTCAGTCTCTACAATCGGGGTCTGCGGTTCGCCCACTTGTGCTGGCTCGCACAGCGCCCACGCCCTCCGCGGCTATCAAGGCGACCCGCCTTAGTGGTCCATGACGGGTGGACAGTGGGCGTTGACGGGGCCATCGCAGTACGGCGGCTTGCGTTGCGCCCGCGTCCCCACGCGACGCCCTAGCTAGACTCGGTTGTCGGCGTGTTTACTCCCGCTGGGCTGGTTCAGTCGCTATAGTCGGTCCGTGCGAACGAAAAGTCCTCCCCTCTTATGTTCGCTCTAGCTGGTTCCCAGCGCGACCGGCCCAGGAAAAAAAATGCCTTAACGGGCTGCAGAAAACAAATTCCATCTCAATCCTCGACGTTTCTACATGACAAATTGTCGTGCTCAACTAGAAAAAGAAAAATAATATATATATATATATATATATATATATATATATATATATATATATATATATATATATATATTAAAACTGCCACCCTTTGCATAGAAAATGCCATGAACAAAACAAAATACACATAAATTTATAAAATGCCATGCTCTGTAAATGTGAAAATTGCCATGCTACTTTATAAAACCGCCATCCTCGGGATAAAACAAGTTTTAATTGGATAAGCCCCAATAAAAATTGGCATGCCATTAAAAATAAAAAATGCCATCCTCTCAATAATAAAAATGTATCCTATTATTAATAAAAATACCATGCCGTTAAAATAAAAAATGTCATCTCTCAATAATAAATTCCCACCACTATTATTAATAAAAAATGTTATGTAATTAATAATAAAACTCCATGTACAAGAACAAACTTGACTTGTGAACATTAGAAAAATTGTTTAAATTTGCCATGTGACACAGTTAAAATTTTTATAAAAACTGCCATGTTAATCCTTTTATAAAAAATGTGATGTTATTAATTATTAAAATGTCATGCTTTTAATAATAAAACGACCATCCTCCTATTAATAAAAATGATATGTTATTAATTCATGAAATGCCATGCTGTTAATAATAAAACTATCATCCTCTTATTAATAAAAAATTCATGTTATTAATTATTAAAATGACATGCTCTTATAATAATAAAAATTGCCATGTGGGAAACAAAATTCTATATCTTGGAAGAAAAAAAATGTCGTGGTTTTAATAATAACAAAAAGGAAATTGCCATACTATCTATAATAAAAATGCACGCCTCAAAAATAAATCAATAATAAAAATGCACATGACAAAATTAAAAGAAAAAAAACTCTAAAAATAGGGATTATTGTTCTTTCAAAAAATGGAAAAAAATGGGATTTTCAGATTTTTTTTCATATGAAAAAATTTAAAACAAATAACTCAAATAAATAAAAGGTGTTTGAGCGTAAATTGTTCACAAACACCTTATAGCCCTACTGGGGAATGGCTACCCCTGTATCTGGGCGCGAGTTTGATTCCCTATAGCCGCATCTTTTTTGAAGGGGAAAAAAAGGACGTTCGCCAGGAGAGCTGTTACAGCGAACTCTTTCAGAGAGCGGATGTGGCGTCGGATTTACGCCAAGATCTGTGCTGGCAGATCAAACGGTGGGAAGGGCGTTGGCTGAGATTTCGTCCCCTGTGAATGTTCCCCATATAGCATTTTCGTTATGTAAAAAATACATAATATGACTCTTAAAAACAATTTCAGAAAACGTTGTATACGTCTGTAGCCGCGTTGCCACATCCACGTTATAAACATCTTAGCCCTAGTCTCACGGTTGCTGGCTAGGTTATAGCTGAGTTTGTTGGAAATTAGTTACCTTTTGCATGATTGCGATACTATTGTAATCGATCCATCGATCGAGATATATATGCGTGCTGCATCTCGAACAACTGTTCCACAGATCCCATCCCTGCCGAACTTTGATCATGGAGAGAAACATTATCGTCCTCCTATCCCTACTTCTCTGCCTCCTCTCGTGCCATGTATCCGCAGCCAGCGCCACGGCCAGGCGGCGGTACTCGTCGCCGCTGTCGCGTCCCCATCGTGTGATCACGGCGGAGGCGGCGCCGGCCACGAAGGTGCCGGCGATGGTGCAGTATGAAACGCGGTACTACACACAGCGGCTGGACCACTTCAACGCGGCGCCGGCGAGCTACCGCACGTTCCCGCAGCGCTACCTGGTGAACGGCACGTACTGGGGCGGCAAGACGGCGCCGGTGTTCGTGTACGCAGGTAACGAGGGCAACGTGGAGCTCTTCACCAACAACACCGGCTTCATGTGGGAGCTCGCGCCCCGCTTCCGCGCCATGCTCGTCTTCATCGAGGTAAATCCTACATCCGTCGATGATCGATCTCCACGTCAAAAACAAAAAAAATCTTGGGATCATGATGCACGATTATGTAAGATTAAGATGCTGCGTACCGCGTGCATGATTGTTGATGTGTCTCTGCGATGCATGCAGCATCGGTACTACGGGCGGTCGGTACCGTTCGGGAGCGAGGAGGCAGCATTCAGGAACACGAGCACGGTGGGGTACCTGACGACGACGCAGGCTGTCGCCGACTTCGCCACGCTCGTCCAAAGCCTCAAGGCGAACCTCAGCGCACCGACCGCCCCCGTCGTCGTCTTTGGCGGCTCTTACGGCGGCAGTAAGTACTAATTCATCATTACTATTGACCAAGTACCGTGCATGTGCATGAAGACCTAAAACCTCAAGGATATCTTAGTTAGTAATTTTTTCGAACGGAAAGGATTTTAGTTTGTTACTTAACCGTTATTTTCGCAAAAACCTTTTTTTCTTTAGTTGTTGTACCTCAAAAAAAATTCGATCGCATCCATAGGACAAAAAAAAGTGGTTGTAGTGTCAATGATCGCCTCATGATTTTTTTACAAAATTGCACATGCATTCGTGACACTGAACTGTATGGATGGACAGTGCTGGCAGCGTGGATGAGGATGAAGTACCCGCACGTGGTTATTGGCGCCGTCGCGTCGTCGGCACCAATCCTCAGCTTCTACGGCATGGCCGACCCCTACGCCTTCTACGACATCATATCCAACGATTTCAAGGTGATAATGGATAACCTGTAACTCATAAGTTCAGGATCGATATATTTACATATGCAGGTAGCGCCTATTTGGTCGTTGGTAACGTTATATTATATGATCATCATGCCTGTATTAGAGCGAGAGCAAGAATTGCCACGACGTACTCATGAACTCGTGGAAAGAGCTGGACAAGGCGCTCTCCAATGACGCCGGCCGGGCGCAGCTCAACAGTACGTTCAAGATGTACCGGTACGCGTTGCATGAGACGATGATCATCGCTAGTTTCTTGGATCGATCGGTTGATGAATCTATCTGTACATATATATACGCATGCATGCAGAGGTAGTACAGTGGACGCGATACCGGACTTGCTCGACACCGCCATCGTCTACTCCGCCATGACGGACTACCCGACGGAGTCCGGCTTCCTCACCCACCTCCCGGCATATCCCGTCAAAGAGGTTCGTATCTTCAACTTTTCATGTCGTACGTTTTGGAATTTTGATTGATTGATTTGGTCTTCCTCATTCAGATGTGCCGCGCGATTGACCACCCGAAGTCGGGCAAGGACACCTTCTCAAGGATCAAGGACGCCTTGGGGGTCTACTACAACTACACCGGCAACGCGCACTGCCTCGGCGACGCCACCGAGCATGACCCCTACGGCATGTTCGACGGCTGGGACTGGCAGGCGTGCACGGAGATGATCCTCATGAGCTACGGCGTCCACAACGGCAGCGTCCTGCCGCCGGAGCCCTTCAACTTCACCGAGCTCCTCGACGGCTGCCGCGCCTCCACCGGCCTGCCGCCGCGGCCATACTGGATCGCCACAGAGTTCGGAGGATTCGTAAGTACTAGTACTTTTTTTTTAGAATAATAGCTTGTTTTGGGCTGGGTTCTCTTCAAATTGGGCTCAATAAAGCCAGGTTTTGGGCTGAAACTACATGGGCCGGATTCAGTTACTACTTTTTGTTTCAGGATATTGCAAATGTTTTGAAGAGGTCAGCTAGCAACATCATCTTCTTCAACGGGCTCCGAGATCCATGGAGCAGTGGCGGGTAATTAAAATATTTAATATAGATGTGTAGAGATGTATTTCAGTAATTGAATTTATCACAGCCGGACCATGTTAACGCCTTGACCATTTGTATTTGTTGGACATATTGCGCAGTGTACTGAAGGACATCTCAAGAAGCATCGTTGCACTGGTTGAGCCAAAAGGTTTGTCATCTTACTACAAACTAATTTAAGTTTTCATTTTCTCATGGAGTGAACATAATGGAAATTGTTTTTTTTACTTTTATCCTTTATCTTCAAATTGTTTTATCTTCTGCTAATGCTGTTGGAAATGTCGGTCAGGTTCACACCACGTAGACTTGAGATTCTCCAGCAAGGACGACCCTGATTGGCTTAAGCAGGTGCGGGAAAAGGAGACGAGAATCATAGGGCATTGGCTCAATCAATACTACAAAGATGAAGCCATAAAGTCCTAGGCGTATATGCAAGCCTTGTGTAGGAAGGGAATTTATGTTGTGTTATCCTTTTTTTCATTCTATTTGTTTTAGGTTGTTATTAAGAACATAAAGCAATAACATATTTAGATCAGAGCATATGTATCCCAGCTTATATTGGAATAACAAGAGGAATTTACACATTGGTCATAATTCTGTGTATGTGTATGTCCCGTGTGATGAGCTGCGCACCAAAGAGATTGAAGTTCAGGTAAGGTCTCTTAAAGAAATATGATAGGAATTTTTAATGACCTGCTGGAGAACCAACCTATGGTTGATGATTAGGAGGCAGTAGTACCCTCGGCCTAGAAGGGATCAAACTCCAGGTTTGACGCTTTGGTGTCTTATAAAGGCGGGATATTCTTTCAATCGGAAGCGGCATTTCCGTCGATAGAGATGTGTCTATCATGACTTTGTCAATTTCAGGACTCGCCGGCTCAGTTTTCTGAGGTGCTCATAGAGATAGGGTGTGCGTTCAACGAGATGAGTTCTAATTCCACCTATTTTCAATTGACTTTTATTAGAAGAGATGCTAACACCGCAGCTCATTGTTGTGTAATGCAAGCGAGCCATAGTAGACGTTGATGTTTATGGCTAAACTACATCCCTCCCTTCCTTGCTGATGTACTTCAGCATGATTGCAATCCTATGGTTTAATCAATAAAGCTCTTTGAGTCGCAAAAAAGGTAGGGTTGTGGGTACATGCATTCATAGAGTGAGTATCTATACTTGTTTGTGAGTGTCCACGTGTATATTGTGTTTCTCAAAAAAAAATTAACTACAACATGGTGAAAAAAATGCTACCTACAACCCACCAATGCTATGTATCGCTCTTTGGGAGCGATACAACAGCGATCGCCCAAGCGAGTCAGACGTGGGCCAAGGCCCAAGTAAGCGGTGATGCGGGAAGGTTTCCACCGGTTTTGCAAAGTTTCCAAACATTTTTTTCCTTTCTTTGTTTTTCTGTTGGTTTTCTGGACGTTTTTATGTTTAGTTTTTTGTTTTCATTTTGTTTTTTTAATTTCTTTGCTTCTTTTTTTCTTTATTTCTCAAATTGATGAACTTTTTTGAATCCGTGAACATTTTTAGAACTTGTGAATTTTTTTAAGTACGTGTACTTTTCTCAAATTTGTGAGCATTTTTTAAATTCGAAAACACTTTTTAAAATCCCTGAACAATTTTTGAAATTTGTGAACATTTTTAGTATTCACGACAATTTTGAAAATTCATGAACTTTTTCTGAATTCACGAATAGTTTTTGATCCATGAACTTTTTTATATTCGTAACCTATTTTGGAAATTCATGAACTTTTTATGAATTCGTTAACTTTTTAAATTTTGTGAAGATTTTTTAAATTCACGAACAATTTTTAAAATTCAAGAACATTTTTTGAATTCGTGAACTTTTAAAAATTTGTGAATGTTTTTGAATTTGTTAACGATTTTGGAATTCAGGAGCAATTTTTGAATGGGTGAAAAAAAATGAATTCACGAACTTTTCATATTCATGAATTGTTTTAATTCAGGAACTTCTTAAAATTCATGAACAATTTTCAAAATTATAAATTCATAAAAAAACAGAGGAATAAAATCAAATGTGTTTTTAGGGGGGGGGGGGGGGGGGGGGGGGGAGCAAAAAGTGAATGAAGGGGGCCGCAGCAGCTTGAGAACAAGTGAGTGAGGCACCCTAGTGGGCCGGCCCACCATGTGGGCATAGCCTGTAGGCGATCACTGCATATGTATCGCTATAAGCGAAACATATTAGCGCCCACCTACAACCCGCTGGTAGAGAAAAAAAACCTAGAACCCGCTGGTAGAAAGTAATCCAACAAAACATGTGCAAGAGATTGAGAGTGGTTTTTCTACACCCCAGCTTGGTGCACCCACGCTACACCCACACAAGAAAACATAACAAAACATTTCAAATTTTTTTTGAAACTTTGTGGGAATGATTATGAACAAATGTTATAGGTGCTTGCAAAGTTTGGTGGTCAAATGACATCCGAGGAGCTCATTTGACCACCAAACTTTGCAAGCATCCATAACATTTGTTCATAATCATTCTCACAAAGTTTCAATTTTTTTCGAAATGTTTTGCTATGTTTTTTTTGTGTGGGTGTAGCGTGGGTGCACCAAGCGGGGGTTCAACCACTACTTTCCCCAAGAGATTTGTGCATCACTGCATTGTAGAAAGTTAACCGGGTCAAGTTAAAGACCGACACCGACAGAATGTCGCAAGTAGGCAACTAAACCGTGTCAATACAGTCAGTGCGTAGTGGCAGTGCTCTTCTTTCAGGCCACCAGAGCTTTCGGCAATGTTTATGCCAAACTAACGTACACTTTTTATACCAAATCATGGACGACTACAGTTCCCAACCCTAGGTGTCGCCACCAACGGTCTCTTCCGGAGTACCCGCCTTGGTTCCCCTCCTTTCCCCCGTTCGGCAGCCTCTTCGGTGGTAAGAGGAGTGGGGACCCGTTCGTTTCATGTTTCTTTTTCTTTCCTTTACTATTGGTTCAGTGCAATTTTCAACCTCCTACGAGCGACATATAATTGAAGGAAGAAAAGGTCAGTATGATTTTCAATGTAACTTTATTTTTTACTGGTCGTTTTGCATCTAATTGTCTTTTCATTGTGTTACATGCAATAATGAGCCCAATCAATGCAATCGGACCCAACTTTTCAATCATCATTGCATGTAACACATGTCCCATTCATTGAGTCTGACTGCTTGGACGCGGTTAATACGGTGAGAAGCGGAGATCTCAACAGATCGCAGTAGGGTTTTTTATTAGGAAGATCAAAGAGAGCATGTCCGAACGCAGTTCTTGTATTACTCATATTCTTCTAGTTCTAGCCATGTGTTGGCAAATTTTGGTAGGTCTCAAGTCCGAACTGTTGTATGGCTTGGGTCACGTCCGTAGGTCGTTCTGGACATTGTCAAACATGATTGTAGCCATTGATGAAGTAATACAAGAATTATTTCGCAAAAAAATACACCTGTCCCATTCTTTGAGCTAGCAAGCAGACCCACTCTGGTGTTTGAATGAATGTTATCGTTCAAGTTACATTTGTGATCTACTGTATAAAAATATACAACAAACACATAGCAATCGAGAGAGAGACTGTCAGTCAATCTCCTCAGTGTTTCACTCATAGGCTTTCTGTCCGCCGTGAGCCCGTGACTCCATCCACAGCATCGATAATATCAGAGCGATGTGTGCCAGGGAGCTGCCGTAGAACTGAAGAGCATGCATGATCTGGTCAATCCGAGGTAGCAGCACGCGGGCCTGACAAGCCGGATCCGTTTATATAGCAGAAAAAGGCCCACGCTGGCCCGGGCGCGGGGAATCAGGTGACGTCATTCCGTGCCTGGCACACGAGTTTCAGGTGTCACGTTGCTGATTTGACGGAGCCCCCCTGCAACAGGTGGGGGAAATAATCACTGGCACGCTTTTGGCACACGTTGGTTGGTCACATGGGGTAGAAGAAAAAGAGGTTCAGACACTGAGATGGGCACACAGTGGTATAACGTACGGCCCGGCCCGGGATGAGATCATGGCACTGACATATTCGAATAGGGGAATAGTCGTCGGGTAGTACATACTAGGATGTACTGACGATGCATCTTGCAGCAGGATGCTAGACCTTAACTGATGTCTGTTCAAGCGTTGCAAATATCTTGTAAATTAAGCTTTGTATCATACACTAGCTAGGGACGATCAATCGTTTTACAGCATCCGACCGCAGCGGAAGAGAATGAGACCTCTGTTCGGTTAAGTAAAAAAGAAGAGGATCGCTGTTTGCACCTGTGCTGTTTAGATCCCGTGCACACCGTCGGGGACCCAAGAGCAAGAGTGGTGGCGCAGGACCAGGAGTGCAAGTCGCTTCGCATGCGCTGCTGCCGCGCAAGTGAACGATGGTAGCTGGGCAGGCCGGCACGGGGACCAGGAGGGGAGCAACCGCGTGCGATGCGCAGACTGCGGCCAACTGTTGCCATGGGCCGGCCAGGGCAGGAAGAGAGGAAAAGGACCAGCTCCTGTAGCTGCCGCTGCCGCTGATGGTGATCGATGGCGTGCACGCACTGATGGCGCGCCGTGGCAAGGCAATGGCATACCACGGCACCTGCCCCTGCCCCTGCGTTGCGGTCTACTCGATCACTCAATACCTGCTGGTCCGCACACCTCACTGTGCCTGCGCACTGCTCCCACGGTCACGCACACCTCATCTTGTTCATCGTCACCATTACTTTTCACAGCTTGCTCAACCGTAAACAACCAATCGGCTTGGTACCGTTGCGAAACGTACGCGCCTGGTACAACGTTGTGTTGTGATGACTATGAGCTAGCGGCAAGTAACTGTTTCCGTGACCGCCAGCAAATTTCCCCTAGTTTCACCTTAGGCTTAGCTCTCCCTGCGCCGTACTCTTGCGTCTTCCTTTCTCCTCGTCAATGGTCTCCCTGCTGACTGCACTGGAGGATACGTATCTTAGAGCAACTCCAAACCCGGACGCGCGCTTTGTCCGCTTTTCGTCCGTTTGGGTCGGCGAGGCGGACGGCCGCGTCCGTTTTTTGATTTGGGTCGGCTTGTGCGCCCAACGGGACGCAGACCCATATTTTAGCGCGTCGGAAAAAAAATGTGAATAATAAACACGTGGCCAAAATTAACTTAATAAAACATGTAATTAAACATAAATGGCCGGTCAACCGCCGGCCAAAGTCCACTTAAACATTAATTAAACAATAAAAAAAAACTCGGCGCCCGCACGCTGCCCAAGACGTTTGTCTTGCCCTTGTCCTTGACGTCCTTGTCGCCGCCGGTGAGGTCGATGAAGACGGGAGGTGTCCCAGCCCACCCGAACGCGGCTTGATAGGCCGCCAGGGCAGCCTCCTCCGGCGTCTGCTGCGGCGGCGGCATTGCGGCCAGGCGGGCGCGCTCCTCCTCCTCCTCCTCGAGGTGCAGCGCCTCCTCGTCGCGGCGCAGCGCCTGCTCGTGGCGCATCTGCCGCTCGCCGTCTTCCGCCTCCTCGGCGAGCCAATGCGCCTTCCAGCGCTTGAGGTGGGCCGCCTCCTCGTACGGCGGCGCGGCGTAGTGGACTGGAGTAGGACTCCTCGGGCCAAGTGGGCGGCGCGCGGCGGCGACCGCTTACGCGGGGTCTCCTCCTCCGCCTTGGGCTCGGCGAGAGGCGGCGGTGGCGGCGGGAGGACGAGGGGAGCGTGGACGCTGTCGCCCGCCGCGGAAAGGGCAATGGCGTGCTCCAGCCTCGCCTGGTAGTCCGCCTCGTCCTCCTCCGCCTTGCGCCGCTCCTCCTCGAGGGAGGTCTGCATGGCCGCCGCCAACGCAGCCTGGTATTCCGCCTCCGCCGCCTCATCCTCCGGCTTGACCTCGAGGGGCGGTTGGGGGAAGGGGACCTGGGCGCCGACGCCGCGGCGGCGTTGCTCCTCGTGCTCGAGGGCGAACCAGAACTCCCACTCGGGGAAGTCCGCCGCATACGCAGGTTCGGCGCGTTGCTCCGGCGTTAGGAGCACCCGGCGCCTGCGTACCTCCTCCGCGTGAGCCCGCTGCAACCGGGGAACCGCCGGCACCGGGATGCGCTGCGGATCCAGGTGCCAGTGGTGCGGTAGCGTCACGTCGGGGTACTGCAACGGGATGCGGTACCTCCAGTGCCACTCCGCTTGGTGCACCGGGATGTGCAACCGCTGCCGCCCCGGGCGTGGAGGCCGCGGCGGCGATGGCGGAGGAGGAGTGCAGGAGGAGCTGGCGCCGGGTGTGAGGCTGCCCTTGCCTCGGCGGTTGAAGAGCCCCATTGCTGCTGGCTTGCTAGAGTTTCAGGGTGGCTAGGGTTTGTGGTCGCCGGTGAGGGAGCAAGGGTGGCCAGATGTGGACGGGGAGATGGAAGTGGATGAGGCCGGCCCCACCGCACGCTTCCATTAAAAAGGACGGGCACGCGACCCTTCCACACACTGCCAGGCGGGCCCGAGGTAGGTGCTGGCGTTTAATACGACCACGTGTGGTGGTTGACCGGCCGACATGTGGGGCCGCGGCGGACACCGAAGGGACGCGCGGCGCGTCAGTTTCGTGTCCGCGCCGACGCAAATGTGGCCCAAATTTGGGCCTGAAATGCGTCGGCGCGGACGTCTGGCAGACGTGATTTGGGTTTGGGTTGGCGCTTTTGTCCGTTTTGATCCAAACGGACAGGCGAGGACGATTTGGATCACCGCGTTGGAGTTGCTCTTAGTATTTTATACGATGGAAAAGTGTTCAGATCAACCGACTGATTAAAGGAAGACGTAAGCCGCCTCCCGCAATTGCCACGCGTCTCGGCGGGCCCGCGCACCGATTTCTTCCTGCGCATCCTTATCCCCATACTCGCTCGCTCAGCCACACAACTCTGCCGTTGAGCCTCAACTCTCCTTCCCCACCTAAAATCAACTCTCCTTCCGGCTGCCCATCTTTTTTTTCACCGGCGAGCGACTGAAGGTAGCAGCCCGAGCGGACTAGCGCGTTGTGGAGCCGCCGATGACGGGCTCTTTTTCGAAAGTAGATGTTGCAATCCCGGCGGAGAAGATGGAGATTCACCGGCGCTGCAAATCTAGCAGGAGACGCTACAATAGCAATGGTGCTGCAAGGGGCCCGTCGCCGGCGTTGCAGCGCCCATGGCCTGGGGCGGCTGCCCAGGTGCTGCAATGGCCAGCCAGGGAGGCAATGCCCGCTGCAAGGCCGGGGCGCGGACGCTGCTGCAAGAGCTCACCGGCGGTGCAATGGGGTCGTGCGGCGGTGCTTCAACGGACGGAGGGTCGCCGGCGCTCCGTGAGTGCTTCAAGCAGGTGGTAGGTGCTGCAACCAGAGGAAGAGCTCACCGGTTCACATCGTCACCATTTGCTCCTCGCCAAGGGGCTCTCGGGAGCTGCTGCAACGCAACGTGTAAGGGAAGGCCAGCGCCGCTCGCCGCCGGTGCTGCAACGCAGCACGGACGCCGGAGACGGGTGCCGCTCACCTACTGCTGCAATGCAGCGTGCAAGGGGAGGCCGGCGCCGATCGACGCCGGTGCTGCAACGCAGCACAAGGGGGACGCCGGAGACGGGAGCTGCTCGGCGTACTGCTCCAACGCAGCATGCAAGGGGAGGCCGAGGCCGCTCGCCGCCGGTGCTGCAACGGAGCAGGAAGGGGGACGCCGGTGACGGCGCCGCTCGCCGTACTGCTGCAACGCAGCACGCAAGGGGAGGCGAGGCCGACGTCTATTGCGAGGACGGTAGAACCTGCTGGGAGTGTGTTGCGTCAGACGGCAGCTTCGTCGGTGTCTACGGTCACCGGAGCGTCGCCGTTTGCTGCAAGTCAGTGGTGAGCCGCGCGACGCGAACACCGCAGGCAAACAGGGGCGGCGATGCCAGCGGCTGGCGTAGGACGCGAAGAGTAGCGAACCAATAGGTCCTGTTTGACTAATCGAACGGCTGGGAGGGGTGGATCCTATGGTTAAGAAGGCGGATGATTTTCTCAACTTTTCAATCGGCTGATGCGTAGCACTGGCCTTATACGATACTATGATTCTACCAGACCATGTTCTGAATAATAATCCAACCCTACACTACCGATATGATTCAACAGTACAGATAGGATCAAACAATTCCGAAATGATGTAGCCAGTACCCCGATATCGACAACCTTGTGACAGCATGCTGGCTCCGCAAGGGGAAACTAAAGGCATCTGAAAACAAAACATTTTTCCTTCTCTCATCCGTCACCTTCTTCGCCATCACGTCACTCTTCAGAGCGCAAGGAGAAAGTCCAGCCCTGTTTAGATCGTCTGCTGGTCTGGACCTTGCGTGTTCCCACCGCACCACAAAGATCTGCTCAAAAGATCGCTGCAGCGGAGGCAGATTCAGTTCAGTCAGGGTCAGGCAGCTGCACACACTCGCACCACCTCCTGGGACAGAAATTTAGAGCCACAGACGCCAATGAATGCAGAATGGTAGTAGTAGTAGCTGTCCGCACCATGGTCCCAATACACGAATGCTCACATCTTATATAAAATGAATTGAACAAGGGTAATCAATTATGATTCTCTCTCTATAAAAACACAAAAGTATCCATGATAAAATGAGCTCAACTAATTTTGGAGGGTTCTATCACTCCAAAGTCCAAACCATGGAAACCATGCAGTGGAATCTTGAAATGAATTTTCAATATAAATAGACGGCTGCTTAAAATAAAGATATAAATAGAAGCAGTGCTGCAGAAAACAGAATAACACTGTAGATGCTCGCCATCACCACAAAGTGTTGCATGCAAGAGCCATAGGTTCATGGCTCTTAAGCTAATGCCATCATAATGCTCTACATATTAGGTTGACATGACATTTTAGCTCAGTCTCCAAGAGGTAATGATATGTCAGCAAACAGCTAGGATGCTGATTTATTGTTTTTTTTATGAAATATAATTTCCAACCAAACGTTAACCCCATAAGGGGCAATTATCATTTCTGATGAAGATATCTAGATGCTTTTGGTTTTGCAATATTAAAAGGTCCAAGATTGGCAATGCTTAATTGCACACTTCCCATGGTGGCATGTATATATTTCTGAATAGGGGGGGAGTAACATGCTGCACTCAAGGCTCCTAGTCCCACATCTGCATGAACTTGGCAAAACATGCATCGCCTCTTGGAAAGGAGCTGAGACCACAGGGATAACTAAACTAGGAGCATTAGCATGTGTCCCCTTATCTTGAGTTATCTTGTATTCAATTCCATAGGATACCAACTCATTCATGTGCATGGAGAAACCAAACCTGCATTATCAAAAGATTGGGCAGGTGAGCTGCATCATTGAGTTAAGAAAAAAGGACCTGCAGCGTGGCTCCCTATTCCCTATTCATGGTCATGTTTAAATATGATACACTTGGTCAAATTTCACAAGTGCATGCACTACACCAATGCGTCCGGCAGGCATATGAGTGATAGTATTCGAGTTACCCTGACACTCCTTGACAAAACGCACAATAAAATCAAGTTGCAACTTGCAGGTAGTAGTTATATGATTGCAGTTCGTTCTTGATTCTTGGCCAAAGTCTAGAGACATGTGGTCGACGGAACGAAAACTAACTGTCTATGTTAAACTAGACCATTACTGCACACCCAACTTGTGATTCTGAAAGAAAGGAAATCGTATTGATCAAGCATCTTAAATTCCACTAGATATATCGTGCGTGCACATAATGCGTGTATGACCAGTTTTCTCGAAACAAAATAGTGAGCGCTTATTCCACTTCTGCATAGCTCCACACCTAGAGCTAAACATAGGACTTGTAGTTTAACCAGGTCAATCCATGTGATTAAGTATATATAATCATGTAGCTACTGAGACTCACTTTTTTTATTGCATAGTCTGTGCGCACGCACAAAGAAAACTACGGAATATATAATTTCCTGGGAATTTGTATAAAATAGGAGTAACTATGAGGGCTGGGAGCTGTACACACTGACAACGCAAATACGCGGTAGTGGAGACTAACCGGGGACAAAAATCTTATCACCTGATTCACAATCCGTTGGAAACTGGAGAAGGGTGCACGATCTCTGTGCAGGTCCAGTTCTCATCCTGGCGTTTGGGAACTTGAAGCACCATCACCATGAACGCTGAACAGAGAGCAGAAGAGGCAATGACAAGGCCACGTGAGATTATGATCACGTACATGTATATCTCCATTATTCTGGTGCAGGATTAACAGAAAGCAGGGGCAGGAGTAAAGATAATGAAATGAACAGGAGGATGATTTGTTTAGGTCTGCTAAATCATTGCTATGATTAGATTCTTGACAGTACACCCTAACATAAAAATGACCTCTCTGGTTCCTCTAAAGTTTGGCAAACTGAATAACAGTTAACATAAGCATGCATGCATTAGTCAGCACACAATGTATCTAGCCATAACAGCTTCCCCCAAAACCATGTGATGGAATGCCTGTCTCCAAAGAAGCAAGCAAAGCGACATCGCGGATTTTGTCCCTGATATTTTATGGAATCTGATACAGATGTGCCATTATAGATTTATAAAAGAAAGAAAAAAACAGATCACCCAATGTCCTGTGATTCCAATCCTTTAGCGACGATAGGTGCTCCCCAAACGCCCAATGTTTATTAGGACATAGTCATCCAACACAAGAAATTAAATCATTTCATCCAACCAAAACCACCCTTCTTGTACCCTCAAGAGAGGCAGGTTGTCATGGCCTCCTGGGCCGTTGCAGGTACTGTAGCGCATATACTGGATTGTAGCACTATGACAGCACGCACCAGCGAAGCGGGTTTAGTTTGTTGGACTGAATTTATTTTACTACTCCCTCTGTCCCATAATATAAGACGTTTTTGCAATCTAGTGTTAGCTTGCAAAAACGTCTTATATTATGGGACGGAGGGGTAGAAGTTAGACTGAACTTTCAGAAACAGAGTTTGAGTTTTAGAAGATACACAATCGTGTCAACCTTAGAAAATGCTAAACTTGCGAGATTAATAAGTAGGACGAAATAATTGGTCTCTCAATCGCACATCAATTGTCCACTTCTCCCTACTTGCCCAGCCATGAACTCGGTTGATTTATTTATGACACGAGTTGTCCTGCACCAAATGGAAATAATACTAGTACTACTGCCTTACAGTCAAATTGAAGCCATTGTGTAAGAATCCAGCCAAAACCAGCACCTTGCTTGCAAGTCCTTGTGCTCGGTTAGGTTGTCAGCCAGGCATTCAATTAGACAGACCTGGCAGAACTCTTGATTGTGTTGAATCTGAGATGGAAAAAAAATGGCTGGTGCTAGTACCACATGATAGCGCATGATAATTAAATCCCACGGTCCATACGCCCTCAAATGTCACATCCGGCGAGACCAGGCAGTACCAAGACCTGAACAAGTAATTGCCTACCAGCTATTCCAAGCGGACCACAGGTTTAAACCATAAATATTTCTGCCAAATTATATCAACCCATCTCTTCCAGCTAATCCATCAAGTCGGTCAATTACTACTACTACATGTTATTCAGTTGAAAGTGCACAGTAGAATGGACTCTTATTGGCAATCGACTGCCAAAGCCAGGTAAAAATGGGAGGCCAGATACCTGGAAATAGAGTGGGAAAGCTGGAATATATTCCTTGGTTAAAGGAAATGGGAAGCTAATGACAGTGGTTACTCACACATAGCCTCCAACCACCAAGGCACATGGAAGCAGTGGTAGGGCCTACTCTATTCTACTCCACCTCTTGGATGGCTGTGATTAGGCCACAATGGCCAGGCACCAACTTTGGAGCACCACCACCTGATCATTCCTCATCAGCACCTAGCTAGACACTGAAACTACATATTCTAACCTCAGCATCAGCAGCAGCTACACACTGAAAGAAACCACACATAAATATATTCTAACCCCAGCAACTTTGAAGCCCTTCACTTTGATTCTTCCTGTCTACCTAGGTTTAAAAATACTATGCTGCCTCCAAGATCAAAATGCACTGAGCTAGCTGCTGAGCCCTCATGTACCAGAGAAAATATTAATTCGTCACATGGGCACCCCCAAAGCTCCCTCCCCTTGGTAGGCTATAAATGCCTGCCCATGACATCTGCATGGTTCTCTACACCACACACCATCACCACTGCTAGCTACTCCTACTCGATCGTCCCAGCTTTTGCCACAGACAACAAGAGCCTAACACGTTTTCCACCCAGCAGCTAGCTAGGATGGCCATGAATCCTCTCTCCCAGGAGCACCCCAATGCATGGCCATGGGGGGTGGCCATGTACACGAACCTGCATTACCAGCAGTACCACTACGAGAAGGAGCACCTGTTTGAGAAGGCCCTCACGCCCAGCGATGTAGGCAAGCTCAACCGGCTGGTGATCCCCAAGCAGCACGCCGAGAGGTGCTTCCCTCTTGGCGGTGACTCTGGGGAGAAGGGCCTGCTCCTGTCCTTTGACGACGAGGCCGGCAAGCCGTGGCGCTTCCGGTACTCGTACTGGACGAGCAGCCAGAGCTACGTGCTCACCAAGGGCTGGAGCCGGTACGTCAAGGAGAAGCATCTGGACGCCGGCGACGTCGTGCACTTCGAGAGGGTGCGCGGCCTCGGCACCGGCGACCGTCTGTTCATCGGCTGCAGGCGCCGCGGCGACGTTGGTGCACCAACAGCGGTGGCACCACCGCCTGCCGTGCGTGTCGTGCCGGCCTCTGGACACAACCCCAGGGAGCAGCAGCAGCAGCAGCCATGGAGCCCAATGTGCTACAGCACATCCGGCTCATACCCTACTAGCCCGGCCACCTCCCACGCCTACCGTCGCTCAGCAGAGCACGATCACAGCGACATGCATCATGCAGGTAAGGTTAAGATTGCATGAACTGGAGAACAAAACAAGACAAGTTACCATTTCATACCTCTAACGCCATTTCTGGTGAACAATCGCAGGAGAATCCCAGTGGGACGCAGACGCCAGGAGCTGCAGCCCAGCCTCGGCACCGACACGCCGGCTCAGGCTGTTCGGCGTGAACCTCGACTGCGGGCCAGAAGCCGCGCCGGCGACGCCGACGATGTACAGTTACCACCAGAACCCCTACACCGTGTCTCCAGTTCCCAGCAACTGGTCAGTACTGAAACATCATTGAGTTTGATCGCGACAAGTAGCCACATATAATTCTGAAAATTGATCAATCAAGAACTTAACATGACAGGGGCAGTTCATAAAGAAGATGACGAGGAGATCTGATGCGATGCCTTTCTTTGCATGAGCTGAACAACCAGCGGTGGAACAAGTTTACTACCACCACCACCACCAGCCTACTACTGCTGCTATGCACCAAGTGACAGGTTTGAATTGACCCGTGGAAGGAAAAGGAAGGAAGTGGGGAGATCCCTTGTTCCCCAGTCAATCTTCCATCCACCCATCCATCCATCCATTCATCGCCCCTTTTCTTTTTCTTCTTTTCTCCCCTTTTTGTCTTCCAGAAACACCATTTGATGTACGGCGGCAGGCATGGGTGAGGGGAGGATTCAGGAAAAAGAGAGGGAGGGAGAGAGCTAGACAGAGAGACAGACTTGTGTATGTATGTGTCATGTCTGTGAGTGAGTGCTTCAGTGGGGCCAAGAAGAACCTCTGAAGCTGATGTATCCTCTCCTGCCTGCTCAAGAAACATCCCCATGGGGATTTTGTTCTCTCCCCTATCTTTTCTGTACAGTTCTACTGTTGTTGTCAATTGGTGGTGGTGTGACTGCTTTCTCTTTTGCAATCAATAGGCTCAATGTTTTAAACTCCCACCTAGAGGTGTAAGGATTAAGTAGCAATGTATTCTGCTACCTTAAATCTTTTGCCTCCGCTTCAAAAAAAAGGCCCTGTTAGGAATAAGGGGTGTTTTTCATATTCCTGTGGGGCATTAACTGATTCATGTTGAATAGATGGAAACATAGCTACTCTTAACAATTTCATGAAAGGAAAATTTAGCAAATGCCCAACAATTAAGAAATGATGTACTAGCATAAATGATGCCCGCATCTGCGGATTTCTTCCTTATCTTAATATTTAGTGGTCGGTCTCAACCTTTTTGTTCCCTCGGGGAGGAAAAGTTCAACAAAAGATGAATGTGCAAGTGGGCTCAGTTTCCCCTAATAGGATACTGAAAGAAAAGGCTGGCTAAGCTGATGGTCTAACAAGCACCAAGTCCAGACACAAAAGGCCGCTAAACTCCAATAACCAGCATGATTCCTCACAAACATGTACCAAAAGAAAATTAGAGCTATGTCTCCAGCTTTGTTGCCTAAGTAAACAAACTAGCATGAGACAAACAACATGTTATTGTTATGACCAGTCAGTGTTACAAAGTAGATGCTGGAAGAACATGAGCTAAACTGACTTGGTGATACCTGCTCTTCAAGTCTTAACAGAGGGCAAAGCCATCGCCAGCCATAAAAGATTAGACGTACTGTCAGCTTGCGAAACACGCCGAGGCTAAAATAAAGTGCCTGGAGAATCTAGATTAAAAAGCCTAACACCTAGGTCACCAATCTGGTGTAAGCACTTGTTGTAAAGACTAGAGATTGCAGGTGCAAGTTGCCTGAGAAGTAGGTCTTGCTACATACATGCATGTACGTAGTGGAGAATACCGAGACAAGCAGCTATTAAAACAAGGTCCTAGATCATTCGACTGATCAACTGTGGAAATGATGATTAAACTAGCAGGTTAACTACTGTATCAACAGCGAGATTTCCTGTCCACTACTGAAACACGAGCCATGTGCACTGCAGGGGAAAGCTTTCCCTAATTCCAAAAGCATGAATGAATTTTATCCCAGGGTTACATGTTAACACTTTTGAACACCAAAACCAATCTATCTTAGCATTAGCGCAAATGGGTCATGTGAGCGCCATAATGGTAAAGCAGACTCTCACTCTATGTAACACATACCGAGAAGGGATCATCAAAGGTGCAACTGAAAAGTGCAGGCTAATCGCATCATCGCCGTAAAGACTTGCAGCCAAATCTGCAGTTCTTTAAGCTGGGAACAAAACCTATTAACTACGCCCTACAGAGTAGCATTGTTGTGAAAAGTCATTGCCCTGGACACCAAAATATACAGGACTACGGAAGAAATACCAAAGCAAAACATGAGCAACAGTGACACGAGGGTGCATCAGATGAGTAAATGGACCGGATCGACCCACAAACTGGACCTACAATATGCTGGCCATGATGCACCCATCAGGCATCAGCCACTGGATCTCGTTGCTTTCCAAATAAGTCACTGCCTTCATGAGGTGAGGCTCATGAGCCAGCATGGTCCACAAGGAACGGGCTGGCCTGATGAATGCTCATGTCTTACTGTAGTTATATGCATCGTTTGCCGTTTTCCCCCGCACCTGCTGCAGGATGCACAGATGGTGGGCCATTGGAGGACTGTAAGTGCCTAAGGTATGTCTGATTGTCCTATAAAACTATGATGTGCCAATGTGGAAACTACAGCATATATTTAAGCTGTTAATGATAACATATGGTACTCTATTCTCTCCTTATTTAATTGATGAGGCAAATCTTTTGCCTCCGTTTCGAAAAAAATAAATAACATATGGACAAACGTATACACTGTGTCGAGATTTCGTCCCGTGTCTTCTTGTGGTACAAAGAGAATGAGTAGGCCTCCAAATTGTTGGCGAGATGAGTCAAGTCTCAGAATAGCAACCTCCTAGACCAACTGATAATCATCACGACGAGGATATGACAACAAATAAATTAGTTTAATATTTAATTTTGAGCAATGAAAGTGATGATATTCTCCAAAGGAAGAAAACAAAGCATCAGAATTCAGGGTTTTTTTGTTGAGAAACAAATGAAAACAGGTGTCTGAGAAGAGGAAACAACTACATGTCAAATGGGAGCTCAAAAGGTGTGTGGCATCATTTCTAGTAGAATATTACTCCAATCCAGATGGTATAGACAAAGACAATACTGTTAGAAAATAAAATTGTGTATAATGTCTGACTAAAGCTTCAGGGTAACTTGGTTTCCAACTGTACAAGTCACAACAGATGAATCACAGAATACATGAGTAGGTTTGCATTGATGCAGCACATTTTCCTGACCAAAAAGTTAAATGAATTTAAATCCTACATGAGTAGGTTTGCATTGATGAAACACATTTTCCAGTAACAATTATGTTCAATGCAACAAGGTGAAATACAGTATCAAATACTCCCTCCGTATCAAAATATAAGACGTTTTTTGACACTATCACAGTGTCAAAAAAACGTCTTATATTAAGTTACAGAGGTAGTATGAAATAACAAATTAAGTGTTAACAAATTGCAGAACACATGAGAGAGGGAACACTGATTAGGGAATGGAGCATACCACTTTCCATAGCTCATCATTCTTTGATCGGAAACAACAATGAGGATGGTGAAATCATAAGGGAGCGAACCAAGATGTGTATCAACCGCTGCAGTTGTCTACTGCAGCACACCCATAGACAATAGTGCCCAGTATTTGCATTGCAGCGAATCACTTCCTGAGACACCCAAATCAATAGGGCACGTAACAAAGAAATCCACTTCCAGCATATTTCTACATGAATAAATCTTGCACATGTAGGTATTGTCTTATGATGTACGGCGCAACTACTGTACAAGATAAGAGCTTGTAGGTCACTCAGTCTGTTCAGATGATCAAGGACCCACGTCTGGGCTACCATTTGCTGTGCACAGTTCAGATGATACTGCTGATATTACACCAAATGGGGTCAGCAGCATGACATTATTGACTTGAATGGCCAATCTCACAATACAAGTCGACATGGATCTTTAAAGCAGCAGAGCCACAACTCACAGGACAATAATTTGCTACATGATGGGAGCACCACTGCACCACTCAAGATGATTGGTCTCATTCAGTTCTCAATCCCCAGAAGTCCCCACAAGAACATGAACCATCCTTAAAATGATTGAATCTACAGATATCTGGCAATGACCAGACGTTCACTAAGATGGGTTGCAATCTTCATGAACTCATGCAGAAATGGAATTTACAGATCCTAAGGTTTTGTATATCATAATAATTGGTAATACTAACTTAAGTTGATTAAACCAAAGAAAGTAACAAGTCCTCACTTAGGTGTTTAAGCAGCTCCAGCCTCCCCCTTCGAGTAGTAATGCACATACATGAAGGTCACATTGTGTATTAGCTGGTCCTGTGAAGAGATCTTCTCATCTCACGGTAAATTACCTTTAACTTATTATTGAAGAGATCGTCAAGATACTATCCCACTTTGGACTGGCAGCATACATATCTGAATGTCAAACATGGTTTCCACCCTTGTCAGGTCCAAGTTGGAAAAACAGCTCGGTCTCTATTCCGGCTAATCTTATTCTCATGTAGCTCCTGCATTATCCTGGCAAAATCCTCACATAGAAGCAGTAGGTTCAAACACCGTTACTGGAACCAAATCCCAGGCCTTGTAAATCTTCCTAACTCATCCAGAAACATCAACCTTTCAAAAATAGAGCAGGATATTAGCCAGGTTCAACCGAATGATCAGTCATCACTCAGCAATCTTAAGTAGCGATGGCCCTCTCCAAATAAGCCTGCATGACTGCATACTGACAGTACAGATAAACGGGTACGTTACCTTCATTCAGAGAAACCCTTAACCGCTGCATTTCCTTGAAAATAATCATCCTCAAGAGCGAGCATGCCTAGAAAAACCAGCGATCATTGCACACACACACCCCTCCCCACCTCCAACCTGCAGGCAACCCATGCATAGCTATCCATGAGATATGCTCCAACCAAGATGTTTCCATGAAAATCATACTTTGCAATTATTTCATGTAGCTGAGAAACCCTCAATTATCAATGCTAAACATGCACATGTACTAAGGATAGCAGAAAGAGTGAATCCATTCAACAGTACTCCTTCCCTTTGTGCTATCTGAAGAGCATTATGCGCATAACCTGCAAGCAACGAGCTCCATGTAACTGCAGTTCTCTGTGGCATCTTTTCACAAATCCGTCTTGCATCCTTAAATCATATTAAGCTTTGCATAAACATCACTAACTACAGTTCTGACAGAACTACTGGAGTCCAGTGCAAGCTTGATGGCCATGGCGTGTAACTGCTTGCATTTACACAAAGCATATTTTCCAGGACATGCACATAGAGTGCTGCTAAAGGTAAATTCACTCATGTGCATCCCTTCTTGGTGCATCACTGAAAAAAGGTAGCAGAACTTGCATATCCTCTCCACTATGAGTACCCAGCAATCATGGCGCTACATGAGACTACACTTTTGACCGGAATTGCATCAAAATGATGATGAGCACAGTCATTCTGATCACGTTCTGTGTACAGATTGATAAGAATAAGGGTTGCATGTGAGAGTATCTGTTACCAGACACAGAGGAATGTCTAACCTGATGCCAGCTTTTCCCAACCAAGACGGCAAGAGGACCTCTCCGCACATAGCAATGCCATGGCAAACATAAGGTAATAATTTAAGAAACTCTCATATCTCATATTATCTGTCGTTTACTTCTTATAATGCTGCCTGATAGAGGTGTCGGCTTGTAACATGAACAGATATACAAACCCATTCATACAAACATGTAGAGCAACATACAGAGGTCGCCAGCAATAAATCTTCTAGCATCACGGCATTTAGCAGAAGATAAAGGTGCCATATTATGAATTGATTCAACCAATGAAGCTTTCTGCTTCCTCAACAGTACTATGCAGTTGCCCATAAAAAAACAGTACTAAGCAGTCTCTGAAAATGACACAGGTACAAAAGGTTAAGACCATCAGCACGAGAACACTTTGGAAAGCAAAATAAAATTCCCTATATAAAACCCATGGGTCCCTAAAACATGGGAACACCTACCAAGCAATTGACAGACACCAATGCACCAACTAAACCAACCACAGTACGCATACACATCTCACATTGTTCTTTTTTCTGATTAACGAACTGTATGTAGTAAACAAAGTTGTTACTAAGGGAACCTCACAGGAAATGGGAGACCAGCTTGCTGTTTTAGGCACATCACTGTGGAGGAAATACATACAGAAGGTACAAAAAAAATGGTTCGAAGCATAATTACGAAACCGAACTGCAAGACACAACTATCAATTCAGCAGAGCACAGAAACACACAAAATATCGAAGCAACACATTCCCATCTCGTGAATTACTCTCCTTCAGTCACTAGAACAATATTGTCAAAAAGACTAGAGTTGTGAGCCTCTCGGTGGGAGCATTACGTCGAACAGCGTCGGTGCACGCCGCGCTCGATGCCTGCGGTACCTGAGACAGTTGGGACGCAGGCAGACGCCATCCGCTTCCGAGGAGGCTGGATCAGTGGTGCGCCGAGAAGGAGGAGACGCGCAGGGTTGTCACTGCAGGATACGAGGGAGGGAGTTGATAGGGGGAAAACCAAGGGGAGGAAGACGGAGGAGACGAGAAAACGGGGAGAGTGTGACGGATTGGTTTCGGCTTGCAGGCTTCAGAGTTCCTCGACATAGGCGGCAATTCTTATTTGACGCCCGCAAACGCTTGCTCCCGGGCCGGCCCAGTTAGCGCTCGCGAGGGACATTCGGTTTTACTGATTTTTATCTGTCCTAAAAATAGACTAAAAAAAAATCTGTCCTAAAAATACTGTTTTTTCTTTTGTTTCAGTTTTTAGTTCTTCGGTTTTCAACTTTTTATATTTTCCTTCAAATTATTTTTTAGATTGTTTGGGTTTTAGTTGGGTCCTTTTCTTTTTCATTTCTAAATCTAATTTTTATACATGAACATTTTTCACATATATGGTGAATGTTTTCACAAAACATGGTGAATTTTTTTCAAACACGGTGATATAAAAAATATGCCGAACATTTTTTAATATACATTGATTTTTTCAAAGAACTAATGAATATTGTTCTTAAACACACGATGACCATTTTACAAACACACACTGGATATTTTTAAATATAAAGTGAAATTTTAAAAACATATTTTTTTCTGGTATTTGAATTATTTATAACTTACTTTTGTTTTATAAGAAAAATATAATTTTTTAAACAAGTAATTAATACTTTTTTTTAGGATATAAAAACTGCAAACATACATGCCTCGCTTCACTTCCAGCCCATATAGGCTGGCGTGGGCATTTTCCTACTTGACATACTAGACAATGAATGCGGGCAGCTCCTATTTGGCGCGCGGCTCGCGCGCTAGCGATATAGAGCGCACCCCCCGGAGCTCCGGATCATTCGTATGGGCCGGCCCATTATGTGGTTTATTTCCCACTGATTTTTTTTGTTTTTTATGTTTTCTCTACCGGTTTTATTTGTATTTTTATTTTCGTTTTTCATTTAGTTTCTTTTTTTTTCTTTCTTTTTTTCCTTTTTATTTATTTATTTTCCTTTCGTTTTATCTTTTATCTTTTTTCTTTTTCTTTTCTATTTTTTCTATTTTTTTCTTCTTTACTTTTTTCACTTTTTTGCGACTTTTCTTTTCAAATTCGTGAACATTTCTTTCATCAAATTCAAAAAATGTTCAAAAATTTAAATAATGTTCATTGGATTCAATTTTTTGTTCATCGGATTTAAAAAATGTTCATCAAAATTCTAAATATGTTTATCGAACTAAAAATATGTTCATCAAATTCAATTTGTGTTCACTGTTTTTAAAAAATGTTCATCAAATTCAAAATTTGTTCATTGAATTAAAAATGTGTTCATCATTTTTGAAAAAAAGTTCTTGAATACAAATTTTGTTCATCTAGTTAAAAAAATTCATCAAATTCAAAAGTTGTTCATCGGTATTAAAATATGCGAATAAAAATTTGTTCATCAAAATAAAATTTGTTCATTAAAATTAAAAAAATGTTCATTCTTTTTAAATCATGAATATTTTTTGATCAAGAACTATTTTTAACAATTCAAAGTTTTTTTTAAAATTTTAGAACTTGTTGTAATCCCGAATATTTTAACATAGAATAAAAAAACAAGAAAAAAAAAGAAAAAAAGAAAAAAAAACAGGGAGCGCCCCGCCTTGGAATGGGGCTATATCTTTGGACTAAACTGCAGAAATGCTGGAACATAGGAGGAGAAGCCTAGCCTATCGAAGACTAGCATCTTGAAGCAGTTCTTGTAGCATCAGAAGAGAGTAGAGCAAGATAATATATACATCAATCATAGTTTAGTAAAGCCCTGAGATACTTCCTTGACTACCCTGCGAGAAAGTGATCCCGAGAGCAGTAGTAGCAGTTTATCAGTGTGACAGTATCCATTTGTAGTTGTAGCGGATCAAGATACAACTCCGAGCGTCCTGTTACCGTGGACACGGCTATTCGAATAGATAACTTCCCTGCAGGGGTGCACTACTGTTACCCAACACGCTCGATCACATCTGGCCGGACACACTTGCTGGGTAATACCCGGCCTCTGGTGATCGACACGACGCAGTCCTACCTAGGCTCAGCAGAGAGGTCAACACGCCGGTCTAAATCCTAAGCACGAAGGGGTCTTGGGCCATCGCCCTTCGCGCTCCTGCACGTTACGTGGCTAGTCGGGGCCCAGGCGCGACACTGAATACACCAGTGACGTAACCAGCCCACCCCAACGATCAGCCCGCATCTCTGAGCTACGACGTCTGAAGAGCTTTCGGCTGATACTACGACGTAGGGGGTCCCATAACCATTATCCCACGTGGTGGTAGTGCGTATAGGGCCAACGACCCACTCAGATCAAATACCCAAATCCGTTAAGCATGTTTAGTAACTCGCAGAGACGAACAGGGTTCCTGTCGCTCCGACTTGGTAAGACATGTCGCGCGGGTGCTCTTGGATCCGACCCGTCTTTAGTGGTATTTCTCGCGGGCACCCTTGGGGCCAGCCCGACTTTAACAGTTTAAGTATTGCAGTATGTAAATGTTTCCCGTGATCATCACCCAGTGTGATCACGGCCCGATATCAAGCATGGCATGTGGACAAGGTGAAGGGCCACAGATGGAACAGCAGCATAGCTAACTAAGCATCATGGGACAACAGGTAGGTATAACAGCAAGCGACAAAATCAGGCTATGCATCAGAATAGGAGCTATCGGAATAACCACAGAAGCAATTCTAATGCAAGCATAAGGGAGAGAGAGAGTGGGTGATATCTGGATGATCAAGGGGGTTTTTCTTGCCTGGAAGCTCAGCTGAAGGGGCCTGGTCGTCGGTGACGTCGTCGTACACTGCGGTGTCATCGGCAGTCTCGGGGGCTATCGAGAGAGAAGGAGGGGGAAGAAACAATAAATACACGACAATAATGCAACAAGGGTGCATGACATGTCTAAATGATATGCGGAGGTGTTATACTGCCTATCTAATTGCTTTAGTTATTTTAGGAATTTATTTGGATTTATTTTATTAACGTTAGGCACTATTCATTTATCAGATACGGGCAAAATGTTACATGTTCGGTATGTTAGAGGGGTGTGGCAGACATGTGGATAGGTTATTCAGATTCTACACATTTTTCTGGTCGTTTTTCATATATAAATTATTTTCATCCGAGTTACGGTTTATTTTATATGATTTTTCAAAGTTTTAATCATTTTCTGGAATTTCTGAAATTATTTAAATTAGAATTATCCGAAACAGTGTAGGCTGACGTCAGCATGACGCATGCATGACATCAGCGGCCAACCCAGTCGGTTGACTGGTCAACCCAGTCGGTTGAATGGTCAACCCTGACATGTGGGACCCACATGTCATCCACAGTGGACTAATTAGAGTTTAGTTTAAACTTAACAGAAACTAATTAGCAGGTGGGCCCCATTAGTCAGTGAGAGATTAACTAATTAATCTAATTAACAATTAAATTAACGTTTTATTTATTTTTAAAATTCGTTTAATTATGCGGGACCCACATGTCAGTGACATGGGGCCGCCACGTCAGCGGTGGACCGGGTCAACGGGGCCCGCGGACCCACATGTCAGTGGCACAACGGTGGGGCCCAGAGGCGCCCACGTCAGCGTCGATGGCGGCGTCGCCGGAGTTGCTCCGGCGAGCTCGTTTTGCGGCGGCGCTTGTCAGGAAGCGGTCGGGATTCCCGTACAGGGGGTCATTTGCGGCGATTCCAGTCGCGTTCGAAAGCTACGGCAGCGCCGCGTCCAACGGTGGCGGTTGTGGCGGCGGGGGTGGCCGGAATCGAGCGCTACGACGACGACGGCGGCGAGGTTCTCGGGCGGCGCTCGGTTTGGTCGTGACGGAGCGCGTGCGAGCAAATGAAGAGGCTAGGCGAGCTCTACGCGGTGCGGCGAGCACGATGGGCAGCAGCCCGTGACCAAATGGTCACCGGAGCCTCGCCGGCGACGAGCTACGCGGCGGCGAGCTCGGGCACGGGTGAATTGGCGGCTGCGGCGCAGAGGAGGGCACGGGGAAAGAGGGAGAGGGACGCGGTGCTCACGGTGAGCCTGTAGAGGAGCAAAGCGGGCTCGGGGACGGCTTGACTACGGCGGATCGTGGCGGCGACCACCGGCGTCCGTGCGGGGAAGAAGGCGGCGACGTCGACGGAGGAAGGCCTCCCGGCTCCAGCTAGTCGATGCGGAGGAAGTAGCCGAGGCCGGCGAGACGATCTGGCACGGTGGCGAGGCGAGGCGGTGGCGGTGGCCGCGAGTTTCAGTGGAGGCCGTTCATGGCGGCGCTCGGGTTAGCTGCGAGAGAGCGAGGGGGGAAGGGGAGAGATGCTAGGGTTCGTCCAGGGGGTCGAGGCCGTTCTTATCCAGTGGGAGGACCAGGGGATGGACGACAGCGCGACGTATCGGCGACGGACGGCGCGCGCGCGTTCGGCCGCACCATGGCTTCAGCCTGGCGCGAGAGGAAGGAGAAGGCCCTGGCGGGCTGGGCCGATTTGCACTGTGCAGTCAAGGCCCAGCGCGCCAGTGAGTTCTCTCCCTTTTTCTTTTTCTTTTCTGAACTGATTTTTCCTTTTCTGTTTTGATAAATCTTTAGCCACAATTTTAGTTTTGTAAAATATGTAACTTGGCCCAATATTTACAGTGTAATTTTAGTTACCACCAGAAATTGGTTGGGGAAAATATGATTTCATTTGAATTTTTATTAAATAAAGAGGGATTAATTGTTGTTGTTTTATTACTGTTTTAGGATGTTAGAGTCATCTAGGTATTTTTGGTGATGTTGTTTTTCTTAACATAATTAGTTATGGATTATTTGCTAATTAATGAACATTTTAGTTTCCAATTTGGAACAACTTTTATTTTCACTTCAAGTTTGAATTTCAATTTGATTTGGAATCTGAAATGAGATATGATGCAATGATGATCAAGCACTGTTCCACTTGATGACTTGGCATTATCAAAAGGTGATTGCTGTAGCTATTACATGGGGATGTTACACCATATCATGTCACATATTGATTGCATGTGATGTTTATCCTTTATGCATCTTATTTTGCTTAGAACGACGGTAGCATTATAAGATGATAGCTCCACTTAATATCAAGATAAAAGTGTTCTCCCTTAGTATGCACCATTGCGAAAGTTCGTCGTTTCGATGCACCTCGTGATGATCTGGTGTGATAGACTCTTCGTTTGCATACAACGGGTGTAAGCCAGTTTTACACATGCGAAGATAGTTTGGTTAACTTGACGAGCCTGGCATGTACAGACATGGCCTCGGAACACGGAGGATCGAAACGTCGAACATGAGTCATATGGAAGATATGATCAACATGGAGTTGTTCACCATTCAAACTACCCCATCTCACGTGATGATCGGACTTGGGTTAGTGAATTTGGGTCATGTATCACTTAGACAACTTGAGGGATGTTGATTTAAGTGGGTGTTTATTAGTAATTTGATTAGTTGAACTAATTATCATGAACATAGTCTAAATGTCTTTACAAATTATGTTGTAGATCAATGGCTCGCGCTGTAGCTCCCCTGAATTTTAATGCGTTCCTAGAGAAAGAAAAGTTGAAAGATGATGGAAGCAACTATGCGGACTGGGTCCGCAATCTAAGGATTATCCTCACTACTGCACAGAAGGCATATATGTATGTCCTTGATGCACCGCTAGATGTGCCACCCGCTCCCTCAACTGTGGATGTTGTGAACATTTGGCAGGCGAGGTGTGATGACTACGCGATAGTTTAGTGCGCCATGCTTTACGGCTTAGAACCAGGGTTCCAAAAGTGTTTTGAGCACCACGGGGCATATGAGATGTTTCAGGAGCTGAAAGGTATTTCAGGCTCACGCCGGTATGACGCCTCAGACAAGTTCTTTAGCTATAAGATGGATGAGAACATCTCCGTTAGCGAGCACATACTCAAAATGTCTGGGTACTTCAACCGCTTGAATCAGTTGGGAGTCAATCTTTCGGATGAAGTAGCGATTGACAGGGTTCTTCAGTCACTTCCACCAAGCTACAAGAGCTTCATGATGAACTATAACATGCAAGGGATGGAGAAGACGATCCCTGAGCTTTTCATGATGCTTAAAGCCGCGGAAGTAGAAATCAAGAAAGAGCATCAAGTGTTGATGGTCAAAAAGACAACCATTTTCAAGAAGAGCAAGGGAAAGAAAGGGAACTTCAAGAAGAATGGCAAGCCAGTTGCCGCTCCCATGAAGAAACCCAAGGCTGGACCCAAACCTGAGACTGGGTGTTTCTATTGCAAGGGGAATGACCACTGGAAGCGGAACTGCCCTAAGTACTTGGCAGATAAGAAGGCTGGCAACGTCAACAAAATTATATTTGATATACATGTTATTGATGTGTACCTTACTAGTGCTCGTAGTAGCGCCTGGGTATTTGGTACTGGTTCGATTGCTAATATTTTTAACTCGAAACAGGAGCTGCGGAATAAACGAAGCCTAGCTAAGGACGAGGTGACGATGCGCGTTGGAAATGGCTCCAAGGTTGATGTGATCGCTGTCGACACGCTCCCTCTACATCTACCTTCGGGATTAGTTTTAAACCTCAATAATTGTTATTTGGTGCCCGCGTTGAGCATGAATATTATATCTGGATCTTGTTTATTGCGAGACGGTTATTCATTTAAATCCAAGAATAATGGTTGTTTTATTTATATGAATAATATATTTTATGGTCATGCACCCAATGAGAATGGTTTATTCTTGTTAAATCTCGAGCGTAGTGATACACATGTTCATAATATTGATGCCAAAAGATGTAAAGTTAATGATTATAGTACCATGTACTTGTGGCACTGCCGCTTAGGTCATATTGGTGTAAAGCGCATGAAGAAACTCCATACTGATGGACTTTTGGAATCAATTGAATTTGAATCATTTGATACATGTGAACCATGCCTCATGGGCAAGATGACTAAAACCCAGTTTTCGGTACAATGGAGCGGGCAAGTGACTTGTTGGAAATAATACATACCGATGTGTGCGGTCCAATGAGTGTTGAAGCACGCGGTGGATATCGTTATTTCCTGACCTTCACAGATGATTTAAGTAGATATGGGTATATTTACTTAATGAAACACAAATGTGAAACATTTGAAAAGTTCAAGGAGTTGCAGAGTGAAGTAGAAAATGGATACGTCTCCAACGTATCTATAATTTTTGATTGTTCCATGCTATTACATTATCAATCTTGGATGTTTTTATATACATTTACAGCAATTATATATCAATTTTTGGGACTAACCTATTAACTTAGTGCCCAG